>CM053625.1:136504384-136639806 GCA_028646595.1 Phalanger gymnotis | reverse complement strand
TTTCTGCATGGAATTCTGTAACACATTTATCCTTCTAGCTGGGTCCTAGCTATGGGGTCCTAAAGTTCCAGGCTTTGGAAACAACATAAATCAGTGGAAGGTGCATTGGACCAAGAGCCAGGAGACCTCAGTTTTATACTCAACTCTGCCATTAACTAATGGTATAGTAATATCCCATCACAATCATATACCACAACTTGTTTATCCAATTTGCAATTGATGGGCATCCCCTCAATTTCCAGTTCTTTGCCACCACAAAGAGAGCTGCTATGAATATTTTAAAACAAAGAAGTTGGTTTTTTTCCCTTTCCCCCTGATCACCTTGGGAAGCAAACTTAACAGACGTATTGCTGGGTCAAAGGGTATACACATTTTAATAACTCTCAGCATAATTCCAAATTGCTCTCCAAAATGGTTGGATCAGTTCATAGTTCCACCAATAGTACTTTAGTCTTCCAATTTTTTACATTACCTACAATATTTGTCATTTCCCCTTCTATCATTGTAGCCAATCTAATATGCATGAGATGATATCTCAAAGTTGTTTTAATTTGCATTTCTCTAATCAATAATAATTTAGAATATTTTTTTCATATGACTCTATAGTTTTGATTTCTTCATTAAAAAACTGCCTGTTCATATCCTTTGACCATTTATCAAATGGGGAATGACTTATAACCTTATAAACTTGGCGAAGTTTTCTATATGTTTGAGATATAAGACCTTTATCTGAGAAACTGTCTATAAATTATTTTCCCCTAGTTTCCTCTTTTCCTTCTAATCTTGGCTAATTGGTTTTATTTGTACAAAAGCTTTTTTATGTAATCAAAATTATTCATCTTACATCTCAGAATGTTCTTTATCTCTTGCTTATTCATAAATTCTTCTCATCTATAAGTCTCATTGGGAATGTATTCCACATTTTAGTTTTCTTATGGTATCTCTCTTTATCTAGGTTATGTATCCATTTTGACTTTATCTTGGTAAATGATGTAAGATATTGGTCTATACCTAGTTTCTGCCATATTGCTTTCCAGTTTTCCCAATTTTTTTTTGCCAAATAGTGTATTATGAACCCAAAGGCTTAAATCTTTGCATTTGCCAAATGCAAGGTTACTACAATTATTTACTATTATGTATTATATTTCTACTCCATTCCACTGATCCACCTATTTCTTAGCCAGTACCAAATAATTGATTTTATTTTACTCTCTTATGATATAGTTTAAGATCTGATACTCCTAAACTTCCTTCCTTTACATTTTTCATTAATTCCTTTGACATTCTTAACCTTTTGTTCTTCCAAACAATTTTTATTATTGTTTTTTCTAGCTCAATAAAATAATTTTTTGTAATTGAATTGGGATGGCATTGAATAAGTAGATTAATTTAGGTAGAACTATCATTTTTATTGTATTGACTCTGCCTACCTAGGGACAATTAATATTTCTGAAATTATATAAATCTGACTTTACTTGTATACCAATGTTTTATAATCATGTTCATGTAGTTCCTGGGTTTGTCTTGGTAGGTATATTCATGGGCACTTTATACAGTCAGAGTTATTTCAAATGGGGTGTCTCTTACTATCTCTTCTTGCAAGGTTTTGTTGGTGATATATAGAAATGGTGATGATTTATATGGGTTTATTTTATATCCTACTTTGCTAAAATTAATTGTTTCAACTAAATTTTTAGTTGAATGCCTAGGATTTTCCACATATACTATCATATCATCTACAAAACGAGATAGTCATATTACATCATTCAGCATTTCCTTCAATTCCTTTTTTCCTCTTATTCTTATTGCTATAATTTCTAAGGTGATATTGAATAATATTGGTGATAATGGGCATCCCTGTTTCACTCCTGATCTTATTGGGAAGTCTTCTTGCTTATCACCATTGCCAATAGTGCTTGCTGATGATTTTAGTCAGATACTTCTTATCATTTTATGGAAAAAATCCCATTTATACTTATGCTTTCAAGTGTTTTTAATAGGAATGAGTGTTGCATTTTGTCAAAAGCTTTTTCTGTATCTATTGAAATAATCATATTATTTTTTAACTTTTGTTATTGATGTAATGAATTATGTTCATAGTTTTCCTTACATTAAACCATCTCTGAATTCCCAGTACAAATCCCACTTAGTCACCATGTATATTACTGTTCAAGTCCTCTGGCTAGTATTTTGTTTGGAATTTTTGCATCAAGAAAGAGCAGATCAATGAATTGGGCATGTGACTAAAAAGGCTAGAAAAAGAACAAATTAAAAATCCCCAACTAAAAACCAAATTAGAAATCCTGAAAATCAAAGGAGAGAATAACAGAATTGAAAGTAAGAAAACTATTAAACTAATAAAATTAAGATCTGGTTTCATGAAAAAACAAACAATAAAATAAATAAACCTTTGGTTAATCTGATTTCAAAAAAAAGAAAGAAGAAAACCAAGTTACAAGTATCAAAAATGAAGAGGATGAATTCGCCACCAGTGAAGAGGAAATTAGAGCAATAACTAGGAGCTATCTTGCTCAACTGTATGCCAATAAATTTGACAATCTTGAAATGGATGAATATTTTCAAAACTACAAATTGCCCAGATTAACAGAAGAGGAAATAAAACACTTAAAAAGAATTTCTGCATCCACATTCATTAATGAAATTGGTCTATAATTTTATTTGTTTTTGTTCTTCCTGATTTGGGTATCAGCACCATATTTGTTTTATAAAAGGAGTTTAGTAGGACTCCTTTTCCTATTATTCCCCAAAATCTATTTAATATCAGAATTAGTTAATCTTTAAATGTTTGGTAGAATTCACTTGTAAACCCATCTGGTACTGATGCTTCTTTTTTTGTTAGGAAGCTCATTTACAGCCTGTTGAATTCCTTTTTCTAAAATAGTTTTATTTAAATGTTCTATTTCCTCTTCTGTTAATCTAGGAAGTTCACATTTTTGTAAATTTTCACGCATTTCACTTAAATTGTTAAATTTATTGGCATATAATTGGGCAAAAATAATTTGTAATAATTCCTTTGATTTCATCTTAATTAGTGACATATTCAACCATTTCATTTTTGATACTATAATTTGATTTTCTTCTGTCTCTTTTTGATCATATTAACCAACAGTTTATTTTTTTGGTTTTTTCATAAAACCAACTTCTTGTTTTATTTATGAATTCAATGGTTTTCTTAGATTCCATTTTTAGGATTTCCTATTTGGTGTTTCATTGGAGAGTTTCGATTTGTTTTTTTTCCAGTTTTTCTAAATTGCATGCCCAATTCATTGATCTGCTTTTTCTCTATTTTATTGATGTAAGTATTCAGAGAAATACATTTTCCTATGATTACTGATTTTGTTACATCCCATAGGTTTTGGTATGTTGTTTCATTATTATCATCCTCTTTAACAAAATTATTAGTTGTTTCTATCACTTGTTCTTTAATCCAGTCATTCTGTAAGATTAAGTTATTCAGTCTCCAATTAATTTTTAATATGTGTTTTCATGGTCCCTTATTAAATATAATTTGTTGTATTATGATCTGAAAAGTGTATGTTTAATATTTCTGCCTTTTTGCATTTAACTACAAAGTTTTTAATGCCCTAAAATGTGCTCAATTTATGTAAAGGTACCATGTACCACTGAGAAAAAGAAATATTATTTCTATTCCTATTCATTTCCCTCCAGATATCTATATCTAACTTATCTAATATTCTATTCAGTCCTTGACTTCTTTCTCATTTTTTTGGGTAGACTTATCTAGCTCTGATAGGGGAAGATTGAAGTCCCCCATTATTACTTACTTTCCATTTTGAAGGAAAAAAAGTGGTTGACTGAACATAATAAAAATAGCCAATGTTTTATGTCAAAAATCCAGAAAGGCTTTGCTTATGGCCCAGTGACAGGATGTATCTGTCACTGGAGCATCAGCCTAGCTAAGTTTAGAACTAGTCATCATCAGCTTGGCTGCAGGATAATGATTCTGTCTCTGAATTTCTCTCTCTGTGTCTCCCCTTATCCCATGCTTCAGCTACTCTCAAGGACCATCTATCAAGTTGTAGAGGAGTTGTGATTTTTTTTATGAAGAGGTTGGCCACAGTCATTGTTATACAGTATCTAGGATCCTTATAATATTGGAACAAATTTTAACTCACACTTTAGGAGAAAGAGGTGACTTCAGGAGTTCTGTAACATGGTATGATAGAATGAACACCAAGGGGATTGGGAAAGGTTTTTTGTAGAAAGGTAGTATTTTAAGTGAGACTTGAAAAAAGTGAGGGAAGCCAGAGAGCAGGGATGAGGAGAGAGAGTATTCAAGGCATGGAGGACAAACAGAGAAAATGCCCAGAATTAGGAGATGGAGTGTCTTGTATATGGAACAGAAAGGAGATCAGCGTTACTGTATTTGAAATCCCTAGATCAAGAAGGAGTATGTAGTGTCATAGATAGAGCACTGGACTTAGAACATGTCCTCTCCTCCTCTCCTCTCCTCTCCTCTCCTCTCCTCTCCTCTCCTCTCCTCTCCTCTCCTCTCCTCTCCTCTCCTCTCCTCTCCTCTCCTCTCCTCTCCTCTCCTCTCCTCTTCTCTCTTCTCATTTCCTTTCCTTGACTTTGCTTTTCTCAGGACTTGATCTCTCCATCTCCCTCAGGTTAGAAGAGCACAGGCTTCCCAGGGGCCTAATATGACTACTGTTTGGCATGGAAATTTGTCCCTGTCCTGTTTCTAATCTGAGCACATTTGTTCCTCCTTAAACAATGTGGCACTCCCCCTTCCACCTGAGCAGAGATTCACTGTATTAATGCTAAATAGTACATATTCTTGATTGTCACAGCTCACTACAGCTAAGAACTCCTGAGCGCAATCTATTTTTCCCAGCCCCAGCCTCTCCAGGAGCTTCAAGAGTTCTTCGATATTTTGAGATAGCGAGGGAGCACACCCAGCAAGTCACTGCCAAAGAGTGGGAGAGAACATAGTCCAAGTTGGATGTCAGTGTTGGAAAATGGAACTATACCTTGCACCTGTATATCACCTTTTACTGTGCAAGTCACTTTCAATTCAATTTAACAAGCATATATTAAGCATCCATTAGGTGCAAAGTGAGAAGCAGTTTGGTTTAGTGAATAGAGTTTTGGAGTTAGAGTTGAAAACACCTGGGTTTTAAATCCTGCTTCTGGCACTAGCTACATGACCATGGACATCTACCTCTCTGAGCCTCCAGTAACTAGGTTGAGATTTGTCTCAGTATGAGTTTTCACACAGATGATCTTTGTGCATGGTTCTGTATGAGCCCCTGCAGTTATTAAGACAAAAAAATATTTTCTTCCTTTTAAGGACAGAGCTTATGTCATACTGAATGGATACAACATTTAGATAGATAATAACAAGATCATTTGAGGAGGGGAGAGCACTGGCAACTAGGGGGCATCCAGAAATGCTCCCTGTAGGAGGTGTCACCTGAGTGCAACCTTGAAGGAAGCTAGAGATTCTAAGAAGAGTTGAGGAATGAACACATTCTAGACATTCAAGATAGCCTGAGCAAAGGTAGGGAGATGAGAGATGGAATACCAAGTTTGGGGAAAAGCAAGTAAAGCAGTTTTTCAAGAACATATAAAGCAAAGAGTGGAATAATGTGAAATAAGTCCAAAAAGGTAAAGCTTTAAAAGTAAAGAGCTTCAAATGGTAAACTGAGGATGTCGTTCTTTATTATAGAGGCAATAAGAAGCTCCTGAAGACTTTTGTACAGGGAAGGAATAGTTAGAATTGTACTTTTAGGGAGATTATCTCAGTGGCTGTATGGTGGATGTACTGGAGAGGAGAAAGACCAGACAAGAGAGACCTATAAGGAGACAATTGTAAGAGTCCTAACAAGTATTTGAGATCCCAAAGGAGGGTGCTGGCTATGCAATGACAGGGACAGGGACAAATGCTAGAGCTACTGTGGGGGCAGAGTTGACAAGTCTTAGCAACTACTTGGATATTGGGGATGTTGGGGAGGTAGAGGTGTCAAGGGTGTCTCCAAGGTTGAGAATGTGGGTGGCTGGAAGTATGGTGACATTTATGTTGATAATGTGATTAAAGATCCTTTTTACCCATTCAATAGGCCTCAAGTGGAGTTGGTTAAGGGAAGTTTCTCAGGCAGAGCCAGTTAAGGGAAACTTGATTAGGAGAGGTTTGATTGTAGGCAGGTTTATACCCTTTATGTACTAGGTTTGAGGTCCCAAGCCCTCATCCTTTTGCTATTTAGGTCACGAGAGGTGTGAAACCCTCAGGGCCCTAAGAAGAGGTGCTGACACCAGATCCAATTGTATGTGCACTGAATTCTAGCCAATCAGATGCCAGCTAGGACTATATATAAAGAGAGCACAGACTGTGAGGATAACAAAACTGAGAGCAGCAGAACTGAGAGCAGCAGAATTGAGAAGAATTCAGAAGTGGACATCAAAAAGACATTGATGCAGCCACAGACAAGAGAGACTGCAGAGTGGAGAGTGCAGACAAAAGAGTTGCAGAAATAAAAAAAAAAAACTGAGGATCTACAGCATCAAGAGATTGGAGGACTGAGAATTCAGAGAATCCCTGAGATTGCAAAGGGCTGCACTGCAGGGGCTTTCAGAACTTGGGAGAGAATGCAGACAAGTAGACAGCTAGGATTCGTGATTGTTTATGGGAAGGCCCTAGTAGGGGGGGAGGTTACAGGATGACTTGGTTCTTTGCTGTAATACTGTGTTATAATTTCCTTGTTGCTACATTGAGGTGGGCTTCCTGGTTTTAGAATATAATTACTGCTATGTTGAATTGGAGTTATTGGTCTTGGGATTGGATCCTCTAGTATCTAAATAAATGTTATACTTCCTCTGCCTTCCACCTAGAGATTTTTTCATATTTTGCAATTCTGAACCATTCAAGCACGTTCATGGTCATCCTTGAGGTCATGAATCTTGCCTTACTGATACAAGATTTTTAAGAGAAACAAAGAAGTTTGTAGGGAGGATAAATTTAGTAAAGGAAGATTATGACTTCCTTGTTGAAATGAAATACTCATTGGACATTGAATTGGAGGTGGGATTCCCAAATAATTGAAGTCATGGGTGCTGGCGAAATAACCAAGAGAGAGTGTAGTGAGAGAAGAGATGAGAGCCCAGAACAAAGGTTTTTTAGGATATTTATAGTTAGGGAGTGGGAGATGGATGATAGTGCAGGAGACTGAGGAGCAGTCATGCAGGAAGGACAAGAATTAGCAAACTGCAATGACACGAAAACGAGGGTTAAAGGAACATCTAGAAAGAGGGAATAGTCAACAGTGTTAAAAACTGCATAGAGACTGAGAAAGATGAAAAATGTAGGCTTAGCACTTAAGGGATCTTTGATTATCTTGGAGAGAGTAGTTTCAGCTCAGTGCTGGGGTTGTAAGCCAGACTGAAAAGGAGTAAGAAGTGAAGAAGAGATGAGAAAGTGGAGACAATAAATGTAAATGGCTTTTTTTCTAGGAGTTTGACTGTGAATAGGAAGAAAGATTTAGGACAATAGTTTAAATGGGATTCAAGTTCAAGTGAAGCAATTTTTTTAAGGATGAGAAAAAATCAAGGCATATTTGTAGGCAGTAGGGATAGAGTTAGTACACAGAGAATAATTGAAGATTAGAGAGAAAGGGAACAATAATAGTAATGACAACAATAATAACTAGAGTTTGTATGGCACTTTAAGGCTTAATAAATATTATCTCATTCCATCCTCATAAGAACCCTGAGAAATCAAGGCTTTTATTATCCTCATTCTATAGATGAGGAAACTGTGGTGGATGAGCTTAAATAAGTGTCTGAGGCCAGATTTGAACTCAAGTTTTCCTGATTTTAAGCCTAGGACTCTGACCTCTGTGCCATCTAGTTATTTTTAATAGAAAGTTTAAGCTCAGAGTAGGAGGGGGGGAATGAGATCAACATCAAAAGCAGAGGGAAGTGCTTTGGCTGGGAAAGTTGTCATGTCTTTGTCAGAGACTGGAACGAGGAATGAAAGAACAGGGTGGGGTAAAGTGGAAGGAGTTTGAGGTGTTGAACAGGGAATAAGAGGGAACTCATGATTAATGGCCTCTGTTTCTCAGTAAATTAAGAGTCAAGGTCCCTTGCTGAGAGGGAAGGAAATGGGCTAGTGTAGGAGGCTGGAGGGGAAAAGAGAAAGTTGAGACTAGCCATTGCAAGCAGTATCACAGAAAATAAATTGGGGAAGAACAAAGGAATTTCATGAAACAAAGACGGCCCAGGTGAGACAGCACAACATAAATTTATAGCTGACTAGTCAACCTATTTGTGTGACTTTGTCTAGAGGTATTAAGAAGTGTGACTCACTGATGTTACACACACATACATTCAGGATAGTCAGAAAGAAGTCAGAATGTGTTTGCAGAAGAAAATACCATGGATGATGCCTGAGGCATGCTTCCTCATCCTGATTTCTTCCCTTGCTGCCACACTTTGACTGTAGTAGAATTTAGGGGTCCTATTGTTTCATGAAATCCACTGCATAAAGAGACTGGGTTTATAAAATTAACTAAAAGGATCACTTAATTTCCCAATTCTATTCATTTCATAAGAGAATACCTACTCCCTTTGGATGCTTCTTACAACCCCTAACTTTGGCTTCTCTCTCTGAACTGTGGGGATGGCATCCTTCTGAGACTCAAGACTATTGGATCATGTTTGTTTGTTTTTCTGGAATTGTCTTGAGACCCTAGGAGCAGTATGTCCTGGGTCAGGGCACTGGGCCTGAGCTGGCTGCCCAGGGAGAGGACTACAGCTAGAGAGATTCGACAGAGACTCTGAGAAGGGACAAATGATCTTCTCTGATGTCAGAAACTCATCCCCCATCCCTTTTCCTTTTTTAATCAAGGAAGCAAAAAAGTCAAGCAGAAACCATTTCGATCTTATTTCACAGAGCATTAGCAGCACCGCCAAGGCTGAGAGTTCCATTTCCCCTATTGATGACTTCTTTTCAGAAGGAAAAGTCAGAGCACTGATGCTAAATGCATCGGATACAAAACAGATCTGTCTAAACCTAAGTGGTAAACAAGCAAAGGAGTTGGTGAAGACTGTGACTCAACAGATCTTTAAAGTTCTCCCCCTGGGTTTTTCATTCAAACTGAAGTATTTTCAAAGTCTGATACATGGCCCGCTGTCTGATTTTGTAACTTCCCTGGCCCTAGAGACTGATTTGGTTCAACAATTAATTTCAACAAACATTTACTAAGCACCTATAGTATGTAGAACTCTGGGCTAGGCATAGAGGGCAAGATAAGTTCAGAACTTAAGTCGAATTTGAAGTCCTTCGGGGTGTGGGCTGCTCATTTTTGTTTTTGTTTCTCTAATGCCTACTTCAGAATGAGAGGAAGTGGTGACAGATTGTTGGTCTTGGGGCCAAGAAGACCTGTATTCAAGTCCCACCTGATGGAACTGGCCACTCGACTCTGGGCAACTTCTAGGTGCTCTAGACAACTAAGATTACAGGTTGTACACAAGGTGCAGATTGGCATTGGGAAAGGGAGTTTCCTCACCTGAGAGCTACTTATGCTAATGAAACCCCATGTCCCACCTCTATGTGCCTTGCATTTAGTAGACAGTAATATATTTTTATTGAATTGACAAAGACACGGTCCCTACTCTCATGGAACTCAAGATCTAGCAAACGGGAGAGATATTAAAATTAGATAATTACCATATAGGTTTTTGATACCACAAAAATATAATGCTGCTATAAATATTCTGGTGTGTGTGGAGCTTTTTTGTCAATGACTTGGTTGGGGAATATGCCTAGCAGTAGACTCTCTGGTCAAAGAGTATGGACATTTTTTTTCACTTTATTTACATAATTCCAAATTGCTTTCCAGAATAGTTCATAGTTCCACCAAATGTATGCCCCCAGAAGTGACAGACCTTCAGAACAGAGAAGTGACAACCTTCAGAAATTTTGTTTTCTCTTAGGGTAGTCACAGCAGGACTGTAAACATACAGTGATGACTGTCAACTGGTCTATACATGGAACCTCTTATACCCACACCTTCACTATATATCAGAAAGTTATTATTTTGTTGCATGACAGCTTTGTTCCATTTTGCAAATCAGGCATTTATTCATACAACCTGGTGCCCATACTGTAAGGTGGGAGAGGGCAGTAGGGGGGGGGAGGGGGAAGGAAGCAAACATTTATTTTTTGTTGTTGTTCAGTCATTTCATCCATGTCTGACTCTTAGCGACTCTACTTGGTGTTTTCTTGGCAAAGATACAGGAGTGGTTTGCTGTTTTCTTTTCCAGCTCATTTTACAGATGAGAAAATGAGGCAAACAAGGTTAAATGACTTTCCCAGGGTCACACAGCTAGGAAGTGTCTGAGGCCAGATTTGAACTCAGAAAGATGAGTCTTCCTGATTCCAGGCTGGGCACTCTACCTACAGCCTCACTTACCTGCATTTATTAAGCACCTACTATGTGCCAGGCATTATGCTAAAGGGCTTTACAATTATTGCTTCATTTGATTGCCAAAACAACCCTAGAACATAGGTGCTATTGTTATTTCCATTTTATAGATGAGGAAACTGAGACACAGCAGTTTAATGATTTGTCCAGGGTCACATAGGTAACAAATAACTGATTTGAATTCAGGACTTCTTGACTCCAGGCTCAGTTATATACAACAAGCCACTGAGCCACACTGGTTGGCACAAGCACACAGTCCCCAGGGGGAACAGTATGAAATGAGACTGGAAACCAAGGTTGAAAACAGATTTTAGAAGGCCTTGAGTGCCAGACTGAGGTGTAGATATTTTAACCTAGAGGCAATGGGGAGTTATTGATGATTTCTGTCCATCTTAGTCTGTCTCTCTCACATTGCCAGGCTCTTCTTCAAGTAACATATTGCATTTAATTTGTCATTCAGTTTCAATTCCCACTGTGTATCTCACTGTACAATGTCATGCCCTTTGAATGGCAGTTTGCCATCATCTGCCTTTAACACTTCACAATCCTTCTGAGAGAGGAGGGAGCAGAAGAAACATAGTTGTCCACATCACCCCATATCACTGTCGCTCCCCAGAAATAAGGCCACACTGGACCTTGCTTTCCTGAGGCTTGGCAATTGGCTCCCCTGCCATGAACCCATTGTGGTTATAAATGCAGAGGATCTTTTGCCTCTAAAGAGGATTTTTTTTCCTGGAAAATTTGAGCAAATAGCAACAAAGGAGAAAGAGCTGACAATATTCAATCTCCTGCCTCCCACTCCCACCCCCTCTGTAAATATGCATCCTTGAAAGTTTGGTTCAAATGCCACTTACTTCACAAAGCCAGGTGCAGTGGAAAGTGTTGGGTTTACATTCAGAGGACAGGGACTCAGATCTTAACACTGCCGCCTACTAGTCTTGTGACCATGGACTATTAATGTCATTTCTCTGGGCCTCAGTTTCCTCCCCTGTAAATTGGACTAGATGGCCTTTAAGGTCCTTTCCAGCTCTAAATCTATGGTCTTATGATCTTTTCCCAATCCCCTTGCTCCATTCCATAGTAAAACTCTTGCCCTAGCCAAGGTCTCACAAAACACTTAGGTTCAAGTCATCAAGTCTTGTCCAGAAGAATTAATAAAGGGCTTATTCTGTCAGTATCTGGGCTACATGCTAGAAATACCAAGAAAAGTGAAAACAGACCTTGTCCTTTAGGTTCTTGCAATCTAATGGAGAAGACAACATAAAGACAATTCTGTACAAACAAGATATATCTGACATAACATGGAGGCAATCTTGCAAGGAGTTCTTCTGCAATCCACCCAGCTGCCAGCGATTTCCTGCTCTCCAAATTTCTCAGAGTACCTACTTTGTTTAGACTTCTCAATTCAACAAATAATTAAGTGCCTACTATGTGCATGGTACTGTGCTGGTTATGGGAGCAGGGAATTAAATAGTACCTGCCCTCAAGAAGCTTATATTGTCCTCCTGGTATATAACACAGATAAGAAAATACAAAGCACATGCAGAATTTCAAAGTAATTCAATAGTAATACAAAGTACTTTCAAGAGAGAGAGAGCCAGGGGTATGCTGGAGCTGCTGAAGTTACAAATCAAGGCTTGATGTATTATTTTGTTGATTTAATAAAGACTTAAAAAGAATGACTTTAAAAAGACTTTTAAAAAGTGATGGAAAAAATGTTAAATAATGTCCATTAAAGTTAAAAGTATGTTCTGCATACTCCCTACCGCCCCCTACGAGGGATAGTTCTTAAGTGTTTTCTAGCCCACCCCTGACAGAGCCCAATGGATGTTCTAGTTAGCATTCTCTCCTTTGTATAAATCACATTCTAACTTGCGCAATACTTATTTGTGTATTTTCTAAATCACCTTATTAGCCCGTGTG
Source organism: Phalanger gymnotis (assembly GCA_028646595.1). Taxonomy (NCBI): domain Eukaryota; kingdom Metazoa; phylum Chordata; class Mammalia; order Diprotodontia; family Phalangeridae; genus Phalanger; species Phalanger gymnotis. The sequence continues at coordinate 136,627,417 of CM053625.1, read as the reverse complement.
ATCCTTAAAAGCAAAGCCTTTTCTTTCTACATATTCCTAGCATCTGGTATGCGGCTCTGCACATAGTCCTAGGCACTTAATGAGTGTTTGTTGAATTTATTGTCGTTGAAGTTTAGGGTTGGAGACAGTTTGGGTGTATGCCCCTCCACACCATGGCTGTCCTCCTCTGAGGTCCTTTCCAGCTTTGAAATTCCATGGCATCTCTTCTAGATAGAGAAGAAGAGGGGATTCTTCTAGACAGAAGAGTGTTGCCATGGAATTTTAGAGCTGGAAAGGATCTCAGAGGAGGACAATCATGGTGTGGAGGGTAAACCCTGCTAGGCAAGGATTGGTTGAGCCTAGCAAAGAGACTTGGGGGAGGGGGGAGTCATAGTTATCTTAAAGTATTTGAAGGTCTGTCATGTGGAAAATGGACTAGACTGGTTCTATTTGATCCAAGAGAGCAGAATTGTGAATAGAAAGGATGATTTGGGGTTGAAATGAGGAAAAATTTGCTAATATTTTCAGCAATGCAATTGGCTGTCTCTTTCTTATATCCATTGTTTCTAATAGCATAGTAGTGTTCCGTTCAATTCACATACCACAATTTATTCAGTCATTATACTACTGATGGCACCTCTTTTGTCACAAGGAAGTCATAAACTCCCTATAACTGGAAATGTTTAAGTTGAGGTTGTCTGAGAACTTACTGAGGATGCCATAGAGGGGATTCATACCTGCTGAGCTCCTTTTGTGTTCTGATTATTAAAGGGATGGGTTGTAGCACCTGGAAAGGAAGGCAGTGTTCATTAAGATCCTCAAAAATGGGTTGTATTAGATTAACTTCATTTTTTTTCTTTTTTCCTCAGTGTAGATACTAGACTAATACCTAGTAGCCATTGTATGAAAGACGCCCCAGAGCCTTGAAGACTATGCCCTGAAGAGAGCAAGCTCTTGTAGATCCCACCAAACTGGAAAGGTTTTGTGTATGATTCCAGTCATGAATTCTATCTATATCTGTCTTGTGGGCAAGCAACCTAGCTAAGTGTGAAGAGGCTAATCATAAGACTGGTTGCAGGGTATTGAATGTTTTAGGTGTAGAAACTCTTGAAGGCAACCATCAAATCTGTGTCTGTGGAGAGGATATTTTCATTAACGAGGCACTGCAGTGAGTGCCAGATTGGTAGATCAGGGGGGTATTGTAGACATTGTGTACCTAGATTTCAGTGAGGCATTTTATAAGCTCTCATGATATCCTTGAGGACTAGCTGGAAAGAAGTGGGCTAGACTATAAGACATTAAAGTGGATTTGGAACAGATAAAATGACTGCATCCAAAGCTAGTGATTAATGGATTAATGGCAACGTGGTGAGAGATCTCTAGAGGAGTGTTCCCAGGAGTCTGTCCTGGGAGCTATTCTGTTCACCATTTTTATTACTGACTTGAATGAAGGCATAAATATAGTATTCTTATCAGATTTAAGAATGATAGAAAACTGAAAGGAATAGTAAATGTGCTTGAGAAGATCAAAAAGGATCTTGACAGCCTTAAACAATGGTTCAGATCTAATGGAATAAATGTAAAATGCTATACTTAGGTTCAAAAAATCAATAGTACAAGTATAGATTGGGTAAGCACTGGCATATGAAAAACACCTGGGAATTTTAGGGAACTGCAAACTCAATACAAGCAATATCGAAGCCCCCCCCGCCAAAACACAAAAAACTAAAGCAAGTTTAGACTGCATTAATAGAAACATGGGGACCAGGATGCGAGCATATAATGATTTCACTATGCTGTGCCCTGAACAGATCATATCACTGGTGGTATTTAAGTGGAAATTAGATTCCCACTTGTTGGGAATGTTGAAGAAGACCTCTGATCTAAACCTCTTCTTATTCTAGTATTCTGTGATTTGTTGAAATATCTCTTCCCTTAGATTGGGAGCTTTTGGAGAGCTGGGACTCATTTCCTTCCGACCTCCCCGCCTTTACATTGTATTCCCAGAAATTAGCAGAGTGTCTGGCACATAGTGGGCCCTCAATAAAATGCTTGTTGCATTACATTTACTTGAATTGTCTTCTTGAAATCCCTGTTAATTGTCCAGATAGAACTCATTTCTCTCTCCTATATAGTCCTATAGCACTTTGCTTGTGAATCTTTTTATGTGACTAATTCTATGCTTCCTTATATAGTAGATGTTCGTGTTCCTATCTTAGCTGTCCCGATAGGGAGTGTCACCATGTCCCAAATACGAGGACTGTCTTGCACATATTTGTAACTCTCTCTACCTCAGCACTCAGTACATGGACAGAGTTCAACAAATACTGGACTAGTGAATTGAAAAGTATGTCTTCTTTTCTGCCACCAGGTTCACTGTAGACAAAGCACCAGTGCATGTATCTCTAACTCATGCAGCAATACTTTTTTTTCTTTAAAACAATTTTATTGATGCTTTTCATTTTTCACATCATTGTCACTTTCCAATAATGCCAATCCACATAATAGCCTTCCTTGTAACAAAAAGAAACTGTTAAGCAAAACAAATGCACAATCAGCCACATAATAATAGCTAACATTTATATAGCACTTAATATGTACTAAGCACAGTTCTAAGAAATTATTGCTTCTTTTGATGCTCATGAGAATCTTGGCAGGTAGGCACTATTATTATCCTCCTTTTACAGATGAGGAAACTGAGGCAAACAGAGGTTAAGTGACTTGCCTGGGGTCACATAGTAAGTCTGAAGCCATATTTGAACTCAGATCTTCTTGATTCCAGAATAGTGTATGTATGCTATGTTTTGTACTTATATTCTACCATCAATCTTTTAAGAGGTGGGAAATGTTTCAATATTAGTCCACTGGAATAAATGTTATTCTTTAATTAATATTATTTCTGGTGTCTCAGTACAGTTTTTCTGTTCGTTAGTGTATCCATTGTCTGTATTGTTCTCTTAGTTTTATTTTCTTCACTCTGCGTCAGTTCGTGCAAATCTTCCTAGACAGACTTGCCAAATTTTCCCTCTTCTACTTCAAGCTGCCCCTGACTCCACTGGGGAGTGCCCCACCTGGATCTGACACAAAGTGGGATTACCTTCCCCTTTCCTCCAAAGATAGCCCCCTCCAATCTTCCCTGCCAATGCCCCTTTCCCCTTTTCCTTTTCTGGTCATCCACTAGTCGCCCTTTCCTTAACTCCATTCCTACTAGAGGTAACCAAGAATCTGCTCTCTACTCTGACACTTAGGATCCCTCCCATCGGCTCATCTGTGGCAGACACACCAGTGTGGCTTAAGGACTCCCTGGGTCTTGCCACCTGGCCTATGGCTGCATCTCTGGGCCCTTCCAGCCTTTCTGCAGATGAATTTTCCTACATGCCAATAAAGTTAACCAACATTTGTTAAACACTTTATGTCTCAGGCACTGTGCTAAGAACTGGGAGGTACTGTGCTAAGTGCTGGGGAAATGTATGTTTTTTCCTCAATTAGAGTCTGAGGTCCTTGAGAGCAGGGACTGTCTTCTTTTTCTCTTTGTATAGGTAGCGCTGAGCACAGTGCTTGGCAGATAATAAGTGCCTAATAAATGCATTTTCATCTCTCCTTCCCTCCATCCATCCACTCATTAATCCCCAAATTTCTTTGAATGCCTCATATTCATTGTTTCCTATGGTACAATAATGTGCTATTCATATATTATAATTTGTTCGCCATTCCCCAATTGATGAGCACCCACCTTGTTTCCACTATTTTGTTGGAAGAAAAAAGTCCTGCTGTGAATATTTTTATATATATAGGACTTTTATTCTTATTTTGGCCCACTTGGGGTCCTATTACCTGCCCAATAATGGCATCCTGGATCAAAGTATGTGAACAATATAGTTACTTTTCTCATCAAGTAGCTATTCTCACACAGTGCAGCTAAATGTGGCCAAAACATCTAATCAAGAAGGAAAGGATTTCTCATCAACCATAGAAAATTCTGGAGACATATAGGAAGGAGACAAAGAGAGGGAATTAATGGTTAATATTGACTAGGAAATGATAAATTGTAGTCTGCCTGCAGACAACCTCGAGTATCCATCTTGCACAGAAGAAAAGACAGAAATCATTCCCATCTCCCTGTGAGCACTGGACTAAACCCAGAGCCCTGGAATGACTCCTACCCCCCTCATTTTCTACATATATTTTAACCGTATTTGTTAAATGTAGCATATTTCAAATGATTAGATTTTAATTTCAGTACACTTTGTTAAAAATAGATTGGAGCTAACCACAGAAAGGGACCGCGGGAAGTAGCTCTAAGCCGCTCATCTTTGGAATATTAATAGAATGGAAAATGTTATTAGAATAATTTTTCATCATGAATAATAAATTAATAGAATAATTTAGTACTACATCCCAGTTTAAAAGTGGGCTTTGTATTCAAGTCGTTGGAAGAATGTGCTGGGGGGAGAAGGGGAGGGTCAGAGCAGGAGCATTTGTGCTGAGGGCTGGGGTAGAAGAGACAGACAGATCACTGCAGAAGAGAACATGTGGGTATCTTATCATTCCTTTGATTTTACTACTTAGGCAAAACACTGAAGAACTTGGGAGCCTGGGACCTTGGGATCTTTTCTGCTGAAAATGATGGAGCCAGTTATCCAAAGCCTCTTGTAGCTCCCTGAATTCCCCATCTACTCACCTTTAGAGATATTGCCATGTTGTTCTTGTTATTCAGTCATTTTTTCTGTTGCATCTGACTCTTCATGACTATTTTTGGGATTTTCTTGGCAAACGTAAAGAAGTAGTTTGTCATTTCCTTCTCCAGCTCATTTTACAGATGATGAAACTGAGGAAACAGAGTTAAGTGACTTGCCCAGGGTTTCCTAGCTAGTAAGTGCCTAAGGTCAGATTTAAATGCAAGTCTTCCTGTCTTCAGAACCTAAACTCTATCCCCTGCGCCAGCTAGCTGCCCTATTTTGCCATGGGTAATCCATAAATAGCATATGATCGCCAAGCCACTTATTTGTTTTTGAATGCATTATGTTATTTTTTCCCAAGCAAATTGATTGTCCTAATAATTTCTTTCTTGTTATTCAAGTGAATAGGAAAATGAACAACTTGGTGCATGGCGGGGCGGGGGTGGGGTGGGGGGAGCAAAGAACCAAACAACAAAACAAAGCAAAACATTGGATTTGGGGTCATAAGATCATAGCTGTAGAACTGAAAGAGACCTTTTGGTTAGCTAGTCCAAACTACTCATTTCATAGATGAGGAAACTGAGCTGAGGTGATATGCTCAAGGTAGACAGGCTGTGAATAGCAAAGCTGGGATTAGAACACAGGTTCTTTAATTCCAAATCCAAGACTCCTTCATACCACTTTGCCTGTCTGATCAGACGTCCTCTCAACCTCCTCCAGACAAATACGTTGAGAAAGTAGTTTTGTTGCTCTGGTCCTTACCTTCCTCATCTACAAAATGAGGAAGTCAAACTAAATCAGGGGTGTCAAATGCTGCCCAGGCTGCATTGTTATCCAGTGTGGACAAAGCCAAGTTAAAATGTAGCTCCTATCTGATTTTAATGCATTGTTGTATTAATTTAAAAAAGAAATCTATAAATATACATGGGTTTCTAAGTCAATATGTGGCCCACAGGGATTCTTAAGAAAGGTTTAGTGGCTTCATCTCTATTTTAGTTTGACACCACTGGACTTCATGACCCTTAAGGTCACTTCCACTTCTACATTCTATGACTTTCACTCCCTGAGGAAAGAATGGCCAACAGAACATAGGAATGTGCTCACCAATGGACCAAAGATAGTTTCAAATTTTAAATTTCTAACAGGTTAGCTGGGGGATGCTGGGGCCAGCTCATATTGATTCAGAGCTGATTATTCAATTTTTAGTGTGAGCATTTACACCTAGGAAATTGGCAAACACTATAAATCAAGGTTTTATTGTTTTGTGGATTTTCTAGACTTAAGAAAGTGTCCATAATGTGACTAAACTTAAAAGTATATTATGCATACATTTTTTCCTCTGAGACAGCATACCCCTGCAAATAATGTGTAATGTATCAATGTAATGTATAGAAACCTAATGTATAGGTTTCTATACAATAACATCCTGTTTTTTGAGTCATGGGACCATAAATTTAGAATTGGATAGGCTCCCTTGAAACAGATCATTTAGTCTAGTGGTGTCTAATGCCTTTCCTCTATTGAGTAATTCTTCTTTTAAACTCTACATAGCTTTCTTTGTATACATTTGTTCGCTTTTTGCCTCCTTCTTTAGATTGTAAGCCCCTTGAAGGCAGGGATTGTCTTTGGCCTCTTTTTTGTATCCCCAGGGATTAGCACAGTACCTGGTACATAATAGGGCTTAATGAATGTAGATTGGGTTGATTGAAATTGAAATGGATCCCTGATTTAGAGAACCACAAATTAACTTTTTCTACGTATATTATATTTTTATTTATTTCGTTAAGTATTTCTGAATTGCATTTTAAGGTTCAGGCTGCATTTGGGAGTTTTATAGGAATTTGTGGCCAGAGCATGGGAGGTTGACATCTCTGGTTAGTCCTAATGCTACCTCTAAATTTTACAGATAAAGAAACAGGCTCAAAGAGGAAAAAAAAAATACTGTGTGCCCAAAGTCATATAGTATTAAGTGGAAGAGAAGAGATTTGAGTCCAGGCCCTCTAACTCCAATACTTTTTCTGCTGCATTGCTGTGGCTGATTATCAAGGCAAATATGCATTTGGGAAGTGAGAGGGAAAGGACAACACGAGCCTCTCTCCTAGGGACCAGCCAGCATATCGCAGTGACCTTTTCCTTGTGGAAACTGAATGGGATACCCTGTGAGGAGGAGTGCAAAGTACAGTGACTAGGGAAACAGTCTATGCCTCTGCATCATCTAGTTCTGGAGCCAATCTCATAAGAGATCCCAGAAGTTAGGGAAGGCAGAGAACATCATGGGGTTGTGTAGGCCTGGAAGACTTCTTGAAGAATGTAGGAACTGAAGAAGGCCCTTATTGATGGTCTGGATAGTAAGAGAAAAGTGAAGATATCTTTTACCTTGAAAATGAACAGGGCAAGTCTGTGGCTAGTGTATGTGGAGTATTGTGAGGACTCTGGCCTTCCTGGAAAGGAGATTCCATGGAGAGGGGAAAGGACAGGATGAGATTGCATATAAATTATCTCAGATAAACATTGCTGTTTTGTTTTTGTTTTTCTGAGTGAAGCATAGCTTATGCACTTTAGAATTACTTGCCAACATCAGAAGCCCCAGAACCTCCCTGAGTGCTCCAGTGAAGTCCTGAAAGGAGGAGATGATTTAGAACAAAGGGTCTAAATTTTTTGAACTCTTTTGGTTATCTTGTGAAACCTATGGATTCCTTCTCAGAATAATGTTTTGTTGCCTACTACATTAAAGGAAATGCCAAGTTTCAGTTGGTGAAGATTTATATATCTACATATATATGTATGTATATATATTCCCCCATTCAAATTCATGGACTCTTCGAAAACTATCTACAGACCCAAATTAAGAACTCCTGATTTAGAGAGATGCTCTTGCCTAAACAGCTGATGGGGAACTGTCATGGACAATCCTCTTTCAAAGGTTAAGCTCATGGAAATCACTGCTCCCAGACCTGAAAATTCATGAGTTTTAGAAGGTAATTGTGATGTATCTCTTGCCTGCTACCTTTGTCTCTCTGCCCTGGAGGAATGGAGGTCAGTGCTTAACGTCTAGATGGCTCAGGAGGTGAACTGGGGCAATACTGACAGGAGAAACCCAGGGCTTCCTCAACGTGCAAGAGCTTCTCCAAGTGGGGGTACATTACAGGAACCTCAAACTAAGTGGGAGAGTGGGTGACCCTTCGGGGGTGCCAAAAGAAGGTCAAGTTTGTGGAACTGCTGGGAAATTGGGATTGCTTTCAATGCATTGTCTGGTCCTTTCAAAAAGATATTGGGTGTGAGAAGGATGTTACTGGGATAGCAAGAACCAAAACCTTTTCAATCCTCTGTCTTGATAGGAAGCCAGCTTGTAAGGTTTTGTGTGTGTGTGTGTGTGTGTATGTGTGTGTGTGTGTGTGTAGGATACAGCAGGGTGACAGCTGTTATCTCTCGGAGATTTCAGCTGTCATGTCTACATAATATTCTCTTGGTTTAAAACTTCAGTTCTCCAGAATGGGGAGGGAGGGAGCTGAGGGGGGGAGGCTGACAATGCATCTTTGTGTAAGCCAAGATTTTTTTTTATTTGCATCTGTGCAATAGACAATCATCCTCCCAAAGACTATTCACACCCAAGCGTCACAATGGCATTATTCTCTCTCTCCCCCCAGCTCCCTTTCTATAGTGTCTTACCCTACAACTGACAATTAATGTTAGAAAGAACATGAAATGGAGGAGAAATTACAGCAATTTATCAACCGAAATTATAGGTGTAGACACATGTCAGCAGTGGAAACAGTTTCTATCAAAATTAAAGTATTTAGAGATTTTCCTCAAATTTCAAATTATGCAAATCCCATTTCCCATGATCCTGCAGGACCTTGATTTTAATTGCAGGATTACCCAGAAAGTGCCACAAAGTGCAGTTGTGAGTCCGGATGCCTCCTACTCTTCCCTTCCCTTCCTTAGCTTGGAGCCTCCTCTTCCTGCACTGGACTTATTAATGTAATGCAGTCACAGTCTTTGAACAAGTTAAATATGTTCCCACAGAAGAGCAGAGGTTTTCCCAGCCTCAATCTGTCAGGAAGACCCTGCTGTTTGCAGAGGTTAGCAGACAGCTGGAAGAACAGGCAGGATTGAGGCCAAACATGATCCAAATGCATATTTATACCCACAACATATTTATATAACACCCATGCTGGAGCACACTCCCCCTTCTCACCTACCCCCTCCCCAACTCCTCAACTTCCCTAGCAGAGGCTGGTGACTCAGGAAAGAGGCCCAGCAGCTAAGGATCAGCCACAGTCTCAAAGAATGACTCATGAAGTTGATCTCTCTGATTCTGACAGGAAAGAGCAATCTGAGAGTTTGCTCTGGGAGAATACTCACGATGGGGCACACCGGCCAAGGCCAATATTGCCCAAATTCCTTGTATTTGTTGGACCTTGATAGAAAGGAAGGAAGAGGAGAAGGAAGGAAGGTCTTAATAAGTGCTTACTATGTGCCAAGCACCTTGCTAAGGACTTTACAAATGTTATCTCTCTTGATCTTCACAATAACGCTGGTACATAAGTCTTATTATCCTCATTTTACAGATGAGAAAACTGAGGCAGAGAGAATCTAAGTCATTTGCCCAGGATCACACAGTAAGCATCTGAGGCTAGATTTGAACTCAGGTCTTTCTGACTTCTGGCCCAGTGCTGTATCTTGACAAAGTAAGGGAGGTGGTGTAGGACGGTGGAAAGGGCCCTAGACTGGGAATTGGGAGACCTGGATTTAGCTCTCAGGTTTTCCTCTGACTGAGTGACTTTAGGCAAGTCATATGTCTTTTCTGGGCTTTGTCACTTTCCTATATAAAATAAAGGGGTTGGACTAGATCAGTGGTTTCCCACCTCTGGAGTGGGTATCTGAGCAAAGAGGAGATCAAATTATATTTTTGATCACAGATTCACAATTAGATGGAACTTTAGGTTATTCAGTCCAATGCCTTTATTTTAAAGATGAGGCTGTTGGTTCTGTTGTTTAGTCACATTTGCTATCCCGTTTTGGGGTTCTCTTGGCAAAGATACTGGAGTGGTTTGCCTTTTCCTTTTCCAGCTCATTTTTACAGACGTGGATGCTGAGGTAAACAGCGTGGAGTAACTTGTTCAGCATCACACAGTTAGAAAGTATCTGAGGCCAGATCTGAACTCGGGCAGAGGAGTCTTTCTGACTCTAGCCTCGGCACTCTATCCGCTCTGCTTCCTAGCTGCTGACTTGTCCAGGGTCCATAGGGAGGAAATTATAAAATTGGGATTCTAATCCAGATTTTTTGACTCTAAAGCCAGAGCTTTTTTTCCACTACACCACATCTGCTAATCTATAAATAAGCAAACACACCTTCTGGAGATTGAATAAATAGTATTCCTTGTATATATAACATATTTTTCAAATGTATGCAAATGTTATTGTGATGAAGAAAGTATAAATTCATTTAAAAGGACTACGAGACTTGTAGTAACTTTTTGTCATTATGTATTTTTCTCAATCAACAGATGGCAAAAGAGCAATTGCAGGGGTCAAAGAACTTTTTTGATGTTAAAGGGTGGGCCTTGTATTTTCTTTGTTGGTTGGTTGGTTTGTTAGTTCATTTGGTCCTACCTTGTCAATGACTAAGTAGTTATGACTAAGTAAGTTTGGGGGTATAATTTTTATCTCCATTTTGTATAGTTTTTCAATTTTTTCGTGAACAGTTGTTTATGGTTAAAACAAATTCTTTTAAGTCTGTCCTCATACTCAAAAAGATTGGAAAATGGCTGGATTGGATCATGCTTAGACCTTCTGCTCTGCAGAGTTGTGCATTCATAAGTTTAGTTCCTGCCAAGGCATTCCTAATCAGAATCCTTTTTTTTTATAAATTTGGAAGCCCCCAGGGCAGCTGACTGTCGGACCACCTGATTGAAATCTGAGACTGACCTTGGCACTGGAGCTTCTATTAGAATTAGTGACCAACTGGGAGTTGAAGGCCTTAAATTTTGGCTTGTAGCCACAAACTCTGGAAGCCAGTTTTCAGTCCCAAAGCCCTGTCCCAATGCCACAGGCCCTGTTGCTTAATTTCAATGTAATGGATGTTGAATTGGGTATCCAATCCCCAAGTGAAAAACCTAATGAATTCTCTGTGATTAATAGTATTCCAAGCAACACCAGGCCAGCAAGTGACAATGCATCTCTCCTGATGAATGTTAAATGGGTCAGGGGATGAACGAGAAGAATACAATGGAAATAGAGAGAAGAGCTCTTGGGCTGGCACCAGACTCAGAGCCTCCCTTCTCTATTCTTCCCCCTCTCTCCCAGCCCCATGGACCATATAATTAAGCTGTGTTTCCGCAATTTTCCCCTCCCTAGTCTCAGGCCAGGAAGGATTAATTGGCAAGAGTGGAATGTTGGAGAAACTAATTTACATTGAAGGATGCTAAAAGGACCAATAGGAGACAAGCACTCGAGGATGCCTTTGGCCAGTCAGAAGGGAGACATTCTTGGCTAGAAGAAGAAAGATCTTCTCTGCGTGGTTTCGTGGGGATACCTTTAGAACAGAGAACTTAGACACACCCTTTGAAGCAAAGGTCCTTCACCTGGGGCCCTTGAATTTAAAAAAAAGTCATATTACTACTTGCACATAATTTATTTCCTTTGCAACTCTGTGCGTTTTATTTTATGCATTTAAAAACACCATTCTGAGAAGGGGTCTATAGGCTTCATTAGAATGCCAAAGGGGCCATGACACACAAAATAGTTAAGAACCCCTGCCTTAGAGGACTAAGTCTGATCAATGGTACTCCCTCAAGAGAAATAAGATTTTTTCCTACTTGAGAGATATGGAAACTTAAAAAAAAAGAGGTGGTTCACCTTGTCTAGGGTCTAGGGTCACATAGAAGATCAGCACACTGGATATAGTAGAAGGAGAAGTGCACCAGAAGTTAAAAGAGCCAAAGGCAGGTCTAGGTGTAAACTCTGAGCAATTCACTTTATCATTCTGAATGTCCATTTCCTTTTCAGCCAGATGAAAACAATACTGTTGTGAGATCTACTTTATAGGGTTGTTTTGAGGATCTAAAGACATAATGTATAAAAATCTCTTTGTAAGTTGGTAAATATTTTTTAAGGAATTTGTTATTTTTTAGAACAGATGATTCACTTTATTGTGAATCAGCCCTCAATTTTGACCACCATCACCACCATAACAGGTTTCAACAAAGAGAAGAGGTACCATACTTGCTGGCCAACAATGGCTTTAAATCTCTATGATAGCAAGAAGCTATGAAGACATGAATAAAGTGCTACTGAAAAAGCTGGGGGTGACCTAGTTGTGCCTCCTCCCTATGGCTCAACTGTTTTTGGAGGGGGGGGAGGGAGAAGGAATAGGTGTTCCCATCAAATTGATTGGATACACAATTCCCAAAGTAGAGTGGGATTCTACAAAATGAAACAACAGCCCAGGGTCAGGCTGGCCAAAACACTCCTTATCCCTGTAGAAGTCTTTTTTTTTTCCTTGGAGGGGAGGGGGAGTACAGTAGGTGGAGGCATCCATCCTCATTTTGAAGAAGTTCCATCCAGGATGGAGAGAGTTTGAGCACCCACTTGGCGTTCAAGGGCTGTTGGTCCCAGCAGCTTTCACTGTAGCAGCTTTGACCTTGTCTTCCAAACCATCTAGGAACCGCTCCTGGGCCACTGAGTAGAATGTATAGCCATAAATGGCCAACACCAAGGCCCCAGTGCTCAGGCCGGTTAGGATGTTCTGTTCCCTCTGCTGCGGAAACATATTCTGCCACTTGGAGAGTTCTACCTGCCCCATAAAGTGCAGCTGTGCCGGGCTCAGTTTCTCTAGCGCCAGATCAATGAGGTGCGCTCCCTGGGACTTCCTGGCCTCAGATCTAGCTGCTCCATCAGCACTAGAATCAGCCATCTCACTCCTCCACCTACTCAAAAGGGGAAGGAACTTATTGTTATCATCATCATCATCAACATCAACAACAACAGTCAAACCAGAATCTGGCTTTCTGAGTTCAATTTTCCTTGCATTCTACTGAACTTCCTCTTTATAATAACATCCTATATATTCATTTGGCTAGAGCACATTGAGGAGAAAGATTTAGATTTCTTAGTTTTGAAGGGCAAAAGGTGAAAGTTCTGTCTATGAGGAGAGGTCATAGGTTCTCGCCTTCGGGCAGGGGCCAGTCTGGTTAACACCCTTCTGACCTTTAGATGAGCCGATGCTGACTTAACTGGTTAAGACGCTCTTTCCTAGCATCGCTCTTAGTTGAGGGATTTCTGTGATCCTTTCTGTGTTTCTGGAGGTGGCATCCCTAGAGTACAATACAAAGATCACTAGATGCGGAGTCAGACAACCCTGCTTTGAAGCCCAGCTCCGCTACTGTCTGGTGGACTCCGGACGTGTCAGTTATCCTCTCTGGCATTTAGGGTTCTCGTCTATAGAATGAGGGGGTTGGACTAAATGGCCTTCGAGGTCCCTTTTGCCTCTAAATCAATGATCCTAACAAGAGAAGAGACCCATGCTGACTCCTGCTTTCCTACAGATGTAAGAAACCAAAGTTCAGGATCTTCTTAGAAGGTTACTTGAAATTCTAGCTCAAGGCTAGCTGCTGAGAAAAAAAATGGAAGTGGAGGAAAGCTATAATCTGTTCCCTGACAGAAAGACATTGTAGCTTACAATGAATACAGGTGGGCCCCCTTCTGAAAAAATACTGTGTAAACTTTCAAAGTTTATAAGTAAAAAATTGAGGGTGATGATGATCAGAGAAGAAGAATTCTTATTACAGGAGTCTATCTTTAAAATAAATGATCCCGTGCAGGTTCCTTTGAATTACATGTTCTCCTGGTGCATTAAAAACAAGACTTGATTTAGCATAACTTTGATTTTGTATTCAACTTTTTCGAAGCACACGTGATATATAAAGCAAGTTGGGAAAGTAGAGGAAATTTGGGGAAAGATCAATAAGAACGAAATGGATTTGATGAAAATATCAAGTGTCTGGAAAGTATGACTAATGGATGGAGGAACTTGGACTCTAGACAGCTGAACAAGAGCTAGACAAGGTGGAACCCTAAACACAAGTGAATGGGGGGGGAGGCCAATGTCACAGTCCTGTTTAACTAGTACTCAGGCAGCTGCCCTACTCTGTTTCCCCAGACCAAGGAATCCCCAAGGACAAAGTGATACCCAGTGGCAGGAGGCTTCTTCTAGAGGACATCCAGCCAGTTGGACACAGAGGCTCCTTTAAAGCCTCAGCCACTTCAGTAACTTCTTCTAGATAGGTGGTTCTATGCTACTTCTGTCTTGTTTTAATTTGGACAGGTTTACAAGACTGATAGATCAAGGGACAACTCATTATATCTCAATAAAATGTAAACTCCTTGAGGTCAGGGACATTTTTGCCTTTGTATCAATGCCCAAAGCCTGGCATATAAGAGGTGCTTAATAAATGAATCTGATTGATTGGTGAGGCAGCTTATTTTTGGGAAAGTGCTGCATTTGGAGCTAAAAGACATTTGTCCTGCTCCCAGTTCTATAACTTAGATCACCTGTGTCACGTTTTGTAGGTCACTAAACCAGCTGAGGATTATTGTTTCCCCATTAGTTTAATGGTCCAAGGGGGCAAGGAATATGGTCTTAGATGATCCTGTTACAGAATATCTTCTTAAAGCAACCCTGTTAGGGTAGGTGGTTCTTTAGTGACTCTGTGATTTCTAGATAGAGTGCTGCATTTGGAGTCAGAGGACGTAGGTTCAAATTCAGCTTATTAAATTCATGAGTGATACCATAACCTTATATACAGGATGGAAAATGTGGGCTAGATAACAGTATGATTAAGTGACTTGGAATGGATTAGCAAACTGGACCTCCAAAGTAGGAGGTCCTTAATAGCTTTGAGTCTGAGAGTACTTCCCAAATCCATAGGAATGATGCTGTAAGTAAGGAGAGGGCAATAGAAAGAGACTAGAGAAAAGGAATAGGGAGGCTTGATTCTAGTCTCAGAGGCAGCCAGGTTGTACAGTAGAAAAGAATACTGGGCTTGGAGTCAAGAAGCTTAAAGTTCAAATCTGGCTTCAGACACTTGCAAACTGTATGACTCTGGCAAGTCATTTAAACTATGTCTGATTCAATTTCTTTATGAATAAAATGGGGATAATAGTACCTACCTTCTAAAGTTCTTGAGCGTCAAAGTATTTGTAAAAAACAGTGCCTTCCTTCCCATTCCCGATTGTGCCACTAGCCAGCTTTGTGACCTTGGCCAAATCTCTTCCCTCCTCTGGGCTGAAACTTCAGAGTCTCTACAAATAAAGAGAATGAACTTGATGATGCCAACCTGAAGAGGATGGTGGTAGGAATCTCTAGTCAATGATGTGCTGGAGCCAGATCTAACCAGCTTGCTAGAGCAAATATTAAATTTTCAGTATGAGAATTTACACCTCAGAAATCGGGGCTTGATTTATTATTTTGTTCATTTTCTACACTTAAAGGGTTAATAATTCAAATAAATCTTAAAAGCATGTGTACATAAATTTTCCCCCAGAAAGTCAGTGTGTTACGAATTTACCAGTACACTCCTGTGTCTATTGAAGTACCAGAGGGCTTTTTCCTCGGTCTTGTTTTATTCAACTTTTCTCAATGATTTGGACCAAGAAATGGACTTATGCTTATCAAATTTGTTGTTGACCAAAGATGAGCAGGTTAGAATCAGAATTAAAATAATCTAAGAGGCTAGAGTAACAGGATAACTCTAAGATGAAATGTAATAGGAATACATTTGAGCTAAAAAATATCAATGGCATAGGTACAAGTTGTGGAAGATTTGGTTATGTAAATGTGTGTGTGTGTGTGTGTGTGTGTGTGTGTGTGTGTGAAATATACCTAGCTATCTTTGTGGACTTAAAGTTTAAAGTGATTTAGCAGTGTGATGTGGCAGCCAAAAGACCTGGGCTTATAGACTTAGGCTATAATAAGAAAAGTAGAACATCCAGCTAGATTGGAGTTTTTAACCTTGTTGTCTTGGACCCCTGGGCAGTCTGTTGAAGGCTATGGACCCCTTCTCAGAATAATATTTTTAAAGGCATAAAACAAAATACATAGGATTATAAAGGAAACCAATTAAATCGAAATAAAGGTTTTGTTTCCTATCCAAGTTCACAGACCCTTGAAATCTATCCATGGATCTCTAGGGGTACTTGGACCACTGAGCCAGAGAGAGGTCATAGTCTTATTGTATACTTGGCTATTGTTATACCATCTCTAGAATTTCATTTTCAATTCAATTTTGTAAAAGATGTTGGGATGGTAGAGCCCAGCTGGTGAAGGGCAGTCTGAACAGTGAAGGTTCTCACACCGATACCAAACAAAGATGAACTGAAGGATCTGGGAATAATTAGAAAAGTTAGAAGAGAAGAAAAGAAGGCTTTACAGACCCCTGATTGTGACTTAGTTAACAGAGTTCTCAACCTGGGGCTCTTGAACTTCTTTATAAAAAATATGTTATCAACTCTTTCAATGTGACTTGTAATCTTACATGTTTTATTTGATTCATTTAGAAAAGTTCTTCTAAGAAGGGGTCCAGAGGCTGTACCAGGCTGCCAGAGGGGTCCGTGACACAGAAAAGATTACAAATCCCTGATTTAGTAGAAAGGGTGAATTAGTGTTAACATTTTCTTATTATTCTGAGTGATCTGATCCAATATAATGTAATCTCTGTGAGGGCAGGGACTGCATCCTCAATGCTAAGACTGCAGTAGGCACTTAATGAATGGTTTTTAATTGAATCTTAATATAAATACATTGACTCTTTTAAGTGAGATTTTCTTTTGACTAAGTCTGGATCTATGATTTCATCTGTTCAGGGGACTCCCAGTGCAGGAAGCAACCTCCCCTGATGCAAATCAGAAAATCCTTGGTAACATAAATTTTTAGATCCTTGCCAGAGGGTAGAGAAGTTAAGTGCCTTACTCAGGGCATGGCATGTCAGACTCAGGACTTGAATCCAGATCTTCTTGACCATGGCTGGTCCTATCTCTAATATGTCACACTGCCTCTCTGTACTTTACATGAGTACATAATAAAATGTCTGTCTAGACTTGGGGTAGAAATCGCTAGGAAATCTCTATAATAGGAATCAATAATCACTAATACCTTTGGAAATGACTATAATTCATACTAACGATAATTCTTTAGATTTGCAAATCTCTTTTCCTCCAAGAAACTGAGTCATTGCCACATATTACCTAATTTATTGTCATGACATCCATCCATTTAAAATGGTACTTGGGAACGAGCATTATTGCCCCTTTTCACCAAAGGAGAAAGTGAGGCACAGAGAGTTCAAATGGGATGTAATCAATCATGATAACGTCCACTTCCTATTTATGGCTCTGGTTGCTAAGTGCTAAATGGGTCAAATATCATTGCTACTATTGTCATTCCTAAATAGAGAAGGGCTTACTTAGAGCAGTATCCAATGGAGGAACAGGACCTCTTGGGCAATCTGAAGGATTTATATTAAAGCCACTTCCTAGAGACTCAGGGGTGACTGATAGTGTAGAGGAAAGGGACCTAGCTGAACTGAGAGTCAGGTGACTATGGCCATAAGTGACAAACCTGCTGCAAACTACGTGACCTTGGACAAGTCGCAGTGACTAGACTTCTCTAGGCCTTAGTTTCCCTACCCATAAAATAAGGTGGTGGAGGTGGGGTGGCGTGGGGGGGGGGGGGAAAGTGGAGGAAATCAGATGATTTCTAAGATCCTTTCCAGCTGAAGGGATTCTATGATCATAACAGTCTATGGCTTCAGCCTAGGATGTATGTGCCATATAAGCAGAATGAAGTAGAAAGTCACTTCTCTTTTCTGAACCTCAGTTTTCTCATCCTCATGAGGCAGCTAGGTGGCATAGTGGACAGAGAGATGTGAACTTGGAGTCAGGAAGCATGAGCCATAGCTTTAAAAACTTACTAGCTAGAAGTGTGACCCTGGCCAATTACCTTAACCTCTCAATTTCATTTTCCTCATCTGCAAAATGGGAATTAAAAACTATCTCACAGGTTTGTTTTTAAAGATCAAATGAGATAGTGTTTGTAAGGTGATATGATAAACCTGTGTGCTTATTTGGGGATATTTCTCCTGGTAACTATGTCACTGACTTGTGGGGAAAAGTCTTTATTTATAAAATGAAGGCACTGAACTAGCTAATAATAGCACATGTCTAGGAGGTACAGAAGGGAGGCCAAGCACTGAACTGGAAGGCAGGAGATTGGAGAACGTTTAAGAGTGGCCACTTGCTAATTGTAACTTCCAAGACGCCAGTTATGTCTCTTGGTTTCCCCTCTCTTTCAAAGGAAAGGAATGACCTGAAATTTTTTTCAGCGGAAACACAGCACGGATTCTTAGGCTGAGGCAGGTAGAAGTCTCCTATGAGGGAGGGGCAAGCTGCTTGATGGAATGGAAAAGACTTTTTGTTTGATGGAATGTGTGAGCAGAGCTTCACCGCAGGTCTGGATCCCGATTCCTCCGCGAAGGGATACCTGGGGGAGGGAAAAAGAAAAGAATAGGAACTAGAAAAGGGGAAGGGGAAAGGAGGAATCACTGTTCAAAATTTCTTCAATTCTTTCTCTCTCTCTCTCTCTCTCTCTCTCTCTCTCTCTCTCTCTCTCTCTCTCTCTCTCTCTCATTCCGGGATTCTCATTTTCTTTAAAGACCAAAGAGGCTATATGATAAGCATATTTTCCAAATTAGGTAGCGATTTATCCCGCCTTTGTTTTAATGATTGAAATGAATGATGTCGTGCGGCTCGCGGCTGCCACTGCATTCAACGCCCGCTGTTCCTGGGAGCTGAGACACTGAGAAATTTGCATACTTAATGCCTGGAACTGGCACGGCCTAAGTAGCTTCTTTGCTCTACTCTGTGTTTGTAACTGGGTTGGAGAGCGTTGCTTCATCAAAGCCTTTTCGGCGCCAGCCGCCTCCGACTCACCCGGCCGGGCTCAACTGACAGTGATGGCCCGAGCTTGGTATTTGTCAGCTTCGAGTCTAGGACTGCAATTAAAGGCATAAGACTGCATACTCCTGCAGACGTCACTGATCACGAAAATTTGTCATCACCATCAAGATGCTGAAAGAAATTTTTCCTCTCCTCTCCTCTTCTCTCCTCTCCTCTCCTCTCCTCTCCTCTCCTCTCCTCTTCTCTCCAGTTGCAGTGTGACCTTGGTCAAGTCACATGACCTTAGATTCGTCATCCATGAAAGGAGGGAGCTGAACTAGATGATACCTAAGGGAGCTTCCAATTCTAACCTTCTATGATTCTGTGATGTGGAAATAACTTGGACCATACACCTCTTTTCTAATACAAAGGAAGGATCACCTCTCCTTCCCCCTTTGCCCAAACCCTCTAGAATTAAATTTGTCTGAGAATCTCCTGTAGATTCAAGTAGAGTAAATAAACACTCAATGCAGAGGCAGAAGCCAGAGTCAGAGTCAGAGTCAGACACACTAGTGTATACTCTGGCTTTGTTTGCCAGTGAATAGGATTCTGAGACTTCTTATCCACTGAATGGGAGAAGTATGTATGGGAGAAAGGAGAAGAGACAGATTCTATCAGACCATACCTCTTCATCTCTATGCAAGAAGATCACTTAAAGGAAAGTGATCTGAGAAAGCTGAGTTTCATGATCTCTTAAATGCCACATCCAAAAGAGTTTTTTTTTCAATCCTCATTCTTCTTGACCTCTCTGATTCTCTTGGATACTTTTTCCTCTCTAGGTTTTCATGCCACTGGGCATCCTCCTACCTATCTGACTACTCCTTCCCAGCCTCCTTTGCTGGATCTTCATCCAGGTTATGCTTTGGTTATGCCCCAACAGTCCATTCTGGACTCTCTTCTCCTACACTATTTTCCCTAGTGATCTCATAGGCTCCAGTCTCTATGCAAATGATTTTCAGATTTCTTTATTCAACTCATCAACCCCCTCTACTGACCTCTAGTCTCGTATTACCAAATGTATCTATTGGATACATCAAACTAGACATCTGGTAGACATTTCAAACTCAATATGTCCAAAACAGAACTCTTTACCTTTCCTCTTTTCTGAACCTCCTTATGACTATCACCATCATCCTCCCAGCCACCCAGGCTTGCAACCTTGATGTCATCCTCAATTCCTCATTCTCATTCATATCACATATACAGTCTCTTGCCAAACCTTATTTCTACTTGGACAATATATTTTATATATGCCCCCTTCTCTCTTCTGACAACTACCACGGCACTGAGGTAGACTCTTGTCATCTTATGCCTGGATTATCACAGTGGCCTGCTGGGTGTTCTCCCTGCTTCAAGTCTCTCCTTATTCCAGTTCATTTTCTACCCAGCTGCCAAAGTGATCTTCCTAAGGCTTACATCTGACCATTTCAAACCCTTGTCCCCCCATTCAGTAAACCCCAGTGTCTATTAGCTCCAAAATCAAATATAAAACTTCCATTGCTTTTTTTGAGGCAAACAGAGTTAAGTGACTTGCCTAAGGTCACACAGTTAGTAAATGTCTGAGTCTGGATTTGAACTCAGGTCCTCCTGCTTCCAGGACCCATGCTCTGCACACCTAGCTTCCCTTTCCATTGCTTTTTAAAGACCCTCACAATCTGCCCTCTTCCTACCTTCTCTGTCTTCTTACACTTCAGCGCTCTAAGTGTACTTTCTGATCTAGCAAAACTTGTCTTCTTATGGTTCTTTCCACATACCACCCAACCTCCTAGCTCTGTATCTTGTTTTACTGGCTGTCATCCATCATACCTGAAACACTTTTCCTTCTCACCTCTACTTTCTGGCTTCCAAGGTTCCCTTCAAGGCTGAGTTTAGGATGCCTTTCCCTTTCTCCTCCACCTCTCAACCCTTCCATCTGATATTATCTTTCATTTACACTGCTTATATCTCATATATATTTGGTTATTTACATGTTGTTGCCATATTAGAATGGAAGGTCCTTGAAGGTATGGACTATTTTTTTTTTGCCTAGCCTATAGTAGGTGCTTAATAATCACCTGGAGGAGGAGGAGGAGGAGGAGGAGAGAAGAAGACTTTTTCTCTGAAGGGAGGTTGCATAGTATAATGGGAAGAGCAGAGAATCCAAGAGTCAGGAGGCCTGGGTTGGAATTTCTGCTCTGCCACTAGATGTGTAATCTTGACCTTCCTTTTTCTGTGCTTGGTTTCTTATCTTTAAAATAAAGATGCACCAGATGAATCCACAAAAGCAGGAGTTGCAATCACGCTTTTGGGAAAAATAAAAAAAGATAAAACACAAAATGGGATAAACAAGGAAACCACCTGCTGAAAGGAACATTAGACAACAAACCAATAGCAATATTAAACTTATATGCTCCAATTGACATATTATCTAAATTCACAAGAGGAAAATTAGCGGAACTATAAGAAAACATAAAGATTAACATAATAGTGGAAGAAGATTTCATTGTCTATCTCTCAGTTTGGGGATGTTTTTGCTTTGTCTTAGCTCTCAGGTTTAGATACTAAACGACCATAATAAAATATGTATTTTTGAAATATCTTGTCAGACTCGAAGACAAGAAACAGAGATTAGCAGCCCACACTAACTCCCACTTCTAGCCCCCCAAAAGTTGTTGACTTTCAGAGGTTAGAGGGACCTCAGAAACCATCCTGTCTGGCCCATAGCTATATCTTCTTGTCAGCAGTCCTGATAAGCCCTCTAATTTCTGATTGAAGATCTCCAATGATATAGAATTAATTACCTCCTATTCCACGTTTAGATAGGTTGGATTACTAGGAAATTTTTATTTAAATTGAGTAGAGATTCTATTCTCTAGTTTCTCCCGACTACTTACTCCGGCCTCTAGGCCCAAGGGTAACCAATTGATAGATCAACAAGCATCTAATAAGCACATAGTATGTTCCACGCACTGTGCTAGGCACTGCGGATATAAGTACAAAGAAAGAAACAATCCCTACTTGCAAGAAGCTTACATTTTAATAGGGAAGACAATATGTACTTCCACATAACAGTGCTTTGGATTTTCAAAGACAATTATAGCCCTGCTAAGTTTTCACTTTCTACAGTTCCTTCAACCTATTCTTGTACAGTGTAGTTTCAGGTACCTTCATCATTCTGCCCTCCTCTGGATATGGTCCAGCTTATCAATGTTCTTCCCCAAATATGGTACCCAGAACTAAAAATAATACTCCACATGTGGTCTGACCAGGGCAGAGAATTTTGGGACTAGAAAAGAGGATCAAAGACCATAAGATGATAGAACATAAAGGCACAGACACTCAGAGAAGCAGATGAATACAAACCTCTTCATTTCTCAGCTATTCTGAACCTTTTTTATAAATGAAAGCTTCATTTTTTAAGACGGCAATGAGGTATTGTAGAAAAATTGGTGGATTTGGAGTCAAAGGATTTGCATTTGGATCAATAATTTGCCATTTATTGTTTGGGCAAGTTGCAACATCTGTAGGCCTCAGTTTCCTCATCTATAAAGTGAATGGGGGAGGGGTTTAGGCTAGCTGATTTCTAGTGTTCTTTAAGTCTTTTTAAAGTTTTAAGTCTTTGATTCAATGGGTAGCTCCTTATTAGTGATAATAGCAGGGTAACACTGGTTTGGAGGGTTCGGAGAAGCAAAATCTACAGATGGTTCAACCACCTTATTTTATCCACTATTTTGTAGTTTGCTCTCTATCCAGGTGGGGAACACAGTGCTAAATACCATTCTTTGTCATCATGTCCTTTCCCTGTACATTTTCTTGTAGAAATGTTTTGTAGTAGTGAAGGGACAAAAATTAGGAAAATGATGGATAGGAAAAACTTAAAGGGCCTGGGTACTCTACAAACTGGATCTTTAGCCCCTATATAATTATGATTTGGGAGGATTGTTAAAATTTTATTATTGTAGCAGTTTGTGAAATACTCCACTGTGTGAAGCTTTTTGTTTCAAAACTTTGACACCTCTACACTTTGGCCATCACTTTTTTAAAGGTCTTTCTTTTGTTCCGAACTCTTCCCCTTCTTCCAAACCACCAAGTCTCCTTGCTCTTCAAATCTCACTTCAAAAAAAAAAAGCAAGCAACTTCCTTGTGTTTTTAGTCTATAAATTGATTCTAAACCCACTGGCCTTTCCCCTCCCTTGTTATTGGTCCTTCCATGGGTTTCCTGCAACCAACCTGCAGGAATTCGTTCTTTCATCTCAAATCTTTTTAACTCAGCATGGACACAACATGACCATTTCACACCCCTCACCTTGCCCTGATATCTCCCTGTGCTGTATGTGTGCTTTGGCAGCCTGGTGGAGACTTTGTGGCCACCCCTCTGAAGTCAGACCCTAGAGAAAGCAGGCAGAAAGACTGTCAGCCCACAGGAGTTTTCTGACAAACACAAACATTTTCTGGCATTCGTGTAAGTAGTTGGTTAAAGTTTCTCTCTTTTTTTTTTCATAGAAAAAGCAAACATTTGAGAAGACTCCTGAGTCTCTTGTTTTCTATAAATGGGAATGGAGCTAGAATTTGTTTCATGTTATCGCTGGATTATAGATTTAAAATGGAAAGAAACCTTAGAGATCACTGAGAATGTGAGTTCTTTAAGGGCAAACATTATTTTGGTTTTATCTGTGTATTCTCAGCACCGAGAATAGTACCTTCAACATAGTAGTCAATATATGTTTGTTTAATTTTAACTTAGTCTATCCCATTATGAGAAAACTGAGGCCTGGGGATATTTAGTGACTTGCTCAAGCATAGGTGGTCAGAAACAGAACTAGGATTTGAACTTTTTACTTTAAATCCAGTACTTCTGGCAAATGCAAACATATTAGTAAGCAACAGGTTTAAATGGAGCCTGAATCAAATATACATGTCTTAATTATAGCGATATGACAAGTTTTTGTTGCTGCACAACATTGGTGTTTCAAACAATCATTTTTTTCCTACCTTCATTCTCCATAGGACTAACCTTACAGTTTATGGGAACTGGTTTGTCATATCATGACTGGGGGCCAGGATTGAACTACCCATAGGATAAGGTAGAGTTTCTTGCTGTGCCCCCTCTCAGTGTAGGGGAAGTAAGGACTGGGAGCTGAGAAAAGGAATCTAGGACTCTAGAAGCCTTTCTTCTAGATATATCTACCACCACCACCACCACCCCACCTCTTTTGATGAAATTTCAGACTTCAGAACTGTATGTGTGGAGATGTACATAAAACTTAGAAGGGACAGTTCAGAACACAGTTAGGAGCAAACAGGTGAGATTCATTAGACAAAGAGGCAGAAGAGGCTAAAACCATAAGCAGGTTTTGGAAAGGTTTTGATAAACCCATCGATGGCAAATCCACAGAGTATGGTTGTTACAAGAGATAAAAGTTATTCAGAAGACAACCCTGACCTTTGATCCTTTAAGGTTAAAATAGAATCCAAGGCTCTCCACAACCTGACCCCAACCTACTTTTTAGATCATTCTTACATTGTCTATACACAAACCAAACAAGGCTCTGGAGCTAGAAGTTCTTTCACCAGGAACAAATGCACTGGGGGTGGGGGGGGAGGCATAAGGGATAAATTTGAGGTATGATTGTTCACAGATATGGTTATAAAGTCAACAGGAGATTGCTTGTGGGAACTGAGTAAGTTGAACAACTTGGCGGTTAGAGTGTTTGAAAGTGACAGGTGTTGGGGAAGAGAAGATTGTGATCAGGGCATTAAATTTCCTGGGATGCAGAGAGGTTCACCTAGAGGGCCATAGATGTTGGCAACAAGTATTTAGAGAGGGTAAGCTGAACTTTACAAGAGGAGACGTGATTCCTGAGTGATGGTAGTAGAGAGAGGGTGTGAGAGTGGTGATGGAGACAGGACGTGTATTAATTCTTCCTCCTGGCTTTATGTACCTGTGTGAATAGTTAGATTTGGAGAAGGTAAGAGGTCTGATGTCTTCAGGAGAAAGCTAGGCTTCAGTGAATACCACAAAATGGAAGGAATGTGAAAGGAAGAGATCCAGTATCACAGAATCCTGGATTGAGAGCTGGAAGGGACCTTACAGGTCATTTATTCCAATGTCTCTCATTTTATAGAGAAGAAAATTGCATATGTCTAAGGTCAGACAATTAGTAAATGACTCAAACTCAGGTCTGACTCTAAATCCACTAATTTTTCCCCTGCATCACAATAGAGAAGGCTTCCAGAGGGCAAAAAGAATGAGGATGGCAAAAGCAGATAGAGAATTTACTGGGGACTGATGATGGCTAGTGTAGGAGAGGAGCATTGGTAGCTGGTGTACTATCTATTTTTGGCATTTATTACCCCATATGATCCCCCTATTTTACTAGACATTCAGAAGATATAGTTCCTCAGATCAGTTATCCTATTGGCTTCTACTGTGTCACACTCTAGTGAGTTTCAGGAAAAAGGTTGGATGACTACAGGACACTTGGTGGAGGTGGGGGGGGTATGTAGGGGGAGGGGCGTTAGTGTAGATAGGTGCTACTGTGAAGATAGAAGGAAAAGAAGTTTTCTTCTTGAGATACTAGCATTTAGGACAGAGAGCTAGTTGCCCTATGATAATTTTGGTTTTTCTGGAGGACCATTGGTATGTAATGGGTTGCCACTTCTTTTTAAAAATTTCTATTTATTTTTAACATTCATTTTTTGAGTTACAAATTTTTTCCTTCACCCAGCCCATCCTCCAACTATTGAGAAGGCAAGCAATATGATACTCATTTTATATATGAAGTCACGCAAATATAATTCTGTATTAGCCATGTTGCAAAAAAGAAAGAAAAAGAAAGAAAGTGAAAAAACAGTATGCTTCAGTCTATACTCAGAGTTCATTAGTTTTCTCTCTGGAGGTAGATAGCATTTTTGATCATGAGTCCTTTGTCATAGATTGCCATGGATCATTTCATTCATCTTTCACAATTGATCATATAATATTGCTGTTACTGCATACTATATATCTCCTGGTTTTGTCCACTTCATTTTGCATCTGTTCATGTAAATCTTCTCAGATTTTTCCTGAAATCATCCTCCTTATCATTTCATATAGCAAAATGGTGTTCCAGCGCAATCATATACCACAACTTATTAAGGCATTCCCTAATTGATGGGTACCTGGGTTGCCACTTCTAATGTTCTTATGTAGGGCAATGATCTCAGCATTGAGCCCAGAACTTATCTGGTCTCTTCCAAGTTCCCCAAAGTTTTGATATCATGATATTAATCAAAGCCTTTTAGGTCATGGTTGAGGGGATATGTCTAGTAGTGGTTATAGTGAAGCAGAATTAATGTGGTAAAAGGGAAAGATGATTGGCTCTGAAGTCAGAGGAAGAGCCAAATTCAAATCCTCCCTCCAAGACCAAGTCTCTGTGTGATCTTTGGCAGGTCAGTTAACCTCTCTGGATTTTAGTTTCCTCTTCTGGAAAGTGAAGGAGTTGGACTAGATGACCTCCAGGGTTCCATAAACCTCTGTTGAATGACACAATGCTTGTTCAGGGTGTTAAAACTTTGTTTAAAATTTGCTAATGCTTTTGACATCTTTCCCAGGAGCTCTCAGGCTTCAAGTAGTAGGTGCTACCTTTCTCCATTCTTCTGTGCAAACAATTTCTCTTATTAAGAATGACTTTCCCCCAACTCCCTGGCAATCCATATTTAGTCTTTTGGGCTAATTAGCTAAATTTTGACTTTTAGCTCCAGGCTAATCCCTATCAGAGCGTCCATACCCTCTGATTAATTCTGTCATACTGTAGGGTGTTGGGCATATAGCACTTTGCAAACTTTAAAGCCTTAAAAACATCTATCACTGCTATTATTAATATTGTTATTCACTTTGTACTTTTGATATTGAATGTGATCTTTGGGGCCCAGAGCCAGAAAGGATTATGGTATATTGATGATATGCTGTAGGAAAGAAACCTGAGTTTGAATCTCAGATTGAACACTTACTGGTTGTATGACCCTGGATAAATCCCTTTTTTTCTTCCTGTACTTCACTTTCCTCATCTGTAAAATGGAGATAATGCTTGTATCTACCTATCTCGCCAGGTTGTTGCAAGGAAAGTGTTTCATAAATTTTAAAGTGCTGTAAAAACAGGAGCTATTTATTATTAGTCCAAATTCCTTTTACAGGGAAGGAAACTGAGATGCAGAGAGGTGGGATGACTTGTCCAAGGTCACATAGGAAGTTAGTGACAGAGCAGTGATTTGAGCTCCGATCTAGTGTCTCTTGGGCCAATGATGCTCCTGCTACACAAATGCTCAAAAATTTGTGTGTGTGTGTGAGTGTGTGTGTGTGTGTGTATTTCTAGGCATTCAAAAGGATTTTTACATTCCTTGAAACTAAGGATTATCTATCCTCCTCCCTCTGCATCTTCCTAGAGTGTCCAGTCCAGGGCTTTGCTCACACTTGAGTTTCAGAATCAGTGTGATCACAGGACACAGGGTTGCTGGCAACACCATCAGCCCTTGGTCCCACCTCTCGGATTTCCAGGGAGTCAAAGTTAGTACTGATTGGGAGTAGAGTGAGATGAGGGAAAGGGAAAAAACCTCAGAGGAGCCAAGAGGGACTTTATTAGCTGTGAATTATCCTCAGATGGGTTAGAAGCAGAAATATCTAGCAAAGTCAATTAAGAGGGGTTCTGCATGAGTGAAGTCTCCTCAGAGCAGCGATGGGGGGGGTTAATGATGCCTTGAATGGGAAAGGGGGACTTCTCCCCTAGAGGAGTCTAATTCTGTCCTTTCCATCTCTTTGATGCAAACCCCATTTTGATCCTTCCTGGCAAAAAAAAAAATGCTGACACTCCTCCTGGGAAGTAGTCCTGCATTTGAACGCAATCATTACTAATTTTAGAAGCTTATTTTTGGTAGTATTTTTTTAAATTAACCATGGCAAAAAACATCTTCCAACTTTTCAGGTACCATCTTTTGGGGGCTGTTAAAAACATGTAATAATTAGATTCCCCCCTACCCAGGAGCGGATGGACGAATGAATAAATGAATGAATGACAAAACATTTATTAAGCTCTTACTGTGTGGCAGGGACTCTGCTAAATGCTAAGGATTCAATTACAAAAAAGTAAAAGTGAGTGCTATTTGATGAGTGGAGACTCATTAACTCTTTGGGGTTATGCTCAGAAAGAAGATCTGATATCTTTATCTTGCCTTGAGATTTATGAAGCACTTGACATTCATCTTTTCATTTTAGCCTCACAACAATTATGTGAGTTGGATTACCCTCATTTATAGATGAGGAAACTGAGGCAGGAGGGGCAGGGAAGGCTAAGGGCTTTGTCCAGTTTCACACAGCTGTTGAATGCTGGAGATGGAATTTGAACCCTTGTTTCTCCTGATTCAAATTCTTACCACTACCTCACTTGGAAGCTGTAAGATGCAGTCAATTCTCTGTTACCTGACAATGTTTTTGTAAAGAAGTTAATAAAAGATTGGTCTCAAAAGAATGTATGAATGGCAGACTCAGTAAAGAAAATACACTTAATTTCCAAGTAAAAAGCAAAACAAAACAAAACAAAACCAAGTCCCAGATAGGTCTTGGGGATAGTATAGAGAAAAGTGAGGCTAGAAGCCAAGTGATTCTTTGTGTTAGTATAGACCTTTGAAACTTTCAAATCATTTCCACATAAATTGCTTCATTTTATAATCAACAATTCTGTGAAGTGGGTAGAGTAGGTGATTTGGGAGAAGAAGAAGCTGTGAAGGCAAGCAAGGTTAAAGTTATTTCCTCAAGGAAATTGTCAGCAGCCAAATCTAGAGCCCAGGCAAAGCAGCAACCAGCCAGGTCTCGGATCTTCTACAGAGGAGAACCATCAGAATGGGGAGGGATCGGCTGAAGGAACTCCAAATATTTAGCCTGGAAATGAGAAGACCTGGGGAAGGAAGTGCATTATAGTTGTATTCAAGCATCCAAAAGGTTGTCAGATGGAAAAAAAGATGAGATATTGATTCTTTGGTCCTAGATTTTGGAAATAAGATCATTGAATTAGAGCTGTCAAGTCCGTAAAAGGAAACAAACAGCTTTCTAATCATTAGAGCTGTTTCTCAGTGCAATTGGATTGTAAATGTAATGAGTGCCACTATCCTTGGAGGTCTTCAAGGAGAAAATGGATGATCCCTTTGGGGGGTGTTGTAGACAGGGAACCCCCACAGGTGAGGTCAGAACTGGTTGTCCTTCGAGGTGCCTCTCAGATCTAAAGTTTGGTGATTCAATTATAACCCGTTGTCTCCATTACAAACAAGTGCAGCTCCAGAATAACATTAGAGAAACCAAGCTCTGCCTTTCTTGTCAGCTCCTCTCTCCTCACGAACTCTGCCTGTGAATCCAGGCTGGAAATGACTTTCTGTGTTCAATTCTGGGGCTGCTAGCTCTAACTTCTGACTCCAGGCTGAAGGGGTGGCAGAGAGTGGGAAGATACTTCCTTTTCCCAAAGCTACCCAGTGCTGAGGACTGAGTGGGAACAGTGGGGCATTTCAATGGAGCTGTTAACTCCAGCCTTGTTCCCTTTTATTTTGCCAGAGGCAAAAGATAGAAGATTCAGTGGTTGGTCCCTTAAATTTCATTTGCCTGGTTGCAGATGTCTCTTCAGGGCTAAGAGAATGGAGCTACTAATAGAAATTGAAAATGCAGGGATTGAAGAGTATTTGGCTTTTGTTCCTCTCTCTCTGGCCTCAAAGGCCCCTCTGGACTTGGTTCTGCTTATGCCGAGGTCAGAGGCTTTGCACAAAAGAATGCAATTACCTTAGAATTAGGACTCATCACAAGGCAAAGAGGCAAATTGAGGCATAGTGTTAATCCAGAGAGAGCTCTAGAGTGACTTTGCTTCATGGGGAACCACTTTTGTATGACTGTGTTGGTGTATGTAGCATTGGGGTCTGCAGGACTTCAGGGGAATCAAAAAGTGTGTATATGCTTTCTTCTCTCTAGGTTTTCATGACATAGTTCTCTCCTGGTTCTTTTCTTGCCCATCTGATCACTCCTCATTCTCTTTTGCTGCACCTTCATCCAGATCTTCCCCCAAGGCTCTGTCCTCACCCAGCTTCCTCTCTTCTCCCTCTAAATTTTCTCATTTGGTGATATTAGCTACCATGGATTCAATGACCTCTTTGCTTATGATTCTCAGATCTATTTATCCAGCTCTAGCCATTTTCTTGACCTCCAATTTTGCCTTTTCAACTATTCATTAGATGTTTGGAACTGGATGTCCTGTAGACATCTAAAGTTAATATGTCCAAGACTGCTTTCCTGTTATAGCACCACCATTTTCCTAGTCACCCAGGCTTACAATTGACGTATTATCCTTGACTCCTTACTCTCTTTCACTCCCTCTATCCAATCTGTTGTCAATTCCTGTACATTATACCTTCACAATATCTCTCGTATCTGCTCTGTTTTCTTCTCCGAAGTTGCCACCACCCTCATGCAGACCCTCCTTTCCTCAGGCCTAGACTATTGCAGTAACCTTCTGGTTGGTCTCACTGATTCAAGCCTCTCACCATTCTATTTGATTGTCCACATGGCTGCCAAAATGATGTTCCTAAATACAAATCTAACCATGCCCCACCCCCCTCAATAAACTTCAGTGATTCCCTATTACCTCCGCAATCAAATATAAAGGGGCTATTTGATTTTTTTAAATTATATGTTTTATCTCTTCTGTTTTTTATACCATCATAATAATCCCTAGTATCCTTTCCTCTCCCTCCCCCAGAGAGTCATCTCATATAACAAATAGCATTTTTAAAGACAACGAAAGGAAAAGAAGGGAGAAATCAACATAACTGATTAATGAATTGAAAAAGTCTTTTAAAAATTGAAATATGTAATAGTTGTGGACTTCCTACCTTCATGAAGTTGGGGATTGGGAGTATCTTCTTATATATCTTCGAGTCATTTTGGATATTTATAATTTTGTTACATTCACTTTTGATATTTTGGTGTGTAGCTCTTTCCATTTACATTGTTGTAGTTACTGTGTATCTTGTTTTCTTGGCTTTGCTTACTTCACTCAGCATCAGTTCATGTAAATCTTTCCATGCTTTTCTGTACTTATCACACATATAATTTCTTACAGTACAATCATATTACAGTTACGTACCACAATTTGTTTAACTATTTACAATTGATGGGCATCTACTTTATTTCCAATTCTTTACCATAGCAAAAAGTGCTACTAAAAATGTTTTAGAGTATATGTAGATTTTCTTCTTATCAACAGTTTCCAGCAATGGAGTCTCTGGTTCAAGGTGTATGGGCATTTTAGTTATTTTATTTGCATAATTCCAAATTGCTGTCCTAAGTTGTTGTACCATTTCAAAGCTTCTGCAACAATATATTAGTGTGCCTATCCTTAAACCCCTCCAACACTGATTATTACCATTTTTAAAAATAGTCTTTGCCAAGTTTCAGGGTGTGAAGCGAAATTTCAGTTTTGTTTTGGTTTGTGTTTTATCTTACTGTGTTGGTAAGCAAAATGGGCTCTTAGCACTTAGTTGGCCTTTTGTTTCCTTTGGGTAATTCAGTGTATTTCATTGAGCCTCACTAGGTGCTAAGCCCCAGGCCCAAACCCCTATTAGGTGTGGATTGGCAACTAAGGTGGGGTCCAAGGTAGGGCTAACTCCAGGGAGGGCCTAGTTTACATGTCTGGGACAGCAGAGACTCTTAGACCACGTGGGTTTAAGTCGCCTCTTTGTGACGTTTTTAGGTCATGTGGGTGAGTTGCATGTGTGACTCACACCTGACCCTGAAAAAGACATAAAACCAGGGGTTGGCCTCCTCTTCCTTGGAGCTCATTCCCGCAGCAGTGGTGACTCTGGGCCAGCCCTTGTTGTAAGCTCCGGGGCTGAACCTAGATGTTGGTAACTATGAATCTGTATTTGGTCTGTCTGTTGATGTTTGTAATTTGTTTGTAATTTGCTCTGAAGTTCAGTGTGCTGGTCTCTTCCCCTGAACTATGTGAATGATATTTGTATACTGAATTAAAGTAAGTTTGTCAACCCCTTCACCTTGCTCTCCTTAGTTAAGCAGATCAAAAGAACCTGTGCTGTTGGCAGCTTTCTGGGTGCTGGCTGTGGGTGGATCTTATATCCCCACAGAAGCTGCTAGCCGGACTGTTAAAACACTTAGTAATCTGGAGCATTCTTTCATATAGTTGTCTGTCTGTCTGTCTATCTGGTTATCCCCAGCTTCCCTTCCTCTCCCCCCTCCCAGAAAGGGAGATATAGATGCAAGTCTGGATCAAAAATTTTTCATTGTTCAAGTATTTAGATCAAAAGATAGAGCATATCCTCTATTAAATAATCCTCCATAATGAAGTAAAAGAGACTCCTGGTTCTGGGAAAGTTCTGGTCACTGAGGATAAACTCTAGCAAGTTCTAGAAAGCCTTGAGTATTGGCTCAATGACAGACTGTTTGCCTCTGAAATGTGAGGTATAACATGCTTTATTATTCTGAAATGGAAGACCTTTAAGATGTAACCATAACTAGAATATATTTCTTACCAGGCTGCTCTCTAGACTTCTCCATCATACCTTCTGTCTCCCTCACCCCAGCAAACATACATACATCTTCGAGCTTCTTTTTATGTATTGTCTTCCCCCATTAGAATTAAATCTCCTTGAGAGTAAGGATGGCTTTTCTTTCTGTTTATATTTTTATTCCTAGTGCTTAGCACAATGCCTGGCACATAATAAGCATTTATTAAATTGTTTGATTGATTGACTGACAAATTGGGTTGTGAAACTGCCACTACCTGGAACCTCAATGGAAAATATAGGATTATCACAGAATTTGCAGTGAACTGTTTTGACCATAGGAACTCACAAAGACTCTTTAGGAAAGGAGATTCAATCTGTGCCAACAACCACATATCCTTGAAATGTGGAAATACTGCTACATTTACACCACTGTTACATACTTTTTTTATATCACTGTTTACACAATGATTTGCAGGGTCATTTACACTACTGTTTTTATAGGATTCCTCATAGTCATCCCA
This sequence comes from Phalanger gymnotis, assembly GCA_028646595.1. Taxonomy (NCBI): domain Eukaryota; kingdom Metazoa; phylum Chordata; class Mammalia; order Diprotodontia; family Phalangeridae; genus Phalanger; species Phalanger gymnotis. Next base: position 136,594,731 of record CM053625.1, on the reverse strand, counting down.
TGGTAAATCCTAAATCATATTCTATTTTTCCTCCAAGTGAAGGGAAAAATGCTGCTTTGAGCATTCTTTAGTTTGAGTTATAGATTTCTTAGCATTCTTACAGAGCTGGAGTTTTCAGAGATTATATTGATTGAAGCATCCTCTTTGTGACAATGAGAAAGTACAATGATTATTGTCAGAAGTTCTTTAGAAATCTTAGGGAAATATTTTGGTCCTTTTGTTATTGTTCTGTTTTTTCAGTCATGTTTGACTCTTCATGACTCCATTTGGGGTTTCCTTGGCAAAGATAATGGAGTGGTTTGCCAGTTCCTTCTCTAGCTCATTTTACAGATGAAGAAACTGAGGCAAACAGGGTTAAGTGGCTTGCCCAGAGTCACACAGCTAATAATTGTCTGAGGTCAGATTTGAACTCAGAAAGATGAGTCAGCCTGACTCCAGGCCTGGAGCTCTATCTACTGTTCTACTTTGGTGCTGAGAGTGGTATATATACATTACTTAGAATCATAGAGTTTTAGAGCTAGAAGGGACTGTATTGATCATTGTGGTTTAGTGGCTCTAGAATCCAATAAAACAATCCCAGTCTAACTGTAGTTTGAAAGACTGATAGAGAGGTTCAGAGGATCCAGGAAGCGTATACTACAGAGACTTCGGGGATTTGCTTTAACAGAGTACCCTTATTGAAATTATCCTTGTGAATTGCCCCTCACTGTATGCCTGGAATTGTTTTAGAGTTGAATGGTACCTTAGAGGTCATCTTCATCTAAACCTTCCCTAAAGTACAACAGCCATAGCATTCAACATATAGCCTCCACTTGATGATTTCCAGTGAAAGGGAAACCACTATCTCCATAGGTCACAATTTCCATTTTTTGGACAAGTCTTTTTTAGGAAGCTTTTCTTATATAGATCTGCATTCTTCCTGCCTTTAACACACATAGTTCTCTGGCTGGAAACTACAGTGGTTCAATTCTGTAATCACCCAATATGATCTACTGAGCTTCTATGTACTACTAAGTTTTTCCAACCCAATACACTAGTTATGTTTAGTAATGTGTCTAGTTATGGTTAAATCTGAACTTGTCTATTCAAATGTGTATCACACATTTCAATTCAGTGGTGAAAATTTGGAAAGTTTTCAACTTCGGAGAGAAGAATGAGACACTTCCTGTACACGTAGAGCTCAAACTAGCGCTGTACACTAACTTCATAGAGTGATGTCATTAGATTTAGAGCTAGAAGGAACCTTGGAGACCACTTGGTCCAACCCTCACATATTACAAATGAACATGTTGTCCCAGAAATGTGAGGTGATTTACCCAGTGTCGGTTAGGTAGTATGAAAAAGAGAGCAAAGATTCCAAATCAGATCCTTGATGTATATGCAGCTTAGATGTTCACAATTCAGCTTTATTTCCCTGTTGTAATTGTCCAAGCCTTGATTCTTACCTATAATTGATCACGCATCACACCGCAGGGTTTAATATCATCTGAGCCGTTTTTGAATGTAGGATTTGTGCTAATTTGTTGCTGAATTTACATTAAAAAACCCCTATCTGAAGCCACTCTTAGGTAACCTCAGTCAGAGGGATTGATCTTGAATGGTCCTTGGCCATTTCTGATTAGAGAATGGTCTGGTGCCATCTGGGTTGCTATGTGTTCCAGAGTTTGGAAGTCATAAGATGAGATTTAGAGCTAGAAGAGACCACTAAACAGCTTGAACCAGCTCAGATCAGCTCATAGGAAGTAATTGTTATATTTTCAGTGTGAGTACACCTCAGAAATGGGCAAATGCTACAAATTGGGGCTTGATTTATTATTTTATTGATTGTCAAGACTTAAGAAAGCAATTGAAAAAATTTTAATAGTACAGATTAAACTTTAAAATGTGCCATATGTACATATTTTCCCCAGAGTTGTTTATTACAATTTTACCAACATACTACAGCCTCTAACTTATCTAATCTGTCTTCCTCATTTTATAGAGGAGGACATGGAGACCTGCGAAGTTAAGTGACTTCTCCAAGGACACAGATATTACATGCCAGAGCTGGGATTTGAACTGAAAGTCCTTTGGCTTAAAAGGACTTTATCATTGATTTAATGTTCATTCCACAATGTCATGCTGTCTCTCCTCAGACATGGTGGTGATGGCATAACTAATGTAACACAAGCTCCCACTCTGTAAGCCTTGCCTAATAAACTGCTTGGTTTGAATTATTAGCGGCCAGCAGAGTGGTATTTTCCTCAGCTCATCTCTGAAACTAAGAGGGATCAGATGCACCATTATAGAGAGAAGGAAATGGCAAACCACTCCTGTTTTTCTGTCAAGAAAACCCCAAATGGGGTCATGGAGAGTCAGACATGACTGAAATGACTGAACAACAAATGGTATCTCCTGCCTTTTCCATAGAGAGGTCATTGTGGAATCAAAATGTGTACATCAGCACATGCTAAATACCTAAAGTAAGTAACACTATCAGTGTTGGGCCAGGGAGTCAGAGGATCTTGGCTGTGCTAGTAATTAGTTACATGATCTTGGGCCAGTCACATCACCTTTCTTTTTTTTTGTTGTTTTGTTTGCAGGGGGGAAGGCAGGGCAATTGGGGTTAAGTAACTTGCCCAAGGTCACACAACTAGTAAATGCGTCAAGCATCTGAGGTCGCATTTGAACTCAGGTCCTCCTGATTCCAGGGCCAGTGCTCAACTTACTGCGCCACCTAGCTGCCCCTGACATCACCTTTCTTAACTTCATTTTCCTCATCTGTAGAATGGGGATAACGATTTCTGTCTGGTTTTCCTTAATAACTGTACTATGAGCACCAACTCAAATATTAGATGATGTTAAGATAAAAATCTTTAAAATCAGTCCTCAAGTTCTTTGACGTGAAAGTACTTTGAAAAATGTAAAGACTGTAATCATCAGACTCTCCCTACAATACACTATATTTTGTATAATTTATTGTATAATTTGTATTTGAGTGATGTTTTATGGCTTACAAAGTAGTTTCTCATCAAATATTTCAAATATCAAAATATCAAAGTAAAAATAAAAAATTTCAAATACCTCAAAAATTCAAATGTCACCCTGAATTCACTAGCATTTCTAAAATATTTCAAATATCTGTGATTTCATCAGGGTAGGCAATGCAGATTGCAACTCCTCTACAATTGTCTGGTATTCTTCCAACATTAAGGTGGCTAAATAGATTGCCATCATGTGGCTAACCTAGATATGAGCCTCTTTGAACTTAGCCGGACTGGCCCTTGGATAGCAGATGGAGCCTCTTAATGGGTCCATGCTAGAAGGTATTATAGTTTGATAGAACATTCCAGAGCTTATGTTCTGTTGGCCCAGTCTTTGAGGACTCAGAGTTATCTCTTAGCCAAAGTGAAATATTGAAGGATGCTTTGGGGGGTGGTGTTTGTTTTCATTAATAAGAGAGGCCGTGTGGCATAATGACAGAGTGACAGTCTCAGAACCAGAAAGACCTGTGTTCAAGTCTAGCTTCTGACATACACACTGACTATGAGACCCCACTCAAGTCATTTAACCTCTAAGCAACCCAGGCAACTCTTAAAAACTATTGGCTGCAGAAAACATGCTATCCTGCTTTGGTAGAGGAAATTTCCTATCCCATGGAAATCACAGATCCAGTTCTATTTCCCTGACACCATTAGGAACACCTATCATGACTCATTTATGACTTAGGTGGTAAGTCCCAGAGAATGAATCCACGTCTTCTTGAACGCAAGTCATAGATGACAGATCTGGAGGATCTCAGAGGCTATCTGGTCCATCATTTCATTTTACAGATGAGCAAGCTAAGGCACAGGAATGTTAAGTGACCCAGGTTCACAAAGATAGTACACACCAGAAGTAGGGTTTGAACTCAGGCCCTTGGACTCCAGACTCCCTGCCCCTTCCACTGTGTCATGTTACCTCTATAATATTCAATAGCAATGATATCTCCTGGGGCAGTTAGGTGACTTTGTAGATAGAGTGCTGGACCTGCAGTCAAGAAGATTCATCTTCTTGGGTTCAAATCTGGCTTCAGATACTTACTAGCTGTGTGACCCTGGGCAAGTCACTTAGCCCTGTTTGCCTCATCTATAAAATGAGCTAGAGAAGGAAATGGCAAACCACTCCAGTATTTCTGTCAAGGAAACCCCAAATGGGGTCATGGAGAGTCAGACATGACTGAAATGACTGAACAACAAATGGTATCTCCTACCTCTTCCATAGAGAGGTCATTGTGGGATCAAAATCATATTCTTCTGTCCACTCACTTGTACCTTCCCCCAGGGCCTCAGGGGAGCTTGAGAGGCAATACAATTCTGCACCTCTCCCATCCTCCATACTTCAGCCAGGACCTCACTCAAACTATCTGTAAAGAAGGTAGATTCTCCCTATAGGGCCATAAATCTGTGTTCCTCTGGGAAAAGACATGCAGGAGAATAGGAAATGTGTATACCAGCTCCTGATCGATGCTCACTCTGGCCTTTAATCTGCCTGGATCTTAGTCTTTTGTCAGTTGCCAAAATAAAATACACACTAGTGGGTGAAAAGCAATTTCAGTGCTGCAGCAGGGGCTGCCAGGTAGGAAGAAGTTTAAAAACCCTGAAACATTAGCAACAGAGAGATAGGCAGTAGTGCCCTGGCATGTCCTACATCAGAAAGGATGACAGATCCTGGGTTCTTGCTTGATTCCTTCCATTTGAGAAACTAAATGGTCAAAATAATTTTCCTAAAACAATTCCTGAAACTCAGACTGAATTCTTATTGGCTTACCATGGAAGCTGATGAACCTCTCTCCCAAGCCTCACCAGCTACATCTGCAAGATGTGTCTGATTGGTTCTAGCCTGCAAAATCTCCCTTATTATTCAATTCAAAGGTCAATGATTTCATTGATATGAGTACTCCTTCCAACAACAGTGATTACTAATTATTTTTGTCATACTAGGTAACTGTCTATGAGTAGCTAGGGCCCCAGAATTTATCACCCAGTGACTAACCTGGTAATGGGTCTTGATAAACTTAGGAAGGCCAGTCCTCAGTAGAGACATCATAGATTAATAGATTTAGAACTGAAAAGAACATTAGAGGACAGCTCATCCAACTGCATCATTTTACAGATGAAGAAACTGAGATCCAGAGGAGTTAAATAATTGGCCCAAGATCATGCAAGTAGTACTAAAAGGTAGAGGCAGGATTCAAACCTAGGTCTTCTGACTCCGAAACCAACATGCTCTCCACTATCCCACGTTGTTGCCTACAGTCATGGAATCATAGATCTAGAACTGAGAGGAAACTTCAAGCTCATCTAATCCGACTTTCTCACCTTATGGATAAGAAAAATGAGATCCAGAGAGCGTCTAACAAACTAATAAAATCCTTATGCATCCAGTATTCAATTTAATTCAGTTCAGCCAGTATTCATAATGTACCTGCTATACGTAAGCACTGTTTTAAGTGCTAAAGATTGGGAGGAGATTTATAAAGTTTAGAAATGACATTGATCTATGCCCTCATGGAATTTGGACCTATCAATGAATAGATAAGAATGATGTGAAATTAAAACATCAACTACATGCAATCAAAAGCTTCTAAAGTGCTTTAACACATCAGTTGTATGTAATTAGAAGCTTCTAATGTGCTTAAAATAGATGGTTCTGTTTGGTAGGTTAGAGTTTAAGATATCGCCTTCATAATCTATTCGCTTCTCATTTGCTTAGGAAACCACTTGATTTAAGCCTAGATGGTGAGAAGGCAAACTTTGGATCAGATTTTGCCTGAATTATCACAAATTTCAAATGAACAGCATCTGATTTAATGTGATTTCATGGACTTTCCCGAGAACATGGCATAGTCAATAGAGATCTGACCTTGCCACCCAGAAGACCTGGATCTACCTGCTTTCTGATGCAATATAGATTGTGTGACCCTGGGCAAGTCACTTAACCTCTAAGTCACTCACAGAACTCTCTAAGACTTAGTTCTTAGTGACTAAGAAAGTAGGTGTCCATCTTCCTTGTTAGGAGTTTCCTCATTAGACATTCCTTCTATTAACTCACAGGACTAATAAAAAATTAAAATTTAAAAAATTAAAAAGGAAAGAGAAATACTCCAGAGGTGTGTAGCTGGGACATTTTCCTGGACAGCTATGTAAGAGAAAGATGGGATTGACACTCAGTGACAAGATCTCAGAATTTGTGAACCATTGACTACCTTGGGATAGATATGTAAACACCATGTGGGTGAGGAAGGAAGTTTATGAATTTTGACCTAAAGAAAGTTAGGAATTTAGTGCATGAAACAGCTGAGAAGATCTCTAGACAATTTCTCGGCAGCTTCCTTAATTCTATTGAGGCAGAGAAGAATGTTGTCACTGTAGTGGGGCTTCATGACTGCCATCTGCCATGCAGCATATAGCTCTGCAAGACATGTCAGGAGTTGAGGAGGAGGTGGACCTCAGTCCCCCAGTGCTCAAAGTGACTTGATGCTCTAGTTGGGTCTGACAACCCCAAGGTTATCACTTCTCAAAATCCTCCATATCCTGCTCCTTCTCCAAAAAGGAAACCACTTACTAACTATGCTGCTGTGCACACTTGGACAAATCACTTCCCTTCTCTTAGCCTCAGTTTCCACATCTGTAAAAAATGAAGGGGTAGATAATTCTTCTGTCTTTTTCTCCTTGCCTCATTAACAGAGCCATACATAGCATATTTGGCACCTAGGGCAAGCAGCACTAAATATTTTCTTCTAATCAACCCTGAGTTTGATTAGAATGTCTCAGATTCCTGTGTATTGGAGGGAGACAGAGATCCTAGTATAGCGCCAAGAAGGAAGCCTGGTGCATCTGGGCTGAAGAGAAGCAGCCCACAGGTGGGAGTGGGATGGAAAGGAAGCATGCTGAGAGCTTCCTAGTTTCATGATTCGTTATTAAAATTTTTTATGATTTCCTTTATTTTTATTTCATAGGCATTTCCATATGTAGTTTTAATTTTCTTTTGCCATAAAGGAAAAAAATTACTTTAATGAATTACTCTGTCTAGGATCTGTGACATTGATGTGCTAAAAGTACTGTTGAAATGTAAAGGTAACAAATTTTTAAAGTGCATGATCTTTTACAATCATTATTTTAAAATTTTGTGACCTCTAAATTTTGATGCCCTAGTAAAGGCAGACATGGGGCACAAACATTTATTAAGACCTTACTACGTGCCAAGCACTAGGTCAAGCACAAGGGATACAATGCAAATACAAACTAAGAGAAACACAGTCTTTGCCTTCAAGGAGCTTGATAACGTTCTAATGGTGGAAGACAATACCCTAAAGGGAATTGAAAAGCTGGATGTACCTTCTTGGGATCATGGTGGCAAAGTCCTGAGAGCCAGAAGCAGAGCTTGGAAGGGAATGAAGCTTGGCCTGCCTGGGCCCTTGCCCAGAACAGGTGCAGGGAGGAACTTGCTAATGGAAGAAGAGGGCCAAAGAGGTGGATTGGTGCTCCAGGTGAGAAGACCCCAGGTGACAAGGGAAGTTTCAGGGTGAGAAGGCACCTGAGGCGTGGTGGCAAGAGCCCTCTCGTTTGGACTTCAAGAAGCACAGGCAGGATTTGAAACCAGGTTTTCTGACTCCAGAGCCAGTCTTTTTCCTCCCTACCATGGTTCATTAGAAACTCAGTGTTAAGACTGACAATTAATTTCATGCGTGAAAACTACAAAAAAATATAAATACAAAGAGTAATAAAATGAAACAGAGAAAAGTTGAGAAGATGCACCTTTCTCCCTTCATTGCAGAGGTGGGGAACTATGGGTATATAATATTGCATATTCTGTCAGACATGGTTGATGCGCTGGTTGACTTCAATAAGCTACTTTTTATCCTTTCTTTTAAAATATTTTATATAAGTAAACACTTGCCAAGTGGAGGATGGAGGGACAAATTTGGAAATGTGATATACAAAGGAAAAAATCAATAAAAACATCAGGTGAAATATTCCTTTTTTCAGATGTCCTCTCTAGGGATGTTTGAAGTTTGCTTACCATGTCCTCCTCAGAGCCCCTTTGCCTTCAGGCAGACTGTCCTGTTTCTGAGTGTTGTTCAGTGTCTGATAGAATCCTGGCCCAAATAGTACCTAACCTGGATATGGTTTTCTCCAGCAACTCTGGTAAGTTACAAGGGAGTGAGGGAAGGAGTCATGTTTCACTTGTGCCTCTTCTCAATTAACTATATTAATGGTGACTTGGAGGTAGCTAGTTTGCTGTCCCTGAAGCTCTTTGAAGTTTATGACCAGCCACCTGTTTGGGGATGTTGTAGTGAGGCTTCTTACCTGAGGACCTTTGAAGTTCCCTGTTTCTTAGGTGCTGGCAACAAGATCATCTCTTAGGCTTCTTTCACCACGACATTAAATGAGTTGACCAAGTCCACAGCAGCAGAGCTGAGAACCAAGGGCCCTTGAATCCAGGCCATAGCACTGGGCTGCCTCCTAAGTGGCTATGGACACATTCCAACAATTTTCTAGGAGATATTCATTCACACTGAGACCATGAGTGCATTTCACAGTCTATGATACAAGCAAGCTTCTTCCAGCAGTTGGGCTGAGGTTTGTTTTCTAGTCTGCATTTAATTCCTTTTCGTGACACTAAGTTATCTCTAAGAACTACCCCCACTATGAGGACCTTTTAAAGCACCTCATGACTGGCCATAAATTAAGGAGATTCTATTTCAACCTCCAAGCTTCTCTTAAAGTCTGACACCTTTTTTTCTCCTAACGTCCATATTTCAACCAGTGCCTTGCTGATAATTACCTGTGGAATCAGCCACAGAGATCATAGGAACATAAGATTTAGAGCTGGATGGTGACCTCAGAGGTTATCCAGTCCAAAACCTTTATTTTATAGATGAGGAAACTCAAGCCTAGAAAATGGCAGATATTTGCCCAAAGGCTTATGGGTAGTAAGTAGCAGATTTGGGGTTTGAACCAGTGCTCTTGGGAAGGTTTCCAGGAATGGCAAGATGGCAGTATTTTTGAAAGCGTATTCTTTATAGCTCATGGATTTTTAATAACTTGGCTGTGAACACTGACTTAATAGTGCTGGTTTTAATATTGACATTATTATTATCCACAATGATAGCAACAATAATGCCTCTCATTTACATAACACCTTAAGGTTTTCAAAGCATTTTTCCCCTAAGAATCCTGTGAAGCAGGTGAAACAAAACATTACCATCTTTATTTTTATAAATGGAGAAACTGAAGCCCAGAGAGTTGTAGAACATTGTGCAAGGTCACACAGCTAGTAATGCAGAGCCAGAGTTCAAAGCCAGGGCTCCTAACTCCACATCCAGTATCAATGATCTTTAATCAAAATCTTGGAGAATAAAGCAAAAACATCACTAGGCTTTATGTTTTGATGATGGGCAAATGTTTGTTGTTCAGTTTAAGCCTCCTTTAAGACGCCTTTTATGAATAAGGTTGTGCTAGGCTCAACCCTGGGCTGTATTTGAGTTTTCTGCTCTTCTTTTCCCTTGTCTTCTCTCTGACTCATCTCCCTGCCCCAACCCCCCTAGACTGCCATCTCAATTAGATACCTGAGCCCTCCTCCTCTCTCTTTCCTTTCCTTTATTTTCTCAAAATGCACCATCCAGAAAGGATCAGATATTGATTCAATTTGATTATAAATTTGTGAGACTGGACTGCAGTGAATTTTGTGGGATAACTTACTACTTTATTTTTTCAATTGACGTTATTTCTGTTGACGTCTTTTATATCACATTTGCATCCAAATATATCCCTTTCTCCTTTCTTTCTGCTGTAACAGTTGTTGTGGTTCAGTTATTTCAGTAGTGTTCAACTCTTCATTTCCTCATTTGAGGTTTTCTGGGTAAAAATGCTGAAGCGGTTTGCCATTACTCTCTCCAGTTCATTTTACAGATGAGGAAACTGAGGCAAACAGGGTTAAGTGACTTGCCCAAGGTCACATAGCTAGTAAGTGTTTGAGGACAGATTTGAACTCAGGAAGATGAATCTTCCTGACTTCAGGCCTGGCACTCTAGCCACTGCCTGTCTTTTCCCCTTCCCTATTCATCAAACCATTCCTTCTATAAAAATAAAAAAAATTTAAAGTAGAAGTTCAGCAAACCCAACTAATATATCAACTCTGCCTAACAGTCCATAACATGCAATAACACCTTGCCTCTGCCATGAAGGAAGGAAGTGCATTTTTCTCAACTTTTTTCTGGGGCTAAGCTTGTGGTCATTTTAGGGATCATATACTTTGGAGTCAGAAAGGAAACAAATTTGATACTGACAGAAAACCCTTTGACAGTGGGCAAGGAAGTCATTTAGCCTCCTTTGCCTCAGTTTCCTCATCTGTAAAGTGAGAGGATCGCACCTGATGACCTCCGAGGTCCCTTACAACTCTACATCTATGATCCGGTAGATTCTATAGGTTCACTTTCAGCTCAGGGATCCACAGAGGCCTCCAGAGTTATGGTGCTATCCAAAGGGTCTGGACTCTCCTCAGAAGGGAAACAACTTTGGGATTATTAGAGAAGCAACTTCGTCCTCCTTACCATCTGACCTGTGTCTTCGGAAGATCTCACAGCGGACGGCAGCATCCAGACAGTCGTTCCTCCACACCGTCGTTCAGTTTTTTATGTGTCTTCGGATCCGCGCTACCTAGAAGATTTTGGACCAGACGACCCTTCAGGTTTCTCAGCTCTAATCTACAGTCCTAGCATTCTAGAGGCGAAGGCTCTCTACCCCTTGGCCTGTACTATTGCAATAGCCTTCTACTCCATCTCCCCACCTGAAATCTCTCCCCACTCTGGCCCATCATCCACTCAGTGGTCAGTGATCTTCCTAAAGAACAGTTCTAACTTGTCATCACCCTGTTCAAATACAGTGGCTCCCCACTACTTCCAGGATCACACAGAAAACCCTCTGTTTAGTTTTTAAATCCCTTCATAGCTCAACTCCTTCCTACATATGCAGTCTTCTCACACTTTACTCCTCTTCTCAGCCTCACCCCCACATACTCTTTGAGTGACACTGGCCTCCTTGCATGCTCCTTATCTCATAGGACACTCCCTCTGGTGGCATAGTGCATTTGCATCGACTGCTCCCCTCCCCCCATGCCTGGAATGCTCTGCCTCCTCACCTCGGCCTCTTGACTTTCCCAGATTTCTTCAAGTCTCTGCTAAAAGTCCATCTCCTACAAGCAGCTTTTCTCCGTCTCCCTTCATGCTAGTGTCATCCCTTGGAGGCCACCTCCAATTTATCTTGTTTATCCTGTATATGCCTTAGATGGGTTTGAATGTTGTCTTCTCCCTTAGACTGTAAGCATCCTGAGGGCAGCTACTATTTTTGCTTATCTTTGTTTTCCCAGTGTTTATTACGGTGCATGGCTCATGGCACTTAATAAGTGCTTGTTGCCTACCTGAGTGACTTGCTATGATGTAATCACTCATCCTTAGTGAACCAGGAATGACTTCTAGGCCCAGAAGAATTCCTCTATTCTCTCAATGAGGTGCCAAAGGCACCCTCATATCCTACACTGGAAGACATAGTCAAAGCCCCAAAGACTCACCTGTAAATTCATCAAGTTAATCAAATCCCCTCGGTTTCTCTCCTTACCCCCTATCATTTGCCTGCTGCACAAACCATTATGAATAATCATATAATATACTGACTGTGCACTTTACTCTTAAATGCTGATCATTCTGGTCTCACTTCAGTCATCTCTCCTATTTCCATTGACAATGGGCTGAGAGGAACATATTCCCATCAAGCATGAATACAGTCATATTTTGGAAGAAAATAATTCCTCTTGACAAGAAATTCTGATGGGCTCTGTGGGTATTCAATTTGTCCTCAAGAATTAGAACTGAAGGAAGAAAATGGCCCAAAATAGTCCTATAATCATGTGTTTGTGTGTGATAATACCCACTGCCACAATGAAGGCGCTAAGTGGCCAGTAGTAAGTAGAAATGTGTTTGAATTTCTGTTTGTCTCAAGATCGAAACTTAGCAGGAACTCAGGTTTGTTGAACACATTCTAGTACTAAAGCTACCTGATAGATTAACAACTGATTATATTTCCCAGCAAATATGCAAATAGAATTATAATTCATGGATCTGATCAAGCTTTTTCTTTGCTGTGGATTTGAACTAATATTTGGTCTTCAGTTGTAATACATACGTATATACATTCATAGAGATGTATACATACTCCATGTACACCACAGAATTTATAAAAATCGCCTTCAAGATGACCTCTTCCATTTCTAATATTCCGTGAGTCTCTGAGAATAAGTAAGAAGAAATTTCTAACCATTGGCCACCACCCATTTGAGGCACAGGACTTTTTTCCAAATTAACATGTTATATAGCTTATTATGGTATTTCTGGATGCTTTCCTGAGGAGCTGTTATACTGGTCTATCTGCCCTCATAGGTCTGCCATTCAGTGGACATTTAAAGACCTCCCAACTGTTCTCCTGAGTGACAAATACAGTTATCACACTCCCAACTCCCAGTCATATTCAGGAGTGCGCTGGAGCCAGTTCTAACCAGTTCTAGAAAGCTAATTGTTAAATTATCAGTGTATTTACACCTCAGAAATAGGCAAACACTACAAATCAGGGCTAGATTGGTGGTTTAGTTAATTATCTAGAATTAAGAAAATGATGGAGAAAATGTTAATAGATATGTCAAACTTAAAAGTGTGTCATGTAGTACATCTCCACCCCCTCCCAGAGAGCCTGTTGTTAAACACTTACCAGAGCAGTCCTGGATATATCACGCTTTCCCTGTTATAAAACAGTTGTAGGATTTAGAGCTGGAAGGGACTTGGATCTAGTCAATTTACAGATGGGGAAACTGAGGTGCAGAGGTAAAGTAACATGTCTAAAGCCATACAGGAAGTGAGCAGCAATCATGACTTGAATCTCAGTCTCTGTCTGTAAGTCCTTCTGTATTTCTACACTATGTGACACCACTTTTCATGTTGTTGCTCCCATCAGACTGTGGGCTCCTTGAGAACAGGGACTGTCTTTTTGTCGTTCTTTATATCCCCAGAGCTGCCTGTCATGTAGGAGGTCCTGAATAAATGCTTATTGACTGACTGACTGACTGACTGACTGTGTTCTGTGTCATGCTGGGTTGCAGATATTCTCACCACAGAAATCTCTATATCACCAAAATCCTAACCTCCAGTCCAGGGCCCAGGCCCTTCAGTCTATTTTTGACACTACATTCTAAAATGCCAACATTGACAAAAGATCTTAAACGGTCCCTTCGGAGCTCATCATCATAGATCCAATTTGGTGAAAGCTCACCAGCTGGCATCTATCTGATGGGAGCCAGGCCAGTGACTAGCCAGGACAGACCTAAGCTAGAGATGGCCTTGATCTGGCAACTACTACTGGAGGCGTCATAATCAAAGGGAGCGAGTTTCAAGGCCACAGAGGCTCTAGGTCAATTTGTTTCAATTAAATAAAACATGTATGACATGTGAGGTGCTGTGCACTGGAGTTACAAAGATAAAAACAACAAGAAAGACCCAGTTCCTGTTTATGAGTTGTTTATAATGCAGTAGAAGGGATGCAGCAGCTGGGTTGCACAGTGGAGAAAGCAGCCAGGCCTGGAGACAGGAAGACCTGAGTTCAAATTCCACCTCAGACACTTACTAGCTGTGTGACCCTGGGCAAATCACTTAACCCTCTTTGCCTCAGTTTCCTCATCCATAAAATGAGCTGGAGAAGGAGATGGTAAACCACTCCAAGATCTTTGCCAAGAAGACCCCAAAATGGGGTCACGGAGAGTCAGACATGACCCAAAACAACTGAACGGCAACATCGACAAGAGGAGCTACACCACGGACATAAAGGATAGATAGAATGGAACAGGACGAAGGAGGGATCGAGACAAGCTGCTCAAGGAAGTCTGAGTGAGGAGGAGTTGTTTTTAACTAGGCAGGAGATCAGGGAGGCAAATCGGGGGTGATTTCATGAAGGAAGGCGGAACCTTAGCTAGGCCTTGAAGGAAGGTGTTGGTTTCAACAGGTGGAGGTGGAAACGAGGAGAGAATGAAGACTATTTCATGGATGAGTGTGCTTGTAAATGTTTAACAACCAGATCTCAAATGGAGAAAGGGGGTGTGTACACAGAACACCCATTGGGGGTCCAATGGTCATTCCTATCTATCCCAATTCTTTTTAAACCAATTATATAACAGACTCAGTTTCTCTAGGGGAAGGGAATCATTCTCATTCCCCAAAGTGCTTTTGATAGCATGTCTGGCCTTACTTAACAGTTCCATACCTATCTCTTCTAGGCCAACATGTGGATTTGGCCTGGGTCTAGGGCCCTAACACTATCTACTTGGGCCTCAATTTCCACGACGGAAGATTCTTTTTCATTTTTGTTCTTCCCTAAAATCTACCTTATAGGGATGTTGAGAGAATTCTCTTTAAAATGAATAAAAAGACACAAACTTATAAAATGTTTTGATTTCCCAAAGAATTAGATATTTTTTGCCAGCATAGGTATTATTAGAGAGTATCTTGATTCATTTTTTTCTATGTTTTTTATTATACAGCCTAGAGTGGATGCAGATTGGTAAACATTCCTGTCTTTTGCTGACAAAATAACTATATGTTTCCTTTTAGACCCGGAAATTTATTAACAGTATTGGGTGAAGGACTAAATGACTATTACATGCTACTTATTATGGAGATAACTGTGATAGTTATGTGAGGGGAAACATTTCGCCACAAGAAGATAGCACAAAATGCTAGCTGAGCATAAGGGAAATAGCATCCTCCTCCAGTTAGGGGTGTTAGAACTATAGAATGACTATGCTGCAAGGGACCCTAGAAATCATCTAACCTCCTCACTGTCCATACGGGGAACTGAGGCCTAGATGAGAGGAGAGACTCACCCAGGGTCACAGAAAGAGCCAGGGGAAGAAGAGGGAGGGCTACCTCCAAATCCTTCCACCTCCTACTCTTGTTCAATGCCTTTTCCAGTCTACTCCATGAATGAGTGAGGATGGATTACCTGCAGAAGAACGGGATGAGGAAGGTTTGTAAATTCCTAGACTGTCAGAGCTGGGACGCACCTTGGAGATCATTTGGTCCAGCCCTCTTTTTTAATGGGCAAGGAAATCCAGACCCAGTTGAGTCCAGATCTCTTGGCTCCTGGTCCAGTTTGTTTTCTACTACATCATGTTGTGTCAATGAGCTTGGAGCAGAGGGGCATTCCTCGGGTAAAGAAAAGAGAGGAGGGAGTGTAATTGGGTCACTGGTGCAGTATCACTGTGTGGTACTAGGGGTAAAGATCCCTGAAGAAAATAAAAAGGGAACTGCTTGTGAGGAGGACATGGAATGAGAGTATTTTTGTGAGGAAACAAAGAACACTGGATTTGGAATTAATGGCCTGTGTTTGCTTCTTGTCTCTGCTACGTACTGCCTGTGTGACCCTTGGCAAATTACTGTACCTCTCTAGTCCTCGGCGTTCTCATCAGATGAGTGAGGGGGTTTGATGAAATAATCTCTGATGTCTCTTTCAGCTTAAATGTTCTGTGATTGTGCAATTGTAGTCCACATTGTCAAGAGTAACTCCTTTAGAATGTGGTCCTACAGATAGGCAGGAAGAGCAGGAGAGAGAAGTATCATGAAAGCCCACAGAGGAGAGTGTCTCCGTGATCAGCAGTGTCAGAGACTGCAGAAAGATCCAGAAAGAGGAGGATGGAGAAAGGCCAGCATTTCTGACAACTAAGAGATCGTGGCCGACTCTGTAAAAGCTGGCTTCCGTTGAGGAAAGTTTCAAATCACAAATCTGGAAAAAACCGACACAGCTACATAATCCAGAAGTTATTTGTGTATGAGAGTTCAAAGAGCGCTATACTTGAAAGTGGGGCACAGGGCTCGGGTTCAGGCCCTGCTCCTTACAAGCTGTGTGACATTGGGGAAGTCATTTCATCAGTTTATTTATAAGGCATCTTCAAGGTCATGTAGTCCAACTCTCATTATTATTATTAGAGATGTATTATTATTATCATATTAATATAATATTATTTCTTATTAGAGATTATTTCTTATCATCTATTATGTAGTTAATTTAGTTCAATTCTATTATTGTCATTGTTATTAGAGATCATTTAGTCCAACCCTTTTATTATTATTGGAGATTATTATATCTTATTATTATTATTGGAGAATATTTAGTCCAATCCTTTTATGATTATTAATTATTATCTCTTACTATTATAATTAGGGATCATTTAGTCCAATCCGCTTATTATTATTAGAGATTATTTATTATTATTATCTCATCATTATGATTGGAGGTCATTTAGTCCAACCCTCTTACTATTATTATAGGAATTTTTGTCCTATACAGATGACCCAGACATCATCTTTTCCAACTTCCTCTTCTTACAGATGAGGAAACAAAAGCCTCAGGAGATGACGAGACTTATCCACAGGCACAGTAGGTGGCAGAGATGGGATTCAAAGCATGCTCTTTTGATGGCAAATCTAGTATATGCATTATCTACTTCACAGGGTTGCTGGAAGGAAAGGGTTTGTAAATCTTAAAATTCCACATCAGTGTCAGTTATTATTATTATTAAAATCTGAACCAGACTTGCTCATCTCCTTTGCAACAAACAGTGCATGGATCTTGTTTCCAAAAAGGGTAGAGGAGGCCACTCTGGAAGCGATCAGCACTGGAGTGGCTTTTAGCAAGAGCTAGTGGCTTAGCAGTGGGCTCTTTCTTCAGAACTTTCTTCATAGGAGGGAGCTAAGTGTGTCAGTGGATAGAGCAGTGGGTTGGAGTCAGCAAGACATTAGTTCAAATCCAGCCTCAGACATTTGCTGGCTCCATGACCCTGGGCAAGCCAATTACCTTTTATTTGCCTCAGTTTCCTCAGCTATAAAATGAATATCATGTTGTGGTGAGGAGAAAATGAGATACTATTTGCAAAATGTTGAGCACAGTGACTGACACATTGGAGGAACTTAATGCTTCTTTTTTCCCTTCCTATAGATCAAGATAGGTGGCTTATGAAGCTTGAATTTATTGGGTAAAAATAGTCCCCATATGTCTGTCCATGCATACCTACACTCTGC
The DNA here is from genome assembly GCA_028646595.1 of Phalanger gymnotis. NCBI lineage: Eukaryota > Metazoa > Chordata > Mammalia > Diprotodontia > Phalangeridae > Phalanger > Phalanger gymnotis. Next base: position 136,577,594 of record CM053625.1, on the reverse strand, counting down.
ATTCTCAAATCACTTAATATTCCTTCTTGTCATCTCCCCTAGGGAGAGTAGACTCATCGGATGTTGGAGGTGGGGTAGATTTGAAAGTCACTTAGTCATCAAGGCCCCTCATTTTATGAGATGAAAAAGTGGCTTGGAGTAGAAGGGGGAGTGGTTTATGCAGGATCTTACAGTTAGAGCGTGGCAGAGCCAAAATTCAGATCCATGCCTTCTGATTAGCCTTCCAGGTCTTTTCCACCTCTTATTCAGGACTAACAGGTCCATCCTTATAGGTGCTGTTACTAAAACTGCTCATTGTGACCAGTAACTTGGATGACATCAGTAGAAACCGTGTCCTTCCTTCCTCAGTTGTGTTTATAATACCCCTAAAACCAAAAGGTTCATGAGAATCCCACATCCTACAATTCTATGATTTTGTGATTTTGTTCTGACAGCTATACTCTCACAGTGGAAATGTTGTAACAGAAATTATATTGTCCTTTAATTATGTCTCAACAATTCTGTGTGGGAGTATTATCCAGGGCTGGTCTGGATTTTGCTTAAAAAAGCAAAACAAAATAAAAAGACAGCATTGAATGCTTCAGGTCCTTGCCAATCTCATCCAGATTCTGGTATTACATGGCCTATGGTGGGAGAAAACCTCACCAAGATATTTCTCTCTGCTGGCTTTTTTCCCAGACCACTCAGACCCAAATGGAAATTGCTCCCCAGAGAAATTTTGATGCCCACAAAAAGTCAAGTTTAATTTCTGTTTAAAGAGGACTTGTAAGTTTAAGATCTTTTCATTAAAACCTGTGTGACCTTGAGCAAATCACTTATCTGGGTGTCTCAGTGTCCCTGCATGTAAAACAAAGAAGTTGTTCTGCATGGTTTCTTAGGTCCCTTCCTGCCTAGACATTCAGTTCTATATTTTAAATCTCCCTGTAGTTCTGAATTCTATTTTCTAATGTCCTTTTCTAGCTCTTAACTTCTGTATCCCATTGTCCCTTCTGGTTATAGCATGCTATGATTCTATGATGCTAATCTAATTAAATTTGGCTTGTTTAAATTCTAACCATCTTCTCAGATGGCGTTAAGTAGGTTCAATTCAGTTCAAAAATAATTCGCCAAAGAAGTGAACACCATGTGATCATTCAGTCAGTGATTACACTGTTGTCGTTTAGCCTTCATTTTTGGAGAAGACCAATGATATCATTATTTTGGGATCAGCTATGACCGATCAGTCAAATATGAGTTTGGAAGGCTCTGCCACAACTCAGGCTCAAGTAGTCCACTAGAACATTTGGGCTAGAGATGTCTCTGTATTTGCCCAGCTCACATTTCCTCTGCGCTTCTGCTATTCTGCTTTGTTCATGGAGTACAGTGCCTTCTTTGATGTGGGCACTCCATGCTGAGTGGTCTTATGCCAGCATCTCCCGTCTCGTAGTCGATCATGAGGTGTGACAGCAGTGATTATACTAAGTTCAAAGTGGCACATCATTGACAGTCAAAACATAGAGATTTTGATACCCCACTTATTGGGGGCATTGTTGGTATCAAGGTAAGTGGACTGCTTAATCTCACCATCAGATTCAGAGGCCACTTCTGCACCAGCTCATATCAAATGCGATTGCTAACAGCTGCTTGAATTGTTGATAAAGGGAGTAAGGACGTGGTAAGTTTCTTATGCTCTGGGCATAGGCTCCCTCTTATTGTACATCTGTACATCTGATAATCGGTGATCAAGTCTTGTCAGCTCTTGTCCAGATGTCTCTCATACTCATGTCTTCCTCCACATTCCCATTTTCACATTCTATTCCTGATTCTCAGTTCATTTCTGGACTGTTGCAGGAGCCTTCTAGCCAGCCTCCCTGCCTCTAGTCTTTGCCTTCTCCAACTAATCTAATGGGCTTTCAATCAGGAAAATTCCCTGAAGTGAAACTCTAGTCATATCTCTAATCTGTTAAATAAAATCTAATTGCTCTCTGCTACCTACAGGATCAAGCCCAAAACTCCTCGACTTGGAATTCAAGGCCCTCCACAATTTGATCCCAGCCTATTTATCATACTCTTTTCCCATTAGTTACCCAAATGCCAGCCCTCTATACCAATTAAACTGTCTATCAATTGTCCTCTAAATACATTGTGACTATATACATTTGTTCTTGTATTCTGACTGCTTGGAATGTCCCAAAATACTATAAGGCATCTAAGTGGCACAGTACATAGAGTGCCAGGCCTAGAATCATGAAGACCTGAGTTCAAATCCAGCCTCAGAGACTTACTGGCTGTGTGACCCTGGGCAAGTCACTTAACCCGTTTGCCTCAGTTTCTCATCTGTAAAATAAGATGGAGAAGAAAATGGCAAACCACTCCAGTATCTTTGCCAAGGAAACCCCAAACAGGGCTCAGAAGAGTCAGACATGATTGAAACTATTGAACAACAAGATAATTTATGTAAAGCACATTGCAAACTTTAAAGATATATATGTATATGTAGATGAGTATTATACAGGGTGTCCCTAAAGTGTGGACACATAGGCAAAAATGCATATTTTGAAATATTTAGAATATTAACATACCTCAGCCCCCTTGACTTCTTTTTCTGGGGTATGCTAAAGGAGAAGGCGTTCTCAATGAAAATCACAGATGCAACACACTTGACTGATTGCACAAAGAGTGAATATGCTAAAATTAGTGACAAGGTGGAGTTATAGCATGGAATTCACGTGAATCTTGCAAAGTGCATCAACCTTTGCATCACAAATTATGGAAATCATATTGAAGATGGTATTTGTTAATATTCCAATTAAATAAAATGTTGAACATTTCATTCATTTCTTGAAAATATGCATTTTTGCCTATGTGTCCAGACTTTAGGAACACCGTGTATACATGCTAGTCATTATTAGGTAACATACATATGTATACATATGTGTGTATATGTACATATACCCATATGTCTTTGCCAAAACAACTCCAGATGGGGTCATGGAGAGTTGGACGTGACTGAAATGACACATTATTAGCTATTATCATTATACAAATCCTGGCCGTAATTCAGGATCCAGCTCAATCACCTCCAAGAAGTCTTCTCAAACGATCACAAACCACACTGCTCTTCTTCTGACTTTCTTTATAACTCATAGAAAAAGAGAATAATTTCTACTTTTTATTTTATCACTTGATTTCATAGGCAAGGAAGGTACAGGAAGTATCTGTGATTTTATCAGTAGAACCAACTCCCTACGTGAGAACCCCCTCTATCAACACAAATTAAATTCTTCTATGACAATAGATAAGTCCTAGGGTGTTACCTAAAATATTTCTAGGAACAGAGACAGGATTTGAACTCAAGATTTGAACTTACTGGCTTCAAGTGTGATACACTGTCCATTATCCCATATAATCTCTATTCTTAATCACGTATTTCCTTACATTTATATGTAACTATTTCATATATCTGTGTGTGGGTCTTGAGAGCAAATTTTTATGGTGTTATATATTATGACTACCATGCATCTTAGATTTATTAGGATATCAGTCTAAATTTCAAATACTCAGATTTTCAGGGTAAATTATTTTTTATTTTAAGCCTATATCTTTTGCCCTGTGGAATACTGTATTCCAATATCTCCTTTAATTTATAGGTGAAGCTGACAAGTCTTTGGTGATCTTGACCATAGTTCTTTAGTACTTGAACTACTTTCTGGATGTTTGCAGTATATGTTTTTTGATGTGAAAGTTCTGGATTTTGGCTATGCCATTTCTGGGACTTTTTCTCTTAAAAATGCACAGAATATAAGAAGAAAGTTCAAAAGGAAGCACACACAAGCAGCATAACTTTGAAGTCTGCATATATAATTATATATTTTTTAAAAAGGAGCAAGAGGTATGAAATGATGACTGATGGTTTCATATGAATCCTTTCTGTGTATTTTGTTATATATACAGAAGTACACTGGTAGAGTGTGTTTAAATTCAGATTAAAATAAATAAAGACAACATGATTAGACATGACCTGTAAGGTTCGATCTAACCCTATGGCTTTATGTCCTTATGTGAAGATGGACTTCTGAAATGTACAGCTTGTTTTGTTTTAAAGTATGTATCAAACTTAACAAATTAGTTACAAAATTGTTCCATTTGTCTTTGCTCCCTTCTGAATTTCCTTCTGTGTTTTTCTGGTTATCTTTTTAATGGATCATATTTTCTGAATGAAAAATTGGACCTCATGGTCTGATAAAGAATAATTTGGTCATTTGGTTCAGGTGGACAATAAGACCACAAACTCAGGAAGGAGAGAATCCATTGATTTCTACCCTTTCTTCCCCCATTCTACACTACTATATTCCATTTCCCCTCTTAAACACCCCCAGAACAGAAATGATCCACTCCTCTGGATTTTGGCTATGATATCCTTGGGGACTTTTCCTTTTACAATATTAATGAGCAGTAGTTTCAATTCATGAGTAAGGATTCCAAAAATCATATGCAAAAATGAATTTAAACATGATGAATGTAAATATCATCTTCATGTCACCATAGGGTTAATTGCTGATTGTATTCATTTAGATGCTGTTCCTGCATGTGCTATTTATTCATACTCTGATTTTTATTAAAAGTTGACTCATAAAAAGAGAGACCAATAATCCTATTACAGTAATCTCTAATATTATTTCCTTTTATAAATTACTATGGTACTTTGGAAAGGACAGTAACAAACTTCATAAAAAAGCTACAGAAGAAATTGTGCAGCAGCAAAGAACAAAATAATAGCCACAAGAACTCAGAATAGCATTTAAGTATACGTGATAATACTAAATTCTGGCCATACTAAGGATTAAAAGCAAAGAGTTCCTAATAAGAGGAATACTTTCGATGTGATCCAGTCACACCAGGTACAATCTCGTTGGTGAGGTAGGTAATACAGGTATTATTGTCCCCATTTTACAGTTGAAGAAGCTTGTGGCTCTATAAGTTTGAGTGACTTGACCAAGGTCACATAGCCAGTAAGTCGTGGAGCTGCAATTCCAAACCAAGGCTTCTCACCTCATCCAAAAGTCCAGGCTCTCTCTCTCTCTGCCTTCCACCGTGCTTTGTGTGGCAAACATACCACACACACTTCAACACTCCAAACGATCCACAGTTTTGTTGGTGTAGGTATTCCTTCCATTGATGTAGATTGCAGGCTCCTCCATACCTTGTCAAGTGGCTTTCATAAGTCATTGTTCCCTACCCCACCCCATCCCACACCTCCCAATCATCCCTTAATTTAGAGACTTCTGGTAATTAATCTTTCTCTTCTTAGCTAGGGCTGGTTCTTGAATGATGGGCCATTGCCCATCCTGTACTGCTGCCAACCCCAGTAAGAAATACATGTCAATAAATACTTCTTTGATTGAACTGAAAGATGCCTGGCTGAGGATCAATACTCACCCCATGCCCCCCACCCCAAAAGACATTGATCATTCCTATAAGGCACAGCTTTTCTTAGGCCCTGGCTAGTGACCCACTGACTCAGCAGCCCCAGCCCCAGCCCAACAACACACCTCACTATTGATGAGATGGAGACATGAAGGGGTTTTTATATACCAGATGAAAAGCATTGGGTGGAGAGGGGCAGCGCTTAAGCTAAGAGGGTTGTGGGTCAGCTCTAGAGCAGCTTCTGCCTTTGAAATTTCTGGCAAGTTGAAGGCTGAGCTCAGGCTTTATTCCCATGTTTTCCAGTCTGTAGCATTTGGCTAGCAATGAAGACAATTGAAATGGAGGCCCCAGAGCGATGTTAGTGTGGCCATGAGGAGGCCTCTTGTCCCTGCTCTTTAGCTGAAGTACTCCGATTCTATTTCAGTCCTGACTCCTCAAGGGGACCTCAGCCCAAGCTCAAATCTCAGCAGCACACAGCAGGATGCAGAGTTCAGGACACCTCCCATCATTGAAAGAGGACATTGTGCTGATCACCTTCAAAGGAGCAGAGAAATAGCCCAATAGGGGTGTCCTATTTTTTTTAAACGAGGCAGAGTTTTTGGCCTGACATCTCAAACAATTGGCTAGTGCAATGAGAGAGGATAATAAATTGTATCCCTTGTTTCCTTGTATCACAGAAGCCCTTGAGGGACCATTCAGATGGCTAAGCTCCTATCTGCCTCTTGGTGATCTTGTTATCAAACCAACGTTTGGCTCCCCAGTGGGAAAGAGGCCCTGTAACATCCGATAACCTCTACTTATGAAACTCTCGCTGCAGGCAGCTCTGATCACAGGCCAGCTCAAATGGAAGCCAAAGTAATCACTAGGTGGGTCTTTTTATATATATTCATCACAGAGGATAAAATGTGCACAAAGAGGGAGCAGGAGGATCTAACATTCCGGAGCACAGCCAGGATGGCTTTGTTCCTTAACGCCACACGGTTTCTGCCGCAATGGCTGGGGCTATGCCTGTACCATGCCAGACATCTAGATATTTGGGGTCATACAGAGCAAACTTGGGATGATGGGCTGAGAGTTTGTTATCTTTCACCCTGGTGCTTTTGGGTCACACAGACATGAGGTCTAAGACTGGAAAGAGAGGCTGAGTCCGTGCCCATGTAAAGGAGAAAACAAATAGCTTGTTCTCTTTGTACTGCTAACATGTCTGACTAGCTGCGGAAAAAGGTAAAGCCCACAACTAGACATCTCTCCTTCCCCACCTGCGAGGCCAGGTTTTCCTCTCAACAAAGTGATTATTATATATATTTATAGAATAAATATTTATTCCATATTTGTGGAAGGGGAGTGAACAATGGCCCGACTGCCATCAATCTGGGAATTGGTGGGGGGCATTCTCTCAACTACTGCCCATCATTCGATCATTCATTTGATTTTTTAAAAAAAAAAATCCGAACCTGTGAATTCATAGGTATTAGAAATTCCCATTGTGGGAGGACTGACATCCACAGATTTAGACTGACAACTCATCTACAAGGAAGCTCGAATGCACAATGGATAGAGTTCTGGACCTGGTGTCAGGAAGACCTGAGTTCAAGTTCTGTCTCACACACTTACTGGTTGTGTGACCCTGGGCAAGTTAGTTAACCTCCCTCTGCCTCAGTTTCCTCATTTGCAATATGGTAATAATAACACCTACCTCCCAGGATTCTTGTGATGATAAAATGAGATGAAATCTACTATGTGTTTAACAAATCTTAAAGTGCTATAAAAGTTACTATTATTTTTAGATGAAGAGATTAGAATCACAGAGTCAATATTTGTCAAAGGTAGAATTTGAACCCACATTTTGCTGATTTCAAGGCTGACTCTTTATCCTCTATGCCAGGCCATCTCTTATTCATCTATCCATTCATTTAATCAGTCATTTGCTAATGCATGAATTCATTTACTTATCCATTCAGTTCCTCATTCTCTTATTTGCTGTCACTATGTATTGAATACCTACTGCATGTAAGGTACTCTTCCAGGTGTGATGTACACCCCTTGGCTTCCCTTTTTTCTTCTCCATTTTTCTCCTTTCTTTTTCTTTCTTTTCCCCTACCCTTCTCCTATGTGGCTCAGAGGATAGCGTGCTAGGCCTGAAGTCAGGAAGACACCTCTTCCCAAGTTCAAATCTGGCCTCAAGCACTTCCTAGCAGTGTGACCCTGGGCAAGTCACTTATCCCCATTTGCCTCAGTTTCCTCATCTGTAGAATGAGCTGGAGAAGGAAATGCCAAACCACTCCAGTATCTTTGGCAAGAAAACCCCAAATGCGGTCACGACGAGTCAGACACAACTTAAAAATGACCGAACAATAATTACATATTATATTTATTTTAGTGTCATATATTTCGGGCTGGAAGAGCCCTCAGAGAAACTTGAATCCAACCCCCTCATTTTACAGATGAAGAAACTGAATCACAGAAGTGTCAGCAGCACTATTCTGACTCAGTTCTTCCCAACGCCAGACCCAATCCTCAAACCAGTCCACCACCTCCCAGCCTCATTTACTTGACTGTGTACTTGTTTATCTCAGGGAATGTTAGCTCCTTGAGGGGCAAGGATAAATCAGGTTTTGTCTTTTTATTCCTACTACCTAATACAGTGCATAGTTCATAGTAAACATTTAATAAATGCTTTAAAAATTGGGGGGGGAGGGTAGAAATTAATATAATTACTTGTAAATACTGCTACATCTCTCACCGTAGGGTATAGTTCTCTACCCTTGGCCAACTGCCAATATGGAGGGAGGGCTCAGCTGGAGCAGGGGTGAGATTTTCTTTATCTCAGTGATGGGTCTAGCTCCCATGAATCAATGGCTCTGTTGTTTTTCTATGATTAATAGGTCAACGTCAGGTGAAGTCAATGTCAAGTCTCTAGTAGAGTGCCCCACTGATCTGTCTTTGAACCAGTGCAGTTCAACTTTTTTTCACTGATTTCAATGAAAGCATAGATTACATGTTTATCAAATTTGCAGATGACATAATGTTAGGAGAAGTGGCCAACGTGTTATATGTGTATGCATACACAACATTATCATAAATGCATTATTATGGGATGCAAGGATATTAGGAAAATAATCAATTTAATTAATCATATTAAAAAGCAAAACATCAAAAACCACACAATCCTCTCAATAGATGCAGAAAAAGCCTTTGGCAAATTATACTACTCTTTTATTTCATAAATCCCATGAAATATAAGCATAGAGGTACCTTTTAAAATTATCACTTAAAAAAACTAACTGAAACCAAAAGAGAGCATTGCATGAAAAAGGATACACTAGAACCTTTTCCAATAAATAGAGGACATAAACAAGGTCGTCCTCTCTCCTCATTATTATTTGCCATAGTTACGGAAATGCTAGCAACTTCAATAAGACAAGAAAAAGAAATTAAAGGCATAAAGATAGGTAAGGTGAAGATAAAACTATCCCCATTTGCTGATACTATGATAGTTTGTTTGGAAAATGATAGAGAATCATCAAAAATTCTGACAGATAATTATGAGCTTCAGCAAAGTTTTCATTGTTGTTCAATCGTTTCAGTTGTGTCCAATTCTTGTGGCCTCATTTGTGGTTTTCTGGATGAAGATACTGGAACACCATTTCCTTCTCCAGAACTTTTTACAGATGAGGAACTGAGGCAAATGGGGTTAAGTGACTTGTCCAAGGTCACATGACTACTAAGTGTCTGAGGCCAGATTTGAACTCAGAAAGATGAGTCTTCCTGACTCCTAGCCTGGCACTCTATCCACTGGCCCACCTAGCTTCCCTCAGCAAAATTGTAGGCTACAAAATAAATCCTCAAAAGATCACCATCATTTCTACATAATAACACAAAAAGCAACAATAGAAAGGGAAATCCCATTCCGAATAACTACAAAATGCTACCAAAGCAAATAAAAGATTTGTATAGTTTCATTACAATATGCTCTTTAAAGAAATAAAGAACTACTTAAATAGCTGGAAGAATATTCAGTGCTCATGGCTGGGCTATGCCAATAAAATAAAAATAATAATATTATCAAAACTAATTTATACTTTAAATGTTGTATCAATCAAATTTCCAAGGAGATGCTTTATAAAACTTGAGAAAATAATAACATAATTTATCTTAAAAATATTTCTAATTTAAAAATATTTCTAGCAAAATCTAGGGAAACAGATTTCTAGAATATCAAAGGAAATCGTGAAAACAAGTAGGAATGAAGGGAGAATAATATTTCCAGTCCTCAAACAATGTTATAAAACAAAGTTATTAAAAACATCTTTTATTGGCTAAAAACAGAGATATATCAATGGAATGATCTATACAAAACAGAATCAGAAACAATAGAATTCAATAGTCCAGTGTTTGATAAAGTGGAGAATATAAAATATTCAAGAAAAAATACTCTTTATTTGATAAAGACTGCTATGAAAGTTGGAAAGCAGACAGGTGGAAATAAGGCTTAGACAACCACTTTATACCATACATATTCCACAATACATTCTGAATGGATATGTGACCTTAATAAGGTCATACTATAAAAATTTAGAAGGGAAACAGATTATATACATCTCACAGATATGGGTAGGAGATATTGTTACCCAAATAAGAGGTGGAGGTAATTACAAAAGATAAAATAGATAACTTTGATTACTTGAAACTGAAAACTTCCTGCAGAAACAAAGATAAGAAGGGAAGTAGTCAAATGGGGGAACACTTTATATCAACTTTCTCTGATAAAGGCTTGTCATCCAAAATATCTAAATAATTTCTGTGGGTATATGTGTGTGTGTGTGTGTATATCATATGTGTAGGCATTAAAAATAGCTATTCCTTAATAGATAAGTGGTCAAAGGATATGAACAAATCTTCCTTAAAAGAAGATCTACAAGATTTATAACAAAATAAAAGAATGCTACAGATCAGTAATAATAAGAAAAATACAAAAAACTACCCTGGGGTTTCACCTTACACCCTGAAAATTGGCAAAAATGATAAAACATGGCAATAGTCAATGTTGGAGGGATTGTGGAAAGATAGGCATTCTAATACATTGGGGCTGGAACTGTGGAATGGCATAACCATTTTGGAAAACAATTTGGAATTATTTAAAGTGACAAAAATGTTCATACTCTTTGAACCAGAGACTCCATTACCAGACATATATCCCCAAGGAAGCCATCAATAAAAAAGAAGTCCTTATATGTGCCAAAATATTCATAGTAGCACTTTTTCTAATAGCTAAGAATTGTAAATAAGACAAACGTCCATCAATTGGGGAATGGCTAAACAAATTGTGGTTCACTAATGTAATGGAATAGAATTGTGCTCTAAGAAATGACATGTGTGATGAATACACAGAAGCATGGAAAGATCTATTTGAACTGATGCAGAGTGAAGTAAGTAGAGCCAAGAAAATAACATACACCGCAAACACAATATTGTAAATGAAAAGAATAAGCACACAACCACCACAACAAAAAATAAATGTGATAAAACCCTAAAAATCAAACAGGACTTGAATGAAGAGACATGAGATGTGAAAGAGATATGATTTGTGGAAGTGAGAGTCCCAGAGGTCTTACACATTGTGCATGTTTTTGGAGTTTTTCAGTGTATTGATCAGTAGTGCTTATTTTTTTTTCTCTCTAAAATATGCTATTTGAAATATGGGATGGCTTTCTGAGAGAGGGAAGGAGAATAATGCTTGGGATAACTATGATGATATAATAAACAGAAGATATAAATACAAAATTATTTAAAAATAAATACATCCATGTATTCACATATACATGCAAATATACTATTGAGAAGGTTCGAACTTTTTTGTGGTTCCTCTACCATATGAAGATCAACACTTTCTTTGCAAATTACTCTTATAGAGTTTCTGAGAGTGTGGAGAAATTAAATGATTTCATTTCCTGATGGAAGAAGCCTGTTGGCAGAAAGTTTCTGGAAGGAGGAAGGAGGTTGTGGTAGAAAGTAGTGTGTATGGGAGGGGAGCTGGGGTACAACAGAGCTGGTGACAGGCTGGGGGTAGGAGACAAGATGAGAAGAACTGACTGAAGGAGCAGCTTGATAGTCTTGTGAGGTTCTTTCAAGACAGACTGAATTTGGTGGAACCCAAACTCTGACCCAACCTGGAAAGTACCCCAAGGACTATCTTGATGCATGTCCCATTTCCTGAGGAGAGGCGGTTGGTCAGAGATCCATGCAGTCTGAGAAGAGCCTTCCCTACCACATCTATGTGAATGAATGAATGAATCAATTAATGAAAACAAATTTATTAAGTGCTAAGCACTAGGGCTATGAATAGAAAAAGTGGCATAGTCCCTGCTCTTAGAGTTCACATTTTAATTGGAGGAGACAACATATGTAGGAGGGTTTAGTTTCAGGGTAGGTAGAAATGCCTGGAAGTTGGAAGGGTACTAGAGATGTAGATGGCAAAGTTCAGGAGTTCTTGGGGTGCCACAGGAACTTACTGCCACCCTGAAATAACTGGCCCACTCCACATGTGAACAGCTCTAATTGTTATGAACTTTTGCTTGATCACCAAATGTGTCTCTCTTGTACTTCTACCCTTTGCTCCTAGCCATGTCCAGACACTACAGAATGAAATCCTAATTTACGTAACAGAATTCCAGATTTGGAGTCGTCTCTTCTCTGGTCTAAACATAGCAGGTCCTTCCACTAATCTTTTTATTTCATGGTTTCCTATCCCAACAATCCTAGTTGTCTTCCTTTGGACGAGCTCCAGTCTGTTGTTACCTATCTGAAAATTTAGAAGTCTTTCCAATTCAGCATACTTTTATTGAGCACGTACTATGTGCTAGAAACTCTGCTCAGTACTAAACCAAGAAATGAACTCAATCCTCCAGATGTAATCTGACCTGGGCATAGTGGGACTTCCCTTATCTAGACAGCATCTCTCCTGGCCTCCATGCAACACTGTTGATTTATATTGCACTTCTAATTCTTGAAGTTCCCAAGGTCTTTTCATATCATGAACTATTTTTATACAATCGTACCTGTATTTATACAATTGGCTCAAATGGAGACATTTATATTTAATCCTAGATAAATTTCACCATCATCCACCACAAAAGTCCTAACTCAATGTCTCAAAGAATCATAGATTTAGAGCTGGCCAAGATCTCAATTGGACATCTTGTCCAAAGCACTTATTTTACAGATGATGAAACTGAGGTTCAGAAAGATTAGGTTAGTTTCCTTGCCCGGAGACACACACCTAGTAAGTGTCAGGGCTAGAATTTGGACCCCAAGTACTCCGACTCAAAAATCATTGTTCTACCCACTGTACACTGCCTCTCATCATAATGCGGTAGTAATCCTGGGTTTTCTCAGATCTTACCAGAAGAATTTGCCCAGGGCTGCACAATGAATTAGCAGCAAAGTCCAAATTCAAATCTAGATCCTCTGACTTTAAATCCAACATTTTTGCGGCAACACAAGATTGATTTTAGTGAGGCAAAGCCAAAATTTGAACAAAGTTTTCTGCCTTGAAGTCCTGTATTATTTTTTTGGTTTGAATAGATTACCATAGCTCCCAAATATGGACCACATACACCACTCTCAGTAAGATTTGGCCCAGAGATAAAACAATGCTTTCCCATTGCCACATTGTTTGGGGATATGGGTAGCCACCACCATTGAAAGCATAGTATTTACCTACATTATTTGTCATTAATAGGTCTTCTCAAATATATGCTAGATTTTATATATTATGGATAAGGTTTGGACCTGTGATTTCATTGGTATTGGGAACTCCCAAGTAAGGAAATTCCCTATGCTTGCAATTGGTACCTTCTTTGAAACTTATAATCTCTAAGACTATAAGAGCTGCTTAGAGTACCAAGGGGTTAGGTGCCTTGCCTAAGGTCACACATCAAAATTTATCGCAAGTATGGCTTGAACTCAGATCGTTCTGACTTCAAGGCTAACACTCTACTATACCATATTGTATATAGACCAATGCATACAAACTCCTTGAGGCCAGAGGCAGTTTCACTTTTGTCTTCATATCCTCAGTGCCTAGCACAATTCCTAAAACATAGTAAGTGCTTAATAAATGCTAGGTGATTGATTATTTGAACTCCTTTCCAAATATTAAGAGTCTGTGATTCTAGGTGTGAAAAAGAACACTGAGTTTTTTTCCCACAAGGGAAGAATTGGGAAGAGATTTGGTCTAGTTAAGCAAGCCCATGCTGAGCTTGTAGAGTGTCTCAGGTTGTTTTTTAGCGTTTAGATTTTGACAAATTCACAAACACACTTGGCTGAGCACTCCAACTCCTTAGACCCTAAACTCTACAACAGGGGGTTGGGATGGAGGAGCCCAAAGATCACATTAATCCTGTGGTTTGGAGTTTTTCCACACTCTATTTATTGAAAAGGTGTTTGGTAGGAATGATATAGCAGCTAGGCAGTTCGTTAAGCCCTTCTTCCTTAGACATGAGGAGCATTTTTTCCCACTGTAGATTTGCATATTTCCTTCCTTTCCTGGGCAACACATATCTAATCCGACACATCTAAGGTTTTAATACAGTTTAAAAAAAACTAATTAAAGAGAAGATGCAGGGAAGAAAATATTGAAAGATGAAATAATTTAGTCTCAATTAAGTATGATTGTTTTTTTAATTAAGTAGAGAATTAAAATCAAGTTTAAAATTACATTAAAGGTAGTTCATAAAATTAAACAGAGAGATCAGATCCAGGGTAGGACAGACTGATGTGTGTGTATGTGTGTTTCTAGCAAAAACAATTGGGAATTATCATTTGTTTCCTCTCCAAGGCCAATGCTTTCCTCTTTAAAATGTTGCTATTGTTTTAGGTTTTTTTTTTTTTACTTTTTTTTGCAGGGGAGAAGGCAGGGCAATTGGGGTTAAACAACTTGCCCAAGGTCACACAGCTAGTAAGTGTGTCAAGTGTCTGAGGCCAGATTTGACCTCAGGTCCTCCTGACTCCAAGGCCGGTGCTCTACTCTCTGCACCACCTAGCTGGCCCGCTATTAGTTTTTAAACAGCATATGTAGAGTCTGAATAAGAAACATGTGTGGACTCTCACTTCTAAACCTCTGAAGAATTAGCAGTTGCTGACACCAATGATTCCTTCCTTATGGTCTTTCAGAATCAGACAGAGCTTATGGGGACATCAGAGAACAAGCTGACCAAATACAATGGAGCTCCAGGCTCCTGAAGACCTAAACGTTCTGAAGATAAATCTCTCCCAACAAGCATGCTCAAATTCAACAAACACTATGCAGGGCAGCATGCTAGAGGCTGAAGGAGAGACAGAGGTAGCTCATGCCTACCTTGTACTTTTTGCTTTGCAAAGTGCCTTGTCTTACTATAATCCCATGAAGTTGGTAGTCCAAACATCCCTGCCCCCTTTTTGCAAATGGGGAGACTGAAGCTCAGAAAGGTGAAGTGTCCTGTCTCATTCAATGCCCTACAGCTGGTAAGGTTCAGAGTCAGAACAAAAACTAATGTCTCCTGATTCCACTCCCCTGCACTGCCTCCCAACAAGATACAGCGGCTGCTCTCATGAAGCTTTATAGTCTAGTAACTAAGAGTGAAATAAGAAACATAAACAACTATAATGTGGTAAGTACACAAAAGGAGTATAAAAATGTAATTGTCACATAAAGATGAACTGAAGGATTTAGTAGTACAGTATTTAGCTTGGAGAAAAAGAGGATGTGGAAGGAAGGGGTGGAAATGATAACTGTCTTTAGGAATTTAAAGAATTGTTGGAAAGGAAGGATCTGCCTGCTTGGCTCCACCGGGCAGAGCTAGTAGCCATGGAGGTAGATTGGAGAGAGACAGTCAGGTTCAATATAAGGGAAAATGTCCTAAAAGTTATAGGTGTCCAAAAGAAAGGGTTGGCTTGGAGGGTTGAGGGGGAGGGAGGTGTTCCTCCTTCCTAAAGATCTTCAATTGAAACCTGGATTACCATTTGACTGGCATGCAACAGAGAGGACTCTCATTCAAGTGCTGGTTAGATGAATGTACCTTCTGAGATCTCATCTGAGATTATATGATTCTGTCTGAGAAGAGAGAGAGAAATAGCCATGTAATGGACAGGGTACAAACTCAAAGGATTTCTCAGCAGCTCATGACATTTGAATGGGTCTGGTCTTTTGTTATATAGCCCCATCCCATCTGCCAAATGTCTCTCTCATTGCTCCCCAGCAGACCGTCTCTGCATCGGCTAGGCCGATCTGCTCACTGGCCCATGCACGTGCCCTGTAATGCCTCATCTCTTGTCTTTGATCAGCATTTATGCTCTCCTCACCATTAAATTCAAAGACTCAACCCAACCTTCAACTCAACTCCGGTTTCACCTCCTCTAGGAGGACTTCCTGACTACTCCAGTAGTTGATCATCTTCCTCTTCTTCGCATTCCCATAGAGTTCCTGGTCATAGGTGTATGGAAAAAGCTAAGCCCATGGGAGGTACAAGAAAGACTCAGGATGTTTCCACACACAGTGGCTCATTAGATCATCACAATGAACCTCTGTCTGAGGTAAGGCCAGGAAGATATTATCCCGGTTTGTCAGATGAGGAAACTGAGATTCAGAAAGGTTAAGTGATTCGTAAATGTCACCCAGCTCTTTTGCAGTAGGGCTGGGACTAGAAGCCAAATCTCAACTCCTAACCCCTAAACTGTGCTGGGCTCTCAATCTCAGGTGTGCTGAGTGCATTAACTTCCATTTCAATGAGTAAAACAAAATCAAAAGAAAGGAAAGAAAGATTTAGCAGAGATGCACATGTGTGTGAATAGGAACAATTCAACAACACTCCATTTTCCCATAGTGCTTTAATGCAATTTTGTAAAGCAGGTAGATGAAGTATCATCACCTCCCTTTTGAGAGATGAGAGAAATTAGACCCAGAGGTTAAGTGATTTGCCAAAGGTAGCATCTTTATAGTTTAACCAGGATTTGAACATAGGCTCCCTGATTTCCAGTCCTGGGATGTTTCCACTACATAGTGATTCAAAAGAGCAATACATTTAGGGCTATCCTGGAACCAGATCATGCCAGGTCCCTAGGGCCAATTGTTAAATTTTTCATATGAACATTTACATCTAGGAAATTAATTTATGCTACAGATGAATACTGGATTTGTAGACTTAACAAAGTGATGGAGAAAATATTAATAATGCAGATTAAGCTTAAAGGTGAGTTAGACATACTCCCCTCCCCCAAGTCAGTTGTTAAACATTGACCAGCACACCACTGACTGCATGTTTCTTGTTTAAACTGCACAGAAGAGATGGAATATTAAGATAGCACATTATAGATTATAAACTCCTTGGGGACAAGGGCTGTGGCATTTTCATCTTTGTATGTATCTATAACGGTAGGCAATTTGTTGAACCTAATTTGTTCATTTTCATTTTAAAAACTGCCCGACTTAAAACCATGTCACTAGCAAGGCATAACATAAAAGGTTCTGAGATTTGGATCTCAAAGCCATCGAATGGTCTGTCTCTTGGCACCATGCATGGGTGGAAGAATAAAGAAGTCAGAAGAATTCAAATGAGAGCAGCCTTATTCCACTTTCCACATGGAAACCACCACTTGGGCCAGATGCAGTGTTCAGGAGTCCAACCACTTAATTACTCACACCTACCCAACGAGCCAATTTGCATTTCATACCAAGCCAGTGCTAGGAGTCCAGACCCTCTGAAGGCCAGGGTGGCTCATCCTCATTTTCATCTCCATGCACAAGAGTCCTAATTATATCTGCATTCCTGTCAGAGGGTTACAGTAAACATGGCTGTCAGTTTTCATTACCCGCATTTTGAACAAAGAAAGTAAAGTGAATAACAGGCTTTTTCCCTCTCTCTTATTAACCTCTCCCCTTCCCATCACCCCTTTGGTGAAATAAGGTGAAAGTTTGGATTATATTCTTTTAAGTGGCCCATGAGCCTATAGATGGAGAGAAAATAATGCAAGTAACTGAAGACCTGGCCTGGGGATGAGTGAGGAGCTCATTTGTATAGGATGGAACAAGGATCAATGTGGGCAATGTTTTAGGGAAGTAGATCTGGACCCAGTGTAAAGAAGAGCCTCCTAATTGAGCTGTCCAACAATAGAACAAGAAGCCTGGGTATTGGGGGGGGGTTGTGGAATGAGGTCCCTTTTGTGGAAGGTTTCATGGCAAAGACTGGATGAATCTTTCTCGGGTGTGGTATAGAGGGGATTTCTGCCCTTGGAAGGATTGAGCCACATGTCCTCTGAGTTCCTTTCCATCTTTGAGATTCTATCATTTTATGAAAAGAGACTGTGGTAAAGTAGAAAGTGTACAAGATTTGAAGTCAAAAGATGGGGGTCTACCATTTAATAACTGTGCAACCACTTTGGCTCCCTTCACCTGCACAATCAGGGGATTAGAGTAGATGTCCTCTGAAATAAAAATCTATGATCTTAGGACTCCCTCTGAAGATTACCAGCTATTTCTGATGAAGTTGACTGAAGGTCTCTTCCAATGGGGAAACTATTGTCAATCACTTTTGAGTGTCTGCCTTTAGATTAACCTTGAGATGAAAGCATGCCTAAACGGACAGGCAGCAAGACGTTTCTTCTCAAGACCAAGATGGCCTATGGACATATGATCTCCTGTCAGCCCAGTAGGGATGGTAAGGTGGCACCACTGGCTGCTACTCCTCTCCTTTCACTGGGGGAGGCAACAGATGAAAGCTGAATAAATAAAACTGCCTCCAAATTGGGGGGGGGGAAGAGACTAAGCTCTTTGTTCTATAATCATCCTTGTTACTTCTGTTGCCATAGTGACTCTGAGGGGAAAAAATGGGAAATATCACAGTCAGTTATGATAACTAATCTTGGCCAAATTCAATTCTGACTTCATCAATAAGAGATGCCCCCCTCCCCCAGTCCCCTTGCTGATTAATGACAGGTGGATGATGACTGAGGAAAGGTACTTTCAGGATCAGAAGGAGAAGTTCCAGTTTGTAGCAAATGGTATCAGGTGACAACATTCTACTTAAGGGCAAGATAAATAGTCTAGTGTCCCTGAAACCCCCCAAAATCCCCTTTCAAAATGCTATTCCCCAGCCCTCTCCACAACAACCTGAGCTAGACAATACAGGTACTAGAATGCATGCAAGGAAGCACAACCAACTCATTAGCCAACCTTCACTTGAATGTCTGCTGTGGGTCCAGCCAAGAACTTGACACTTTGGGGAAGAAAGGAAGAGGATGCATATGATCCTATTTGCCAGGAGCTCACAGTCGGCTTGAGGGGCCTACACTGGATTGTAGGACATAGAATTATTGCTCTCAGGCTAGAAGGGATTTTAAAGGCCATTGAAGACCACCTCTCTTCTTTCCTCTCTTCCTCTCTCCCCCCTTTAATTTTTTTCACTCTTTTAAAGATATTTATTTATCTTTAGTTTTCAACATTCACTTTTATAAGATTTTGAGTTCTCAATTTGCCCCCTCCCTCCTCTCTTCCCTCCCCAAGACATCAAGCAATCCAATATAAGCTGTACGTGTAAAATCATATTAAACATATTTCTATATCAGTCATGTTGTGAAAGAAGAATCAGAACAAAAGAGAAAAAAGAGAAAATAGTATGCTTCAATCTGCATTCAGACTCCCTAGGTCTTTCTCTGGATGTGAATAGCATTTTCCATCATGAGTCTTGGAATTGTCTTAGATCTCTGCCCCCCCCATTTCAAAGATGAGAATACTGAGGCCCAGGGATGTTAACTGACTTTCCCAGGGCCACAGAGACAGCAGAAGGTGGACAAAGACAAGATTTAAACCAAGATCCTCTTTAATCCAAGGTTCTTCCCACTGCACCCCTTGGCCTCTTAGACTGGAAGAGACCTTAGGAGTCACCTAGTCCAATTTCCTTCTTTTGTAAATGAGGAAACTGAAGCCATAGAGAAGGAAAATCATTTGCCATTGGTCACACTGCTGGTGAGTGATAGAACTAAACGAGAACCCAGGCCTCCTTACTCCCAGTCCTTGAATCTTTCCACTAAAGAATAAATGGTTTATGTAAATGCATCCCTTTAACATGACATATATGATTTCTTTTGATCCTCACAACAACCTTATGAGGTAGGCAGTCCTGTAATTATTATCTTCATATTGCAGATGAGGAAACTGAGGCTCAGAAGGAATAGAGTCACTTACCCAAGGGCTGCCACATTACTCTTCAAGTGGCCAAACTGGAAATTGAAACCAGATCTTCTGATTCCAAGCTGAGGAGCTCTTTCCACTAGAGCAGACAGATTCAATACCCCCTAACCTTGAAAGCAGCCCTTAGAGCAAAATCCAATTAGCCTTTAGCACAGTGTGAAGGAGCAGTCCATTTCATGCCCCCTTATCACACCCTCCAGACCTTTTTGGTGCCACCAATCAGGACCTAGTTCTTTTCCAGACATATTAATCGGAAGTCGGGGGTTAATGGGAATAATGGCTTTATGCATTGCCCCTCCTGGGTTGGATTCAAATTCCTTACCCCCAAGCACTGATATTTCTGGGCTTCTCTTGTTTGAGGGAGCTTTTTTGCTGGTTTTGTTTAGATATCCCCCTAGCCTCCTCCCCAGCTCTCTGGGGAACACTTTGAGTGCATCTCTTCACCGGCAGATACTGAACACAGAGCCTGGAGCCATCAATATTCCATAGGAGAACAATTCAGTTAAAAGAACTTGTTCTGCTGGTAATACTAGAATCAAAACAGTCAAATGCAAAGACAGAAGGGCTCTCAATTCAATTTCAGATGTGAATTCTGAGCAACACGTTGAACAAATCATTTCCGACAGCTTTGAGTTGTTCTTGTTTAAGGCAGATTAAAAACAAAATTTCCAGTACATGACATACCAAGCCAAAATGTTCTTGCCATGGAAGCAGGGTCTTTGACTAGCCTTGTACAATTAACTGGACTCTTTTTAATTAACCCCTTTGCTGCTCAAGTGAACAGGAGCACAGCTGCCTTTTTTATCGTCTAGATAGTTTTCAAAGGAAAGGAGCTTCTGGGAGGACTGGATTCCCTTGCTGTCAAGGGAGGAGGCAAATTGATGGATGTAGCTAATATGTCATCCCTTATCATCTCTAACAGTTCAGTGTGGAGAAGGATAGAAATAGTGCCTCAATGGCAAGTTTTCATCTTATAATCTATGGAGCCTGGGACTATAATTGTTTGAATCAGGTTTAAGATATGCCCTTGATTGAGCCAAAGATATGGGGAAGGAGCAGTGAAGAATCACTTTTCTGTAGGAATAGGTTGGAAATTCTCAACCTTCTCACCTCTCTGTGCCACCACAAATAATAGAAATATCTCTCTTTTAAGGTCATCTCAGGGAAACAGTACACGTGGTCCCTTCAGATGACACAAATGGAAAAACCCAATCTAAAGACAGCTTTGTGTAAGGATAGAAAGACTAACGGCAAAGGCAACTTCTAAGTGCCCTCTACTCTGGTCTGTCTGATCCCCTCGCTGTCCTCTATATACAATGTGCATGTACTTGATTCACTAATAGTGCTTTCCCAAACCTGGAATGCCCTCTTCATTTCCAACTATCTACCAAAGTCCATGTGCTTTCCCTGACCTTAGAATCAGAGTTTTAACCAGGACAAATTCAGGTAATTAAAGCAGGCAGGGATGTCCATGACTGTATGTGGTCGAGGTACAGCTCATCGTCTTTCCCTTCAAACCTTGCCTCTTCTGAACTTCCCTATTGTTGTTGAAAGTACCATTATCCTTTCAATCACTCAGTTTCAAATGCTCAGTGTTATGTATTCTACAATCCAGCTGTATGTACTGGTCTACTTGTTTTGTACCTGGTAATCCAGCTTTCATCTATATGCCTTTGAACTCACAATCCTCTTCCCTGGAATGCGCTCTCTCTCTCTCTCTCTCTCTCTCTCTCTCTCTCTCTCTCTCTCTCTCTCTCTTTCTCTCTCTCTCCCTCCCCCCCTTGGCCTCTTATTTTTGTCTCTATTCCCTCAAGACTCAGCTCAAATTCTACCATTTGTAGGAGGCCTTTCCAAGTCCCCTCAGTTGGAGGGCTCAACTCACTCAAATTACCTTCAATGTATTCTATGTATGTATATGTGTGTATGGAGCATTCAGGAGGACCAGCAGTCTTTCTCAGGGCTGCTCATTCACCTTTGGTGTCCACCTGATTCATGCAACTATCACCTGTGGCTCCAAGAAGCTGTAGCATGCACAGTGGCCACACTCTGGTAAACTTTCTCGCAGATGGGCTTAACCAGGTTGAGGGTAACTGACAGACCTCAGACCCATTGATGAGTCAGGGAGATATCTACCCCAAGCATGTGAAGACTTTCCCTGGTGTAATGAGTGGATGAAAATAATTTGTTCTTGCAGCTATGAAGGAGGCTAATTCAGGCACCTTAGGCCTTGGTCAGACATCAAAGATGCTAAGGTCCTCTATTGCATCCCAGGTCATCACTGGTAATCCAGTTTGTCTTGACTTTTGTCTTCCTATTGGACTTTGATGACTCTGGAAGAGAAAGTGAGGCTGATAACTTTGTGTAACTCTGCCTAACTTAAGTCCTATTCACATGCAAATCAAAACATCGCATCTTCAAAAACAAAGGACAACAACAATAAAAAAAATATATATATACATACACATATGTGTTGTATATATCTAGCTATTTGCATCTTTTCTCCTTCATTA
Organism: Phalanger gymnotis; assembly: GCA_028646595.1. Classification (NCBI taxonomy): domain Eukaryota; kingdom Metazoa; phylum Chordata; class Mammalia; order Diprotodontia; family Phalangeridae; genus Phalanger; species Phalanger gymnotis. The sequence goes on along the minus strand of CM053625.1, from coordinate 136,555,454 downwards.
GAACATGAACTTCTTGAGGACAGGAGCTGTTTTTGCCTTTCTTTGTATCCCTACTGTTTATTACTGTGCCTGGCACACAGTAAGCACTTTTTAAATGCTTTTGAAAATTACATGATTAATTGCTCAGAGAGTCGGATGTTGAGGAAGTGGGAGGTCAAGGTGTTTGAAGAGGGACTTGAGGTAGAGAAGGGTTGTTGAGGTAGAAAAGAATGTAAGTCAGCTACTGAACTTATTGGGGAGGAAAAACATTCACCTGGAGTTCCATAGATGATAGCAACAATGACAGGATGTAGGATATTTTCAAGGAGGAGAGGTGGTTGTTAAGTAATGTTAGCAGAGAATGGGTCTGAAAGTAGCAGATGGAAGTTAAGAATATGCCAACCCCTCCTAACTAGCCTGTGTCAGAGTGTGTGAGACAATGCTAATTGCAGAGAGGGTGCCAAATAAGTAAAAGCTAGATTTCAGTTAACCGGAAAATGAAAGGAATGTGAGAAGTCTAGGAAGAAGGGGGTTTCCAGATGAAACAGTAGAGAAACAGAGGAAAGAAGTGCAGAGATTCAAGAAAGCTGAATTTACTAGGAATGATAGTTAATTAAATTTTGTTAAATGCCTACTATGCACCAGGCACTATCCTAAGCACTGGAGATAAAGAAAAGGAAAAAAAAAGATTGTCTCAAAGAACTCATAATCTAACTGGGGAGATAGCATGTAAACAATTATATGCAAACAAAATATATATAAGATAAATTAGAATTAATAAACATAGAAAAGACACCTGAATTAGAATTACTGTAGAAGGTGGGATTTTAGCAGGGATTTGGGGGAATCCAGGAAGTAGAGATGAGTAGGGAGAGCATTTCAGGCATGGAGGATAGCCAATGAAAATGCATGGAACTGGGAGATGGAGTGTCTTGTTCAAGGAAGAGCAAATAAGTGAATATCACTAGATTATAGTGATAGTAAGGTATAAGAAAACTGGAGAGCTGAAGGGGCAAGTTATGAAGGGTTTTTAATGCCACATAAAAGATTTTATATTTATATTTGATCCTGGAGGTAAAACTGTAATTCATTGAGTAGGGGGGTGATATGGTCATACCTGCGTTTTGGGCAGATCACTTTGATAGCTGAATGGAGGATGAACTGCAGTGGAGAGAGTAAGTAGAGACTTATGGTAGTGGGACAAGCCAACACGCTTTTGAAATATTCTTAGTGTCAGAGATGAGACCCTCTACAGAGTGGTGGCAGTGTAACAGGAGAGAAGTGGGCATACGCCAGAGATGTTACATATGTAAAATCAATAACCTTAGCAACAGATTGGCTACAAAGCGTGAGAAAAAGTCAAGAATGAGGATGATAACTCCTGTAGACTGAACCCTCTCTCCTGAAAGATAGTCAGCTCGTAGGTTCATAGACTTAAAACTAGAAGAGTGGTTAGATAGGCTATCTAGTCCAACTCCCTCAATTTACAGAGAAAGAAACAGGTCTGGGAGAGGTTAAATAATTTGTCCTATGTCACATAAGTATAAATATCATCATCATTGTCATCATTACATCTAGATCTGTATGTTTTATTTCCAAGTACCACATCAGACTTAGAAGTACTGACATTCCCAGGCGTTATCTAGTCAGTTAGCAGAGTGTACACTGGTCTAGAAGGGCTGGGCATCTTCAGTCAGTTGTCTTAAGCCTGTCAGTTGCAAATCATTTTTCTTTCTGGAGGTAAAAATGCACCAATTTTTCCTCGATAACAACATCCCCGAGGATCTTGTCATTGGTAATGGGATGCTTCATCTTCTAGGCCTGAATTAATAGTGAAGAGCTAGACACACATTATTCAGTTAGTTTACCTAGGTGGGGTATTGGTTTCTTATCTCACTGCATTAATTGATTCTCCATCACTTAATAGCTCAATAGCTTATCAGATTACTTCTCTCACTAGATGAGCTAAATGTCTAGAAGCAATTAGTGTGTCATTGCCTGTAATAACAAGTTTCTTTGAGAAGTTGTGGATGAGGTTCTTTATTACACAGATTATGAAATTGATTTTCCCATGGTTATAAATATAGGTACAAGTTGGAGTGACTTAGGAGGAGGGAATTTCATGTTCCTTGAGAGGATGGGGATTTTTTGGTGGGGCTCAAGAATGGGAAACTGTTAGATTGTTCTGTAACCCCCCTTCCTCAGCTTCCAATTGTCCATTGAACCACGATCATGGGGATTCTAAGGGGCTTTATCACTGGAAGGGAGTTTATAGCTTTCCACATTCAATTCAACTCAACATATTTTGATGAAGTGTAGGTGACATGTAAGTCACTGTGCTAGGCTGTGAAGATACAAAGAAAATAGAAAAACAATCTCTAACCTTCTAGGAGTTTATTCTCAGTTCTCCTTGGTGGATTTCTCCCCCAAGGAGATAGGCCAGTGCTATCATTTTTGTTTGTTTGTTTCTACACTCTCCAAAATGGGCTTCCTAAAACATGATTTTGACCATATCACTCTCCTGTGCCAAAGTTCTGGTGACTCCCTATTACTAGGATTCAGTAGAAGCTCCTCTGTTTTATTTTTAATGCCCTTCAGAACCCAGACCCAACTTACTTTTTCCTACTTATTATACATTATTCCCCTTCATACATTTACAATTCAGCCAAACTGGCCTTCACAATGTTACTCATCCCAATACTCTATTTCCCATCTCCACGTCTTTGCATTGGCTGTTTCCCCATGCCTAGAATGCACTTCTTCCTAAACTTTACCTCTTAGAATCCTTAGTTTCTCTCAAAGCTCAATCCAAGTGCCATCTTCCACATAAAACTATTCCTGATCTCAACTATTAGTATCTTACCTTAACCCCCTCTACTCTAATAACTTGGGTTTTTTTGGGGGGAGGAGTGTATGTAAATGTATGTATATATATATGTGTGTGTGTGTGTATACATATATATATGTAAACACAGAGATAGACATATATACATGTGTGTATTGTCTTCCCTGACAGAATATAAGCTCCTTGACAGCACATATTGTTTTGCTGTTGTTTTTATATTCCTAGCACATAACACAGAGTTTGACATAGTAGGCACTCAATAAATGTCTATCAATCAATTATTTTCAATGCAACAAGGTCTGGAGACAGTGGAGCAATAAGTAATACTTTCTAATGTGACATTTTATGAAATGCCCACATTTTTCATTACAGAGAGTTCCATTCCTCATGGCATATAAGTATCTTGTGCTGAGTCATCTATATTACAGTTCAAGGCCTTCCCAGAACAAAAATACAGGGTGAAGAGATCAAGGAGATGGGAGAGTCAATACTTTCAAATAGTGCTTAGCATACAGAAATGATTTGTCCCCGAATCTGTGAGTAAGACATCCTGAACTGATCCCTGAAGTAGCCCATGGTAGGGCTTCAAAAGCCCCTTTTTCATTTCTCTCCCTTCTCCATTGTTGACACCTTAGCAGTTCTTCCAGGTGGCCCCTTTTTCATGAGAACAAATCACAAATAAGTTTAAAAATAACTGTACGGAAGAGAATTGCTTGTTTCTCTTAGCTCTAAGCAGACTCTCTAATATGTATCCACATATCTGCTCCAGCTCCTTGAATCACAGAATATTGGATCTAAAAGGTACCTTAGTGTTTGTTCAATCATGCCTTTGGAAGATGATGAAACTTAAGACGTAGGAAGACCAAATAGCTTATCTAAGGTCACACAGCTCAAAGTGGCAGATGGAGAAACAACTAGAGATTTCTATACCCTAGTCAACCACCACAAACTATGCCCAGAGCAAATAATATATGGGGAGGAGGGAGGTGAACATTACCTATTGTGGAAGAGATTCTTGGACTTCTCAATGACAACTTAGAGTTTCATCCATAAATGCTTTTTTGGACAATTTGGCGTAGTTCAGCACCATGCCAGATTTTTTTGAAGGCTTATTTCTTCTTCTCGAATCTAATGACCACAGAATCTTAGAACTGGAAGGTATCAAAGTGGCCATCAAGTCCAATGCATACCTAAAAATAAATCCATTATACAAGATATTCAACAAATGGTCATCCAAGATCTTCTTGAAGACCTGCAATAAAAGATAACTCACTCCTGAGGCAGCCCATTCTGTTTTTAGAGAGCTCTAGTTGTAAGGAGGTTTTCACTGACCTCAAGCCTACAATCCATTCTATGAAAGTTTGACTCATTGTTCCTGGTTCAGTCCTCTTCCACATAGCAGCCCTTCATGTACTTAAATAAATCTATAATATCCTTCCGGGGCCATCTTTTCTCCAGGCTAAATATCCTTAATTCTTCAGTATACCCACCTGGAGTCATAGTACAGTCATGAGTTTCATCTTACTGTACCACTAATACCTATGAAGTTGAATATGTCTCCTTGTGTCAGTACACCTAGTTTTGGTTGTGCATTGCTTAAAATTTGTGCATTTGTGAATAGACATTTGAGTCCATGGTTTTTATTACTTCTTTCTTGGATTTTGCTTAATGGGGATGTTGGAGAATCTCAAATGCTATTCTTTCTTCATTGTAGCTACTCTCAGTGTGATCTAGCTTGGTGGATATACATTGGCATTTTTCTCCGATTCTTCTCCCATTCTTTTTAGGTGAAAGAAATTTTGATTTTCAAGAATCAAAGGAAATACATTATTACCATTCTTTTGAGGTATACTCCATCCTTGGCCAGGATATCATTCTAACATCTTAAGCCATAATCCAGAAGTCCAAATCCCATTCTCAGACATCTTCCTAGTCAGCTCTTCAGTTCCCAAATCAGCTCAGTAAGGAATATACCACTTGTGCCCACTTGTACAGTATCATTTGTGAACATGTGAATAAACAGAAGTGGGTAGTAGTCATCAATTTTTTGACATGTCTTAGGGAAGTTCTCTGTTATGTCTGATACACACCCAAAGAAGACATAAAAACCTTTCTACTTTTGTAATCAGTATTACCAGTTCTACAAATAACTGCTTCATTATTCCTGGACAGGAAGTCACCAACACAGGATTCTTCTCTTCTCCTTTAGTAAATCTTGACCACTCCCTGGAGAATAACCTTCTTCGTTTCTATCATGCAGCTCCCTCTTCAGAAATGGCCTTTTTTTAAACTACAGGGAAAAGTTGTCCTTTTCCTTCTCTCCTTTTCTGTGTGAAATTCTTCCATTCTCTAACCTCACAGCAAAGGCCAGATTTCTATGCCATTTCAGAGACTTCTTTTTCCTTTTGAAGTCCCTTCTTGTTATTTTTATAAATTGATATCACCTTCATCCTCTGCACTCTTTAGCAAGTAAGCTTATGTTCTTAGCTGATGTTGCCCTTGGCAGCCATGTCTCACTGCTTGGAAAGATGATAAAATATTTGTTGATTAAATCAGTTTCTGGGCCCTTTTGGCCTCTCCATTGTAGTGACTGTTTAAACTTATTTTTTAATGACAGTTACTAAAATCAATGTCTTTATGTTTACTATCCAATTCTTAGAGTTGCATAACAGATGCAAACTATCAATAAACTAGACACAGTGCACATGCTTATGTTTATTTTACATCTATCTTATAATCTTCTCTTAGTCAATTCTGCACTATGATTATTATTTAATTATTATGTCTTTATTGCACAGTATTGTGTATTTATGTCTGTGTCATATCCCTGATGTGATTTGTCTACAGGCAAGGACAATGCATTCTTCATTTCTGTATTTCCCTTAGCACATATCACAATGTTTTGTACATGTTAGTGGCTTAATAATGGTAGTTAAATAATTGAATTAATTAATTAATGAGGAATGCAGGGGGGAGGAATAAACAGAAAACTCCCCTTCATGTGGAAGTTTAAAAACACTGAAATCCATAGTCACTTTTCATTGTTTCCATATTGGCAAGCAAAAAATCATTCACTTTCAGCAGCTGCAACTGGAAGCCTTCCAGACCACTTCTGTCCAAACTTTTTTTTTACCCATCCCAGAATCCTTTCAGAGTAAAACAATTAATTATAATTCCAACATCACATATGGTGCCATTTTCTGGCAAAATGGCAGCCATCATCAGATGTCTCAGAAAGGCAGATATTTTAAAATGTCGAACATGTTAATTTCTAATCCATGTCATAATGTATTCAAGGTGAGAAATGGTTATTTCCATTCCAAGGCTCTCAGTTACATGCCTAGCAAGGAAGAAGCATTTCTCTCTTGGACACTTGCAGTTGCACCTCGGAGGGTCATTATAGAAAACAATCACTCAGCTATGTAAAAGAGTTTTCAGGCTATCTTCTTGAGAAAAATTTATTTCTTTTTCTATTTCCACTACAAATGGAGGCCTTGCTTCTATCCTAAAGTGATAGAAAGAGTGAAAGAAAGATTCACTGTGACTTCCTAACTTCAGTTCGTTGACTAGTCAGAGTATGTCTACTGGAACAAATAATTTTGAAAGTGAAAAAAATGATGGTGATTGTTAAGATGATCTAAATAAATTTACTTTAAATTGCTGGTTGGATGCAGTCACTTTAAAACAAACAAATTGGCCTTGGTCCCAAAGCTTTTTACTTGATTGACTAATGACTATGACTATTTTTCTAAAGCAATTGATGGCATTGTAATTACACAATCCCTTGTATAAGGGCTAGCTATCTTCTTGTGCAAAAGAAGTGTTTCAGGAAAGTCATACATTTTCAGTTTTACAAATTGAATTCTCTGCACCAGGGAAGCTTAATATGCAAAGGAATACTATTGTTTACTGGAGATAAAGTCTAAAAAAAGGAGTCAGTAATAAACCCCATTGTCTCACATTCTTACCCTGGGCTCAAGGCAGAAATTTGCATAAGACTGTCCTCATTGGTGGAGAGAGTGATTTCTCACTGCTCCACGCTCTTCCACATGTTGACTTCTTTTTTTCTCTTGGGGGACCTCTCCCTGAAGAGCCCTTGCAAATATGTTTGTCCTCTCTTGGCACCAAAAACTTAGGTACAGGGATTTCTCTTTTTCCAAGATCTTGCTAACTCAGCTCCTCATGCAGTCATGGAACACTAAGTAGTCATTTTCTGTATCAATGAGGAAAATCTTGTGCAAGTGCAAGGCTTGAGCCATGAGTTACATATGTTTATACAAATGCACAATGTGTGGGTAAAAAGTCAGACAAACAGAGACAGAGACAGAGAGACAGAACAAGATTTTATTTTTAATATTTAAATATTTTTATTATTTTTAACATTCTTTTCTTTTTAAATTTTGAGTTCCAAATTCTCTCCCTCATATCCATGCCTCCCCCATTCACTGAGAAGGCAAGCAATACGGTATGAATTATATATGTGAAATCATGCAAAACATTCCCACGTTAGTCATATTTTCAAAAAAAAAAGCAAGAAAAATAAAGTGAGAAAATTATACTTCAATTTGCACTCAGGAGTTCACCAGTTCTCTCTCTGGAGATAGAAAGCATTTTTTCATCATGAGTCCTTCAGAATTATCTTGGATTATGGTATTGATCAGAATAGCCAAGTCTTTCACAGTTGATCATCATTACAACATTGCTATTACTGTGTACAATGGTCTCTGGGTTTTTCTCCCTTCACTTTGCATCAGTTCGTATAGGTCTTGACATGTTTTTTCTGAAACCACCCCCCTCATCATTTCCCACAGCACAATCATAGGCTATAATTTGTTTAGCCATTCCCCAATTTTCCCCAACTGATGACTACACCCTCAATTTCCAATTCTTTGCCACCACAAAAAGAACTTCTATAAATATTTTTGTACATATGGATCCTTTTCTTTTTTTTTTTCTTTGATCTCTTTGGGTTACAGACTTAGTAGTGGTATTTTTGGGTCAAAGGGTATGCACAGTTTTATGGCCCTTTGGGCCTAGTTCCAAATTGTTCTCCAGAATGTTTAGACCAGTTTACAACTCCACCAACAGTTTATTAGCAAACCTATTTTCCTTCACCCCCTCTGGCATTTGTTATTTATGATAGGTATGAGCTAATTTGCCTTTCTCTAATGAAAAGTGACTTAACATATTTTTATATGACTATAAATAGCTTTGATTTTATATCCTTGAACCATTTATCAATTGAGGAATGGATCTTATTTTTTTATAAATTTGACTCAGTTCTCTATATATTTGAGAAATGAGACCTTTATCAGAGAAAATTACTGTAAAATTTTTTGATATTATTTCATTGTCTGTGGTACCTTTCAGCAAGATGTAGTTCCCCTGATTATTCCTGTTAATTAGGTTTGATTTTGCTTTGTCTTTGTCTAGGATCATGGTTGCTACCCTTGCCTTATTTTATTTTTTTATTTCTTTTTCTTTATTTTAGACTCAAGGGCCACACAAATACAGAACAGAGAAAAGAAACTTAAATATTGAAACTTAAATACAAAATAAAAAAGAAAAAAGCATGTCATGTGCATAGCAGAACATAAAAGAGGATTCAAAATATGTAACAATAAATTTTCATTTCAAGAAAACCTGCATGATAAATTACACACATTATGTTGAGAATTGTCCATCTTTTCTTTGCTTCCTTATAAGTTTTCTTCTGTTCTCTGCTGTGTACTTTTTTACTTTTTTTTCCCTCCCCCCAAAGAATACAATAAAGTTTAGTTATGTTTATAGCTATAGATATATACCTACACATATACATACATACATATATAGACATATACCTTCCCAAACATATTTTTCTCCTGATCTTTGTTTCTATGGTTGTGCTTATTTCTTGTTTCCTGTCCTTCCTGCCTCCTCTACTTTATTTCTACTCACTACCTTGCTCTCCTACTACTTGCCTATGCCCCTTCAAGGATTCCTTCCCTAGCCTCCCGTTCCCATAAATCTAAACATCCTTCTATACCCCCCTTTTACCTATTCCCTCATTCTCCTTTCTAAAAATCCTTCCTTTGTCCTCTCCCCCCTCCCTATGCCCCTATCATTTTATTTCTTCTAAATTTAAAAGACTTTTATGCTCTCCTAAATATATATGTATTGTTCCCTCTTAAACCCACTCCCTATGAAAGTAGGTTACCAGAACTACCAGCCCTCCTCCCCTTACCTAATTCCTCTGTATCTATTCTTCCTCTTGTACCTCATTTGTATAAAATTAATTGCTCTTTTTTTAGCTGTTCCTAAATGGTTTTAGTGTTTAAATTCATATCACAGTCAGGTTTATCCCAATCTTTCTTATGAGCTACCCAATTATTAATAAGAATCTTAGACATATATTTTACATATATAAAAGGTAAATGGTCTGTCCTTGTGATTCCCATATAATAGTCTTTAGTATATATTTTGTATTTCTCTCAGTTCTTGTATGTTGAATCTCCTATTAAGTTCAGGATTTTTTTTTTAACAAAGCCTTGAAAGTCTGAGAATTTATCAAGTGTCCATTTTTTTTCATTCAGGATAATACTTAACTTTTCAGGGTACGATATTTTCTGCTGGATCCCCAGTTCTTTTGCTCTTCAATATATTGTGTTCCAAGACCTGTGGTCCTTTAATGTCTCTGCTGCTAGGTCTTGTGTAATTCTAACTGTGTCACCATCATGTTTAAATTGTTTTAATCTTGATGCTTTCAATATTTTATCCTTGAACCGTGGGTTTCAGAATTTGACTATGATATTGCTATGAATTTTCCTCATAGGATCTCTTTTAAGTTGTGATTGATGAATTTTTTTTCTGTTTCTACTTCCTCCCTTTGTTCTAATGCTTCAGGACAATTTTCTTTAATTATTTCTTGTATCATTGTATCAAGATTCTTTTTCTGACCATAACTTTCATTTAGTCCAATTATTTTTATATTTTTTCTTCTTGATCTATTCTCCAAATCTGTTGTTCTTCTTGTAAGATGTTTCACTTTCTCTTCTACTTTTCCATTATTCATATTTTATTTAATTATTTCTCAATCTCTTATAATTTCACTGGCTTCACCTTGCCCAATTTTAATTTTCAAGGAGTCATTTTCTTCCTTAAGATTCTGGATCTCCTTTTCTAATTGGTTGTCTTTCCTTTCATAACCTTCTTGTTTTTCTTGGATTATTCTTATTTTTTTTAAAAATTTTCCTCCATCTCTGTCATTTGATTTTTAAAGTCTTTTTTAAGGTTTTCTATAAATTCTTTTTGGGCAGGTGATCATTTGACATTACTCTTTGGGGGTTTCTTTACTTCATTATCTTCCTCTGAAGATGAACCCATGTCTTCTCTATTTCCATAATAGCTTTCTATGGTTGGATTCTTTCTTCTTTGCCTGTACATTTTTTGGAGGTAATAGCTTAATTTTTGTAATCACTTTTAGTCCTAGGGTATGGGAAATTGTGCCTCTTGCCCCAGATCTTCAGTTCTCCCCTCTAGCCTGGAACCAAAGCCAAACTTCGAACCTCCTGTAAGTTCCCACAGCCAGGTGCTTTCTGCCCCACTGCTTCTGCACTCACCAGGCATGTTCTGGTTCCTTCTCACCCCTACCACTAAACAGCATATTGTTGGATTCCAGTCTCTAATTCCACTTCTATTTTATAGGTAAGTTCATCTCATTTGCATTAAGTTGTGGTTATTAGCTGTTCTTCCCTCCATCCCCTTTTTTTTCTGTTTCTCCTTTTCCTCCTCCTCCTTCTCCTCCCATTTCTCCTCCTTCTCCTCCTCTCTTTTTATTCTGTCCCTACTCAAAATTTTATTTTGCTTCTAACCACTACCTCCCTTAACCTGTTCTCCTTTTTATCATTCTTCTCCTTTCTCTTATCCCCTTCCCTCCCCATTTCCCTATTGAGTAAGTTACATTTTAACCCAATTACAAATTATATTTAACCCAATCAAATGTGTGTGTATATATATCCTTCCCTCTTTGAATTAATTCTGATGAGACTGAGGTTCAAGCCACCCCTCAATTTTCCCATCCATTGTAAAAGCTCTTCTTTGCATGTCTCTTTTATGTGAGAAAATTTTCTCCATTCTACTTCTCCTTTCCTTCTTCTCCCAGTCTATCCCTCTTTCTCACCCTCTCCTTTTTTTGTGCATCATTCTAATATAATTGACTCACACTCATCCCTTCCACCTAAGTAAACTCCTTTAAACTGCCCTAATAATGATAAAGTTCTCAGGAGTTACATCTATTACCTTCTAGTATAGGAATGTAAACAGTTTAACTTCATTGAGACCCTTACGATAACTTTTTCATGTTTAGCTTTTTATGCTTCTCTTGAATCTCGTGTTTGAATGTCAAATTTTCTATTCTGCTCTAGCCTTTTCATCAGGAGTACTTTTAGGTCCTTTATTTCATTAAATATCCATTTTCCCCTGAAGGATTATTCTCTGTTTCTTCATAGATTATTCTTGGTTGTAATTCTAGCTCCATTGCCTTCCAGAATATCATATTCCAAATTCTCCCTTCCTTTAATGTGGAAGCCACTAAATCTTGTGTGATCCTGACTACAGCTCCACAGTATTTGATTCATTTATTTCTAGCTACTTGAAGTATTTTCTCTTTGACCAGAGAATTTTGGAATTTGACTATAATAGTACTGGGAATTTTCATTTTGGTATCTCTTTCAGAAGGTGATCAGTAGATTCTTTTGATTTCTATTTTACCCTTTGGATCTAAGATACCAGACAGTTTTCTTTAAGTTTCTTGAAATATGACTTCTAAGTTCTTTATTTGCTCATGGCTTTCAGATAGTTTCATAATTCTAAATTATCTCTCCTTGATCTATTTTCCAGGTCTCTTGCTTTTCCAATGAGATATTTCACATTTTAAAAATGTTTTCTTTTTCTTTTTTTTTTTTACTTTGATTATGTCTTGATGTTTCATTGAGTCATTAGCTTCCACTTGCTCAATTCTAATTTCTAAGGCATTATTTTTTCACTGACATTTTTTACCTGTTTTTCGTTTGGCTTATTCTGCTTTTTAAGTTCTTTTCTTCAGTGAATTTTTCTGCCTCTTTTAACCATTGAAACAATTCTGTTTTTTAAGGTGTTATTTTCTTCAGTATTCTTGTGCCTCTTTCTTTTTTTTTACTAAGCTGTTAATTCTCTTTTCATAATTTTCTTGTATCATTCACATTTCTTTTCCCAATTTTCCTTCTTCCACTCATTTCTTTCTTTAGCTCTTCCAGAAATTCTTACTGGGCTTGGGTCTAATTAGCATTTTTATTTGAGGCTTTTTTTTGTAGCTGTTTTCATGTTCTTGTCCTCTTCTGATTTTATGCCTTGGTCTTCTCTGCCACTGTAGTAGCTTTTTATGGTCAAATTCATTGTTGTTGTTGTTGTTGTTATTTGCTCATTTTCCCAGCTTGTTTCTTGACTTTGAACTTCATGTCAAAGTTGGACTCTGCTCATCTGGGGGTGGGTAGGTACTTTCCCAAGCTTTAGGCTTTTTCATGCTGCTGTTTTCAGAGCTAGTTCTGGGGATCTGCAAGTTTTTGGTGCTTCCAAGGTCTTGTGATTCTGGTTTCGGTATGGTCATTGTTCTCCTGGTCTACACTCTGGTCTTAATCCTAGTCACCTGCTGCCATAAACAGTAGCATTCTTCTTTGCCTTGGAACTTGCACCAGGTGCTCCAATCCTGTGTGACACCCCCCCACCCAGTGCTCCTCTCCTCCCTGGTACTATGACCCAGAACTGTGTATAGGCAATAGTGTTGCCAGTCAGGGCCAGCCATATTCAGTGCCATCAAAGGATCCCATGTAAACTCTTTCTGACCAGTTCTCTGATCCCCTTACCATGTCTGTGCTGAGAGCCCCCAAAGCTTCTGCTGTGGTCACTGTCACTGTCACCACATATCTGAGCTCAGACAATTCCCTACCCTGGAGTCACAAACTTCTACCAACCTCCTAGTTTTTCTTAGCCCAGAAAAATGGCTCACCCTGACCTTATGTTGGTTCTACCACTACAAAATGTGATTTGAGGCATTATTTTAAAGTTGTTTGGAGCAGAATGCTGAGAGAATTCAGCTGGGTTATCTCTAACCCACCATCTTGGCTCCACTCCCTGCTCTGACATTAACTTTGGGCCTCTGTTTCATCCTCTGTATAGTGAGTGAGAGGGGTGGGTGAGCTATTTTCTGAGATCTCTTCTATCTCTAATAGTCTGCGAATCAAAGAAATTTAACTGCCATTTAACTCCACCTTAACTCAGCCTCAGTTACTATAAGAATTGGATGTTTTCCTCTGTGACAGTTTCCCCTCTGGTAAAATGAAGGAGCTGGACAATATGATTCCTAATGTTCCTTCCAATAGCAACATAACACTCTGTGGGATGGGCAAAAGGTTTGGCTTCAAGCTCTCTTTTAGCCTTTTCTCAAAAGCATCAATTTATCCACTTTGATGAAAAGCATGTCAACCCCACCTCTCAGTAACTGGCTTCTTTTGTGTCAGGAATGAAGAAACAATTGAGCTTAGCACTTAGATACCAAGCATAATTAGTTAAAATAGGAATCTACCAAATGGCCTACTTCTTTGGGCATCTTCTCTAAGGGGGGCCTCAAGGGTCCTGTGGCCTTTATTTAACCCCACTGGGCAGTGTTGCCCAAATATCCCCTCAAAAGATGAATTTTTTCCTGCCACTTTCCCCAGGTAAAGTTTGTGGGATTTCCCTGAGTTACAAAAATTGTTATGGTGCTATCTGTCTTTAAGTATTAGAACGGCTGCCATATGGAAGAGGGATTGTTTTGTACTGATTGTTCCCAGAGGACAGAGCTAGGATCACTGGGTAACAATTATTAATTTCAGTAATTTTCAGTTGCGTTTGACTCTTCATGACCCCATTTGAAATTTTCTTGGCAAAAACACTGGAGTAGTTGCCATTTCCTTCTCCAGATCATTTTCAAATGAGGAAAAGGAGGCAAACAGGGTTAAGTGACTTGCCCAGGGTCATACAGCTAGTAAGTATCTGAGGCTCCATTTGAACTCAGGTCTTCTAGATTCCAAGCCTGGAATTCTCTCTAGTATGCCACCTAGCTGCCCAAGTAGCAATTATAGGTAGGTAAATCTTTGGCTGAACCTACAGAACAACTTCCCGTTATTGGAGCTGTCCAAAAAAGGTAAAACATTGCCTTGTTGAATTCCTACTTGTTGGGGCTGTTGTAGATAAAATTCATGATTTGTGCTGAACTACTTGATCTCTGAGGTTCTAACTCTAGTATTTTATTATTCTAGATCAAACTTAAACTCTGTGGATCCTTTAGAAATTCTGTGATTTTAAAAATATTTATTAAATACCAACTTTGTGTACAGTAGTATAGACAACTCAGGAGTAAGAAACATAACCCCTTACCTCAAAGATCTTGCTTACAATATAGTTAGGGAGATGGGGTATGCACGCATGTGCGCACACACACACACACACACACACACACACAAACACACACACCAGCAATCTCGTAACAATGTGTATGGTGAAATACTAACATGAATGGCACATATCCACTTGCATTCTGTTCTTCAGGCATTTCTCCCAGTACTATGGATAGCACCCCATAGCTACTCCTAGGTTCATCATGACCATCTGGCAGTTAGCAACTATTCAACTTAAGGCCAGAACCCTCACACGATCATTTATTCTATTCCTATACAAAAGGCATAGAAATCCAATAGCAATGTCTAAAAACGTAAGACCAGAAACAATGCAAATAACAAGGAAGGGAAATGAGTAGTAAAAACATTTTCTGTACCCATTCACAAATGGATGGAATTTCCTACAGCCACAGTAGAGCTTAAATCTAATCCCTCTTTAATCCTTCTGACTCACCAGCATAGGAAGGGGGCAAAAAAAAGTATCTCTTCAAAACTCAGAGTCCCAGTGGTGGATGCTTAGAGTGGGGTTCCATCTGCTTTGGGGAGGAACTTTTCCCTTTGGGTAATTTGGAGAATGCCTGAAAGCTCTCATCTCAATTCTGTAGGCATGATCCAGGCTATACAGAAGGGCTCAGGGATGCCATGACCACTGCTCCAAATGGTTGGCTTTTCTCTTTCTGCTCAGCTCTGCATCTTCTGTTTGCCCCAAATCTGCTAGGTCTGCTCTGCTTTTTAATAACTTACTTCCTTGTAGATCAAGCTCTATCTGTTCAGAATCATCACCTGGTGAAGTCACAACACTGATGTTTCATATTCAGCCCTTTAAAAAAATATACTTTAGAGAATTTTCCCAGTGATGCAGCTGGTAGGGTGGGTGGACAGAGTCCTATACTTGGAGTCAGAAAGATCTGAGTCCAAATATGACGTCAGATACCTATTAGCTATGTGATCCTGGGCAAGTCACTTAAGCTCTGTTTACCTCAGTTTCCTCAACTGTAAAATGGGGATAATGTCATCTACCTTGCATGGTTGTTTTGAGGTTAAAATGAAATCATATTTATGAAACAAACAAAAGAGCACTTAACAGAGTGCCTGGAATATAGGAGGCACTATATAAATGTTTATTCCCTTCCCTTCTCAAAGACTTTAGCTCTCTAAGACCCAAGCAGTATAGAAAATGAAGTCCTCAGGACATGCTTACTGTATATGGAATGAATCAGATTTCGCCGACACAAAACATACTCCCAGCCATAAATGAAACAGCTTTGGAATCTGCAATAACTCAGGTCAATAGGGGATTACTGGACTGATAGTATTGTTGTACTAATAGCATTGCATCCCTGTTTTAACTCTACCACTGGATGTTTTGGGGTTATCACTCTATTCCATGCTAACATTTGGAAAAGCTGGCTGTTTTAAGTTAACCACTTAACCATTAACCACTAACCCTGAACCACAGAATGGTTAGAGGACTCAGAGAAATCCTTAAGTCCATGCATAGACTAACTCCATTACCTGAGGCAAAGAATGATGACTCCCTAATCCAAGTGATCAAAGCACAGTGAAAAAATGCTTTGTGTAAATTCTGGGGGCGCCATACATGGGACACGGAGGTGGAAGTATAAACTACTGCAACACACTGGATGAGAGAGTCAGTATTCAAAAAGATCCTGTAAGGATAGAGCATTGGGTTGAATCTGATGAGATGAAATCTAATAGAGAAAAATGTAAAGTACTTACATTTGGGTTCTAAAATCAATTTTATAAGTACATGATATGGGAGGGATAACATAGGTAGACAGCAGTTTGTCTGAAAAAGAGCTAAAGTTTTTAATGTGCTAAAAGCTCAGTATGAGTCAATAGTGGGACGTAAGAAGCCCCAAAACTAATCTAGTCTTGGGCTACAGTAAGAGAAGTAGAGCTTTCAGGGATAGAGAGGCCATGGATCCACCATATTCTGTCCTGGTCAGATCACATCTAGAATATTGGGTTCAGTTTTGGACACCATATTTGAGAAAAGGACTTTGATAAGCTAGAACATGTCCAGAGGAAAGTGCAAAGAGTAGCAAAGGGCTTAAGTCCATGCCATGTGGAGGAAAGTTAAGTAATGAGAGATGTTTAGCTGAGAGAAGAAAAGGTTTGGGGTAACATGATAACTGTCTTCAAGTATTTGAAAAGGTGTTGTGTGGAAGAAAAATTGGACTAATTTTGTTTGGTCCCAGAGGATAGAGCCAGTAAGATAGAGAGGAAAGTAAGATTTGATATCAAGAAAAACTTGACAATTAGAACTATACGTAAGCATAAGGATATGTCTCAAGAAGAGAAGGGTTTTCCCTGTTGGAGGTCTTCACTTAAAGGCTAGATGATTGTCCAGTATGTCGCTGCCATGATTCTCTTTTTGGGGGGTTGGGGACTGAGCTAGATTAGATGGCTTCCAAATCCCCTTCTAACCTTGAAATTCTGGTTTTGTGCTTCTGATAGAAGATTTTAGAGTTGAGAATCCCAGAGAAAGGCAGACCATAATGGGGAAGGTGCAGCATAATTTACCCATCCCTAACATTTACTTTCTTATTCCCTTACTGTATCCTCGGGGTTAAAATAACATCAAGGCACTCTCTAGATACTGCTGATCATGGTTTGACATGATAATAATAAGACCACCTCACACACATCAGATTGGCAGAATTGATGAAAAAAGGGAAATAAATGAGGGAAGGGCTATAGGAAAACAGACATGATATTTTAATGCACCATTGGTAGAGCTGTGAACCTAATATTCCTATATGCCAAAGATATCAAAGAAATATTCTGTATTATGTATAAACAATATTTATAGCAGCTCTTTTCATGGTGGCAAAAAAATTGGAAAATGAGGGAGTGCCCAATCAATTGGGGAATGGTTGGAAAAGTTATGGTATATATAAGTGACAGAATACTATAATGCTGTAAGAAACAATGAAGGGGTTGGTTTTGTAAAAACCTGGGAAAACTTTTAGGAACTGATGCAAAGTGAAGTGAGCAGAACCATAAGAACAATTTATATAAAACCAACAATACTTTTAAGCTTATTTATTTTTAGTTTTCAATATTTGCTTCTTTAAGTTTTAAATTTTCTCCCTCTCCCTCCCCTCCCCCATCCCCAAGACAGCATGCAATCTGATATAGGCTCTACATATACATTCCTATTAAACATTTTCACATTAATCATGTCATATAGAAGAATTAGAATGAAGGGGAAGAACCATGAGAGAGAAAATAACATAACAAAACAACAACAACAAAAAGAAAATAGTCTTCTTTGATCTGCATGTAGACTCCATAGTTCTTTCTCTGGATATGGGTGCTATTTTCCATCATGAGTCCTTTGCAATTTTTTTAGGTCCTTGCATTGCTGAGAAAGGCTAAGTCTGTCAAAGTCAATCATCGCACACTATGGCTGCTACTGTGTACAATGTTCTCCTGGTTCCATTCACTTCATTCAGCATCAGTTTATATAAGTCTTTCCAGAAAACCAACAATGTTTTAAAGATATACAACTTTAAAAGATCTAGGACCTCTGATCAACAAAACTACTAACCACAAATCCAAGGGGATCATAATGAAATATGTTATCCAATACTAAACAGAGAGCTGATGGACTCAGGAGTATATTGAAGCAATTTGGATCAATTAATTAGCCAGCATTTATTAAATGTCTATTATGTGCTACTCGTTTAGTGTCAGTAAGAGAGATGGGAAAGGATAGGGGGCTGTAGTTAGAAAGTGAAATTTCAAAGTTCTGGGGATCATACAAGCCCAGGAGATGGTGAAGTCTAATGTCTGAACAGGTCAGTGTGTATATTATGTGAGGTGGAGAAGAATGGCACTGGAATTATGGAAAGTCATTTTGTTTGTGGAGTCATCAGAATGGATATTAATGTGCCTAACCGTTATGGTAAGGGGTGGGAAAAAAGATGAAGATCACGAGTCAGCTACATTAAACTCAGTGTGCAGATGATCGTGACTCAAATTTCAGTTTGCATAGAACTCAAGAGAGGAAAGTTTACTGTGGGGTAGTGGTAGAGGAATGTTTTGGAATTGACAATTGAGAGGACTATACCCACCTTGAGTGATCTCCTCCACAGAGAGCTGCTAAGGATCTGGTCTGAAGGGGAGAGCCAAGTTCTGTTAAAGAGATGATTTAGAAGGAAATTAGAGAACAGGTCTTAAAGGACAGGCTCTATTAGCATTTGCTCAGTATAGGTTTTGTCTGTCTGTGACCTCTGATCACTCCTACTTTCGTATTCCAACCCTTCCCCCCACTTCTATCCCTGCACTCCAGTGTATCAGCCTGATAGAGCAGACCATTTTCTGCCTGTATGTATATTACATGGAAATCTGGGAAGCATTAAGCAGAGATGATTTTTTAAAGGGGATCTCAACGAAATTAAACTTTCAAGTAAAGCCCAGCAGGGGATAGCAAAAATTAGGGCTGGAATTACTAAACGTGAAGTACTCCAGTGATTAAAAGATGGTCTGTTACCCAAATCCCCACTGTATTTGATGGTGACAGTGCACAAATCCTAGAGAGAGTAGCTTTCATAAAAATTGTGTTGCTAATTACAAATAACTCAGCATTATCTCCAGTTGGGCAACAGGGCTGGGACTGTTTCATGACAGTTTATTAGAGCTTGCATCCTTTTCTCTTTTCCCTCAATTGGTCCTTCTAAATGTGGAGATGTTAATCACTTTCTAAGCCCCTGGCTTGCCAGATGACTTAATTGCAATCTAAGCTAGTTTTTAATCTGAGGAGGTTGACGGCAGGAGGAGGGGGATACGATGGTTGGGAGTTTAATTTAACCCCCTGATGAACACATGTAATATTACCAAGGGTGGGATAGGCATAGGGGTGGGCAAGGTTCAGAATGAATTGGACTAATCTTTCTTTCACAAAGCTGCTGCTGGTGATGGAGAATGCATGCTTTTTCTTCTGTTTCTAACTATTAATTAGTAAGTATTTTGTGCTTATATATACATATGTAAATATATAATTTTGATTTCTATTCAAATACATGAGCAAATGCATAAGAAAAAATCAACACAGAAGATGAAACCTGCAAACGGGTTAAAAAAAAACTAAGAGGTTGTAAATGATTTCATATGTCTATAATTTCCATTATTTACTGATCACTAACCACATCCAAAAAGATGTATATATTGTCTGTAATATAGTAGTGTCCAAATTGACCTCTTCCTGATCCTTTCCACCTTTTTAACCATGCATACAGTGACTGTATTTTCATTATCATTGACTTTACCTATATGATTAACATCAACATGTATGTTCACTGAGTTTTTCTTCTTTTGCTCTATATCAGTCTGTATATGTCTTGCCATATTTCTTTGAAGTCTTCATATTCATTGTTTATTATTCAAATGCTCAAATGAATCTTAGATCTCACTGATATATGAGATACAAATATACAAGATCATGCAAATTGTGACCCAACTATACCCATCCTATGTTACTCTTGTCGATGTTCTCCTAAAGATTCACAATGAGGGGTACACCAAACTTTGTGGAGGCATTTCTCACATTCTTCTGACATTGAGAGGGCTCTAGTCAAGTATTCTAGCTGTCCACCTGACATCTCTTGCTCTTGCCACTGGACTAGAACATCTTCTCTTCCCATAATATAATTTTTAATGATGCTTATTATTCCTTTTCTTCTTTGGTTTTTCATTGGTTTCATACTGTAGTCTGCTCATGCCTCTTATACACTTCTCCACTGCCCTCTGTTGAATAGTTATTTTGTGGTTGTTGTTGTACTTTAAAGGTGATAGTGTTCCATGTTTTGATGTAACATAGCAACACCAGTAAATTTTGCTTTCATGGGAATATTGGGGTTACTAAAAGAGCTTTACAACTTCCAAACAGCAACCCCATTCACTCTCCTCCTCATTTTCAACTCTGGATCCATCTCATTGTCCATCTATACTATCTGGCCTAGATATACACACTGCTGGGATGCTCTATAAGGTGTTCGTCCAAATGGATGTTGAAATCTGGACAATAGACCTTTTTCATCCATTTGGTTTTTTCTGTGTGGATAAAAAGAACTGACTCCTTTGAGTAATTACAGATCTCTTCTAGAAGGCTCTGCAACTTCTTGGGGATTAATAAGAAATACAGTGTCATCCAAAGAGAATCCCTCCCCCAACTGAATTCTATTCTGAACATCCTTCATCAGAGTAGCAAATTTGGCAAGCATAAATCACTTTACTTTATACTTTGCATGATGTTTATTACCAGAATGTCACTAAACAAGATCATTTCTGTTGTTACTCTTTCTAAAGAGACCTTAATGATCTTGATGTATTCATGTGAGTCACCTTGTGGCAAAAGAGATTTGTAAGATGGCATACCAGATCAAACATTTTTTCATAATCATCAATCAATAAGCACAATGGGATCTTATATTATCTATATCTTCCAGTTAATTGTGAGATATTAAAGATGTGGTACATTGTTGAATATCAAATGTGAAAGCCTACTTATTCTCCACTAGTAACCTAATTAAGGATGCCTTGATTCATGTATAGATGACTCATAAAGATTTTGTATAGCTGGAAGAATAGCCATATAGATAAGTAAGCTATTGATGGTCTCGGTCATCAAGGACAGAGATTTTTCCCATGTCTTTGGTATCTTCCCCTCCTTCAGATACTTTGTAAATTGGTTCCTCTATGCCCTCAGAATTTTATTGCCTCTAGCATGGATATCTTCTATCTGTATTTAGTCTCATCTAGCAGCTTTGCCCATCTTTATCTCTATTGTGCCATTTCTGCCCCTTCTAGAAGCACTTTAGGGACTGTGATATTAGGATCCAACATGGCGGTTCCTCTACCCTTGATGGAGAAAAGTTTGTTAAAATGGTTTTTACTAATCTTTTCCATTTCCCTTCTGTGTGTAGTCCTCTTTTCATTTTTATCCCTGAATGTTCTTGGGATAACTTTGCTTATTTGTCTATATTGCCACCCTTTCTTTAAACTGATTTTTGCCATCCATTACTCTGTTTTATGAAATAATACTACTTGTAATCATCCATCATCCTACATGGTTGAATTTTACAGACAAGATTATATTGTAACCTAGTGTTGCTTTTGGAAGCCATCTATCTCTATCTCACAGTTAAATAAAATGTTTGCTAACTAAGGCACTTTTGGAGCTCTTTGGGTCTCCTTGTGGTAATTAATTTATATTGGTAGTAGTCAGTGTTGGTGTCTGTTCTTTTCCCATTCATGGTTTTCAATTACCTGCTTAAATAATTCAAGATTCAAAATTTTAGTTGCAATCCATATATTTTTATCATATATTGACCCACCATGGGTCAATGGTCTGTACAACAACAGTTAATGCAAAGATAACTTCTATAAGAATGATAAGTCTTCTCTTGACCAAATAAAATCTATTTCATTTTTTCAGTTATTACTTAATGCTCATCATTTCCAACACCTGCTAGTTCTTTTTTAAAGATATTACATGACATGATATAGAGGCATGAGGCATCTGTTTAATCTATGAATCATTCTTATTATATAATACTCTTTCATTACACTAATATACTATGACTTGTTCAGCCATTCCCCTGTCAATGGACACTTAGTGTGTGTCCAATTTTTTTTTACTATTACAAATAGGGACGATGGATCTATTTTATAGATAAGTTTCTTTTCCATGTCTATAACTGCTTGAAGTGGCATACTGGTAATAAAAATCATGCAAAGTATAAAGCAAAGTGATTTATGCCTGCCAAATTTTCTATTGTGATGAAGGATATTCATAGTAGAATTCAGTTGGGGGAGGCATTATCTGTGGATGACATTGTATTTTTTTTATTAACCCCCAGGAAGTTGCAGAACTGTCTAGGAGAGATCTGTAATCACTCAAAGGAGTTAGTTCCTTCTATCCACACGGAAAAAACCAAATGGATGAAAAAGGTCTGTTGTCCAGACTTCAACATCCATTTGGATGAACACCTTATAGAGCTTCCCAGCAGTATGTATATCTAGGTCAGATAGTACAGATGGACAATGATATGGATCCAGAGTTGCAAACGAGGAGGAGACTGAGTTGGGTTGCTGTTCGGAAACTGGAAAGTAAAGTTCTAGTAGTAGGGTCACTGAGTCAAGTGCATTTTTATAAATTTTATTGTATAATTCAATTATTCATTATTTAGGGATGCTTACTGCATTCTTATCTCTGTGCTAGGCTGCATTATGAGACTTGGGACTGAGGGAAGAATAGAGGAGGAGAGTATATGGCTCCTTTCCTCAAGGAGCTCTCAGCCTAATTAGAGAGAGACTCCTCCTATGCAGCAAACCAGTAGAGATCACAGCCTAGCACAGTCTTGGCTGCTCCAGCTTCCAGGATAGGGTAACAGTCTTCCTGGGTTAACTTTGGTTCCTTCATCTGCAAACTGAAGAATTAGACAATAATGCTCTACGAGGGCCTCTATGAGCCCCTGACATTTTATGAATCTTGATAATAGCCGATGTCCCACACGGCTCTAAAAACCCACTTTGCAACATCACGACATAGGGAAGACGTGGTTTCAAACACCATTGCTAACTCTAGGGTTGTCATAGTGAATAGGCCATGAACTTTGTTGATCCTCATTTTCTTCATCTATAAAACAGAGATCTGCAGTATCTATTTCACAAGGTTGCTGTGGGGCTCAAGTAATAAGCCAAATGTAAAGTGCTTTGCAGACTTGAAACTGCTATGTAAATATCAGTTTATTTCACAATAACAATAATATTGTTATTGTTGAGTTGCTTCAGTTGTGTCCAATCTCCATGACCCACTTTGGGGGTTTTCTTGGCAAAAATACTAGAGAGGAAGGGGTTTGCCATTTCCTTCTCCAACTCATTTTATAGACAAAGAAACCAAGGCAAACAGGGTTAAGTGACTTGCCCAGGGTCACACTCCTAGGAAGTATCTGAGGCTGTATTTGAATTCAGGTAGTTCTGACTTCAAGACTGGCACTCTATCCACTAAACCACATAGCTACCATGTACCACCACCACCACCACCACCACTACTTTCT
The DNA here is from genome assembly GCA_028646595.1 of Phalanger gymnotis. NCBI lineage: Eukaryota > Metazoa > Chordata > Mammalia > Diprotodontia > Phalangeridae > Phalanger > Phalanger gymnotis. Next base: position 136,532,091 of record CM053625.1, on the reverse strand, counting down.
TACCTGTGAGGCCTTGGTCATAAGTACTATAGAAGGTCAGGGTTATTGCCTGGAACTTGTTCCAGAATAGGAGATGGGGGAAATGTGAGGAGACTTCTTCAAATACTTCATTGAGTTTGTCAGTGTGGAGACTCCCTGTGCCAATACAGATTGTATCCATTGTAATAGATTGTTTTGTGAGTTATGGTAAATGAGTATATCACCTGGTGGTTAGCCTTCTGGTGATGAACCTGCATTTAGCTAATTTGTTTCTTGTAGGACAGATACAGTCTTTTGTTGGGCCTTTCCAGATTGATAGGGCCTAACATAGCTCATATTCCATTGGCATATCTTTCAAGAACTTGGGCTCACCTACACACCATAATGAGGCATCAAAGTAAGACTTTAAGGGAGGAATAATGATTAATAAGTCTTTTGGGGATAGATCTATATTCGTGATTTCATCAGTATATGAATCCCCAGTGATGAAATTTCCTCTGCCAACCAACTACCACTCACAAAGCAGGAAAGCTAGCCTAGCTAAAGCAGCAAGGAGGGAGAGACAGGAGCCACCAAGTTCCAGGCAAGTCAAACCATTACCACCTTGACCACCATCTCTCCTCAGATCTAGATTGACACAGACCAAGACCACGAGCCCAAGAACCTTGAGAATAACACTGCCCCTCAAACCATCAATCTGCTTCCATAGCCACTCCCACAGACATCACAGAGAGGAGAAATTGCTGTGGAGAGGGACCTGTCTTCCTCATATCCACCAGCAAAAACTGCTGACCAACTGCCACCAACAGGCAGAAAGGCACAGGAGCTCTAGGAGAAGCAGCATCCCACTCCCCACCCCCAGACAGTCCTGCTTCCAGGCTAACCCAGCCCTCATAGCTGGGGAAGTAACTCCTCTGGAGAAGAGTCAAGCCATCCCCACCATTTATTGTGCTCCTTCTATGAACTGACGAAGAATGAAATGAGCAGAACTAGGAAAGCAATTAATACAATGACAAAAGTATAAAGAAAAACAACTTTGAAAGGCTGCAAAAATGTAAACAGTGCAATGACAAATTATGATTTGTGTGGATTGAAGATAAAGCATGCTACCTGTTTCTAGACAGCGAGAGATGATGGACTTTAATGCAAAATGAGATAGATTTTTGGGTGTGGCCAATGTAGGAATTTCAGGATTCCTTCCTACCTTCTTTTCTTCTTCCTTCCTTCCTTCCTACCTTCCTTCCTTCCTTCCCTCCCTCTTTCCTTCCTACCTTTCTACCTTCCTTTCTACCTTCCTTCCTTCCTTTCTATCTTCCTTCCTTCCTTTCTATCTTCCTTCCTTCCTTCCTTCTTCCTTCCTTCCTTCCTTTCTTCCTTTCTTCCTTTCTTTCTTCCTTCCTTCCTTTCTTTCTTTCTTTCTTTCTTTCTTTCTTTCTTTCTTTCTTTCTTTCTTTCTTTCTTTCTTTCTTTCTTTCTTTCTTTCTTTCTTTCTTTCTTCCCTCCCTCCCTCCTTCCTTCCTTCTTTTCTTTCTTTCTTTCTTTCTTTCTTTCTTTCTTTCTTTCTTTCTTTCTTACAGTTTAATTGGGAGAGGACTAGGAGGTAGAAAAAATGAATAAAACAATCACAAAATAAATAAAATCACCCATTCGAAGGGCATTTATATAGCACTTTAGGGTGAAAAAGATTCTATACAGTTTATCTCATTTGTTCAGTCATGTGATGCAGCAAATGCAAAGTCTCATTTTACAAAGAAACTGAGGCTCAGAGCGATGAGGTGCCCAAGGTTGTATGAATAGCAAGGCTTCCATTTCATTCCCTGAGACAAAGTGATGTGAATTAGAAGCAGCCACAAGAGAGAAAAAGAAGAACCTTTATAGGCAAACTTTAGGAGAGGAAGCATAGTATGGTGGAAAGGTCTGGAGTCAGAGCACTTGATTTTAAATCTCACTTCTATCACTAACTGCCTGTGTGACCTTGGGCAAGTCAGTTCCCCTCAGAATCCTTGTGTCTAAAATGAAAGCGTTAGATTAGACAGTGTGCAAGACCCTATGAACTCCCCTAGATCACCATGAACTTGGAGTAATACCTGGAAGCAAGCTTTCAAAGAGATGAATATCAAGGGCAGCTGGTCTGGCTTTTGTGAGATGGAATTTCACCTTGAAGGACTGGTTAGCCAGGTGTTTCCCATTTCTGCTGAGCCTATTCCTTTCACCCTCTGCCCTCTCAGAGCACATCTGGGTCATCCCAATCTACCTTATGTCACAGGGCCTCGTAGAAGTTCTGAGAGTTGCCAAGAATCTTAAAAACTATCTAGTCCAAATGAGGAAACTAGGGTACTAAAAGAGGAGATGATCTACTTGAGTATGGGCAGCAATGTGCCCTGGAAAGAGTTCTGAGCCTGGAGACAGGAAGACCTGAGTCTGAATCATAAATCACACACTTAAGTGCTTAAGGACTTGGACACAGGGGCATGACTCCAGGAAGTTATTTAACTTTTCCAAGCTTTGGTTTCCATATCTGTTGAAAACAAAAGGTGGGGGGATACTAATAATAATAAATAACTCACAGGGTTGCTATCAGAATTAAATTATATATAATATGTATATAGACACATGTATGCATATATGTACGTATGTATATTACTTCATTGGCAGCCAGGTAGTGCAGTGAATAGAAAACTGGGCCTAGAGTCTGGAGGATCTGAGTTTAAATCCAGCCTCAGATACTTCTTAGCTGTATGACCCTTTGCAAATCATTTAACCCTATTTGCCTCAGTTTCCTCATCTGTAAAATGAGCTGGAAAAGGAAACAGAAAATCACTCTGATATCTCTGCCAAGAAAACAACAAACGGGGTCACAAAGAATCAGACACAACCAAACAGCAACGACAATATCACTTTACAAATCTTCAGATGTTCTACAAATGTGCCCTACTATTAAGTGGAAGAGCAGAGATGCATACCTAGGTTCCCTGAATTCAGATCCAACTCTTTCCACTGAAGCCCTGGTCCCTGGGATGGAAGAATCTTACAGAGCCATGTGCTAGGCAGAGGGAGAGATGCATAGCTTAGACTAGGTTTCCAACCTCATGGAGATCACATGCTAGTTGGGAAATGAAAAACAAACACATGTAACTATTATACACAATATTACAAGATAATAGCACAAGAGAGATACAAAGTTCTGTGTGAGGTCCAGGGAAGAAAAGACAATTACTGATAGCGGGCATTAAAGAAGGCTTCCTAAAAGAGGTGACATTGGAGGTGAGCTTTAAACAACACATAGGATTTAAACAGGGTTAGGGAAGACATTCTAAGTACGAGCAACCTGGAACAGTGTGAGCAAAGGCATGGAGGCTGAAAAGTACAGGGTTTGGCTTGGACACAGATCGAGGATCATGCTCATTTCAGTCTTAAAGTTCACTATTCCAAACAGTCCTCTCTTGGTTCTGCTTCTGACTTTCTGGACTTTGACCTCATGCCTTGACTGTCACCTTGCCCTGGAATGTCCCTGAGTACCTGGGGTTCCCTCATCTTAGAATGTCCATCATCCTTCTGGCTGTCACACCATGGAATATCTCTCCACCGTGCCTGCCTACTTCTCCCATTGGTGAGCTCCTCTCAGAGCCTCTGTTTGGGGAGGGGCCCAAGCTGGCAACCAGGCAGACATCTTCTTTTCCCCTTACATCTCTCTTTTGTGTATTCTCTTCCCCCAACAGAATGTAAGCCCCCCTGGGGGCAAGGACTATCTTTCTTATCTTTCTTTTTGCTTGTGCTTTGCACAGAATCTAGCACATAGTGCGCCCCCAATAAATGCTCATTACCTTGCCTTGCTAAGAGCTTATAGTGGAAAAGCAGCTAAAGCTGGGGGTGGTGGTGGTACCATAAAGAAAAACACGGTATTCAAGAGTAATGACTCTTTAGGGCACTAAAGCTCCATTAGCTGCCACATCTGTCATGGGCCTTGATACCCCCTTCCTGCTTGGTCCAGGGAAGGCTTAGTTTAGCCCATAATGAATCTTGTGACTAGCTAAATCCTTTTATCTGCAAAGGCCTAAGAAAAGAAAGGGGCTAGAGGGCCTTGCTGGCCTAATACACTACCCTCTTGTCATAGGAAATTGCTTATGGGCTTTAAGCCACAGTAGAGGGAGCTCAACTCCCCCATTCTGGGCTCAGGGGCATCAGACCCTAGATGCCATATGCTGTTTGTTGATGAGCTAGCGTACTTGAGCTGTTTATGCTAATCACTGTGAGATACAGACCCAAAACAGAGAGCTCAGGTCCTTCAAGGAGGCAGATTTCAAGGAGAGATCAAAGCACTACAGTGAGTAGGCCACCGGGGCTAGAGTCCTGAGGGCCTGGGTTCAAATCTGACCTCAGACACTTACTAGCTGTGTGACCCTGAGCAAGTCACTGAACCCTGTTTGCCTCATTTTCTTTATCTGTAAAATGAGCTGGGGAAGGAAATAGCAAATGGTTTGCCATTCCAGTATCTTTGCCAAGAACCCCACATGAGGTCACAAAGAGTCAGACAGGACTGAAACAAATGAATGATAACAATGATCCACTGGGATGTTTGCCTTAGAGGAAGGGAGGTAAGTGTTAGACCTGGAAGAATGTAATGGGACTAATGCACCTAAGCCAATGAGAAAACACGTGGTATAGTCTCAGATTCTAAGTTTTGTGGTGCCAGTTATAAGCACTATAGAAATTTGGAGGAAAGAGAGAGCCTTGCCGTGTGACTGGGCAAATCATTTCTCCTTAATGGCCCGCCACTTTCTCAACTGTAAAAATGATGGTATTGGATTTAAATGGTCCCAAAAGTCTCTTCCAATGCTATGATTCTATAGTTAGAAAAGACTTCGTGAAGCAAATGAGGCTTGAGCTAGGCACTGGAGGACAGGTGGGATTTTAGAGAGGGAGAAAGGACAAGGGTGGCATTACAGACATAGGAAGAAGCCCTGGTAATGGAAAAGAAGTAGGAATCGATGAGAATAGTGAGGGGAATAGTGAGTATGATGGCCTGACTAGGGTGAAAGAAGAGTGTTGAGGAGTAAGAGAAAATCTAAGAAAGCATTAGCCCATTTGAGAGCTGGAGAACACCCTGGTAGATGGCTAAGAAGTCTAAATTAGGATGATTATTCTATTCAACAAACATTTATGAAACACACATGATGAGGTTCTCTAGATGCTCTTGTTTATGGATAACATGTCGATTGACTCTAGTCTTGAAATACTACAAAGCCTCCTCAGTGAGATCCATTATCATTCAAAAGAGATGGACCTAGCAATTCACATGGAGTCTAGCAATTCACATAGGAAAAATAAAGTAGATGAGTAATTCACATTGCCCAGGTTATATTATATAGATAGATGGGCAGTCTCTTGAGCTATTTCATCAGTACAGATATATTAGACAAACATTTCAGTTAAATGAGATAGGCCCAAAGTCGAATGAGAGGAGGAAGAGATTGGGCTGGGTTAATTAGAGAGCACTTTCACAAGATCCTGTTTTTCTAACGCCAATATATTCCCAATGATGTTATATGACTTTGAATCATGAAACACACAATTTCAAAAGAATACATATTTCTTGAGATGTAAAAGCAAAGAAAATAAACAGGGTTTAAATAGGCTACAGCACAGTAATGATGTGTGTGAAAAGTGGCATAAAGGAAATTATCAAGGACACGTTTGACCTAAAAAGGAGGTAGTCTAGTCCTTCTGGACCTCAGTTTCTTATTCTGTAAACTGAAGGGGCAAAATTACATTATCCCTAAGGATTTTTTTTAGCATTAAATTTATCTGTCATACATTGAGAACTGGAAAGGAGCCTTAGAAGCCATGAGGTTCAACTTCTTTAGTTTACAGGTGAGGAAGCTGAGGCCCAGGGTCTCATGGGCAGCAAGTGGCAGACCAGGCATTTCAACTGAGATCTTGGGATGACCAATTTATCTCTTTCCATGTCACCACACTGCCTCATATTTGTGAGCCCAGGTGACTGGAAAGGGAGTGGTACCATCAGAATGAAATTGGGGAGATGGAATTGGTGACTATTGAATCTTGAGTGTGACTCCTCTTTGGGATCCCTTTCTTCCTAGCTTAAAACCATTCAAAACATTTCTCCTGGCTTGCATCCATCTCCCTTTGTGGGATGCAACTTAAGGATCACTTACCCTGTTTCTATAAGTCAATGTATTTCTGTATTATTCTTCTCTGGCCCTTCTTTATTTTGCTAAATGGAACCAAAAGGGCCTGAGCCCATAAAGATTTTTTTAAATGCAATAAATTACAATAAAAATGGAAGGAAAACATTTCCCTGGCAGGCAGCAACACTGCACCAGCAGGAGAAGCAGCTGCAGTAATGGGGGGTGGGGGGAGAAGAAAAAATAAACAAGATGTCTTGTTTAAAAAAGTAAAGGGAGGGGTGGGAGTGGGGATGGAGACAGAATTTCAAATGGAGCCAGAGGCTGGGGCTCCATGGGAATTGAACTGAAAGTTAAGAAATGAGCTGATCTGCTCAATTTTGAAAACCTGGGGCCACAAAACTTGGGGCCATGCGCAGGTTTAAGGAGGGGGAACATAGCATAATATTGCTAGGATAGCTAGATGACAGAGTAGACAGAATACCAGGCCTGGAATTGTGGAAGACCTCATTTCAGATCCTGGACAGCTAGGACAATTCCTAGCTGTTTGTGCCACGCTGGGCATATCACTTAACCTCTCTTGGAAACTGGGGATAAAAAATCTCTGATCTTCACAGGGCTGTTGAGAGGACCGAATGGTAAGAGCTACATATGTAAATATATGTAATATATGTAGTATATGTAAATATATATATATATAATATATGTAAAGAGCTATATAACAGTTCATTATGATTATTATTATCAGCAGCATCATTATCATCATTATCTTCAATCAAATAAGCCTAAATATAAAGCCAAAAAAAAGTTTGTTTTTTTTTAGAAAAATGAACATATTCAAAAGATTAGCTAAAGATCTGAATAAGACCTTGTATGTTAGGCCAGACAGGTTATCTAGGGCTAACCACTATGTGCTGAACTTGTCCACTTGCCCACTGGAATTTTTAGGCAAAGGAAATGAATGACCAGAACAAGGGAGGCCATGGCCCTGCCTTCTCTGACCTGTTTGGAACACACCTAGAGTGTTATGTTCAGTTCTGAATACCACATCTGAGGAAAGATGTTTGATTAACTGGGACTTGTTCAGATGAGGGACTGGGATGGCAAAGGGGTTAACGGTGACCCAAAATGGTATATGGAACTGGAAACATAAAGCCTGAAGACAACCCAAGAGTTCTCTTCAAATGTTTGAAAGTCTATCACGGCTAAGAAGGTTTAGATTTATTCCACTTGGGCCCAGAGGCCTCCAGAGAACAGGATGATAGGTGGGCATTTGGAAAGGACAGTTTCAATCTCATATAAGGAGAAACTTCCTAACAGTTAGAGCTAAGGGTTATATAAAGAAGTAGTGAGTTCTCCATCACTGGAAGCCTTTTAGAGGAGGTTGAATGACCACCTGCCAAAGTTTTTTATAGAAGAAATTTCTGGTTGTTGGATCTACTGCTGGGACCAAGTGGGGCTTTGCAAAGGAATTAGACAAACCAGGTAATACTGAGAGCAATAAGCCCTTTTGTTTGGTATGTTTTAGAAAAGGCCACAGGGCTTAACTGGAGACAACAAAGATAACACAGAGAGAGACAGGATAGTGCACTACGGAAACCTGCCATCCTGCCCCACACTCCCAACACACACACACAATGGACCTGGAACTGACACCTCTCAGGTAGGACTGGAAAGGAAAAGAATGCAACTAGAGATACTTCCAGGGAACCTTGGATGGCCTCTGGGCTCCTGCCAACTGGGAAATCCTTTGATTTTGTTTTGAGCAGCAGGTCTCCAGTCCAAGGCCCCTGAAATTCCACCCAGGCCAAATCTAACTTGAAAATACTAAAATACCCAAAGTTTGATGTTTAGATTATCAAATGAGATAATATTTGTGAAGTGCTTGGCACAGTGCCCGCCAAGTCGTAGGTGCTATATAAATGCTAGGTATCATAATTATTATTAGAGTTCCCCAGCCGTGGTGAAGTAGAAATGTACAATCCATCATTTAGAGTCATCAGTCAGAATCATCTTTAATTCTTCCCTTTCTCTTACATCTAATCATCTGCCAAGTCCTAACAAATCTACCATCACAATATCTCTTGAGTCTGCCTCTTTCTTTAGATTCACTTGACTCCAACTCCTATTCAAGCACTTATGGCCTCTTCTATGGGTGATTGAAAAAGCTTCTGAACCCCTTTCCTTATGCCCTGTCCCACACCCCTCCCATCTATCCCATCCTCCACCCAGATGGCGAAATAATCTTCTTAAGACAAAGGTCTGGCTATGTCACTATCCCACTCAAAAACCTTCAGTTAGAGGATAAAATAAAAACTCCCAAGCCTGGCATTTAATGACTCCCCCCCTCCACAATCTGATTCTAACCTACCTTTCCAGCCTTATTTCACATAATTCTTGTTGCATACATTTGGCATTGCAGTCAAAATAGACTGTTAGTGGTTCCCTAAATTTGAAGTGCTACTGTGTACCTTCGTGTTCTCTCCCTATGGCTGGCACGTAATCCCTCCTCATCTCTACCTGTTAAAATCCTTCTTTTCACTGGGTTGATCCTAAAATGATCATGTAGCCCCTTCATCACCAGAACTTCATCATTTAACAGCAGAGGACAGATATCTTACACTACTGTACAAATATCTTTGTCTTTATGAAAATCACAGGACCAGACTGATTGGGTTATAGATTTAGAGCTAGAAGAGATCTTTGAAGCCACCTAATCCAACCCCCTCATCTTACAGATGAAGAAGCTGGAAGCCTAGGCAAGTTAAGTGGCTTGCCCAAGGTCACCCACGTAGTCAGAAGGCAGAGACAGTTTTGAACTCAGGTCCTCAAATTCTAAAGCCTGTGTTTTTCCCACTGTGCCACGCCACGTCTTAGAAATCCTCCTCTGACTCATCATTGTGGAGGTGACCTTGGATTCTCAAAGGTCATGCAAGAAGAACACAACCCTGGTCAGGTCCTACTAGACTAAAAAGGTTCTGAGTACAGGTCTGGCAAAAACAGACTGCTATCCAAGGATCAGCACTAGTGAAACACACAGAGAGAGGTACTGAATTTTGCAGGAGCCACAGAAACTCTTGAAGAATGGAGAACCTGTGATCTCTAGTGATGAATGGAGTACCCACATGAATGAACTTAGCACAGTACAATAGATAGAGCTTGACTTGGAGTTAGGAAGACTTGGGTTCAAATCCTTCCTCAGACACTCACTTGCTTTTTAACTTCAGTCAACCTCACTTTCCTCATGTGCAACATGGGGATAATAACAGCTCCAACTTTGGCTCTAGACTTTTCAGTCTATCTCCACTCTGGGATCTCTTTGCTTCATTCCTGCATAATGATTCACTCCAGACCACCAATGACCACCTCAGTACCCGCCTGCCACCAGTCTGCTAGTCCCAGGACCGTAGTACCTCAACCTACTGGACCTCAGCTAGGGCTATGGAAGACTCATAGACTCACAGCAACACCAGAAGGCTATGGGTACTGCCCCATGGCAGGCACAGGGTGAACAGAGCTCACCCCCACAGATCAACTAAACCACAACTAACCAAATCCCTTTCCAGAGATAGATGGCTTCACATTTCATTCTGCCCAGCGTGTGATATGCAAATCTAGAGCTTTTAAAACCCTAATGAATGAATTGTACATTTTAGATTTCAGCTTAGGCTGAATAAAAATAATTCCTGCCCCAACCCAACCCACTACGGCTTGGCCATTTGCATAGATGATTTCTCCTAATGGCCTAAATCCTTAATGCTTTGTCTGTGAGTAGAGAAGCCTGACTCTAATGGAAATAAACCGCCCTTGGTGTGATCATGAACATACGCACGTACACACACACACACACACACACACACACACACACATACACACACATACACACACACACAGGCAGGCACACGCAATGTAATTTACAGCTTTGAGGTGTCCCAGTAGGCAGGCATTTGATTTTCCATTGTTTTTTGTTTCTTTGTGAAAATGCATCTGTAAATCCTTCAGGTTGGGAAGAGCTGTGGTGGTAGTGGTATGATGTGTGTGTGTGTGTGTGTGTGTGTGTGTGTGTGTGTGTGAGAAAAATCTTCTATTTCTTTGTTGTGAGGAAAAAGCACAAACTGACAGATATGTATAAATATGTTCCAGAACAAGGGCAAGAACATATACTTTCTTCCCCAGGAAGATCAGTATTCACTAATGCAATCTCTGAGTCTCTATCAACAATTCTTCCCTTTCTAAATTATCCCCTTGAAGCTGAGCTGTCTCTAAAGGCTAGCTTAGGAGTCCAAGCCATGGGACTGAGCTTCCACGGGCCTCCATTGCTCAAAGAAACACAGAATCCCCAAGTTCAAAGGGATCTTATCGAGCCTAACTTTTACTAAAGGTCTTCTCTCCTGACCTGTACCCAAATTGAAATCTCATTTATAACATTTCTGAGAGGTGTTTATCTTCTAGTGTTTGCTTAAAGACCTCCCATGATAGGAAAGTCAGTATTGTTCCTTGCCACTTTGGGGGCAGCTCTGTTAGGAAGTTTTTCCTGTTTCTGGGTATTATAGTCTAAGCTCCTAGCACAGTGCCTGGAACATAGTAGGCACTTTATAAATTCTTACTGAATGATTAATTTATATCTTCTCTACCAATATTCCCTCTCCCCCCCCCACTCCACTCCAACTCCATTCCTCTTGGTTCTGTCCTCTGAGACAAAGGAAAACAAGTCTAATCCTTCTAATGCATGGCAGCCATTTAAATAGTTGAAGGCAGCTTTCATGTCCACCATTAAATCTTCTCTTCTCCAGGCCTGACTACATTACCTCTCCCTCTACCATCCTTCTCTAAATAAATTTCAGGGGCTCCCTATCACCTTCAGGATCAAATACAAAATCCTCTGGCTTTGAGAGCCCCTCATAACTTAGCCCTCTTTTACATTTCCATTCTCATTTACACCTTATACTACCCCCCCATACACTGATCCAGTGACACTGTCCTCTTTGCTGCTCCTTGAACAAGACACTCCATCTCTTGGCTCTGGGCATTTTCTCTGGCTATCTTCCATGCCAGGAATGCTCTTCCTCCTCATCTCTGCCCACTGGCTTTCTAGCTTCCTTTAAGGCCTAAATTTTATATTCTACCATAAGCTTTTCCTAACCCTTCTTAATTCTAGTGCCTTCCCTCTTTTATCTACTATTTATCCTGTATATAACTGGTTTGTTCATATTTGTTGGCTTGTTGTCTTTCTCAACAGATTTTAAGCTCCCTGAGGGCATACTCTTTTGCTTCATTTTCTGTCCCCAGCTCTTAGCACAACGACTCACTTATACGAGGTGCTTAATAAATGTTTATTAACCGACCCTTCTTCTTTTGATTATTCCTTATAAACCATGATCCCTAGTCTCCCCCACATTCTGATCACCCTGACCTCATCTCCTTCAGTTCTTTGAAGGCAAGAACTATGGTGTGTGTGTATATATATATATATATACACATATATACATATATACATACATACATATATATACATACATATATATATATATATATTAGAGTCAGAGGACCTAGATTTGAATCCTTTCTCTCTGACATTTAATACCTATGTGACTTAGGATTGTCATTTAAGCTCTCTGGGTCTCAGTTTCCTCACTTGTCAAATGAGTTGGGTCAGAGTAGATGGCTTCTGAGGTTCCTTCCCACTCTAATTCTATGATCTAAGGTCTCGCCTTATCATTGTGCTACCTCTATGAAATCTGAAGCTCTTCTCCCCGAATATAACATTCTATTACTTCCTCTCTCCCTCGTCTTCATTTCTCCTAAATTTATTCTTCATTCTTACCACCATCTCTAGTCCTTCTACACCATTTGTTCTTGTATGTCATCTTTGTTTTAGTCTTACTTTTCTCCTTTCACAGTTCTGACCCTATAGTTGACCAGTCCAACTTTTACCCTTGAGTTTCTTGACCTTTAAACTATTACTACTCACACTTTATCAAACCCCGATCCAGGTATACCCCACTATCTGCCTTCTGCACTCCTATTTTTCCGCTGCTCTAAGCTACTAAAGAAAGTTACACCATCCAATTTACTAGGTGCATTCGAAACTTACATTATCTAATCTCAACTGGACCCTAACTTCTGCATGGCAATTCTTTTATTCTTCCATGATTGTGTCTCTGTCACAGTGCCTACAATAGTCATTCCAAACCTCTTCTTCCCTCCTCCAGCCCCCATCACCTCTTATCTCTCCTCAGCAAAACACTTTGCCTCCTGCTTTACCAAGAAAACTGAGACCATTCAGTATTAACTCACTCTTTTTCATACATCACACAACAAAATCCGTTTATATTATCTCCTATTCTCTCTCCCTTTCCTTCAGTCTCTGAGGAAGAAGATATGATCTTTCTGTTTTCTTAGGCCCACCTTTCTAGTCATGCCCTTGATTTGACCCTTTCCTGTCCATTCCCAAATCTATAAATTCAACCCTAATCTCTCTCCTGTACTGCAGTTCTGTATTGCTAACTTGATATTGGATATCTCTACTGAATACCCCAGGGCAAGTAGACTAATCTTCCTAAGTTCACATCTAGCCTCAAACATTTACTAGCTGTGTGACCTTGGGCAAGTCACTTAACCCCATTTGCCTCAGTTCCTCATCTGTTAAATAAGCTAGTGGCAAATCGCTCCAATATCTTTAAAACCTCAAATGGGGTCACAAGAGTCAGACATGACTGTAACAACTGAACAATTGGATGTCCCATTGGTATTTCAAAATCAATATATTCACAACAGAAATCATCTTCCCACCTGAACCTGCCTTTCCTCCAAACTTCCCTTCTTCTGTTGAGGGTACCACAATCTTCCCATCAACTTAGTTTCACAATCTCAGAGTTATCCAAATATCTTATCTATCCCTAGTTGCTTATTTCCATATCTAATCAGTTACAAGATCTTGTTGATCCTATTTCAACAATATCTCTCCCATCTATTCTTTTTTATCTACTTAGATGGCCTCTGCTTCAGGATAGGTCCTTATATCTCTTGTGCAGTAATCGCTTCTTAATTGGTTGCCTTTCTTCTAGTCTCTCCCCTCTTCAATCCTTTCTAAAATTCAGATATAACCTTATGATTCTCCTCAAAAGTCTTCAATAGCTCCTGTTGCTTCTAAGATAAATATCAACTCTTCAGCATGACATTTAAATCCCTCCACAATATGGCTCCCTCTACATTGTAGACTTATGTCATATTACTCCTCTTCAAACAATCTGAATTGTAGGTGAACTGGCCTATTACATGGTCCCTGACATTGACATTCTATGTTCCACACTAAGTCTGACACCAATTTGGTGAGTCCCTAGGGGTTGAGAGCAAGTAGACTGCCTAAGGAGGGGTAGACTGGCCCAGGCTAGAAAAATGGAGCAGGTTAAAACTCTGTGACAATCAGTATTGGGATCAGGTCAATGAGTGGCTGTTGCATTTCTAGCCTGGGAAAGCTAAGAAGACCTAGACTCCCCCCCAAAAAAAGAGGAGAATATTGGTCATAGGTAGCCTTTAAAATAAAGCTATCATTCTAAAAGCAATAAATATCAACTCTATCCCCTTAATTAGTGTATATGTGCATATGTGAGATTGATGGAAAAATCAGTTTTACATCCACAAAGGCTATTAGATTCATGATCATAAGATTATACAATCTTAAGCTGTCTGATATGTGGGCCCACAGTGCCAAATGGCTCCTCCTCATCCAGGGGCATGTTGACTACCAGAGGAGTTACTGGTACCTGGATGCATATCTAGCCAGAGGCATGAACAAATTGATGCTAAAACAGGCAAATGGGCCCTCATTATTTCTTAATGGAGATGGTCATGCCCCTGTCTCCCCACCTTCATTGCCATGAGTGATGCTTGGGAGGAGAATTCAGAGACAGGTGCTCAGCATCTATGATATGTCAGAAAAAAGCTGTACCCAAGACCTCACATTACTTATTGTGATGGCTGGGGGCCTCGGGCAAGCAGCTTGGAGAAATAATACTCATTATTAAGTTTTAAGTTTTAAGATTCTTATTAAGTTATTATTAAGTCTTGTTAAGAATAATGCTTATTCACTATTAAGGCTTTTGCTTTGAGTACTCAGTACTCACTCCAGCAGTGTTACCGTAAACCTACCTTTTAGACTCCAAGACACTCTGGAACCTGAACCTAGACCTGTATCCTCATCTATCCTTCATCTGGAACATCTTCTATGTCAATCACTCTGCCCATAAACACAATCAATAAACTACAGAACCCGACAAGCTGCAGCAAAGCCACTCCATTATTAAGTCTGTAATCGCCAAGAATTAATTTGCTAATTGCATGCAACTAATCTGCGTCCTTTTTGTTTTATATCAATTAACAGAGTAATTAAAAAAAAAGCAATCTTCTTGATCATTCCTCCCTGGCAGACTTAGCCCAGGAAAGCTAATGAAACAGGGCCACCCTTTAACTAACCTCATTAGTGTCCCTGTTCTTTTGTGGAACATTCTGCAAGAAATAGTTAATTTTGCAGCATGGCAGCTCTTGATGTGAGGTGGTTAATGAGGGGCCCCACACGGCTCGGATGGGAGTGAGCTCCGCAGCCAGCTTGCCAGGCATGGAGGAGGTCCTCATGCTGTTTCCCTTTCTGGATCCAAGGAGTTCAGCTCAGTGAGGCCATCTGACAGTCACAGCCCACTCTGCCAGGCACTGAGGACTTTGACAGGTTGAAGGAGGTGAGGTGGTCTCTGTTGGGAAGTTTTCCGAAGATCGGGAAAGACTTCTCAGCTGTAGAGAAGGAGCCCTAGGTGCCAAGAAGTCAGCAGGGGTTGGTGGGGAGTAGGGGTTGACTTGGCCTCTATTTGGGGCCTCTGGCATAGGAAGTGCCACTTCATCCTGTGATCCAGTCAATAATCTAGGGAGGAAAAGCAATTATTCCTGAAACTAATGGAGAGAATCCATTGCAACCTGTATGAGCTGGGCTGGTGGCCCAGAAGGCCTGAACACACACAGGTCCAAACTAAAAGTCAAACAATGGATTTTTCCCAAACACTAAATGCAACTTCCATTTGGCCCTCCCATCTCTGCCTCCAGCAGTAGATTCTTCCCCTCTCTAGTCACCTAGTACTTCCTTGGATTCTGAGCCAATGCAATTCATGGAGAGAAGGCTTCCTGAGCTACTGGACTTGTCGAATAGTAGGCTTCAGTGAGATAGTGCTCCTCCTTGACCGCATTTCTGAAGGTCGCAACTAGAACCACAGAGAACAGGTGCGTGGCAATGTGAAGCAGTGAAGGGGACTGGATAGGGATATTTGGGGTGGGTTCTGATTCTTTTTGTTACTAACTCGCTGAGTAACCTTGAGCAAATCCTTTCCCTCTCTATTTTCTTATTTGTAAAATGGATTATTTTCATACTACAGCTCATTTTGCAGGATTGTCATGGAGACTGAAGGAAATGATAATTGTAAAAGTGCTATGAACTCTATACATTGAATAGATGATCACTTGCCACAACAAATTGGATATCAAAGCCTAAACAAGATTCTGCCTCCCCCATGCAGCCTTCCCTGATTACCTCAAACCATAGGGATTTCTTACTTTTATAAACTCATGGTTCCAACAAAACTTATCGTGATCTCTGCACTTTTCTTTCTGAGCAGAAACTCTTAGTACATATATCATGTTGGCCACAGTGAATTCATTACTGTGTCCACACAACGATCGGTCACTTCTTAGATTGTTCCTGAACTGACATTTCTGTTCTCAATCTAATTGTTTAACTGATGCCTTCACCAGTCACTGTTTGTAGACCAAAATAAGTGAGCGCAATAATAGTCCTAATAACTCAGACCAAATAAATGGAGTGTAGAACAAAGCAGATGAGCCTAACAAAGTGATATATGTATTCTAAAAGCTTCTAAAAAGGAAAGAAGTCATCAGTTAAATAGATTTTTAAAAATCAAGTTGAGAAAAGATCTCAAAATAGGTACAAATGATTAATCTGTTGATCATTATTGGATGTTAACTTACTTATTTTACACTGAAAGAGTGTTAGATCCAAAAGGGCGTCCCAAGGATAGCTAATTCAATTCCCTCCCCATGTTATAGAAGAGGAACTGAGACCAAGAAATGGAAAATGACAGGAATAAAATCATAGAGTAGTTATAATTTACTTTAAATATAGTAGTTATAATTTAAGGTTTGCAAAGCATTTACATATATTGCATACATATATAATTACATTTATTAACTCAATTGATCCTCGCAACAACCTTATGAGGAAGGTGTTATTATTATCCCCTTCTTACAGATGAGGAAACTGGAGTACAGAGAGGTTAAGTGACTTGCCCAGGGTCACACAGCTAGGAAGTATCTGAGGCTGGATTTGAACTCAGGTCTTACTGACTCCAGACCTAGTACTCTTTCCACTGCACCAACTGACTACCCCACAAATCCTCTACTCTACTCAATAAAACCATCTACAACTAGTTAGTGGTAGAGTAGAATCCAAGTCTCCTGACTTTCAGGCCAGGATCCTTCCATTACACTGCAAGTGTTTCGCTTCTTACTAGTTGTCATAACCCTATGATAGTTGAGCTATCACACATACATCCCATCAGTCCCTTCAGCTGCCAAATTAGTTCACTGAATGTCTTGGCTGACAACTGATTTTTAACCTCATAACGACCATTATTGTTGAATCCTTCGTGCATGAAGACACGTACTGAATCTGCTTTGGGGACTGCACATTGGGGGAAGAGGTAACATCTGGATTAGCTTCAGGTGATCATAGAGAGGAGCTTACAAAGACTCTCTGCTATGTGGTATTTCCTCCTGACTGAGGGAGATTCGGCAAAACTAGCAAAACATTTTTTGGGAAGCACTGAATACAGTTCTCCTGTCTGTTTTCTCCCCAAGGAGAGGGTTTTGCCAAAGGATGCTAGCAAACAAAAAGGGATAGTTTTTGTTGCTTCCTTTACTTTGTTCGATGTTGCTGTTGTCTTTCAGCTCTTTGTCATTGTTACTGCTGTCCTGTTAATTGTTTTTGTTTGGTGCTGTTGTTTCCAGCTTTACCATTGTTAAATGTTGAGGGTTGTCATATGGACTATCTCTTTTATTGTTGTCATTGCTGTTGGGAAGATTGTTCCTTCAGCATGTCCTCCAAGGTTGCCCTTGGAATGACAACAGGTGTTCCTTATGTCATTTAATGGCCAGATGTGGATGGATCCCCATCTACAGGCACTGGGAGCACCCTTCTCTGAACTGCAACCAGGGACATCCAATACTGTTCATGGGAAGGTCTAGAGTTTGTTACCCGCCTCACCTCATTTAAAAGATGTTTGACCTGATGTGTCAACTTACATATATTAAACTAATTTTCATATATTAAAAAAATCTGTACCTGTGCTTTTATGTGTCTTGCTTCTCCATGTTCGTTTTTGTAAGCTCTACATCCATTTGTGTATTCTCTGTGCAATCTCTCAATGCGTGCATATATACATACCCCGTCTCATGTGTGTAATTTTTCAGTGTGTAATTTGTATGTGTGTAGTCTTGATGTTTGTGTAGTCTCTCTTTGTGAAATCAGTTTGTGCAGCCTCGGTACGTGTATGTATGTAATCTATGTGGCACAAGGAGGAGGAGGTGGGGGAAGGGGCACAGGGGTGTTACACAGTCATTCCCATTTGTGCTAATGACTGCTGCACTCATAAATCTCTGTGGGACTGAATGAGATAATACCCCCATCAATGTGTCTTTTCCCCCTCTACGCCTACAGCAGATAATAAAAGCAATAACCTTAACAATTTTACCCCCATTGCAGAATGCAAGGGAAAGCCGGAAATCATGGATGATTGTTATTTTAGTGGAACCACTGGCTCTTAAATAATGCCAGTAAGGGCCTCTGCCATACTTCTTTCGTCCCTCCCCTACCAGCCCAGCATTTTTACCAAGTGGAATAAATGTGTGAGAAGCCAATCTATTTAGAACTGGGAATGGCAAAGAATTTTGGGCTCCCTCCCTGTTGTTAATCATTCCTCGGTTAGAAAAATGTGCTACAGTGTGAGTGGGCTCCTTAACCATGATGCTTTGGAACATTAACCAATGTTACTGTGTTAAAAAACATAATATTTGTTTGACTTTATTTTGACCACAACTCTCAATCAGATACTAATTATGCTTAAGGATGGAGACTGGCTGGCTTTTTCCGCCTCTGTAATCGTCGAACAGTGTACACAATCTAAACACTGGCTGTAGGTACCTGGATGCTTAAGGGGATTGCAGGCATCCCTGGGCATTCTGGGAGAGAGAAGAGTGTTTTGATATTAGTGTGGGGACTGCAAAACAAATCTGGGTAGCTAGAGAGAGACGGGAGGCGTAGGATTGGGGTGGGGACGGTGTAAAGATCTGGATTCAGCCATTTCCCTCCCCATAATCATCTTCTGTTGTAGAGTTAAATGAAGCGACAGAAACACACGCACGCACGCACGCAGGCAGACGCTCTTGTCAGCGGAAAACTTGCAAATCATCCGTCAGGGCGAAAAGCATTCGCGAGCCCCCTGTGTGTGTGAAAAGCATTCACGGGCCCCCTGTGAGAGAGAGGAGGGAGCCGTGGGGGTGTCGGTGTGTGTGCCTGTGTGCCCCTATACGTGTGTCTGTATGCGTGTGCGGGTGTGTAGGGGAGGGCAAAGGAGTGAGAGCCGTCTTGGTTTTTGCTCCTAGCGGAAGCAGGTGTGTCTGGCTGGGACCCAGACTCTCCCTCCCGGCCATTACCCCTCCTGCCAGGCCCCATGTCAAGGAGCAGCTGAGCCGAATTGCAATACCTCCCAGCCCCATTTGTTACTCATGAATGCATAATATATGCTAATGAATTCCTCACTTGGGGCATATGGTTAAGACATATAGACCCTAACCTTGCTACAAAAGAGAAAGACCTTGAAAAGAGGGGATTGGGGAAGGGGGGTCTGAGTGGCTCACAATCAAAGTTTGGGTCTGGGGAATGGTCCTGATTAGGCTGAAAATCTAATTCAAATGAGAGGGGGGTGGGGGGATGATGGATGTCCCTGTTGCAGGAAAGCCTAACATATGCCCAAAGCTAAGCGCCGCACACCGCGCCCCCCCGGCCCCCCAGCTCAGACCAGTCATGAGGTGAAGGCTGGATTGTCTCTGGGTCCTGCCCCTTCTACCAGCCCTCTGGTAGAGGCCCAATTGCCCCTTTCAGCCTCGGTTCAGGGAAAGGAAGGAAAAATGCCTCTGTCTAGCTAAGGCATAGATCAGGGTTAGGAAGGAGCCAGAAGGTACTTGGAGAAAGCAGGTTTGTTTCAGGTAATTTTAAAATGGGGGCTGGGGTGGGCTTTTAGAACTAATATTTAACATCCCAACTGGGTATTTCTGACCTTCCCTGGCCTTTCTACCCGACATTCATCAAAGATGCTTCACTTTGAGCCTCACTTCCCCCATCTGCTAAATGAGAGCAGGTTTCTTATCCTTTTTTGTGCCATGGACCCCCTTCTCAGAATGTTTTTTAAATGCATAAAATAAATATAAAGCATTATAAAGGAAATTTTTACATCAAAATAAAGACGTGATTTTTCCATCCAAGTTTACAGATTCTCCGAAATCTATCTTCAGGCATGCTGGGGGCACATGGACCCCAAGTCCAAGGGCCTTGGATTGTCTGGTCTAGGCAATCTTCTCACTTTAAGACTGTGATTCTATGATTAAATACTTGGAGCCACCCTGCTACTGCCATATCCACATTGGAAGAGACACCCCCTAGTGTGGGGGAGCAATTCATTGTTGGAAACTCAACTAAGCTGAAAATTTTTCTATCTCCAGATGCCTAATGGGATAGTGCCACTCTGAAATATTCATCATCTAGAACTCAGCATGACCAAAGCAAAAGTATCATTTTCCCCACTCCAAATTTGTTCCCACGCCCGATGATTTTCATTTTTGTCAGCATCTTGGATTTCACTCAGAGTCCCAGGCCAGAGGCCTCCATGTTACCTCTGTGACCCTTCCTTCTCCTAAATTCACTATAACTAATCTATCACAAAGGTGCAGGCATTTCTTCCTTCAGAGGCTTCTTAATCTTTTCCTTCTTCTCTTTTCGTCACCTGACAAATACTTTGGTCTTCCAAAAGAGCCTCAATTTTCTCTCTGTGGGCGCTCATCCCTCCGCTGACATAGACTGAAAATCTTCTCTGCTTTAATCAAAGGTGTTCATAAATTTCGATGAGGAAAAAATCGTTAACTTGGGGCTGACCTTCTGATGACGAGCATCTCCACACTTAGCTAGTGTTTTCCTCAAAGCCTTTACAGTTTCACGGGACATGCCAGGGCTTGTGCTCTCTATGGGCATAGTTTTGTTTTGTAATTTGGGGGGAAGGATCTTCCCTTCCCAAAGCTTAATAAATACTCAATTATTTTATTAACCAAAAATAATGCAATTCCAAGGCCAATGTGGAAGTTTATTTTGCTGGACTATGAACATTTGTTATCAGAGTCTTTCGTTGCTGTTGTTCAATTGGGGGAGAAGGTCAGTGGGGGGAGGGAGAGGAATAAATGCTTTTAAAAATAAACGAATACTATGCATCTTTTTATTTTAAAAGGTTAAAAAGATGATCCCACTCACTTCTGCCACAAAGTAGAATCTAAGCCTCATGTTAAGGGGCAATCAATTTTGTACTGAATATTTTCATTCTAAGGGCATTTTGTATTTCTTGCCTTCTTGATGGGTGGAGGAGCAATGAGGGAAGGGAGAGAATCTGGAACTGAAAATAAAATACAATTGAATGGAAAAAATTTAATAAAATAAAAGGTTTGGACAAGATGTTGTCTAAAAAAACAATAACACTAACCAAAGGGCATTTTGAAATCTTGGTATGTCCCATGAGTCACCTGTTATCCTTGAGAGTATCCCTGACTCTGTGAGCCACCCCTACTCCAGATCATGGGTCGTTTTCCTTCAAATGACTGACCTTCTGACTGTTGACTGTCCATGTCATTCCTGAGATAAGTCTAAATGGAAATTCCTCTGTTCCTAGGATGGGGAAGGTACCACCACTTTGAGAGAGCCTTGGTGTAAATGCACTAAGAGCTCAATCAGACCAGATATTTAAAATTATGATTCCCCTGGGGCATCTCAGAGATGCATAATTTCCAGCTGGAGAAACTTCAATGATCATATTTTAACATTAAAAAAAAAGCTCAGAAACACAAACACATAGACAGACTGTTATATGGATTTTGGCAGGCTAGGGAATGACAAGACAGGCAGTGTGGGATAGTAGTTAGAACTGGCCTGGGAGCCAGGAAGACCTGCATTTAAATCCCTCCTCTAACTTAGACAACTAGCTGTATGACCCTGAGGAAATCCACAGGTCACTCTCTAGGCTTAAAGTTGTGCATCTGCCTTGGCTGGGGGAGTTTCACTTAGCACTCCCCAAAGTAGTGAAATCACCAGTCCAATTCAAAAATTTGGGTGGGGTTAGAAATGGAAAGGATGATTCATATGAGTAAGAGGGCTGTCTGGATTGTCTGGGCTATTCAAGAAGAAGAAAGTGGAGGGGTACAAGATTAGCAAGGATATTCTGGTAAATATTTAACAACTGGCTGGGGGATGGTGGTGAGATATATTCACAACATAATTTTAAATCTAATCTGCATTCATAACATTTTTTCTATCACCTTCTTAAGCCTTGATTATCAACAAAACAATAAATCAATCCTTAATCTGTACATTTGCCAGTTTCCAAGGTGTAAATGGGCATGCAACTTCAGCACTGAATGGACAAAGCATTACCAACTCAAAAAAATGTTAGTTTTCTTCCTTTCCCTTATCTCCCTTCCCCAAATAAATAAATGGAATCATTTGTGAAGAACCCAAGATTGTGGTCCAAGGTCCCACCTAATCACATCAGCTTTCCAAGAACCCCAGCTCCTTTTCAGAGCCTATTCAGTGAACCTTGACCCAGGGTTTTCACCTTTTGCTATTTCCTAAACCTTCTCTTATCACTGAACCCCACTTGAAGTCCCATCCCCCTCCTCAGCCTTTTCTGTCCCTGAACCTACTTTGTTCCTTGAGTTCCACATACTCTCTCTAATTACTTTTCTTCTACTCTTCTCCTGCCACAATAACTGGATGCCTGATACAGACATCTGCTCACTTTTTCTCTCTCATTCTATGCTCCCTTCATGCCCTCCACACCCAAAACGAAAAGAATATATTTTCCAGATCTTGTTTACAAAATAAAAGTAATTTTAGAAATAGTAAACCAGGTAAAGTAGTAAGAAGCATGTATAAAAGAAGTGTACCCAATGCCAGTCTAAGCAATATCCAAACTTCTAAATTGTTCTATTTAGCTATAGTTTCTTGGGTCTGTCTTAGACCATTAGACTCTCTAAGTTTGAAGTACATGACTCCTTCATGGCCCCCACCACAACATCCTTGTGTTGATCTGAAATTCACCCATCAGGTTACTCTGGATTGAGCACATGGGTCCATTCTACAATCCCACATTCATTCTTAGCCAATCAAGAAGCTCACTAATTGTGCATGGCCAGTATTGGGGAGTCCATCCATATTACCCCATAAAAGTTTAGGAGGGAAGACGTAAAAAGACTGATCCTGTATAATGAGGTATTGTTTTGTTTTTTTCTTCCCCACCAACATATCTCTCTCTATAGCAAGTGAAAAGGGCATTAGATTCAGAGTCAGAAAACCTTATTAGTAATATAACCTTGGGGGGGAGGAGAAGGGATTCACTTAATCTCTTTGGGCCTCAATTTCCTCCTCTGTAAAAAGTAGGAATTAGTCTAGATTATCTCTCAGATCTCTTTCAATTGGAAAATCCATGATCCCAGGATCCCATTATCTTTCTAGTTCAAAAGATTTAGGATCCTATCAATATACCATCATTCTGGAATGACATAAGCTTATGCTACTCAACTTCTACTACTTAAAGACTCCACCCTGCTGAAGGGACAAGAGATAAGAGAATAAGGTATAAAGATGGAGCTGACAAGAAGACCAGCCAACAGGGAAAAGGATCTCTCTGGTAATTCAGCAGTCAGCAGGAACTGATTGCTCCTGATTTGGGGGTTAGGGATAAGGAAGTTAAGATGGGGGGTGCCCTCCTAAGCCAGAACCATAGCCACTTATTTGGGATTCCCAAAAAGACCAGAAATTGTATTCAGAATGCAAGCTTCTAAAGTTGCCTTGCTCAAGGAAAAAAAATAATTTTGTCACTAAGTTCCTGTATCCTAGAACAAGGGGTGGAGTGTGTTGTTAAGCAAAATTGTCTCATTAGCATGGCTTTTGTTTCTTTTGAGTGGAAGTACTTTCAGCTGTTAAGTGCTAAGCCCCAGGCCCAGGGCCCTGTCAGGTGTGAACCCTGTGTGGGTGTGGATTGGTGACTTAGGAGGGGCCAGCTCGGGAACCAATGGTCTCTGGTCATTGAGGCAGGGCTTTCTTCGGCTTCGAAGAAAGGTGAGCCAAGAGACAGTTTTCAGCAGAAGAGGAAGCAGCTGCGGAAGCCAGAAGCTGCGGAGGCAGGAAGCTGCGGAAGCAGGGCTTACCTGTGTGTAGACCAGGAGTGCGAGCAGGAACGTGAGGCCAGTAAAAATGATTCGGCTAAAGACTATCTTGTTTTTCTGTGGCCTCCTGGTTACTCTTGTGAGGTGGGCTTTCTGGGCCAGGAGTCTTTTTGTGAAGATGTCAGAATGGGGAGACTGGTTCACGGTTCTGCTGCAGTGGGGCCTAAATAAATTTCTTGTTGTTTTCTCCTTAGAGAACCTCTCATACCTTGCGATTTCGAACCATTCAAACATGTACATGATTATATTTGAGATTATAAATTCGTCCTTCCTACTACAGTTCTTCCACTGAAAGTCCCAGATGTGGATAGAACTTAATGCACTCACCCACCCCACTCTTTACTGGATGAGAGAAGAGGTACATAGGATATTCAGGGAAGACTAGCACCTCTGGTGTGAGAGCTTGCTGAGCCCTTTTCAGGGCTGCTCATCTACCTTTTGTGTCCATCTGGCACTCAACTCTCATCTGTGGCTCCAAGAAGCTGAAGCATGCACAGCTGTAATGCCCCAGTAAAACCATCTCAGTAGATGGGCCAAACCAGGTTCGGGGTAACCAACAGACCTCAAACCTGTTGGTGAGTTAGGAGCATGTCCACCTCAAGCATATGAAGACTTCCCCCAGAAGAATGGGTGGATGAGAACAAGTTGCTCCAGTGGCCATGAAAGCAGCAAAAGTAGGCACTTTGAAGAATAACAATGAAGACACCAAGGTCATCCACTATATCCCAGGCCATCACCACTCATCTTGATTTTTGTCCTGCCACTGGACTCAGGAAGTAGGGGTAAGACTGATGAATTTGTGCAACTCTGCCTCACTTAAATCCAATTCATACAAGTCGAGACAACATCCTGTGATGTTGTTGGTCCTATTCAAAAATGAAGGATGAAAAACAACAACCAGATAAGGGATCTGTAAGAGTTCAGGGCTGCTAGAGAAAAAAAAACACATCAGAAACACAAAAGTTCTGGGACCCTATGGCAACTTGATGGCCTCTTCTTCATCTATTTCATGGGTCAGGCCCCAGGTAGAGGTTTTGGATCAGATCTCTCTGCCTTTCTTACGCTGGGCACAGACCTGGCCACACTTCCTGGTTGGCATTTGTTTGCCAAGCATCAATGCCTCTCATCCCATAGTCATTTTTTCAGAAGCTTTTGTACTTATTAGATTTCTGGTGATTTGACCTCAGTATTTCTGAATCTCCATCCTCCCACCGCAAATGCTTCCATAAATCCATGGATTAATCGTCAGCCAATCCAAAGCCACAGGTATCTGACGAGGGAGAATGGAAAAAGGAAACATGGAGACAGAACTGGAAAGGGATGTGAGAACATTGTCTTCTAAGTTATTTTTGTTGTTGTTGTTGTTGTTGTTGTTGTTTTGAAAGGCTCCCGTCTCAGCCAAATTCCCAAAGCTAAGAGAGGTGTGATCTGTGGTGACTCTGGGGTGGGTTACAGCAGCTGACTGCATCACACAAGCTGCATCTATACCTCCTGGCACATCTAAGTAGCACATCTGAGTATGGGGCTGGTGCCAAATACAGAGACATTTGCAGATTGCCCACTGAGAGGGACAGAGGGAAGAATGGATAGAGAGAGACTGTTGCATGGATATTAGTAGTCTGGGTATAGGAAGTCAAGGAGAACAGGTCAAGATTTCTTTTATTAGAGAAAGAGAGAAACAGAGAACAGAGATAGTGAGGGAGGGAAGAAGGGAGGGAGAAAGGGTGAGAGAGAGAGAGAGAGAGAGAGAGAGAGAGAGAGAATGGATTGGGTGATATGGACTCCTCTTTAAATGTGGACATCTCTCAACATGCTAGTTTTAGACTACCATCCTCTGTGAAACTTTGTTAGGTGTGTTTGTGCATTTGAAAATAGCCCCAGAGTCTGAGAGGGAACGAAGGTAATGTGAAGAACCTACATCCACTCACAGTCACAGAATCTTCCATTAGCAACTCAATAACCTGACCCTCAAACTTTCCTTCCTCAACTCCCTCCAGTCATTCTCATAACTTTGAAGTACTGAGTTCAAATCTTCTTTCAAATAGCTTACTAGCTGAGTGGCCCTAGGGAAGTCCTGGTATCCTCTGTTTCTTCATCCATAAAATGGAGATAATTGTGCTTAACTCATAAGGTTGTTGTGATGATCAAAAGAGATAACACCTGTAAAGTGCTTTGTAAACTTTAAAACATCCTTTTAGAATCTTTCCTAGCAGGATTATTGACAAGACAGTTGAGCTTGTAAAAACCTGATGAGGGAGAAGGTACAGTTCTCTTTAATGAAGGCCTTGAAAAATAGGTGAGACCCCCACCTACTGATGTGATTTAGGCATAGGCTAAAGAAGATGTTAGCATCATACCTAGAGGGACTCAGTAGAGGCTTGAGAAAAAGTGAATTATTCTGAATAACTATGTCACCAATCTGGGGTACAAAGCAATAGCTAACCAGGGGTATCCAAGGAGCAGGGAGGATGTTTACTACTTCTAGGGAATGTAAAACTGGCCACAATCCTTTTGCCTTTGGGTTGAATTGGCCTCTCAGTAAAGAGAAAGAACGCCCCAAGTAACCCTTCAGGGAGTGGGGTTGCAATTATAACTGTGTGGGGATCCTGCTGAGTCTTCTCATATAGGTGCTTTTATATACTCTGCCAGTGAACAAACCAGCTGGTAAGGTGGATATTGGTAGGGAGAGGTGCTGATTATGGTGGATCTACATCTTCCTACTAGGTGTCAAGTATTGGGCTATGCTTCCTACCTACCATTGAGAAGAGGCTCAGTTCACTAGAAAGGTGAGTCTGTGATGAAACAGTGATTCAAACACAGTACTGACTGAATATTTGCATAGTGATCTGATAGTCCTTCTGTATCTCTCTAGGGACATATTTGAGAGTCTCAATTATTCCAGGAGATGGTTGAAAGATAACGTACTCAAAACATTTCTAGGCTTAGAAACATCTAGCCATCAATCAACAACTCAGCAAATGTTTATTATTCCATGCAAGGCCTGATGCTGGGAGTAGAAAAACAAACAGGCAAAAAACAGCCTTACAACTGAGTAAGAGAAAGGAAATGACCAGAAACACGAATAGCAAAGGAACTTCTTAGACTCATTTGAGGAACCTTCTAAGTTCCACTAGCAAAAGCAAAGACAACTTAATCCTGCAGGTTCCTTCATCTTGATTTTCTTTTTCCTTTGGCCTCCTAGACCAGAAATGCTACTGCCTCCTAGACTTGTTGGCTCATTTCTGCTCTTTTCTTGTACAAATTAGATGTTACTTAGTTCCACTGTGGGTACAGACACACAACTCTTCACTTCTCTCCAACACATAAAAACAAAAACTACCTAGTATTCTCATGCACACTCATCCCTAATTTTTGCTTTCTCCTCTTTTCTTACCCCCTCATTTTCAAAATGTGGAAATTGGGGTACAGGGAAATTAAGCGACTTGCCTAAGGTCCTAGAGGTTGGAAGTGTCAGAGGTGGGACTTGAACTTAGGTTTTTTAACTCCAGAGTCAATGCTCTTTCTACTATACTTGGCTGTTGAGCATAGGGAGCACTGAAAGTTAGCATTCTACCCTCCCTCAGCCAAAGAACTCTCTGGATGACCACACCTCCCAAATCTTGCCAATGTGCATGTGGAGAGAACACACAGATCCCAGATGATGATGGTAAGATCATGAAAGAGGCAAGTTTAAATTATACTAAAGAGTATCTGTGTTGTTAAGCAAAATTGTCTCATTAGCATGGCTTTTGTTTCTTTTGAGTGGAAGTACTTTCAGCTGTTAAGTGCTAAGCCCCAGGCCCAGGGCCCTGTCAGGTGTGAAACCTGTGTGGGTGTGGATTGGTGACTTAGGAGGGTCCAGCTCGGGAACCAATGGTGTCTGGTCATTGAGACGGGGCTTGAGAATGCTGGAAGCTTGGCTGCGAGGAGGAGTGAGCCAGGAGACAACTTCAGCGGCTGCGGCGGCGGAAGGTGTAGAAGCCA
>CM053625.1:136469745-136503884 GCA_028646595.1 Phalanger gymnotis | reverse complement strand
AGGAAGGAAGGAAGGAAGGAAGGAAGGAAGGAAGGAAGGAAAGAAGGAAGGAAGGAAAGAAGGAAGGAAGGAGGGAAGGAAGTGAGGAGGGGAGTGAAGAGTGGCTTATAACTTTGAAAAGTCTCAAAGAATGGAGTCAGACTGAGAGCATTAGAGAGCCCCAATCTTGTTGGTAAAGGAGGAAGCTGAGGCGTCCACTGCTAAAGATGAAGGAAGGTGTGCAGTAGCGGGCTGTAAGAGAAATGAAGTTTGAAATATCTGCTGTGGAAGAAGAGATAGGGATTCTGTTAAGAATAGAACTTCTTCGGAGTGGAAAGGAAAAGGGAGATTTTTTTTTTACCTCTCTGAGAACTGCCAGAAGGAAATGGAATCCCTTGCCCCATCTGCAATGGCACCATGGCCGATGCATTGTAACGACATGAAAATGAATAGAATAAGCGGACTGAGTGACATCGTTATTAACCTTTGTTCCCTCAATAAATCATGCCGAAGTGCAGCAATTATTCCCGTTCTTGATAAATACTGCTTACGGGGCAGATCTCCCTCCATTCCCTGCCATCTCTTTCTCTCCCACAAATGGAGGATCCACTCAAGGTTCAGAAAAAAACTGTGCAGAATCATGCAGACAGAACAGATCTTACACCAGCACTGCACTTGCTCTTTTACCAGGCTCTAACTGAGGTGCCTTGGCTGCTGAGACCCATAGCAGGGCATTCATTCCTAGTTGGCCCTTCTCATTCTCAGAATCAGGATCTTAAAGTGGGAAGAGCTGTTAGGCTTCTCCACTGCCACTAGTCAAGGAGCAAAAGGGGCGTCTCCTCTTTAGACCATCACCTTAGGACTACAACATCATTCCTTTGTTCTCTTAAGATCCTCCTCCATCCTCCCCCCCTCCACTCTCCTCCCCACCCCCTAGAAAATAAATCATAAGAACCTTACACTGGCAGCCAGCTGTTTAGGGAATCAGACTTTTTTACTCCAGTGTAAAGAATTCTGAGGTACAAGCTACACACATGCTCTTGAGTGTTCTGGAAAGCACAAATACCCACACACAGTGTTTCAAAAGTCTTAGTGCATTTTAAACTTTAATAAGCTTAATACTTGAAATTTAAGGGACACTGCATTGTAAGCATGTATATGTATATTTCATGTTTGTGTATATATAGTTTGCTATATACTGAGCAATTCATGTACATGCGTCTGCATATTTATATATGTACATGTTATTCATGTGTGTGCACATGTATAAGTGTGAATACATGTAAACTGCGATGTGTATATAAGTGTGTGTGTGAATATGTATGCATAAATTTATGTGCATGCAAACATAACCAAATGCCCAGACCTGTGACCTAATCGGTGTGGATATTTCTTCTAACAGTGCACATCTCTCCCTGTCTATCACATGTGACTCTTGCCCATGTCTTCCCACAAGTCTGCCAGAGAGGATTCAGTGTGCTGAGGGCCTTCTTCATTTTCTCTCAAAGTATTTCATGGTAGGGAGATGCCTATGATTCAATTGGTGTAGGAGATTCCCTGGAAGGAACCTCTCTCTGTCATGTATGCCGCTTCCTGCTCTGCACCTTCTAGTCTTAGAGTTTCCTGGGGTTCATTGAAGGGCTCGATGACTTGTTTATGGTTACACAGCCAGTATATATTAGGGGTAGGACTTGAACTCAGTCCTTCCTGGCTTTGAGGCTGGCTCCCTCTCCACTCCACCACGTTGTCTCTTTCTTTTGATGTCAGGAGGAAAGCAGCACAGTGTATGGACTGTCCAATGTTTGCCCTCATTCGCCACATGACTAACCCATCTTGTTTTCCAATCTTGCATTCATTTAAAGGTATGTAGCTGAGTGATGTCATAGTGCACAGAGCGCTGCACCTGTAATCAGGAAGATACAAGTTCAAATCCAGCCTCAGACACTTACTAGCTGTGTGACCCTGGGCAATTCACTTAGTTGCTGCTTGCCTCAGTTTCCTCATCTGTAAAACAAGTATCATAATAGCACCAACCTCCCACAGTTGTTGTGAGGATCAAATGAGATAATGATTGTAAAGCACTCAGCACAGTGCCAGGCACATAGTCAGCACTATATAAATGTTAGCAGTTATCACCACCACCACCACCACCATCATCATCACCATCATCATCCTCATCATCTTTTGATGACATTCTTTACTCTCTGGTTCTTCTTTGTAGCTCCTTATTAAGTGTTGTAGCCTGCTCTCATCAACACACTTTTCCATCGCCTTCTCAATGATATTCAATTGAACAATACAAAAAAACCAAAGCCATATGCAAGAAAACAAATTTCAGGTATACAACATAATTGACAAGTTCAGCGTTGTCCAGAATGACACATAAATTCCCTCACTGATCTGGCCTTCCTGGCAGAAGTGTCTCCCAGCTCCCCACCTCTAACTCCATTTCTGTATACCACGGCTAAATGAATCTGCCTAGAAGGCTGATTATTTATCACAATGTCATCTGCTCAAGAAGCTTCTTTGTAGCTCGGCAAGGAAAGTTCTTCATCCTGGCATCATCCAGCCCCACCCTTCATAGCCAATCTTGTTTTCTACTACTTTTCTTATATACCTCCCTCAGTGGATTGACCTAGAATTACAGCTATACGAGGTACCTAAGTTAAGTGACAGAGTCTGTAGCTAATAAGGTGTTTCATTAAGCACTCCAGTGATTCTTTGGGCAGAGAAGGCAGTGGGTTGGCTATAGAATTGTCCTGATTCTCTGATTCCTTGACCACTGAGGCAGGTCTTGGTAAACTTCTATTAACCAGAATATGTAGTTAATCAGAATATCTCACTGTCCAACTATGTCAAAAAGCAAAGATTACAATATTGACTCCACCTTAATCACAATCTACCTCATCCCCCAAATATTGAAGATGTCTTCTTCCCAGGCAATGAGGAAATAGCTATATGAAGCTGTCCCTAAAGCCTGGTATGTCATGGTAGACATAGCAGGTCATGGATCATAGAGAAATAGAACAAGGATTCCTAAATACGTGTTGTGGTGCTGGAATGGGAGAGTGTGGGCTTAACATGCCACCCCCACTCTTTCTCCTCCCATCCCCACCCCTGCCCCCTTACACACGCATATATCTTGTTTGGAGTCCTTGGAATTTGGGTCACTTCTCTCTGAATATGAGACATACATATGGCTTACCCCCACACAGAAATGCTGTAGGAAACAGGGCGTCCCAGAAACAAAACAGCTTGTCTATCCACCTCAGGTTCTGGCATACCCTTGGCCACAGCTCAAATCTGGGAGAAAAAAAAATCTCTGTCCACCTAGAGCAATTATTTCTGATAAGAAATTCTTCAACAATACTATTTCCAATTCTTCCTAGTGTCAAATGGTGCCCCAGGAAGGTGCTATGAAGCTGGCCCAGTTACCCCTAAGGAATAAGAGAACTGACTATCAACAGCAGTGTGCTGGGTGCCAGAGTAGAACACTGATTTGAAATGTGATATTTCTTATTATTTGCAGAGCCTTCAGACCTCTCACAAGCTACAGAATTCAAGAGTAAATCAAGGGACCACATTTCTCCAGGTAGATATTAGGTCCATGGTCCCATTTCTGCCATCTCTGCATATGATAAATGCCTGAGCCTTTTTGCAAAAGGCCTCCTTTTGAGTATTACACTGTTTATTAAGGAATCACTTGTCACCATAGCTTCATTTCCGATGGCTTTCAAAGGGAAAGTGGCCTTTGTTTTAGGTCAACTTGAATCTAATTTGGGAGGAAGATTTCAGGGCCAGTATGTCTATGTGACTTATGGGCTTGTAGTTGATTTTATTCCCCCAATCTTATTAAGAACCTATTACCGAATAAACACCCTTGCAAAGCATATAAGGTGATGAGTGAGACAGTCTTTATTGGAGAGTGAGAGTATTTGTGAGAAATAGAAACAGAGAAGGGTCAATTGTCCATCAATCACTCAGGACCTCAGCAGCAGCACTGAGAAACTCCAGAAAGGATATGTTTTCTTCTGGTGAGCAAATGTCAAGCACCGGCTTTCCTGGGAATAGCCAAACTTCCTTCTGGTATATCTTTATTGGGATTCAGTGTTTCATATTACTGCTTCATGGGCAAACAAAGCGGGTGCTTCTGAGGCAGAGGAGGGAGCAGATTTCTGACCCTGACATCACGGCATGATACATTTCGGAGGCAGTTGGGTATCAAAGGAGGTTTTGCTCCACTCGGCTTTCTTACACACACACACACACACACACACACACACACACACACACACACACACACACACACACAGAATCCAAAAACATATGTATGACAAGCTTCAAGGGGGAGAGATGGGAGAAAAAGGTCATGAAAAAAAGAGCTCCCTGCTACACAATGGTTTTTCTTAAATGATAAACATACCAAAAAAAAAAACCCTAGCAGCCGATATGATGCTAATGCTTCTTAGGCCTGTCACAAGTGAAAGCAGCTCCTTGCTGTCAATTACCGGGGGGACAGCTGGAGTCTCTCCTCTCCCTGTCAGGATGTGGACATATTGCATGTCAGAAGGAAGGTAACAAATTCACCAGGACAGCATCACCATCTGTCACTAGCAGAGCCACCACGGGAACAAAGGGTCAGGCCTGCAGTGGGAAGAGGAGGCCCCATTCGACACCACCCCATTCTGCCTTCTCTTGGAAAATCCCTACTGAACCCAACAGCGTCCCCAGCTCTGGAAAACCCGGGCCTATAATGCTTGTCTTGGGAAAGATCAGATCTCTAGAAAAATACCAGAATGTATCTGGGCTGAGAGATATCACCAAGGGTGAGTGCCCACACTCTCTGATCTCCCCCAGTGATACCCCTGATAAGACCAAATTGTTTTAATGAGGCCAACATGGGCCCTATAGTAAAAAAAATGTCTCAGTTTAAATGCCAGCTCTGACTTTGCCACTCACTGGCTAGGCAAACCTTGGGTAAGTCATTTAAACTTACTGGCCTCAATTTCTTATCTGAAAAAAAATGTGGGTGTTGAATTAGGTGGTCTTTGAAGTCTTTTTCCAGATCTGACATTCTGAGCTCCAAGTCTAAGGCCTTATTAGAATACCATCCTCTGGTCTCCTACACTCATCCAGGTTAGTCCTTTTGTGATAATTTTGTAAGATTCCCCCTTCCCCAAAGGGCTTAGGTATCCAGACAAATGTCTACATGCACATGTGTGTTACTTTATGTGTATATGTAGAAGTTGGTCCATAGATCTTAGTCCATTCCCACAAATGCAGTTATCCATTTAAGTACTTTACTGAAACAAATCAAAAGAAAATCAATTACATCCTCTTATTCTCGTCACTATTTGTGTATGTGTGCGTGTGTATGTGTGAGACACAGAGAGAGTGGGGGGAGAATATGTGTGTGTATTTGAATGGAGAACATTACATGTTCTTTTTTTAAAAAAAATCAGAAAAACAGTTCTTTCTGTGACATAATGATAAGGAGCTGGCCTCTAAGCCAAGAAAAGCTATGTACAAGTCTTGCCTCTTAAATATAGTATATATAAGGCCCTGGACAAGTCATTCACACTCTCATTGTCCCTGGACCAATCTCTAAGATGATAACTTGCCAAGAAGATGCCAGTCTTCACTGGTCAAGGGAGTTTCTTACCAGGAGATTGTTATATTGATGAAATCACAGGTTCCATTAACAAAATTAAAAGTGAGTCGATAATAACTAGTACAAGAAACTAGACTCTGAGCCTCCTCATCAAAGTTGGAGAGTATTGTAGTAGTAGTAGTAGTAGTAGTAGTAGTAGTAGTAGTAGTAGTAGTAGTAGTAGCAGCAGCAGCAGCAGCAGCAGCAGCAGCAGCAAAAGATAAAATAGGAATGATTTCCTTCCTCTCAATGGGAATGTCCAGTTTACTATGACCTTCACTAGCACCTTATTCTGTCACCACATGATGTCATTGGAGAAAGCCTGGTTCTCTGAGTGTATGCTGAGCCTGCAGAAGATCCAACCCAAGCAGTAAAGGTTTTGAGGAAGGGGCAAGAGACAGACGCTATGTTTTCTTGGAGAAGTACCAGCTATCCACCAGCCAAACTGGCCTTTTTAATCATTCCTTAGAAAAAGGCACTCTGAGTCTCCCACTTCTACACCTCTTTGCTGGCTTATCCTCCAGGCCCGGCACATATTTCCTTGGCACTTCCATCTCTCAGAGTCCTTAATTTCCTTTAAGCCTCAGCTCAAGTGTCACCTGCTGCATGGGGCCTTTTGTGATGCCTCCAGCTGCCAGGACCTTCTTTTCCAAATCACATTGTATCGATTTTGTATTTATCCACATGTATCTGTGTCTCCTCCAGCTCAACTTAAGGGAAGGAACTATTTTTGCTTCTGTATTTCTATTCTCAGGACCTACCATAGTGATTGGCACACAGTATGTATTTAATAAATGCTGATTGAGTAAGTGAAACCAATACCAGAGAGTCTCTTTACCAGGTTGACTGAATATTTTTGGTCACCTGTGAAGAGGAAGAGCCATTATGTTGGGCATAAATGGAAGGGATACTCAAATTGATGAACCCACAGATCCTTTCGGTTAATTAGCTTGACCAGAACTGTACTGATGCAAGACATAGTTTATAATTATCATTTTCTTCCAATTTCTTATGTCTTCTCTCTCCCTGCCAATGAGCAGAAATTAATCTAGAATGGGCAACAAAAATGTATTCAATACCTTTCAACAGAGCTTTTATAAATTACTTCATACCTGTTTCTCTTGCCTTTCTTCTAGAAATGGACAAGCAAATTCTGGAAGGCAACTTGGAGTTACGCTAAGGAAGTGACTAAAATGACAATAACCTTCAAACCAGAGGTGCCACTGCTAGGCATCTGCCCTAGTGAGATCAAAGGTAGAAAGAAAGGCCACATATCCATCCAAAATTGTAGAGCAACATTTTTTTTCCGAAAGCAAAGAATTAGAAATAAAGTACTATCCATGGATTGGCAAATGACTACACAAATTGTGGTACATGAATGTGATGGAATATTACAGCACTATAAGAAACAATGATTATGAAGAATTCCGAGAAGTATCGGAAGATACAAGTTAATATAAGGAAAGCAGAACCAGGAACATTACATACATACATATGTATAATATATATGTGTGTGTAAGTATGTATATGTATGTATACATATACACATACAAATAATGTATATATATATAATTACAGCAATGCAAATGAAAACAATTTTAGAAGCAAATGATATGACAACTATAATAATTAATATTGGCCCCAAGAAGAGCAGATATAATGTACCTCCCTCTTTTTTTCTCCAGAAGTGGGAACTAAGAACAACTAGGAGCATGGAACATTGCATTATACTTTGTAGTTGATGTGTTGGTTAGTTTTGCTGAATCATTCTCTCTGTCTCACTGTCTCTGTCTCTCGGATTTTTTAAAGTTGAATTTATTATATATTTTAATTATTCCATTTTAAAAATTTTTCAAGTATTTGTTACTGTCCTTCCCACTACCTCCCCCATTAAGCAAATTTAACAATACCAACAAAAATCCCTTAATACCTACCTACAAGCATACGTCAAAACAAACTGTTGCGTTAGCCAGTCCTGAAGAGATATATTTCTTCCTGCATTTTAAAATGATTATCTCTCTGTCAGGAGGTGAGTAGTGTGTTTCATCTTCACTTTTTTGAACTCCTCGTTTATCATCATGTTGATCTGAGCTCTAAAGTCTCCTCAAAATTGTTTTTCTTTATAATGTTGTTGGTTTAGCATTGTACAAACTGTTCCTCTAGTTCCTCCCACTTCACTCTGCACCATTTTCTAAAGGTCTTCTTTGTTTCCTCTGAGATTGCTCATCTCAATCTCACCAATTCTTATGGCACAATATTACATTATAGTAATATACCACAATTTATTTAGCCATTCCCCAATAAGGGGAAATCTCCCCATTTTCCAATTTTGGCTACCATAAAAAGAGCTTCTGTAAATATTTTTGTACATACAGATCCTTTACCTCCTGTGATTTCATTGAGGTTATAGGACCACTAGTGGTACAGCTGGGCCAAAGGGTGTATATGCTCAGTTTGGTTGTCTTCTTGGAATATTTCCAAATTTTTTTCTCCCTTTACAAAGAAACATTCTTCGGGTAGAGGAGCAGGGAAGAATATATTGGAAAATGATGACAAAAAAACAAAATTTGTCAATAATTTTTAAATGAATGGTTAAAAAGAAATGGGCAGGTGAAAATGATCCTGAGGCCATGTGGACGGCCATGTGGATGTGAGATAGGGCAGTTAAAAAGTGAAAGCACTTAATCTGAAGTTAGAGGATCTAGGGTCAGATCCATTCACTACTTTTTTAACTTGAGGCGAGTCACTAG
Source organism: Phalanger gymnotis (assembly GCA_028646595.1). Lineage (NCBI taxonomy): Eukaryota > Metazoa > Chordata > Mammalia > Diprotodontia > Phalangeridae > Phalanger > Phalanger gymnotis. The sequence goes on along the minus strand of CM053625.1, from coordinate 136,495,505 downwards.
GCTTCTCTGAATTTCCACCTCTTGATTTGCAAAATAAAGAGGTTGGAACAGATGACCTCTGAGGTGCCTTCTAGCTCTACAGCCATGATCCTGCCTCATTTTACAAGTAGGAAAACTGCTTCAGAAGGAAGTTGAATTACTTGTCCAAGGTCATAGTATATGTTAGTTACCAGTTCAGTCCTTAGCACACTGTCTCAAAGGAGGGGGGAATCTCACTGTATCTATTCTGCATCCCCCCCAAAGACCTGTAAACAGCACAGTCAGCCTTCTTCTCATGATCCCCTATCCCCTAAATCCTGAATACTTTCTTGGATAAGACTACGTGTCATTTAAATTATACATAACTAATAATGCTAGAATTTGTATGTTTTAAGGTTTTACACACTATTATTTGGTCCTCATCGCAATCTTGGAAGAAAGGGGCTATTATTATCTCTATTTTAATTGGGGAAACTGAGGCAAATAGCAGTTAAGTGACACAAGTAGAAAGTGTCTGAGACTGGATTTGAACTCAAGCCTTCCTGACTCCAAATCTAGCACTCTAGCCACTGGGCTGAAAGGGAAGCAAACTCACTCAAAGGCATATCCAGAAACAAGACCTGGATATTCAAATTAAAAAATAAACTCCAAAGGGAGCTCAGCAGAGTGTAGTGGAGACAGTGACAGCCATTACAACTCATTTGTACAGCTCTTTAAGGTTCATAAAGTACTTTCCTTGCAATAACTCTGTGATGTAGGCTGTATGTTAGCATCTCCACTTTTAAGTGAGAGAACCTGTGGATAAGGCAAGCCAAATGACTTGTCCAGGGTCACATAGCTAGGAGATATCAGAGCCAGGGCTCGGACCCAGGTCTTTTGATTCTAGACCTGTAGTTTTTTTCAACCGCATAAGATCATGTACGTAGTGTTAGGAGGCACCGCAGCAACCCTCTAGTCACAGTATTCACAGATGAAAAAACAGAAGTCTAGGGAGGCGAAAGATCTGTCTAAGCTCCCTCAATTAGTCAATAAATATCAGAGACAGGCTTTGAATCCAGCACTCTTCCTATTATGCCACAATCTAATGATTCCATCAATTTTGTTTTAGCGACCTGGACAATAGAAGAGAATTTTAGCATATACATAGGAAAGGGGCTTGGACATCATCTGTTCTGACCTCTTCATTTCATAGATGAGAAAACTAAAAGATCCCTATTATATTTATATTTGAAGATTCAGAAAACTGAAGCCCATGGAAGGAATAACAGCTCGTGAGTGCCAGAATCAGGACTCAAATCTATGTGTCCTGATTCCATATCCTAGACTCTTTTCATAACCTCCTACTCAAACAAGCTGACATCTGAGGAGTTGCAGCAAGGACACATTGGCTAACCCACTGGACTATAGACAGCCATGTCTACTTCTGTAATGACATGCCCCATATACATATTCTTTCCTTGAAATCTCCAGGGATGGTGTCTTTGGCCCTTTCAAAGAGAATATGTGGCCCAATAGGTTGGTCATCTCAATCAATTAATTAACAAACATTTATTAAGTGCCCACTATATGCCAGGCACAATGCTAAATGCTGGGATTACCAAAAGAGGAGAAATGGATAGTAAGGTCAAATGGTTGAAGAAGGGATATATATCTATTCTGACTGTGTAGATGGTACCCCGAATCTTAGCATGGGGTATAATTCATGCATTATTCAGTGAGGGGGATTGTTAAGTAAGTTGTCTTGCCTTGGACCTGACAGGACTAATAGCTGCTGTGAATCCCAGTCAGTTATAAACATACTGCCCTTCACATTGGGTTTATGCCTTCCCTCAAAAGATTACTTTGCAAATATTTTTCTAGTAGTGCATTAGAGAGTTAGCCCTGAAGCCAGGAAGATGTGAGTTCAAATTCTCTGCCTCTGACATATACAGACTGTTTGTCCCTAGACAAATCCCTTAACATCTCAATGCTCTAAGAGTATTAGTTGCAGAAAAGGTGCTCACCTACATTGATAGAGGGAATTTCCTCTCTTGGAGTCCCTCCATAAGAATGAAATCACAGATCTAACTCCTGTCCTGTATTTTTGTGTTTTCATTGTCCCTATCTCACCTCCATCAATAGAATACAAGCTCCATGAGAGCAGGAACTGGTTAATTTTTATCTTTGTATCTCCAGTGTCTAGTATAATGCCTAGCAAACAGTAGGTGTTTGATAAATGCTTGTTGAATTTAACATATTGGGGACCAGATTAGATGGCATAACATAGGGTGAGGTTGTTAGTATTCTCTGACCCCAGAGGAGTTTGATCTTGTATGTGATAGATCCAGTATGAAAGGGTCATTCCCCCCCACCCCACCCTCATATCTACAGCTATCAGCACTATGGAAGATTTGAATGGAACCTGTTCCTGTCTTGAAAAGACATAATGTATTTGTAGAACCTGTATCAGATTACATGCCATTTTGGGAGGGAGGGAGGAAAACTCAAAAACTTGTGGAACTGAGTGTTGTAAACTAAAAAAAAATTAATTAATTAGAAAAAGAAAAAGACATACTAAGGAAATTCTTCAAGTTACCTGAGTCTCTAAGAGCCTAGGCTTGCAGTACACAGTGTGGGGAGAAGGAACCTCAGTTATAAACATAGGAAAAGAGAGATTGAATGAAAAGCTTCAGGGTTCTGAGGCCCGGGTGAATACAGACACATCAGGAGGCCCCTTCTAGCATGTGGCCCCCTTTATTGACCCCTGTGGGACCTGGTCTTGTCAGCCCATGTGGTATGTGAAGAGAGGGGTGATACTCATCCTGAAACCATCAGGCCAGGGCAGCTTTCATTCAAAAAGCAAATGTTATCCAGAGAGTCAGAGATAACCTAGAGAAAGTCAACAAACCAACAACAAGAAGCATTTATTAAGTTTCGTATGTGCCAGGCATCAAGCATTGGCAATCCAAATGCAAACAAAAAGACAATCTCTGCCTTCAAGAAGCTTATACTCTGATGTGGGACAATATATAAAAGGGGAGATGAAAAGGAGAGTGGGGGGGGGAGTAGCCCAGTGTAGATATGGTGGCAAAATTCAGAGAATGAAGGATGATGGGTAAAGACCTGGGCCTCTCCCAGAATTGCCATTGTTGCTGGTCCTTCTTTCCTGAAGAGCACCAATGACATCACAAGGGTAATGTCTTAACCTGTAAGTGAATTTGATTTAAGTGAAGCGAAGCTTTGAAAGATCATCAGCCTCCCTCTCTCCTCCAAAGCCATCGGGGTTCAGTGACAAGATGAGTCGAGATGACTGGCAATGGCCCAGGATTCAGTGGGTGACCTTGACCTTTTTAAATTGAGGCCTTTCCCAGAAATGGAGTTTATAAGAAAAACCCACCTATGAGAGAAAAGGGTTAGGGAAAGGAGAAGCAGAAAGTGGAAGAAAGTGGGATACACAAAGGGAGCACTTTGTATTGTAGCCTGTGTAGTTGAGGCCCAAAGTGAATACTGAAGAATCAGATCGGAGGGAAGGTGATCAAAGCCCAAGTGCAGGGTGATGATGCACTAGCGTGAGACAAACTTACTTGTGTTCATCTGAGAGCAAAATCTATAGGTTCTGGCAGAAACCACATTCCAAGAAGAGGATAACTGAGGCATGGTGAGAACAAACAAGATGAGATTCAGGGAATAGCACTGGTCAGGAATTCAATAATTCAGTTAACAATAATTCAGTAACAACAATTCAACAATTCAATAACAAAGTGTTATTAAGCAGCTACAGTGTGCAAGCCAGAGAGGCAATGAGGTGTAGTGAATAGAACAGTTACCTCTGAGTGAGGAAGACCTAGATTTGAGTCCTGCCTCTGACACATGCTAGCTATGTGACCTCAGGTCAGTACTTAACTCTCAGTGCTCTCTGCTCAGCCCTTTAAGGCTGGCAGAGAAGATGCATTGATAGAGGGAGTTAGCCCATTGGCGGTTCTCCTGTGCCAATTAAATCAGAGGTATGGTTCAGCGAAATGATCATCATCATAATAAAATTACAACAACAATGCCCCTTATGCTGAGGACAGAAATACAAAACAGTCCCTGCTCTCAAGGAGTCTGTGCCCTGTACAGGAAGGACAAAGGCTCACTCTGTGCCATCTACAGCAGCATCCCCTCATATGTAGAGTGCACTGAAAATCTGTGCTCCCCTTCCCATCCCACCTGCTTGATAAGTGGCACTTGTCCTTCAGGCTGCCTCAGGTAGAGCCTAAAGGGTTTTTAGGGTTCTTCTAGTCTCCATCCCTTTGCTAATTTTATAGACGAGGAAACTGAAACTCAGAAAGACAAAGATTTAGTGTGGGTATTTGTTTTTCTTGACTAAAGATACAGGGTGTCCCAGAATTCTTAGTATAATTTCTAAGCTGATAAAGCTTAACTTTTTTAACTGCAAGTCAGCCTTGCATCGTTATGCAGATGAGAAAATTGAGGCTCAGAAAGGGATGTGTCCAAGGTCACACATGTAGTAAATAACAGAACTGGGACCTGAACTCAGGTCAGCTGATTCCAAATGCACTGCTTTCCCTGCTGCGCCAAGCTCATTTTTCTGAGTTACAGTGTTGGTTTTTTTTTACTTTTTTTTTTGTGTGCTTTCAATTAACAAGCATTTAATTTCTCTCCCTCCCAGACCTTACACTGCGCTAAGACTTTTGGAACACTCTTTATTTGTTACGAAGGTTTTGTTTTTCACTTTGTCTCCCCTCTCTCCAGTCAGGTTAGGGTGTGGAAAGGAGAGAAAAAAATGCTTGTTAGTTGGAGGGGGGGGGGCAATTTCAAAGAAAGGGAAAGGAAAAGAGAGGAAAAGATAAGGAAAAAAAAAAGAAAAGAAAAAATGAGCTCGGTGCAGTGCTAAATCTAGAGTCGATGACCTGGGTTCAAATTCCAGCTCTTTTATTTACTGTCTGCATGGCCTGAGCAAGTCACTCCCTGGACCTCAGTTTTCTCATTCGTAAAATGAGTCAGTGTAGTCAAAGGTCCCTTGGAGCTCGAAATCTATTATCTTCTGCAACTGCAAGGGTGAGCTAACCAAGGTCCTGAAGATAGTTAGTGCCGGAATGAAGCTGAGAAGCCAGGTTGCCTGACTCCCCTTCAGGCCAGCAGCTTTCACTGTTGTGATAGGATCAGTTCACATAAACAGAGTAATCAGGATGGGTAATCTTGTGGAGTTCTTTCAGCTGTTAATTCTCACAAGAGCCTTGCTGCAGTCTAGTCCCCTCTGTACAACAGATGCAAGTGCACGCGATGTGTACATGGTGCAAAACATTTGGATGAAAGCCGAAAACTTTAATTTCCCCGTCCAGATGTTTCACAAATGTCTGGGTGTTCAGTGTCAGGTGCACAACATCTGGATGGTGAGCAGAACTTTTCACTTTTCATCTGGATGTTTTGATGACATGTAGACTGAACCACAGAGAGATCCACTGCATGGTTAGGAGTCAACTCAAGACCCCGAAAGGGGCACATGTGGCTGGGCTCCTAGTCTCGTGTGATGCCTCCTTGACTAATGGTCTGGGTATTTACCAAAGAGCATGTCCATTTTCTTTCAATCCCTCTTCTTACCCTGTCTCATTCTATCTTGTTTCTCTCTCTGTCTGTCTCTCTCTCTCCCTGTCTCTGTCTATCTCTCCTCTATGTCATCTTTCTGTCTGTCTCTCTTTTCTCTCTTTTTCTATATATCTCTATCTCTGTCTCTCTTCTCTATCTCTCCCTTTTTCTTCTCTCTCCTTCTCCTCTTTCTGTCCCTGTCTCCCTTTTTCTCTCCTCTCTCTCTGTCTCTAACTCTGTCTCCACTCTGTCTCTCTTCCTCACTTTTTCTCCATCTCTGTCCCTTTTTCTTCTCTCTCTTTCTCCTTCTGCATCTCTTAATCTCCGTCTCCCTTATTTTCTCTTCCTTATGTGTGTGTATGTGTCTCTCTGCCTTTGTCTCTCTTCCTCTCTCTCCCCATCTCTCTTCTCTCGCCTTCTCTCCTTTTCTTTGTTTCTCTCCTTTTCCTGTTTGTCTCTGTGTTTCATTTTTTCTCTTTCCCTATCTCTCTCTCCCTCCTTCTTTCCTCTCTTCCTGTCTCTCTTTCATGCTCCTTCTCTCTGTCTCTCTCCTTTTCTTTCTGTGTGTGTCTCTATCTCTTGTTTTCCTGCCTCTCTGTGTCTCTCTTGATCATTCTTGCTCTTGTTCTCTTCCCCGGGTCTTTCTTCCTTATGTTGTCATTGTCTCTCTCTTTGTGTGACTTTCAGAGGCAGCAAATTAGAATGGAAACCATACTTGCTTTGGAGTCAGAGGATCTGGGTCCAGATCCCACTTTCTCATGCTCACCATCTATGTGACTGTAGGTAACTCATTTAACCTCCTTGTGCCTCAGGTTCTGTATCTGAAATGAGTGGGGGAGACTAGATGGTTTCTGAGGTCCCATATAGCTGCAGTTCTGCAGTTCTATGGTGCTATGTTTCTCTCTCTCTCTCTCTCTCTCTCTCTCTCTCTCTCTCTCTCTCTCTCTCTACCTCTCCCTCTCCTCTAAGAAAAAATAATTCCCCAGTGAAAACTAATGGGAGTTCATGAGAGAAAACTTTAAATTGTCATGTCTTCACTCTCTTTCTTATCTTAACAAACTCAGGATCTGTGCAAAACTGTGGCCAATATTGAGGGGAAAAGGGCTGATTCATTCTTTCAATGGCCACTGTGTTTAAATCTACCTCCCAGTCCTTCTTCACCAGTCCTTGTATTTTATTTTTGCTGACAATACTCCACTATTTATGAGTGTAGGGATGTCCCCAGAGCCAGTTTATGTCAAAATGCCATGATCTGGAAAGTGGAGGACACAGAAAAGAAGAGCTATGGACTTGAATGACTCATGAGAACATGAGCTTGCCCTTTCCTTCACTGGACTAAAGGGTGGGAACATAAGCTCGTAGATCAATATAAAGGCCTGCTCTGCAGGAAACAAAGAAGTCCCTGACCCTGACTCAGAACCAAGAGAATTTATTATTCAAACATCTTTAGGAAAAGTTGATCATGGTTTATGTTCTCACAAACTGGTCATTAATATATCTGGTATGGTCATGGAAAGCAGAGAGAAAATGTAACTGGAAGGAAAATGAAAGTACCACTGAGCAAGTGGAACAATAGGGATGAAATTGGGGTTGAGAATAGAGGATGAAATGGGCTGAAAGGCCTTTACCTGTAGAAGCCCATTGCATTTTACTTTTTCAACCAAAATTCCACCCTCCATAAGGCAGTATGTACTCCAGGCACTGAGCACCCTAAGCATCGAGGAATGCAGCCACTTCTGGCCTTGCAGGACACTGAAGTACACCTGCACCATATCCCACATCAATGTTGTCTTGCCCCTCTACCTCTAGTCACTAGAGGCAGGGAAAAGGTTGAAAATGGAACCCCACAGATCATCGATAACCCCAAATGTGAGTTAAGGGTTGGGAGATGGCTCTTTTACAGATTTGAATTCTGTTCAACTCAACTCAATTTAGCCACTTGAATTGGAAGGGAGGGAGGGAAGAAGAAAGGAAGGAAGGAAGGAAGGAAGGAAGGAAGGAAGGAAGGAAGGAAGGAAGGAAGGAAGGAAGGAAGGAAGGAAGGAAGAAAAGAGTAAAAACAAAAGGAGGGAGAAAAAAAAGAAGAAGAAAAGGTAGAGAGGAAAAGAAGGAAACAGAGGGTCAGAATTCTGGTTCAGAGCTTTCTTCTGTCTCTTGTTGCCGGACTGAGCCTATGTCTTGGCTTTGGAGGTAAGTTTTTTTAAAAATTAATCTAGGCATTGAGTGAAGACAGTCTTCTTTCTTTGTACAGGGAAGACATCCATTGGGCTCTGGCTGAGACTAACGCTCCAAGTCTCATTTCAGGGAGGGGTTTCTTATGGCTCAATGAGGTTTCCACAAATGATTCTTGTCCTCCCCTTCAGCAGAGACTGTTTGGTTTGTTCTGGGACTGGGGATTCCCATCAATTCATTTTAATTCCTTGTGAGAAAAAGCCAGCATGACTTGGGGAAGTATTACTCAGGCCTCCTCCATTTCCCCCAGGACAGACTCTGGCCCAAAGGTCAGTCTATGGAAGGACCTATGGCATGCCCCGGCACCTCCTCTCTCTGCCCCTATGACCTTAAGCAGGTGGCTCAACTTCCACTTTTCCCCTTTTCTAAGAAGACGATAATAGTGTTTTTCTCCCTAACAGAGGTGCCAGGAGATCAATGGCAGGACTGCTTTGCTATCCTTCAATGGAAGGTACCACCAATGTGTAAAGTGTGTATTAATATTAAAGTCATCATCATCATCATCATCATCATTGTAAACAGCATTCAGTCACCCAATTCTACCACTTGTGGTTCATTTTGTGGCAATCAGAATATGATCTGCTAACGGAACCAGTGGGGACTGTACTGGGCAGAGGGTGACTGAAGTTACCTTTTGGGAACACCACATTTAGAATGTTTTCTGTGCTCCTGGTGACTATGGCAGATCAATTAAGGCCAGCAATGCTGTGTACCAGGAGAAGCAAAGGTGCGTTTTCACTCCTTTGTTCAGTGGAATATAATACTTGAGTCAGTCAATCAGTAAACATTTATTAAGTCCCTACTATGTTTCAGGCACTGTGCTAGATGCTGGTAATACAAATAAAGGTAAACAACATTCCCTGCTCTCAAAGAGCTCATGGTCTAATGGAAGGAGACAACATGAAAACAATTATGTTCAAACAAGGTATATTAAGGAAAAATAGTAAATAATCTACAGAGTGAGGGCAATTTGGGGGCATTTGGAAAGGTTTCCTATAGAAGACGAGATTCTTAGCTTGGACTGGAAGAAAGCCAGGGATGACAAAGGTAGAGGTGAGGAGGTAGAGCATTCTAGGTGTGTGGGATAGCTAGGGAAAATCCCTGGAGGGAAGAAATGGAGTATTTTGTTTGTAGAACAGTCAGGAGGCCAGTGTCTTTGGATCATACTGTACATTGGGGGTGGTGTAAGGTACAAGAAGATTGGAAAGTTGATGGGGGCAAGTTATGAAGGGTTTCGAACATGAGTATATTTGGTCCTGGATATCATAGGCAGCCACTGGACTTTATGGAGTAAAAAGGCAACATGGTTACCTGTGGTTTAAGTGGTTTAGTAAGGTTTCTTTGGCAGGCAATGGAGGACGAACTGGAGTAGGGTGAGAGTTGTGGCAGGGAGACCAAGCAGCAGGCTTTTGCAACAGTCCAAGTGTCAGACGATGAGGATCTGCACTGGGTAGTGGCAGTGTTAGAGGAGACAGGGAGTGTATTCCAGAAATAAAAATTAAAAGGTAACATCGAAAGGCCTTGGCAACAGATTGGAAGGGGGTGGGAGTAAGAGTGAGGAGTCAAGAATGACACTTTTTTTAAAGTAAAGTCTCCTTTCCAATAACACAAAGGACCTTAGAGATTGTCAAATATAAACACTTATTTTACAGATGAGGTAACTGAGAGCCAGGATTAATCAGTGATTTGCCCAAGATTATGCACGAAATGAGCATCAAAGTTTGAATTTGAAGCCAGGGTCTCTGACTCCCAAGGTATTGCTTTTTCCTTCTACTACACCACACTGCCTCCCCTAGATGAGTACAAGTGGGGAAGAAAAGTCTTCAGTAAATCAATGAGAGCTCTAGCTAGTGAAGGCCACATGGTGAAGTGGAAAGCACACTAGCTCCCTCTGACACTTGGCTACCTATATGACCTTGGGCACATCACAACCACCTGAGACCTTAGTGTCCTCATCTATAAAATGAGATTAATTGACTAGATGCTGCTAAGGTCCCTTCCAGCTCTAACTGTGGCCCCGGGGCAAGCAGCACAAAAGGCTCTCTCAAATAGACTTTTACCAAATTCATTTGAGGATAGTGAGGCAGAAACCTCAAGGCTACATGGGAAGAGAGACCCTGATATACTTTAAGACTGTGGGAAGAGGGAGTGGAAGTGGGAAGAGGGAGTGGAAGGGGGAAGGCTGGGGAGAAGCTTACCTGGAGTGAGAAGGGCCATCTGGTGATTCCCTATTTTTAGTCATTATTCTTTCTAAGTATGTGCTAAGGTCAGTGTTTATGCCTTCTGAAAGAGTCAAAGTACTGCCAGCACCTTCTAAATTTAGCTGTCTTGGCGGGGAAAAGCTCTGATCGCCTTACCCTAGTTACAATCAATCGGCTCACATTTATTCAATGGCTATCATGTGCCCCACAGCATGATAAGGTCTCAAATACAAAGATGGGCAAAAATCAATCCTTACTCTCAAAGAGCTGGCAGATTCTGTCAGTACATACTTACTGAACCTATTGTGCACCCTACACAGTGCTGGGCACTTGTTGGGAAGACAAAGGAAGAAGATACTCCTAGTTCACACCTGGAAGAGCTTACCTTCCAGTCTGAAAGCACTAGCACATTAAGGTGCGTGAAAGACAAATCAATGCAACATAGAATAAGTATGTAACAAGTGTGATTCTTTGTGCTCGAAATGCTGCAGGATTTGAAAGAAGTGGTCACTATGACCTAGAGAGGTCAGAGAAGGTTTCATAGAGATAGAACTGAATGCTATAATCCGGTTTGAGAAATCCCAGATTGAGAAGCTGGGAGGAAAGAAAGGTTGATGGAAAGGAATTAGTTAGTAGGGGACTATGTGAGAAAAGAAAAACATAACTCAGTTTAGGGAAGTTTTGAGGAATCAAACTCTTCTACTTTCCCTAGGTCAAAATGATGGATCAGTTTAAAGCTTAAACATCCAAGAGAAAATGTGTGTGTGTGTATGTGTGAGAGAAAGAGTGTGTGTGTGAGAGAGAAAGAGAGAAAGAGTGTGTGTGTGAGAGAGAAAGAGAGAAAGAGTGTGTGTGTGTGAGAGAGAGAGTGTGTGTGTGTGAGAGAGAGAGAGAAAGAGAGAGAGAGAGAGAGAGTATGCATGTGTGTTTGGCGGGGGAAGGGAGATATAGAGCTCTTTAAAGGCACTTGAGGAAAACAGACCAACAAAATGGGAAGGAAACACTTCATCACTAACCAGTCACATATGCAAATTCTTGCTTCAGTTCCATGTCTATCTTAATGACCTCAATGACTTGACCCTAGTGAATTAATTCAGGAAAAACAAAACAAAACAAAACAAAAGGACCATAGCAAAACTGGAACTCCATCTTGGCATAGAGAATGAATTTCTCTTGATGAAATCTTCCCGACTCAAACTGCCCCTTGAAATGTTAGTACTACACTGCCCATAATCCATAGATTTTGAGCTGAAAAAGAATCTAGAGGCCATCTAATACATCCCCTTTATTTTGCAGAAGAGGAAATGAAGGCCCAGATTGACTAAGTGCCTTGAGCTTAATTATTCAATGAGCTCAGTGTGTAAAAGGCTTTGCTTCCTTCTCCAGTGCCTCCAACCCCACCCTGTAAGCTGGTGAGATGCAGGTCCCACACAATGAAGGCCAATAGGCCTAGTACTTCTTGGAGGGGTGGCTTCTGAGTAACTTCATCAAATTAGTAATGTAAATGGAGTTTCAAATGGCACTTTGTCTGCATTTACAGACGGATTGCCCCAGGATAAGAGATGTAATTCTCTGAAATGAAGAAAATTAAATCATTACCCTCTTCACCTAGGCCTCTTTGCTGCTGGAAAGTTAGTTTCACATTTAATGAAGATGGGCTGGTGTCTTCCTAATGAGAATGAGAGAGCTGATGTAATTGAAAACTTAACAGAGAAAAAAAATCATTACGAGTTTTTTGGGGGAGGAATTAATTTGTTTGGTATATTTGTGTTATTAATGACAGAGGAGGGTGAAGGGAAACCAGAGCTCTCTATTAACCCTAGGGCCAGAATTTCTAAAGGGGCTAAAAGAGCCAAATCATGGATACTTTCTTTCCCCAGGATCTCAAACCACCCTAGAAGAATTGGCTTTCTGGGTTAATGGGCTTTGGCAGTCTTTGGAGAGAGAGTATTAAGCATCCACAGGAAATCTTAAAAAAAATAACCAGGAGGCCCCTCTGGGGAATTTCACTGAGTTCTAAGAACCTGAAGAAAGTTTAAGGTTTACTCAAAAACTCCTCCCACTATCCAGCCAGCTAAGAGGAAAAGCAAGACTCGCTTAAGGAAGTTGAAGCAGCAATTATGCTCAAAGAAATTTCCCAGTGGTCACCTATGGCCTTTGGTTGAAGAGGTGGCAAAAAGGGAAGACAGAGGAAATACTATGCCAAATGGCTTCAGGTCACTTCAAACTCCTGTTCCTGATGGGGATCCTGCCATTATACCAAAGCAGTGCTTACATCACTCTGAGGTCCCATTTTCTCAATACTAGACATTAATGTTTGGAGAAGTGTTTTTTGCAGCCCCTCCCCCAGACTAGACCCTAGTAGCAATCAGTTTGCCCAAAGATAGGTCAATCTAAGACCCTTCTAAAATATGCCTTTCATAAAAGATAGAAGGAGAGAAGGTGCTCTTTAATGACTCCATTCTGGTCAGTGTGATTCATAACTGAAAACTAGACTATTAGTAGGCAAGGCCTTTTCACAATGCTTTGGGTACTTCTTTTCAGGCTATGATAATCTGTACCAATCCTACCAGACTCAGTCACCATATTCAGACATAGATTTCCTTTGCCCAAAGCCCAATTTCTCTCCTCCTGACATGGAACTTGGATCATACCCCTTTTTCATCTAGGCATGATTTTCAATTTTTGTCTTTCCTTCTACATCTAAAGAAACAAACCTGGACATCCAACAGCAACGCATGATTGTTTCAAAACAGGATTCTGTGGAGGTATGAAAGCCAAGTTCTGTGACTGACTCCAGAGTTACAGCTGGGTGCCAATGGGTTAGAACCCGGTAAGAAGCTAGACAGGGCTATAGAACTGACATGGCCAGTTACCTTCACTTCTATGTTCCTTAACATGGCTACAGGGTAATGCATAAGCCTGGCTACTGTCCTACCGCAGCCCCAGATTGAGTCTACCCCAGCCACCAATTGATTAGTGATATTGGCCACGGACTGAGCTGCCAACCCCGGTTGCTATTGGTCACTGAAAAAAAAGCTGTGGATATGCAGCCTATCATATTACCGGGACAGAAATTGAAGCGACACTGTTGCTGACTCAATCACATCTTTGTATAAGGCAAGATGTGACACATTATGAATATAGTACTGCACACGTCACTGATCGCCCCTGGAAACAAAGTACACGTCATCATCTATTTGATTCTATTCCTCCAATCTTCGCTTCCTATTTGTGCTAAATTATGAGATCAAAAATTTAGATTTGGAAAGGACCTTAGAGGTCATCCAGTCTAACCCTCTTATTTTTATAGAATTTGAAACTGAAGCCCACAGATACTGATTAAATCTACTTAGCTGCTGCAACATCTGGGTGATGAGTGAAAAAACAAAGCTCGTTGTTTGGGATGTTTGGTCTATGTAATGCCACACAATCCAGATGCTTCCAAATATCCAGGCATGACTGAGCAATTTTGGAACATCTGGATGGAAGTTTGGTGTTGTGTTGGACAAATATCCAGGTAATTAGCTGAATTTTTTACTTGTCATCCAGATGTTTCAGTGTCAGGAAGACATGACCTTCATGTCTCTGTGCACCAGGGGCTTAATCTGATCATATTTAACTGATGTTCCTCAAATGTTAAATAAAGAAGAAAAGGAACTATCCAGGAAGACATGACACCTAAGCATGAAAGAAAATATTACATGTTTGTCCTATGGGATACCAAAGACACTGAAGAGTGGGCCAGCAAACTGTATGTCCAGATAGATTGCAAGGTGGTCGCCTTTGCATTGCTAGTGATGTGGCATCCACAGTAGGTGCCCAATAAATACACACTGATTGACTTGCTACCCAGTTGAAAGAATATTTTGGCAAAGAATAGCATTGCAAAATGTGCATGCGTGCATGTGTGTGTGTGTGTGTGTGTGTGTGTGTGTGTGTGTGTGTGTGTGTACACCAGGTGAAAAACTAAATGACTGAGACAGAACGTCCTCCAGAGCTGGGCTTGCTTATGATCTCAATGTGAGCTGAGCTGAGGTGCTCACCATCTGTAATATGAGCAGCTAGCTCTCTTTGCAACTGCCTAAACTTCTATTCCCTGAAGGACTTGGCAAAAATTTGGAGCAATTTTCTGGTTTGCCTCAAATCTGGCACTATTTTTGCATGAAACCAAAAAATGGTTTCCTGAAGCAAATAGCAACGTGTCTGCCTCAGTGGCCAAATTGCTCCAAAGTGGCTCCAAAGGCGCCACTTTCGCTGAGAAATATTTTGCCAAGTGCAAATTTGAGAAATTAATGATTTTCCCACTTCCAAGATTCCAAACTTGCAGCAAAGCATTGGGACTGCTCTTCTTCTTCCCCATTTCCAAAAACACTTTACATTCGCAAAGGGCGTCATCACCAGTTACTGCTGATTCTCACAAACATGAAATGTTGTGTTTGTCAGTGAGCTCATGGGGAGGGGAGAGAGTTGCCTTTAAAAGTTGACATTTATCTTGTCTCAATATTTTCTTATTCTTCAGAAAAGATTTTTCCACAAATTAAATTCACTGCAATAAGATAAATCATTCCAATTTCAAGGAAAGTCTACAAAGTACCACCCCCTCAAGTGCCCCCTAAATTTTCACAGATTATACTAATTTCTCTGGAAAATTTTAATAGGACCTCTTCTGGGTTTTCAAAGGCCTCTGTTGCTTACTAGCTGTGTGATCCTGGACAAATAATTTACCTTTTCTCAGGTTCGGTTTTCTTGTCTGTAAAGTGGAGATAATAATACACCTATCCCCCAACACTGTTGTGAGGATTACATGAGATAGTATATGTGAAGCTCTTTGCACAGTTTAAAGCACTATATAAATGCTGGCTAACATTGTCATTGCTGCTGCTACTGCTGTTGTCATAAATGAAATATGACGTGTTAGAAAGAACTCTGGACTTTGAGCCAGGAGAACAGACTTCTAGCCCTAGTTCTGCCATTAACCTAATGTGTCTGACCTCATTGTTGTATGCCTGTGAAACCTGGACAGTCTACCAGTGCCAAGCCAGGAAATTGAATCGCTTCCATTTGAATTGTCTTAGGAGGATTCTGTGGATCACCTGGCAGGATAAGGTACCAGACACTGAGGTCCTTACTCAAACTAAACTGCCAAGCATTCAAACTTTGCTTCAGAGAGCGCAACTCCGATGGACTGGCCACATTGTTTGAATGCAAAACATCTACTTGCCAAAAAGACTGTTTTATGGAGGATTCACACAGAGCAAGTATTCACATGGTGGTCAGAAGAAGTGATACAAGGATGCTCTCAAGGTCTCTCTGAAGAATTTTGGAATTGATTGTGTGACATGGGAAACACTGGCACAGGACTGCTCAGCATGGTGTGCCCACATCAGAGAAGATGCTGTGCTCTATGAGCAAAGCAGAATTGAAAAACCTCAAAGGAAACACAGGATGAGCAAATTTGTATTATCTACCCTGAATGTTCACACAGGCTATTTGTGCCCGACCCATGGGAGAGCATTCCGAGCTCATATTGGTCTGATCAGCCACAGTCAGACACATTGAAACTTGACTAGCATAGCGATGTCATTTTGGTCCTCTTCGAGAACAAAGGACAACAACCAAAGATGAGGAATATTTGCTCATCGGCCAAGTGAGGGGATTGGACTAGATCTCCAAGGCCTCTTCTAGCTCAGGTTCTGTGAACTTAGCTCTGAAAAAGGACAAGGAAAAATGTCGTAACAGCTGTCCAAAAGGAGAATGTAGTAAGTTCCCCATCCTTAGAGGTCATGAAATGGAGACCTAGAGAGGAACGTTGTCTTGTTTATTCCTGTTCAGAAAGGGATTGGAATAGTCAGTCCCTGAGGTCCCTTCCATCTCCAGGATTCTGAGATTTTGTGACAAACTGAATGTTTCCTACAATCCCTCTTGCTAAGGCCTTTGTCTCACAAACTATACAACTCAAACTGTTGGTCTTCATCAGTTCTCGAGCCCAAGCATTGACAGTAGACATGAATGTGACTCCAAGGAGCCTTCCTTAACTAAGTGGGTTGATCTCAGGCAAGCCTGTATGGCCAACATAAGGGAGAGAATGACGAAACAGTGAAAGCACCACTCATCGCCATCTGATCAGCGGGAAAAACTTCTTCCTCTCACTCTGAGACACCTCTCAATCCTCTCCCACATTTAATTTAAAAAAAAAAAAAAAGATGTTATGTCCAAGGTAAGGTACTGCGTACTTGTCTTCCTTCTTTAGAGCATCCTCCCTTCCTCCCCTTTCTCCCTTTACAATTCCTTTATTTAGTGCCGTCACAAAACAATATGGTTCCTTTCATTGTCTTCTATTAAGACTTGGGGGGGGGGAGATTATTACTGTTTCAGTGTGTTTCAGTGTGTGACATCATAATAGGCTGCTGTCCCAGGAAACAAAAGTCTTTGGGAGATGGTGAAGAGACAAGTCCTATTTATGTCGTCACCAAAGAGACAGTAGTAGAAATAAGGGGGGAGGGGAGGGGAGAGATGAGAATAAACATCTGTATATTGAGAATAACAATAACATTTGTTCTGCCTTTTATTTCTGAAGCCTGCTTAAATTATGCCTTGTATAGCACAGAAGGGGATTTTTTTTCCTCCTCTGTGTGCGCAGATGGATTAATAAGAAAAAAAACCAAACCATTGAAATGCAAAGTTAGGGCTCCCCCCATACTCACAGGGGGAGGGGGGGGGGTGTGTGATCATCAAACAGCAAGCAACGGAAGATGCATTGCTGTATGTGCGGTTTTCTTCCTGATCCTCTCAAGATCTGTCCTTGGCACAATGGAAGGAAAAAATGTAGGTTTGGTGTCAACGTAGCAACATGTACAAGACTTGAGACCTCCAAGAGAAATGGTTTAACTGTTAGAGTTAACCCGTTAGCCACCAAAACACCAAAGAGTTGTCACTTTGATGTACCAGGAGAATTAAAAAGGGAAAGGCTGGACATGGGGTGTGAGCTATGAATTGAAAGTCCTGATCTGGGCATCTCTCATCTTCCCCTCTCTCTTCCATCCCTTTCTCCCCTCAAAAAAATAATTTAAAAAAGCAAAGCATGCCTCATGCAGTTCTTGGTTCTTAAAGGTTGAACATTCAACCCCGTCAGCTGAATTGCATTATACTTCAACATCATTAGCCTGACAGGTATAAAAATAAATCAAAGAATTAACATTCGGTGCTCCTTATACAGCTGCCTATTACAAGAAACAACGCCGGTACTCCCTGACCCCCAGCTGCCTTCTACCCCATTATAATCAGCCACCCCATTACAGCAGGCTCTCTCCAGTGCGCTCGGCAGAGCTGGTGTTATAATGAGGGTGGCGGGTGCCCAATTAATAATGCCGAATAGTGTGCATGTTTACATTTTGATTCATTCCTCATAGTATTCTGTTTCTAAGTAGTGTGTGGGGTTAATATATATATATATATAATATACATATATACATACATATACACATATAATATTATGTAAATGTAAGCATATACAAATATTAATATGTTTGTAAGTATTTTTAAAGCCAGAGTTGAATTTTGATACAATTCTTCCAATTTGATGCTTAGTCTGGAGAGCGGGGATGCATACATTTTTTTTAACTCTTTCCCTTCTCAGTGTCCTGGGATTGCTTTTCTGCTGAATAAGGTATATTCCTAGTCAACATCTGAAATTGAGTTTGACATTGTAGAAGGATTTTCTCTAATTAAAAAAAAAGAGCAAATACAGGCAAGGAATAATGCATTGTTCATCATGTGACTGATTGAACCAGTGGAATTAGGAATTAATGACGAGATTAAAGCCACCATTTTAATTCTGCAGACAAAGCTGGTTATCTACACAGCCATCCTAAGCAGGTGGCCAGATTGCTAGGTCCTGGGGTGGACACAATGCCCAGTATCATGCAAAGTGGACTGGGAGGTAATTACTGGCCAATGACCCCTGTCACTCTTATTCACTTGCTAATCGGCATGCAAGTCTGGGTCCTACCCAGTTTAAAGATGCACCGTGATATTTAAAACCTAATTTATTCTCTTTATTAAAAATGGTATCAACCAATATTTCATTCTTCTTCTTGGTGAAGATTGACTGTTTATGACCCTGGTGTGTTACTTGGGGCATAACCATTATTCACTTGGGCTCTGGGCTGAGACTTTCTGAGAGCTCATATATTAAAAGGTTTGTCTGTTACTCCTCATAAGGCCAATGTAATGTTCATTGGTTTGTCAGCTGGGCACTAATCATTTCTCCAGGAAGACTGAGAATGCTTTATAAAGTTTGTCAGCTAGAGGTGGGCAGCTATTACAACTCTATTATGAATGTGCATTACACCAATCACTAAATACAGGGGAATTTTTGCAAAGAGAGGCTGTTACTAAAAATCTCATTTACATGGGCATAGACACAAAACCAGATATGTCTTCTAGTCACTGCTGGTGGGAAAAAGGCCCTTGCATATGGAGCTAGGGATATGACTCTTCTTTGGGGTCATGAGCTATGTGATGTCCCATTATATGGCTAGTCACACTTCCTCTCTGGGCTTCAGTTTCCTCATCAGCAAAATGAGATAGTTGCATTAGATGGCCTTCAGATCCTTTCCGGCTTTAAATCTACGATCCTATCTGTGTATTGATATTACATATGGCTCCAGAGATAGATGGATAGGTCTGTTATTTGGGAACTAAATTATTTAAATTCAACTTATGCCTATCATCAAGTTGACCACAGGTAGAAGACTTTTTCCACCAGGTCTTTTTCTCCAAGACTTATAGGGCAACTGTGATCTGCCTCATTAGAGGGAGGGCACACGTGGATATACCACAAATTCTTACAGTATTTTACTATTTTAAAGCCCAAATTTGAGGATATCTTGTCTCTCGTTTCCTGTTTACCATCCACCCCCCAATAGAACATAATCTCATTGAAGGCAAAGACTCTCTTATTAATCTTTATATCTCTTCCTTTAATATCCACTCTCAGGACCTGCCACTGCAGAAACTTAATAAAATTGGCCAAATTTTTTAAATAATTAAATGAGTGGTTTTCTGGATAGGTCCCAAAGCAAGGTATCATGAGAGTTAGCATGGCAGGGCATAAAGAGTTCTGCACTTGGAATTAGGAAGACCTGAGTTTGAAAACCAATCTAGACACTTACTAGCTACATGAACCCGTACAAACCATGTGACCTTTCTGAGATTCTATCTCTTCATATATTAAATGAAGATAATAACGAGGAAAGGAATAAACACTTAAAAAGCAGCTACTATGTGTCAAGCACTGTGTTAAGTGCTTTACAAATGATATCTCATTTGATCCTTACAACCCTAGGTAGAAGATACTATCATTATTCCAATTTTGTATGAAGTAACTGAGTCAAACAGAGGTTAAGTGACTTGCCCAGAGTCACACAGCTGGTAAATACCTGAGGTTGGATTTGAACTCAGGTCTTCCTGATACCAGACCCACTATAGCAGTACCATCTAGCTGCCTCACAGGGTTGTGGTGAGAATCAAATGAAAAAATGCCTATAAAGCGGTTGGTAAATATTGGAATGTTATGGATATGTTTGCTGTTAACTCATGATGATATAGTACTGTGAAAAGAATATTGGATTTAGATTCAGAAGACCATGGCTCTCTAATCTTGGCTCTGCTACTTAATATCTGTGCTGTTCAATCGTTTCAGTTGTGTCTGACTTTTCATGAACCCATTTTCAGGGTTTTCTTGGCAAAGATACTGGAGTGGTTTGCCATTTCCTTCTCCAGCTCATTTTATGGATAAGGAACTGAATCAAACAGGGTTAAGTGACTTGCCCAGGGTCACACAGATAGTAAGTGTCTGAGGCCAGATTTGAATTCATGAAGATGAGTCTTCCTCACTCCAAGCCCAGTGTTCTATGCCTTATACAACCTAGATGCCCCTACTATCTGCTTAGCCTTAGGCAAATCACTTTTCTTCTTTGTTTCCTATCAATAAAATTAGAATGGGGGAGGTGATATTGGATTAAATGGACTCCTTCCAACTCTGGATGTATGATACTATTAAAAACAAAGATGAGGTTGTGCCCTCTGTTGGATTGTGCTGAACCATCTACACTCTCCTTTATGGCTCTCTTTGTAACCATAGGTTTGTACTTTCAGTGGGCTGGGCAGGATTAGAGGTAAGCCCATGGTCAAAGTGAGGGCAAGGTTCTCTGGTGGAGCTTCCCAGTAATCTGCATCTGGCCCTGTGCAGTTTAACATGTTTACCAATAACTTGGATAAAAGCACATATAGAAAGCTCTTTCAATTTTCAGATGACACAAAGCTGGAAGAGACTAATACAGCGGATAAGGGTTGGGATCTTGACAGGTTAGAGCAGAGATTCTTATACTACGGTCCATGAACTTGTTTTTTAAAGTATTTTGATCACCATATTTCAACATAATTGGCTTCCTTTGACATCCTATGCATTTTATTTAGCCATTTCAAAACATTATTCTAAACAAGGCTCCATAGGCCAATGGGTCCATGACATACCAAAAAACCACCACCACCAACAACAAAAACAACTTAGACTAGAGCGCTGGCCTGAATCTAATAAGATAAAACCAATAAAGATAAATGTAAAGTCTTGCACTTGTATACAAAATAATCAGTTCACAAATATTGCTGCAAGAGGCATGATTAGACAGCAATTGTCCTTTTTTTGCAGTTTCCCTTGATAATTAAAAAATAATATTTTATTTTCTCAAAATTACATATTAAAACAAATTTTAATTTTTTTAAAAGTTTTGAGTTTCAAAATTCTATTCTTTCCTCCCTTCTCTCCTCCCTTCCCTGAGATGGTAAGCAATCTAATGTAGATTATACACGTGTGATCATATAAAATATTTCCATATTATTCATTTTGTACAAGAGGAAGAAGAAAGAAAAAAAGAAAGAAAGAAAGAAAGAAAGAAAGAAGAAAGGAAGAAAGAAAGAAGGAAGGAGGGAGGGAGGGAAGGAGGGAAGGAGGGAGGGAGAGAGGGGGAGGGGGAGAGAGAGAGAGAGAGAAAGAAGGAAAGAAAAAGAAAGAGGAAGGGAGGGAAAGAGAGGGAGGGAGGGAGGAAGAAGGAAAGGAAGGAAAGAAGGAAGGGAAGGAAGGAAGGAAGGAAGGAAGGAAGGAAGGAAGGAAGGAAGGAAGGAAGGAAGAAATAGTATACTTCAGTCTGTATTCAGACATCAGTTCTTTCTCTGGAGGTGGATAACATGTTTTATCATGAGTCCTTTGGGATTGTCTTGGATCATTACATTGCTGAAAGTAGCTAAGTCATTCACAATTTATCATTGTACAATATTGCTGTTACTGTGTACAATGTTCTTTTGGTTCTGCTCATTTCACTTTGCATTGTTTCATTTAAATCTTTCTAGGTTTTTCTGAAATCATCCTGCTTGTCATTTCTTATAGCATGATAATGTCCTATCACAATTATATACCACAACTCGTTTAGCCATTCCTCAATTGATGGTCATCCTTTCAATTTCCAATCCTTAGCCACCACAAAAAGAGCTGCTATATATAAAAATATAAATATTTTTGTATGAATCTGTCCTTTTCCCTTTTTTGGATGTCTTTGGGATATAGATCTAGCATTGGTATTGGTGGATCAAAGGGTATGCACGGTTTTATAGCCCTTTGGGCATAGTTCCAAATTGCTCTCCAGAATGGTTGGATCAGTTCACAACTCTACCAACAGTGTATTAGTGTCCCAGTTTTCCCACATCCCCTTCAAGATTTATCATTTTCCTTTTTTGTCATATTAGTCAATTTGATAAATGTGAGGTAGTACCTCAGCATTGTTTTAATTTGCATTTCTCTAATCAATAGTGATTTAGAGCATTTTTATATGATTATAGATAGCTTTGATTTCTTTGTCTGAAAACTGCCTGTTTACATCCTTTGACCATTTATCAGCTGGGGAATGATTTGTATTCTTATAAATTTGACTTAATTCTCTATAAATCTGAGAAATGAGGCCTTTATCAGAGATGTTTGCTACAAATTTTTACCCAGTTTTCTGCTTTCCTTCCAATTTTGGTTGCATTGGTTTTGTTTGCACAAAACTTTTAAATTTTACGTAATTAAATTATCTATTTTATATTATGTAATGCCCTCTATATCTTGTTTGGTCCTAAATTCTTCCCTTATCCATAGATCTAACAGGTAAACTATTCTATGCTCTCCTAATTTGGACAGCAGTTGTTCTGAAGAAGATTTGGGGCTTTAATTGGACCACAAGCTCAATATGAGCCATCAGAGTGATGTGGCTGCCAAAAAAGCAGATCTGAAAATAACATCTACCTTGATGAAAGAAAGGCTTGGGTCTGTGAAATATTAAAGTATTCATTACACATGAACAATGCTCTATCATGTGCAAACTACAGTGCTAAGCATTCTCCTTCTATTGATGCATCTGTGCTAGAACTTAGGTCTCTGTTACATAAAGCACCAAAGAGGTCCTGAGGGCTCCTGAGGGAGTGGGGTGGAGAGGTGGCAGTGCTCAAGAATGGAGAAGAGCAGAGTACTAAGTACCTGATTGCTTAAGATCATGGTGTCATACAGCTAAAGTTGGGAGGGCCCTTGACATCAGCTAGTTTAATCCTGTCATTTTATAATGGAGGAAACTAAGGCCCAGGAAAATCAAATGACTTGTCCGAAGTCCCACAGAAGACTGATTGCATTGACTGAAGAGTTCTGAAGTCTTTCTAGGCATTTTGCCTTTACAATATTGTTATTGTATAAATTGTTCTCCTGGTTCTACTCAGTTCACTCTGCATCATTTCATACAAAGCTTCCCAGCTTTTTCTGAAACTGTGTACTCTATTTTTTCTTATAGCACAATAATATTGCATCATATTCACATTCCATAACTTATTTAACCATTTCCCAATTAATGGACACCACTTTCTTCTTCTTTGCCTCTACAATAAGAACAGCTACAAATATTTTTTTTTTCTCCTATGAGTCTTCTTCCTCTTTTATCTCTTCAGGGTATAGACCTAATAGTGGTATCAGTGGCCCAAAGAATATGCACAGTCTAGTTGCTTTGGGGGCATAGTTGTAAATTGTTTTCCAGAATGACCGGACCTGTGGGAATGGGGAAGAAGGAAGAGATGGGAAGGAAAGAAAATTAATTGAAAATATATTTTTAAATCTTTAACAAGAAGGATTTCAAGTTATGCCTTATGACTCCAAACTCAGAGCCTTTTCCACTGTACCTCAGTTGTTGGCAAACTGACAAAGTCCCCTGAACCTTGTATCCAAAAACCCCTTCTTCCACTCCTCCTGTAAAGCTGTCTTTCATGTATGGCCATCTCCTGGACTAGGTACTACCTCAATTTCCTCTTCCTAAATGCACCAGCAATGACTCTGAGCAAAGGCCATGGGATTTAACTTCCCTTCTTGAACAATGCCAGTGAAATGCAGGCCCGGGCCTCTTTCTGGCACCACCAGCATTTCTATTCAAAGTGGAAGGAAGGTGGGGTAGCCTGCTTTGTTTCCCTTTTACAGAATAGACAAGGCATAAATTAGAAGATCAAGCAGAGGAAAGGAAAGTAGTTCTTCTTAGACCCCATGAGTGGGCTATGCTGGGACAGGAGGCTGTATCGCCTCTGTACACATGCTAATCTGCCTGTGTTATATTAATATATGAAGCTGTCAGCCCTCATAAGATCACAGCCATGTAATCAAGTGGGTTTAGTCCACTAAAGCTGCCACAGACTTACCAGAAAAGATTGCTGATAGGATAAGGGTGCGGGTTTGTCTCCCTGTTTTAATTAAAAAGAGAAAAACTTAATAAAAGGTTGTAATGGTAAACCGATAAGCAATTGTGGGGCTTTCCCCCCAGCGGACCACTACGTAAAATGCATGCTGTAATTAGAACAGCTTCTTTAAAGATATCCTGGGCCATAGGATGCTGTTGGCTTCTGGCTGCAGTAGCACTCATGCTTTGTCAGGTTCCTCACTGCTCAGTAGATTTCTTCACTGTGGTGCATGCATCGGGGGATGAGAGCAAGAACAATGGGGAGCCAGCTTCACAGTCATCAAACATGTTTGAGAATTGGGACCTCCTGGAGTAGAAACCCTTTTTCCAGAGACCTGACACCCAAGTGTCTGGATTTCCAAAAATCTCAAACACACGGAAAAGCAAATTATGCCCTAAATTCTTTAGTGAAAATGAGGGTGCTGACATGCCCTCCTCCTATCCACACCCTAAACTCCTTAAATCCAGGGTGGCAGAGCTAATGAACATAGCTTCTTCTGTGTACTCTACAAACTCAGGGTCTCTGGGAGGAGGGGCTAGCATATCCTCTCTTCTCCATTGTAAATTATGGAGTTCTACAAGGGAGGAGCTGGCATCACCACCCCTCCCTACAAGTTCACATTTCCAGGGTGGAAAGGGTAACATAGTCTCTGCCCCCCCTTCGTCTTCAGCTCAGGAATTCTAGGGTCAGTAATCTAACACAACTTCCTCTCTACATACCCTGAATTCATAAACCCTTTTAGGATAAATTATAATAAAACTTGATCCTACTTCTTGCATGACCGTTTGCCAGTGACTACATATTAATCCGTATTGGAAGTCTCATATAGTAATGGGAGGCCAGAAATACAAGCTATCACAGCTTCACAGAATCAAAGAATGCCACCATTATTAGAGGCCATGTGGTCTAATCCTCTCATTTTATTGATGAGGAAACTGAGGTCTAGAGAGGTTAAGTAACCTGCCCAGTGTCACAGCCTGTGAGCGGCAGAGACAGGATTTGAACTCAAGTTCTCTGAATCCAAATAATAGCACATTTACCCACATTCCAGCTGTTCTTTCTATTAAAAAACAATCTTACCTACATATGTGCTAACACTTCTCTCTCTCTCTCTTTCTCCCCCCACCCTTTCTTCTCTCTCTCTTCCTCTCTGTCATCTGGGGGTCTTAGTGTACTTCAGCTTAACAAAAGTCAACAGTGGCATCTTAGGCTACAATATGAAAGAACAAAGGAAGCAATTGTCCCCATGTCCTGCCCCCGTCAGAGCACAACTGGAATGTCATATGCCGTTCTTGATCATTTTAGAAAGGATTTTAGCAAAAACATCAAGGAACTGCCTCCAAATGAAGATGATCAGAATATTGAGAGGCACAGAATCAGACTGTTTGAGGAGCAACTGAAGGAAGTGCTTTAGCCTAATAAGGAAAAGACTGGGGATGGAGGAGAGGGTCCTGATGGCCCTTTTCTGATGTTTGAAAGGCTGTCAAGTCAAGCTTGCTTAGCTCCCAAGAACAGAAGTCAAAGCAATGAATAGAAGGGATATTAAAAGTGTCCATAAGCGAAATGGGTTGCCTCAGGAGATAGTGAGATTCTCATCAATGGAGGCCTTTAAGTAGAGATTTCTGCTGTAGATTTGGATTAGACCACATGACCTCTAAGTCTTCTAACTCTAAAAATGTCTCTGACATACCCAAGGTTGCAACATTAGCAAATTAGTCATTGTGTTGGCAAGCAAAATGGGCTCCTTAGCACTTAGTGCCCTTGAAGAGTTTGGCTTTTGTTTGCTTTGAGTAATGCTAAGCCCCAGGCCCAAACCCCTATTAGGTGTAGAACCTATGTGGGTGTGGATTGATGACTGAGGTGGGGCCCAAGGTGGGGCTAACTCCAGGGAGGGCCCAGTTTACATGTCTGGGACAGCAGAGACTCTTAGACCATGTGGGTTTAAGTCCACCTCTTTGTGATGATTTTAGGTCA
>CM053625.1:136378640-136469245 GCA_028646595.1 Phalanger gymnotis | reverse complement strand
TCACCTTGCTCTCCTTATTAAGGCAGATCAAAAGAACCTGTGCTGTCCGGCAGCTTTCTGGGGGCTGGCTGTGGGTGGATCTTGCACCCCCACAGAAGCTGCTAGCCAGATTGTGGAAACTGTCATTGAGGCTGTATTAGACCATAGGTTCCCCTTCTCCTGTTCCTATGTTCCTTTTCTCCTTCCACAGTTCTACACTCCCTTTTGCCCTGTTTAACTTACTTTTAACTCCTTGTCAAAATGAACCAACCCCAGAAATTAGGTGAGTGGTGACATGTGACCTGGGAGGGTGTTTCAGATCAGTGGGGTGAGTGTCTGGAGAATGAAGGATAGTTATAACTCTTGGACACTCAGATCACATCAGAGACGCTGGAGAGATCACTACATGAACCACTGTGTCAGTGGTATAATGGAAAGAACACTATTGGCGTTGGAAACAGAGGACCTGTATTCCAATCCCATCTCTGATATCTACCATCTGTGTGGCCTTGGGCGAGTCACTTAACCTCCATAAACTCAGTTTCCCAAGATGTAAAATGAAGGCTTTGAACTAGATGATACCTGAGGTCTCTTCCCAAAATACATGGTCCTCTGATTCCACATCTATGATCTCACAATCCCAGAACTCTGTTTTTGAGTTGCTAAAATCTGTTCCCTGAGTCTTTCAGAGCAAGACCAGTAATGTTTGAAAAGCGGAATGGAAAATAAAAGCCTATGTGATTTAATTTATTTTTGATGACAAAAATGCTTTCCCTCCCCCTGAAAATATCCAGATATTTCAAATCACCCATATTTCCTGGATTCCCCTCCACTGACACAAATTATATCCCTCCCCTGCCTCAACTAACAGTTTTCAAAAACAGTTTGTTACCTGGTATCCAATTATCTGGTAAGGAGCTTCTTCAAATTTAGCTAGGCTGCTCCTCAGATGACAGACGAACAGTCTGTCAGCAGGCTCGAACTTGAACACTTCTCAGCTGAGCTTGTGCTCTACTGGGATGGAGCCATTGAGGAGACCCAGTCACCTCCACACCACAATGAGATGCTAGAGGAAAACTCAAATGGAGGGAAAGATCGTACTAACTGGCACTTAAAATACATGAGGTTTTCAAGAGAATATCAGCTCCTTGAGGACAGGGGCTGGTTTTCATTTTTGTCTTTGTATCCACCATATCTAGCACCCCGTCTACCATCTATAGCAGTTGGCCCTGAATAAATGCTGATTGATTTAATTTGAATCACTAACACCTTTAAATACATTTTTCATTCATTCCTCACAATCCTATGATAGGGTGAATGCAAGTATTTTCCCTCTTTTACAAATAGAGAAATTGAGGCTTTGAAAGAGAATCGATTTGCAAAACACCATATTGGCAGTGATTGGTAAAGTCAGAATTCAAACCTAGGTTGTTGTTTTTGAGTTGTTTCAGTTGTGTCCAACTTTCAGTGATGCCGTTCAGGGTTTCTTGGCAAAGATACTGGAGTGGTTTATTATGTCTTTTTCCAGCTCATTTTATAGATGAAGAACCGAGGCAAAAAGGTTAAGTGACTTACCCAGGGTCACACATTTAGTAAATGTCTGAGGTCAGACTTGAACTCAGGTCCTGCTGACTCTATAGCTGGTGCTCTATCCGCTGTGCCACCTAACTGCTCTGAACCTAGGTTTCCTGACTCCAAAATCAATGCTCCTTAAAATGCTTTTAAAATGTTTTTCATTAATTGTGTTCTCTTTAAGAGAAAGGAAAATACCCCACCGATACTGAGAGTTTGAAGGAAGCTCAAAGGTCATCCAACCTCAATTTTAGCTTAAAATTTTAAGTAATCTGACTTTAATTTCTGCTTCATAAGTCTGTCCTAGCCTTGAGCTGAAACTGTCTCATACTGAAGACACAACCTGCACCACAGCAACACATTCCTGGGTGGAGCTCCAACAAAGATTTATCTTTTCCTGAATTCTACTCTATTGTAAGGAACAAGATCCGTGTGTCTGTGTCTGTGTCTGTGTCTGTGTGTGTGTGTGTGAAGAGACTAAATGCAGAAATCTGGCTGACAAGACCGGCTCAACTGAAGGGGAAAAATGGATTCAGGGCTTAAAAAAATGATAGAGTTAAATTTTTAAAAGCATGCTTTATTGAATTAATAGTGAGTTTTAAAATGATCTTTCTTTTTGAAAAACACTTTCCCTGAGTGCCAAACCATTGAGGATTTTCTATTATCTTAATTGTTTTTTAAGTCACAGGTTTTTAATTCAAAGAAAGCACTTTTTTGTATTAGCTTGATTTATTTTACACCTCGAAACAAAACTTTCTTCACACTTGTGAAGGTCCTGTTTGCCAATTTCAAACAAAGCAGTTTCTAAGCACGAGTCACAAGTCACTCTTGGTGAGGAAGTGTGGTGGCGGCGATGGTGATGATAGTGGAATTAAGCCTCTGTGTGCCTCAGTTTACTCATCTCAAAAGCAGGCATGAAATCAAACTTAATACATTTAACGTAATAAATTGAATTTGTACTCTGAGATGAAAGGTCTTATTAAAAAAAACCACCTTTCCACATCAACCACCCCTCCATCTCATTACCTCTCTTGTTGTCTTTAAAACAAATCCAGAGATGAGGGACAGAGATCACATCCATTTAACTTTCTATAGAATCCAACAAATTGTTTTATTTATTCTTTGCAACCCTAGTGCCTTTCCCATTTAAGTAGACACGTAAGAAATATCTGTTGATTTTAATTGAATCCTACATATTGTATTGACTCTTTCTGAGAGCTCAAATCTGACTGTAATGTCTGAGACCAATCTGGTCAGTCATGAGAGCAGAGTGCTAATAAGATCAGTCCTGTTGTCTCAAATATCCCAAGAAAGAGAAAAAAAACCTTTTCTCATACTGATAGACCAACTCCTGAGCCTGGCCTTTTACGTCCCCAGTATATCTTATATTCTATTATCTCAGAAGCGTTTGCCCTTGGTCACAGAGGGGACTAAGTGAAAGAGTAACTGATTCAGGACAGCTCATCACCCCTGTTGGATTATCAATTCAATGTGAAAGGTGGTGCAACGATGAGAAATCTCTCAATGGTTTTAAGTTTTTAAAATGGTTTTTGGCTTAGTCCTGCTGGCATCGATAGGACAGGACTACTTGATCCTCAACGTTCCCAAGAATCCTGTAATCTCTGATGATTATGATGATGAATATTTTTAAACATTTCTGATAACATAAAGGCAAGATTTTTGTTCATAGATGCCCCCATCGAAAAGCATTTCACACCATTTAAATTTAAATTCCAAAAATTAAACACTTTTATATATAGTGGCATAGTTTAACAGTTCAATCCTATAGGGAAAAGATATTTTCTAGCCTGTTATGTGGCCTGATATGGGATGTCCAGAAAGTGTGAATTAAAATTAAAAGAACCAGTAGAACTACATGTTAGACATTTTTAAGAATAAACCATTCCAGGACATCAATAACATCTACATCATACCTGTCTCAGGGGAAGAATAAACCACGTACTTTTACCTAACATTTTTAATTCTGAAAGGCACATCATTTTTTTTCTCTAGAGAATTAAAATACCACTCTGAGACCGGCAAGGCAGGCATGTCTCAGTTTTACAATTGAGGAAACTAGGGTTCAGAGATGTTTAGTAACATAACCATGAACACACAGCTAGTTGGTAGCACCAGGGCTAACAACCCAGGCTGTTTGATTCCCACCTCCATGTTCTTTTGACTATATGACACTGATTATTTGCTTCTAGATTCTGCAGCTATTCTGATCACAAAGAATGTAAGACATTCTAAGAGATGCACCCCTCCTAGCATACCTGGAAGTTTTAGGCTTGTAGAGATGGTAGGATTTTGATGGAGTGGAAATTCTAGTGAAGAAAATGTGGAAACTTTCTGACTGTTCCATACCTAGATAACAATGCTAACAATGCCAACATTGGCCAGGTAATAAAATGGCCTGGGTGATCATGATTATTATTACATTTAATACTTACTAATTATTCATAATGACCATGACACAGAAGTGGAAGAAGTATGTGAAGTCCTTGATCTTTTTAACATTTAAACTCTCATTGTTGTCATAACTTCATTTTTGCTAAACTACGGCTAGCTTAGTTTGTCAAGATTTCCACAAGTTTAGAAATATGCCTCTGGAGATGTAACTATGCAAATAAACAGAAATCTATTTTGGCAGAGATATATTATATACGATATGATATGGTATGACACGATATGACTTGACATGACATGACACGACACGACACAATACAACATAACATAGCACAACACAATATAACAACATAT
Source organism: Phalanger gymnotis (assembly GCA_028646595.1). Lineage (NCBI taxonomy): Eukaryota > Metazoa > Chordata > Mammalia > Diprotodontia > Phalangeridae > Phalanger > Phalanger gymnotis. The sequence goes on along the minus strand of CM053625.1, from coordinate 136,464,931 downwards.
GTAATATATAACACAATATTGTATATGTATATATATGCACATATACAAATATACACACATATCTCATATACATATATATACATATATATATATAATATATATAAGGCAGCATGGGGCACTAATCAGAATGTTGAACTTAGAGTCAAGAGTCCTGGGTTGGAATCTCACCTCAATTACTTAATACTTGGATAATCACAAAGAAATCACTGTAACCCTCTGGGTCCAAGTTTCCCCATCCATAAAATGAGAGAGCTGGACTAGAAAATCTGAACAGTATCTTCCAGCTCTGAATCTTTGGTCCAGTGAATGTTTATATTCTTGGCTTCTTAGTGTTGTTGTGAGGAAACTTCTTCGCAAACCTTAAATACTGCTTATTGTTTATGTCATAGCTAAAATCCAAGATGTATCTGGCTAATGTCAACTTTATCTAACTAGTGAACAACAACTCATGATTTCTTTCTTGGATTCATATGTCCAGAGCTGGATGGGACTTCAAAGGCCATCAAATGCAATCCTTTCATTTCAAAGACGAGGAAACTGAGGGCTAGAAATGTTGAATGACTTGTCTAAGGTCAGAGAGGTAGTAACAGGGGAAAGATTTGAATCCAGGTCCTCTGAGCCCATAGTCTATGCTCATTCCACTATACCCCATTCGTATCTAAGAACCAGAGGGGAATAAGGTAGGAGATCATCTAGTTCAACCAACTCATTTTACAGATAAGGAAACCAAGGCTCAGAGAGGTGAGTCAATTTGCCTAAGATTGTTCGGCTAATTAATAGTAGCTGGATAAGTAAATGTCTTCATGTATGTACCTTACAAAAACAACCATTGGTAGCCATAATCCTGTAAACCATTTATTATCATAATTTTAATTTGTATGATTTCTACAATTTTATGACCCATATCCCAAATTAAGAACAGAGATATCACAAATTACCAGAGATACTTTTTATCTAAACCTAGACTTTTCCTATCCTCAGTCCTAGGTTTTATCTATACGCATAACCCCATTTGAAGAAAAGAAAAGGATTGAATTCAGAGTACCACTTACTCGACCAGTTGTTTTAAAACACATTTGCATCTTTAGAGGTAGCAGTGGGCATTAGGTGAGAAAATATGATATCTGAAACCGAGAGGAATAAAGATTTCATCATTTCCATGGGAAACAACCAAAATAATTACAGGAAATTAAAATGACAGCTTGCATTCCTTTGTTCCAATGGTTTTCACAACCAAACCCGTTTCCATGAACGTCACTGAAAGGGGTTTATCCAGTCCCCAATCTGAGAGTCCTGTTGTTTTGGTAACTGTTATTCCTGCATCATTTTATCTAACATTAGAAGGTACGAAAAAGCTTCATTGTCATAACAGCAATTTTTAAATCTGTTTGCACAGCAAGACAGCAACCAATTGCAATAGCCTTGACAAAGGGAAATGGTAATAGAATTTCAGGCATGCAGCATTAAAACAATCCCGTATCAGCAGACTGTATGTCTAGATGTCATCTTTTACAATACAACACAATTAATCCAAAATAGACCATAAAGATGAGGGAGAAACAGTTCAGCTTATAAAGAACCAAATCTGAGCAGAGGATTGTATCTACACGCTCATTCTGGAGATGGGAAACTTACTGCATCAGTCAGATTCCCTGGATTCATTTCTTTAAGTGTGTTAAATTATCACAATAATGGCAGTGTTGATTTTTTTTATCTCTACTTTTCAGTGAATATGAATGCTTGACTCTGGCAGGGCTTAACTTTGTGTATGAAGGAAAAAAACATTCTGGTAAATATGTTGTTACTGATTTAAAAATCTATTTGTTCAGTAATTTCTGCTGGAACCATCATTATCTTGCTGAAGCAGCTGCTGGAATATTAACAAGACGCAGCAGTAACAAGTGGAATATAATTAGCACTCCTTGTTCCAGTGAATTCTCAGTTTTAACTGGGAACAATTTGCAGTGAGTCTCTGTGCCGTTGTAATTAACTTAGCTAATGCACCACACATAGGGACGACCCATGCTGGAGGCTGGAGGAAACCAACTAAAGTCTTTCGTGGACTGGTCTTACAGGTAGAATTTCATTTTACCTGGCCCCAACCTTCATTCCTCAAATGAAGAAGCAGGCAGGCCACTCCCCCTCCTCTGAATGCCCTCCCCTCCTTTTCTCCACCAGTTCAGCTTCCTCTCCTCTTTTTACATCTCTGCTGTCCTCCTCGAGGGGATCTTCTCACTGATGCCACCTGGCTCCATTTATCAGAATAAGTCTCCCCAATAAGCTGCGGTGTCTATCATCTTCCCCAGAACACTTCACACTTAAAAGGTCTCCCTCGGTCCAATGGGAGCAAACGGTATCTCCAAGATAACAGAATAAATGGGTGATTCAGTCAGTTTAATAAGATGATGGCGATGATAATAACAATCACTCCATTGACTAAACTGACCGAATGATCCAGTTCCAACAATCGGCAGGTGACCCATATAGTTTCAATCATGTTTCTGCCCCTTTGGCTAATGTCAGGAAAAATTCTTGGGAGATCGAGGGGAAAGAAAACAGCAAGGTTTATCCCTCATAGATGAAGTTTCTTTCAGCTCGGAGAAGGTTTGCTATTTCCACGTTTGTGAAACAACGGTATGTGCTGAAGGCCCAGCCCCATTGGGAAAGGACAAACAAAAGGGAAAGAAGGCTCGGTTCCCAGCCTAGCAAAATCCCCATTCTAGCCGAGAGAGGATGGACAAATCCAGATATGAAAAAAGAGTCAAGGACTTTACAAAGACAAACACTTAAAAATGGAAATAGTTCAATCTGAGCCCGACAATGCCCAAAGGCAAAAGAAATGAGAAGAGGCAAAGGTGAGGTTAATCAGAGCAGGCTTCCTGGAGGAGGGAGCACTTGAGCAGGGTTTGAGTTTGACCTTAAGTGCTAAAATGCTAAATTCTAACAACAAAGTACAGCCTTATTCAGAATTTAGAGAAAGAAATCTTATGGTTTAGGAGCTACTCCCATTTTATCTTCTACCAATGACTCATTTCTCCAAATAACTCTCACTGGTTGCCAGCATGAACTAAGAGTTCAAAATACAGAACTTTCTGGGGTATTAAATACAGTTGCTTTACAATCCAAACTCAAGCCACAGCATCTGGGTTCCAACAGAGGTACAAGGACTGAATCTTCTTTCTTCCAACCCCTAAATTTGCATCCTCTCTCTTTCACTTGTAGCTATTAATAATAACACCAGCAGCAGCTGGCATCTCGGCAGTGCTATGCAACTCTACACAGCACCTTTAAAGGGCTATCTCTCTTGATCCTTACAGCACCACTGTAATGTAGATTGGGTAGGCATTATGATCTTCATTTGTCAGGGGAAGGAAGCTGAGGGCCAGAGAGGGAAGTAATTCCCCCAAGGTCATGTAGCGAAATAATTGTAGAGTTGGACCTAGAACCCAGGTTTCCTTGTTTCCTGGGTCCTGGGCTTTTTCTACACAATAGACTAATCTAGTGGGAAATTGGACACAGACCAAGAAGTAGCTTGGACTCCTCCTGGGATGTTGACTGGGGATGAAGAGAGTGGCAGTTAATAAATGCCTAGCTTTACCTATACCTGTTACTTAACCCTTGAGAGAAACTGTATGAGATGAAACCAGAGCAACACCTGAAAAAGGTCCATTCCTCTTCTAAACTCTCTCCAGTGACCAGGAAGTACAGGGATTTCCATGGTCTACTGGGAAATGTTCATGTAATGAGACTTCCAGTTCAATATAGGATCACAAATTGCATTTTAAGTGATGCAACCTGGATCCTTTATCTATACAACACAACATCCAGGTATTTGGAATTGTTTTACATTTTTCTTCTCATACATGTTTTGGCATTCTATACACAGCCAAAGAGAGAAATTTAACAAACAAATAACTCACATATTCTCAATTCTTTCCCCAGACTATTGAGTCCCCTAAGGAGGGGAGTTTAAAATCACTGGGGCCTGGGGCGGAAGTTCAGAACTGAGTGTCTCTTGCTCCATCTGCTCTGGACTTTCATTTTTCTTCCCAACTCGACATTCAAGAGAAAAATGAATTTAGCCAAGAGACTTGATTGGACATGTTCTGCTTGCTTCAGAAATGGCCTGCCTGGTGATACATTCAAAAGTGAGGTCAGGAAACGTTCCCTGGGCAAAAAATATCCATGCTTTCTGACTCCCGCATTTGGGGGGGAAAAAACTACTTTAAATCCCTGGTTCACTTGAAATTCCCCTCTAAACTGAGCCATTAAGTAAACAAGATGCAAATAAAAATAAACTGAAGTTCACATGGTTAGAAAAGAAAACCAGGCTCTATTCTTGGTAAGGAATATTTTTGTAAAAAGAAGATGAAAACAATTGTTAGGCTGATATAGGTTGGAGAGAAGAGGAGTCAGGAGAGAGAAAAAGAGGGAGAGGGAAAAGAAGCAGGGGGGAGAAAATTGAGTTCTTGGATATCATGAAAGATTCCTGCATAGAATGAAGCCATTTTTGCTTTTCTCTCATCCCTTTTCCAGCCCCAGGAAAATGCTCAGGAGAGACCGAGTCTTCACAAAATCCTTCCAGCTACCCCTGCCCTATGCACCGGCATATTGCCTCGGAGATGCCTAAATCGTAGCACACCTGAAAACATAGGTCAAATAGACCCCGGTGTAGTTCAGTACAGCTAGAGTTGGGGGTGAGAGCCAAATAACAATGGCAAAGAGGAAGGAGTGTTTGAAAGGCTCACGCCGCTGGATTTGTAGATGAATCTTCTCAGCGGGAACTCCCCTGGTGCCGGGGTGGGTTGGGGTAGGGGGAGCTAAGGGGCCACATTTGCATGGAGGCCCCGAGGCTTGCCAACCACTCTTTTTGACACAGGATTCCCAGACTAAGAGAAGGGTATCGGGGTTGGGGGGAAGGGCAGGGAGAGACGGTGGTGTTTTATAGGGTTGCTTTGATGTCTTCTCCTTTTAAGATCCCTCTCCAGTGACTTGCCACGGGGCACACGGGGTCCAGATTATGGGCTGAAGTGGTCGCTGAAAAATGCATCCTGTATGTGGATGCTTAAACATTCCAGTCAAGGGGAGAGGCTGGCAACTGGGCAGGGAAGAAAGTTAAGATGATTTGGAGAGAAATACTGGCTGGGGCAGAATTCATCTCCTCTATGGCAGGCAGTTGAGAGGCATCTACCTCCAAATTTCCCTTGCTATAAAATATATTCGGGGTCTGGTTTGTTTTTGTTCTCATCCCTCTCCCCCCAAATAAACAAACTGATATTCTCTTGATGTGTTTGCATTTTAGCGCTTTACACTTCCATCTCTGGGGTTTAGTTATGTCTGATTTCTTACCGTTCAAAACCGGCTGGAAAAACCTCCGGATGCAAAGGATGGGGCGGGGGGGGGGGGAGCATCTACATTTTTTTCTTTTGCAAATGAATTGACAGACAGCTCTACAGGGTTACATTTGCAGCCTGAATTTCCTATCACAATATTTTCCGCCAGACCGAACCGAGACATTTGTGCTGCTGAGGCAAAAGATTTGAATATCCAATCTTTCCCCCTCTGCTACGAGCTTGCACGTGCTTATGTAGCAAAGGGAGGAAAATCAGATTGCTTTCCCTGCAAATACATATTTCACCCCTGCAAAAATGGTGTAATCTGTTTTCCCTGTAACTAGAATTCATGATGTCAGGAATACGCTCTCAGTGTCAAGAATTAGCTGAGCCTGGGAGAATGTGTCTGTGTGTGGTATGTATATTTATACATGCTATATGTATGCATATATACATATATACATAATCTTTAATTCAAGTTTAATACCTTATTCTCAAAAAATACCACACCCTAACCCACTCCATCACTACCACTACCACTACCACCAGAAATGGTGCTGTCTCTTCTAGTCCCTTACCACCCTCATTTCATGGAAGAAGGAAAAGCAGCACAGACTCTCCTTCCATGACACCTGAGTGAAAGATTCTCACTGACCCTGAAGGGGACTGCTTCTGCATGGAGGGTATGATTCCTGAGACTGGCTATGAGAGTGAACAGCAAAGTGACTACTTCCTGAAGCTCACAGTGCCCAGAGACAGCATTAGTGCCAAAGAGGTGACCAGAGAGTGAGTCTACTTGCTGCCTAGATATGAATGAATTCCAGGCCAATCTTCAGCATAGAACCAGAAATATCCTCTCTGAGAAATATGGTGGAACTAAATATGTTGAAAAGGGGGAAGGGAAGAGGGAAGAGGAGCAGGAAGGAAAAGAGAAAAGGGAAGAGAAAGGAAGAAGGAAGATAAAAGTTAAAGAAAAGCATTTATATAGTGGTGACTGTGTGCCAGGCACTGTGTTAAGTGATTTTAAATATTATTACATTTGATTTTCACAACCCTTCAAGATAGGTGCTATTAGAATTTACATATTACAGATGAGGAAACTGGGGCCAATAGAGGTTAAGTGACTTTCCCAGAGTCACAAAGCTAGTCAGGGTCTGAGGTTGAATTTGAACTCAGTTCTTCCTGACTCCAAGCCCAGAAATTACAATCTCTCATAAGTAAATATGACTCCTTCTACCTACTTCTATATATGGTGAACTCCCTTCCCAAATGTTTATGAAAACAGACTTTTAATAGGAAATCACACTGAAGAGGGACCTTTTCACCTATGGCTCTCATAGCATCTAACTTTGTATACTAGTATGTATTTGGAGGAAAAGTCTAAAAAAATCAGTTTTCCCAAACTGCCTCATAATAAGCTACCTGATAATGCATCTGTTTTATAAAGTACTTTTCACAGTACTTTCACATCTACTATCTCAGTTGGTGCTCACAACATCCCTAAAAGAGAAGCCAGGCAGCAATGATTATCCCCATTTGACAGATGAGAAAACAGAGGTGACAGAGGGGAAGGAGACAGTGGTGTTGAGAGGGGTTTTGACTTGCCCGAGTTCACACAACTGGTAAGTGGAACAACTGGAGCCGGGACTTTGGTCTTCTGAGTCCCAGGTCTACGTTTGTTTGCTTCTTCTTTGTTTGCTCCACTTAACACCACTTTCCCTAACTATAAGTAGATTATAAAGGTTAGAATGCAAATTAATATCGTTGATCAAAAAAGTATTATTTCCCCAAAGAAAATGAAACTCCCTTGTCTTCTTTTGTAAAAATCAAATCCTGATGAGGAAACATCCAGTTAGAAATAATCACTGGAATTTCCAAATACCTTAACTCAAATTTGGGCAGTTAAGTCACTAATCATAGCTCCCAGTAAGCAGTATCCCAGTGCTGTAGGGGGAGTCTGATGTGAATTTGGGAAAGTAGTTTCCACCTCTGGGCTCCATTTTGCTCTCTATAAAATGAAAGAATTGAATAGTATGGTATCTAGGGTGCTCTCCAGATCAAGAGCTATGATTCTATGGTCATCACTCCCTGACAAAAGTCTCCAATGGAGATAAGCAATCTTTGAAAACCAAGTGAGGGATTTTCTTTTAGTTTCTGATCAAATGTCAGTCAGCAGGGCAGCCAACAAACATTAAGCACTTACTACATGCTAAGCACATGACAAGTGTCTCATTTTACCCTCACAGTAACCCAATGAAATAGGTTCTATTATTATCCCCACTTTACAGCTGAGGAAACTGAGGCAAACAAGTTAAGTGATGTGTCACAGGTCATATAGATAGTAAATGTCTGAAAGAGGATTTAGAACTCAAGTTATGAAGATGGCAAATGTACATAGGAGGAAAAAATAAGGGAAAAAAGTATTAGAGGAATTCACAGAAACATAGGAAGACTTGTATAAAGTGGTTCAGAACAAAGAAAATGCCACCATGTGGCCAAGGTAGAGAAGGGGTAGTCTTCTTTGACCCTCATTGGAAGTCTCGGAGTTACAGGATGCTACCTAAAGGAGGGAAGGAAGAGAGAGGAGGAGAAGCAGTTTTTTTAAAATCACTCCCCTTTTAAAGGTCCACTGAGTCACTAGTTTTTCCAAATCAGTGGCTAGTGAAGGGACTGACTGCTTCATCATTTCAAAGTACAACCTCTCCTCCCCCAGTGAAGACTTAAGCACAGGTTGTTGGCCAGTGGCAGACAGGGAATTTCTGTGCATACTCTGTACAACCCCATTACACCAACAATAATGCATATTGAAACAATATTGAAATGTACCTGAATCCAGATTAAATGTAACAAATGATGTTGATGAATGATATTTAATGAGTGAGCACTGGATTTGGAATCAGAGAACCTAGGTACAAACCTTGGCTTCATCACTTGCTATCTATGAGACCTTGGACACTTTGATTTATAGCTCTGGGTCCTGGTTTTCTCATCTGCAAAATGAAAGGGGTATATTAGATGATCTCTGAAGTTCCTTCCAGCTCTAAAAAAACTTAGATCCTAGGATACTCTCAGTAAAGGTTGGAGACTCTGGTGCTACACATTGTATACTCTTTTAGAGGTCACTGTGTCAGTTGGTTTTGCTGGTAGGTCAGGCTCTAAGCCCACTCTTCCAAATTCCACTGGAAAGTCAGGTTGGATCTCTAAAGTGTGGTTAGCAACTTCTCTCTTCAGGGTTTTAGAGGTAACTTTGAGGGGTTAGGGTTTATTTCTAATACTAGAACTTGATTCCCCACCCAATGTGTCCCAATATCAAGTAACTAGTCAATGTCTCCCCAAAATCAGTTTAATTAATATTGATTAGTTTTTTCAAAGAGATGTTGATTGCAAAGATACAGCAAGGTCCAAAGCACAGCAGTATTCCCACTAAAGTCTGGGATACACTGTCCCACAAGTATATTCAGAGTCTAAAGGGAAGGGGACCCAAACTTAAGAGTGTGTATGTGGCACATAACTCAAAGCTTGCAGTTGAAAAGGACCCAAGCAGAAGCAATCCAAGGCATAAGAGAAAGGGAAAAGAGTGCTGAACTTTGACCCTTAAACTTGAAGTCATAGGACCTGACACTACCTGTTGTCACCTTGGCCAAGTCACATAACTTCTGTTTCTGCGTATATATGAAATGAGGGGATTGGACTGGATGATCTGTAGGTCCCTGGAAGTTCCAGATCTATGAGTCATGTCATGTAGAAGAGGGCAGGGGAGCCTTGATTCGCATGATATATATGTGCCTGGAAAACAGCTGTAAAGTGAATTTTGGAAAATAAAATTCTATTTTTAGTTGCATTATAGGGATCTTATGTGGAATCATTTTGTAAAGAATCCACTCCTTAATGTGTCTGTTTTGTAAATCCAGATTTTTACATATCAGGGTTGTTTCACATATCAGTGAAATGCTATAGATTATTTCTTTAGATGAATAGAGCCAAAGGGTTCTTGTGCCTACTTTAATATTTGTTATGTATTCTCTTGCAATTATCGCACTATCCAAATGTCACTTCTTGCCATTGTTAATGCAGCCCCTCACCTACTTCTTACAGTCTTGGAAGAAAGGTAGTATGGGACAGTGGATGTAGAGTTCACCTCATAGTCAGGAAGACCTGATACCTCTTGGCTGTATGGCCCTGGGCAGGTCACTTAATAAGAATAGCTAATATTTATATAGCACTATGTGCCAGGTACTGTGCTAAGTGCTTTGTAATTGTTATCTGATTTGATTCTCATTACATACAAATGAGGAAACTGAGACAAACAAAGGTTAAATGACTTGCCCAAGGTCACAAAACTAGTAAGTATCTGAGGCTGAGTTTGAGCTCAGGTCTTAATTCCAGTACCCTATCCAGTGCACAGCCCAGATGCCTCTCAGTATCTCAGGCAACTTTCTATGTGACAGGGTAGTTGCAGATCTTCATAGGTGGGAGGTGTCTCCTCAGAAGTTCCCTATACTGGTGAAATTACACTCTTGGGAGGCAGAAAACTGGGCTTATTAAAAGTTTGTGTAAAATAAAAATAAATAGGCTCTGAGACTACCTGCCATGAGTAAAGTACATGGGTTTTGTGACAATTGCTTTGGCTTCTCTGGGGCCTTTGGTGCCTTCTTCCTGGGTTTCTGCTGTGGAACATGAGACTTCTAGTTGGCCAAGACATTGCAGAGAAGGGGATATGTATGTGTGTGTGTGTGTGTGTGTGTGTGTATATGTATGTATATATGTATGTATATGTATATATGTATGTATACATGTATATATGCATTATATATGTGTATATACATACACACACATATATACATATATATAAAGTATATACACAAACAAGTTCTTTCTTATATTTTAGAGTAATAACTAAGTCTTAGTTAACCATTAACTTATATTAGTTAAGGCTTAATTACCCAACCTTAATTGATTCATTAGTGCACTGAGGGCTTTGTGATTTTCAGACATAGTTTTACATCTCTTATTTATTCGATCCTCACAGCAATCCTGTGAGGTGTTTCCATTGTAGAAAAGAGGAAATCAAATTACACATAAATGACAGGCTTAGCCTAAACTCAACTGGTCCCAGCTCCCATTCCGATGTATATTCCAATGTTCCTCCATGCAGCCTTTCTCTAGCTGGGTTAGAACCTCTGTATTTGTCTGTTTGACATTGAGGTAGTTGAATTAGTCCATTAAATAGTCAAGTGAATTAAAAGAACAACAGCAAAAGCACTCATGCCCATTTGGTGCCCTATAGATAAAAACCAGTCAACTTAATTTTTCACTTTCCAATCAGTTATTCTGAGGGTGCCTAGATCCAGCCTTCAGCCAAAAGGTGCTTTCTAAGGCATGTGTCTTTTTTCCTATATGAATCATGTGTGTTTAGAATCCACAAAAAGAAGAGAGGGGTTTTAAGCAAATGTAAGATTTTGCTGAGAATTACAGGCATTATATTATATTTAAAAAACTGAATCTGCCTCCATTTTAAGAGGAATGTAGCTAGAAAGATCTTTGTTTGTTTGGTCTTCATTGACTGAATCAATGAGGTAGCTTCACACAAAAATAATTTTATTGCTTTGTACTCTCCTCCTATTTTACCTGACATCACCCTCATCCAGCATAGGCATACTTCTATCTATACATGCACATGCATAGATACATGCACATACAAACACACACACACATATACATTTATACATATATATGTATATATATATGTATATATATATATATAGTATGTTTCTTAGTTTTATTTAATAATCCAAAGGTAACGGCATGATCAGTAATGTATCACTACCAAGAGTGATTTTATTCTAAGAACAAGTTCCAAAAAAAAAAGCAGCACTTACTTTAGTGTGCTTTTAACTTGAGATTGCAATGGCATAGGTAAATTGCAATAAAAATAGGGTAATACTGACAGCAAATAGCCCATTTGGAAAAGTGTCTTTTTGTTCAAAATCAAGTACAAAATGATTTTTTTTGCAATAACACTATCAGCAGGGCTCTAAGGGTCATGTTAGACTACATAAGGGGTGTCTTTATTGGAAAATGCCTCATCTAACTCACTGCAATTCATAGATTTAAGCTCAGTTTACATGAGTGACTCTTTGCTCCCACTCACATAAAAGTAGCATTTAAATTTTTATTGACAATTTTTACATTACCTACATTTCCTGACATAGCCCCCTCCCCCTTCTAAGAGGGCTATGCCTTGTAACAAAGAATAAAAAAAGAGAAAAAATAGTTCATAAAAGTAACTAAAACATCAACCAAGTCTATTATCGTAGGCAGTGTTTCACACCCATACTCGACCACTTCTGCAAAGATGGAAATGAGTTGCTTTCTCATATTTCATCTTTGGGAACAAATTTGGTCATTTTGCGCTTTCTATTTACATTGTTCTATTCATTGTGCATAATATTTTACTGCTTTGTCTTATATCATTTTGCATCAGTTCATCTAAGTCTTCCCATGTTTATCTGTATTCATCATGTCCATTGCTTCTGACACTGTATTAATATTACATCCACCTACCACAATTGTTTAACCATTCCTCAATCAATGTATAATTAACTTTTTCCCCAAATGGAATTTTCTATGGATGCTTTTGCAATATCTCCAATTTCTACCTTTGGAAGCCAAGGATAAAATATGCTGGGGTAAATGGTGGTGGGGAAAGGAGGAAAAGTACATAGGTATCTATGTCTAAAGTGGGTACCTCAAGTGATCCCTATGGAATAAAAATCTCCTTTCCACACCAATAACAGATGTCAAATGGAGCCAGATACAAATTTATCTCAGTGGTTTCTAAGTCATTCTGGGATTTTTAGTGTAGTAACATATTAATAATGATCAACAAATCTCCCTTCAAATGTGAGGCATTTCATTGGATCATAGATATAGCATTGGAAGGGACCTCTGGGGACATCTAATTCAATCCTTTCATTTTACAGATGAGGAATTTAGGTCCCAGGAGGTAAAACAATTTACCCAAAGTCACCCAATAAGTAAACAATAGTGCTGGAATTCAAACCCGGGTCCTTGGATTCCAAGGTTGGAACTCTTTCTGTCATGTCATATGTGTGTTTGAACTGAAAGGGCCTCTCAAGTTCTTCCCTACCAAACCCCAAAAGAAACATGACCAATAAAAGGACAGATAACCATTTGTTGGAAAGATTATAGAGGAGTTTTTTATTCAAGTCAAGAACTGTCTTTTTCTAGCTAAATACTAGATGGACTTCATAGCCTCTAAAGTCCCTTCCATCTCTTTGGTTCTGTCCACTGAGGACCTGATCCAAACCTCTTCTAAGAGGGAGATATTAAGTCATTAATGTCAACCTGATCATACATGCTTCAATCTGAAACCATGGAGCTAATTCAATTCAAGGATTTTATGCCCTGTACTTAGATAAGATTAACAGTATTTTTCAAATAGTTGAAACTTTTTTCTCTATTTTTATTATGAATAATGATTTAACCTGTTTTTTTAATCATTCATTTCTGGTCTCTCCTGCTGGGGTTTAAATTACAAAATGATTTCCGTAGACTTATGGGCAACGAGACCAAGAGTGATCGAGGCATCATAATTGAACATGATCCGCAGTATTTTACACTGCATAATAAAAGAAGTGTGTCCACAACACTGCAAAACATAAAACTGGCAATAATTTAACTCTGAATATTTTTTTCCTTTAATTAAAATAAACTAATAAAGATTTCAGAGATGCTCTGATTTTAATAGAATGCGGAGTTATAATTGGTGACCTATTTTAAGCAATTTAATTTCCCATGACCTGCTTTCCAAATTAACATAGTAATAAAAGACTGTTTATTGTGTTTGGGAATGTAAGTTTCTCCTTCAAAGGTGTCACATGGCTTTGTGACTCAATTTAAAGGTATACTCCTTTTATTAAAATCTTTATATAAAGAAGCTGGTAAATTATGTAAAGATTTCTTTCTATGGCACCTAATGAGCCTAGAATTTTAAATCAAAGCATAATCAAAGAAAATGAACAAGGATATCTTGAAGATCTGTAAAATCACTATTAAAAGTCACTACTCACAGTGAATTCATTTGAAATCCCTTTCTTATTAAAAAAAATAATAATGTGAATGGAATGTGTCTTTTCTGGCAAGACACACACAGCCTCCTGTGTCAAATCCTTCTCTAATTTACCTTTCTGTCACACATGCAGGCTGCTGAGAAGGGCAGGGGGTGATCCTGTGAGATACAAGGGCTCCAAGTTATGAAGAATAAAGCTCAATTCTTCTTGCATTAACAGCACGTTATTGGTCGTGTTCTGTTTCTGTGCATCAGCCAAATGAAAAATGATTCTCTTCACGTGAAAGCAAATGGCTTCACACACACACACACACACGTATTCCTGGTTTTAACCACATTATGCCTATGCTTGAATTCAGATTCAGGGCCTGATGCAGTATAATCATATTAGATGTGGCTGGACCCTTCTACATGGATAGACTCATAGGTATGCATATTACATTAGGGACAGAGAAAGGAAGACAGGATGAGAGTCCTGGAGGTCATCGTTGGAGAAGATTTGGAGAAGAACAGACAACTGGTTTTGCTTCTACGCAGGAGGGATGCACACTCTCAAGCTTGCCCAAACCCTTCCCTTCACCACATTGTTGCTGATAAGAGAGCCAACCTCACCCCTAGCTGTACCCCTCCACCCAGAAGCCTGCTGTTAAATGTTCAACAACTGGCTCTGGGGTGGGGGTGGGGTGGGGGTGGAGAATTCACACACAGCTCACTTTCATATTTAATCTGCATTGTTGCCATTTTTCTATCACTTCTTAAGTGTTGACAATCCAGAAAACAATTATTTAAGCCCTGATATGTAGTGTTTGTCCATTTCCAAGGCATAAATATAATGAAAATTCAACATTTCACTCTCCAATGATAGAACCTGGCTCCAGGACACCCTGACCTTCACCCTCCCATACCCCTCTCCTATGGCTTAAATTTTAGACCAAGTGTACACAGGCTACAAACCACTGCACCTTGACTGAACTGAAAAGTTGATTTCACTTATTCTCATTTCATTTAATTTGATACCAATTAATTAACTAAATCCAGTCATTGTTTTCCCCACTAGATATTTTAGGTTCCTTGTGAATAAGGATTGGTTTTTTTTTCCTTTGTATGAATATTCCTAGCACCTAGCACAGTGCCTGGAACAGAGTAGAGGCTTAACAGATATTTACTGATTGGTTGTTGGTGCCAATACTTCAAAAACCCAATACTTCAGTGTGCATCTATAACTCTACTTCTGGAAATTTTTCTGGAATTTACCAAAGAGTCAACAGTTTCTACAGAATCACAGAATTTCAGAGTGGGAAGGGACCTCTGGTACCATGCACTTCAAATGCTTCCTGGGTAAGAATTCTCTCTACTAGAATCCCTTAAGTACTCATTTTACTTCTACTTGAAGGAGCTCACTGTCTCCTTGAGATGGGTCATTCCATTGCTGGATAGTTCTGATTACTAGGAAGTTTTTCCTTGCCTAGATTTCTAGTCTGCTTCTCTGCAGCTTCTTCTCACTGCTCCTAGTTCAGACTTTGGCTTTCAGCATAACAAGCCTAATTCACATGACAGACCAGCATTACTGAAATCTAACTACCCTGTCCCTCCTGAGTCTTCTCTTGTCTTCTCAGACTCCATTCTACAGGTTAAACATCCCCAACTCCTTTAACTGCTTTTATATGACAAAGTTTCCTCACTATGCTGGTCACCTCAGGCCATCTGGATGTGACATTTTCACAGCTATCTCAACTCTTGGTTATATACTTATCCTTGAACCTTAGCCCCAGGAAGAAATAATAAATGTATTTATAGCACTTTAAGGTTTATAAAGTTCTTTATTTATATTATCTCTTCTGACTTTTACAAAAACCCAGTGAAAGAGGTTGTTTTATTATTATTCCCATTTTATAGCTAGGGAAAGTAAGACTGAGACTAGTCAAGTCACTTGCCCAGTGACACACAGCTAGTATCCAAAGCTGGATTTGAACTCCAGTCTTCCTGATGCCAAGACCAGCATGCTGTCTACTATGCCACCTAATTGTCTTCACGTTGGTCTCTAGATGCTTTAAATGTATAGTTCACTCATTTCTTGGTTCCCTGTTTCTATTATGCACAGAGTACCTCTCAATTTCTATTTTAGATTGTAAGTTTCTTGAGACCAAGGTCTAGAGCAATGTCATTTTTACTGCATAGTGCCCAACATGAAGTCATGTGCTGTCACAAGGAAAGACTTTCATTTGGTGGGGAGCAGCAAGTAAGGAGAAGAGTTATGAAAGTGGGGCGGGTGAGTAGTGTTAATAATGCAAAAAATGTAAAAAAAGATAAAAGCATCATTGGAACATTAAAAACACATGGAAGAAAGAAGTTTAGAAAGGGACAGACAAGGAGGGAAGTATTGACACTGTTACTTAAATTTAATATATAACTAATGTATATACAATATATTATATTACATAATATATAATGAATGTATCATTCATGTTTTCAAAGACAAAAAAAATTATCGATGATTATAGTCATGATAATACTGATATATAACTTCACATTTGTACAATGCTTTACAGTTACAAAGCAATTCCGTATGCACTGTCTCATCAAGATAGGTAGGAAAGAGATTACTCTCCTCATTTTAACAGATAAGAATACTGAGGCTCAAAACATGGAGGCACAAAGCCCAGGAAATTGTGCTATTATTCTGAGTTCCTATATTCCTATATGCCTTTTCCTGGTCAGTCTCTGTCTCCATTCTGAGAACCTCTGCATCCCAGGTCCTTCTATAGGTTGATTGGATTTTGTTCATACAAATGCATCTGAGAAGAGAGAAATCTCACTTCTATACCGAGTACCAGACAAAAGACTTTTGCCAAAGTGGAGATATAAACATAAAACACAAAGCAAACACCTTTCTGAAAACAACAGAAAAGAAGATCCCTATGGCTCTCAAGGGCAACTTAAATTCATGGCAATTTTTTAAAATACAAAACAAGTAACAATCGTTATCAGAAATCAAGGGTTTGTCGTTGCTGTTATTTACATATGTCCAATCTTTGGCTTTTGTGCATCTTTGTGCTGAGGAAGATTGATTAAAATTCGCTTGAAACTTTTCTTCTTACATACTGCTACCACCAGCATTCATTTTACAACCAATGAAAAACAACCCCTTCCCCTCCCCCAAAAAGCAAAACTCCAAATAACAAAATCTTTAGCTGGTTAAAAGAAATTAAACAAAGGCCAGTTCTTCTAACTAAAACAGAAGATTCACACACACACACACACACACACACTCCATGATGATAAAAATAAAAAGGAAGGAAGGAATAACCAAATGAATACAGGAATGAAGAATGGAGGAAAGAGTAAGTGGAGATGAAAAGAGAAAGAAAAATTAAGCAGAACAGGATGAATGAAAAAAGGAAGAGGTAAAGTACGAGAATGAATAAATGAAAAAGATAGGGGAAAAGGAACAGAATAAAAGAGGAAAGAGAAAGAGGGAAGCAAGGAGGAGGGAAGGAAGGAAGGAAAATGAGGAAGAGGAGAGGAAGAGTGAGAAAACAAAAAAAAGAGTACAAAGAAAAGAAAAAGAAGAGGGAAACGAAAAGATGGAGAATTAGAAAAAAAGAATGGAAAGAAAGGACAGCAAAGGAAGAAAGGATAAGAACTCAGTGAATTCAATTTTAAAAATATAGTACTGGGGATGGGATTATATTTTACCAACCCAAATAGCCACTTATTTTGAATTTTTCACTCTTCTCTTGGGTTGATGCAATTGCCCAAATTTGTAGCATTAACCTTGTGAAAGCCCAAGCTCTGGGTAGCTTGTTGGATTGTCCTTCAGCAACACTTGTCTTTTCTGCGTTTATTAACAGAGGAAGGCACTGAGGGCTCTGTGGGGGAGATGCAGTCAGGGAGGTGAATGGGAAGCACTCAGGAAACAGGAGCACAAGGGCCCTTTGTCAGGAGGCTGAGTTTACACAGGGTCTGTGATCTGCACAAAGACAGCCTTCGAGAGGGAAACGGAGCCCCCAATTACAGGATACCTGTGTGACGAGGGGCCTGAATGTCCTTCACTGAGAAGAGGCTCACGCAAATGCCCCCATTAACAGGAAAGCATTTGATAGAAATTTAATTCTAGGACCTGCAAACAAGACTGGTTATAGAATCAACCAACCAATGAGTCTTTACTTGCCTCAGCAACCTCCTGCCTCCGGGTACCTAGCCTTAGGCTGGATTATACCAGGGGAGACTGGGGCAGGAGAAAAAATGGTTCCTTCCCTCAGAAAGATCTAGTTGGGGGGAAAGAAGACGCAAACACGGGAGAAAAGAACAATTTAAAAAAACGTGCATTCATGCATTCTCTTAAGAGGTGGGATAATCAGAGCTAGTAGGAAAGGGTAGTTTCTAAGAATATAGACTGGATTTAGTGGGGGACTAAAACTGCAGTTTCTTCCTATCTATCCTTATTTACACTTGCCCCCCCAATAGATTCTTCCAACTCTTCCAAGTCTTGCCTCCCCAAATCCCTGGATCCCCAGGTTCCTGGCCTTCAGCACCCCTCAGTTCCTGGATCCTCAGCTTCTTGAATCCTTAACTTACTGGCCCCCTCACCCGCCCTTCCCTAACTCTTAGTTCCTCAGCTCCTGGCCCCTCAGCCACTCAGTTCCTTGGCCTCTAACCCCCCACCCCCACCCCACCAGCCCTTTGGCTGCTCAGCTTTCTCCAAACTCCCCAATCTCCTAGCTCCCCAACCCCCAGCCCTCCAGCTCCTTGTCCCCCACCCCCTACCCCTTTCTAGAATGTCGGAATCCATTGACACGAATCATTTCCAGTGGATTAGACCAGTCAAAATAACAAAAGCTGCCAGGCCTGAGTTAGTGGGGTGGAGCCATGAGAGATGTTTGTTCTAAAATTGTCTGAGGTTTCTGAGAGAAGCAAGAAGTTGAAATCGGCAGATTTTCTGGTGTGTTGTCTATGCCAGGATTGCACTTTGCTACTGAACGAATGTACCGTCAGTGCCCAGACCCACAGAACAAACGAGGGGTAGCTGTAAATTAGGGGGAAATGGCATTCTGATGAGGACAAAAGCTGCGGGAGCACAGCTGGAGTGTACCTTGTTCTCACAGGAGCCTGGAAATGGATCACCTCATTCTTGCCTTGATTGGCATAGGTCCTATGCAATCAGCTAATTTTGCTGACCCTCCAAAAACTCCTCTTTGTTCCCCAGTCCCCTTTACTGCTGCTCGGTACCAAGGTCTCTCTCTATTTCAATCCCACATCTTCATTTCATAAAATTTTCTTATGAGTCCCCAGCTCTGTTGTTGTGGTTCCTACCCCTCCCGCCTCTCCTTTTCATCCTCTTCCCCCTGCAGTCCCTCTGCTGATCATGCCCCCTTAGTGACAGACAGCACAAGTCTAAAGCTAGCATATTTTCCTTCTGATAAAAGCTATCTGGATGAACATTCACAGGACCCTATTTAGGGTAAAATCATGTTGCTGGGGCTCCCCGCTCAGGAACATCTGAACTGTTGTCTCTCCTGACCTTGGCTGCTTTGTCTGCAGGGATGTCCTTTTGTTAATCCAGTTTTGTGCTAGATTAATTTTTAAAGATAAAAAAAGAGCCTCCAATTCATGTCAGGTGCTATTCTTGGCCAGCGGGGATCAGGCTGAGCCCAGCACCCAGGGAGGGGAGCAAACAGTCTTATATAAGGAATAATTCCCTGTGGGGCAAGCATCAGGATTACCCACTACCGAGATCCCAAAGGCTTGTCTGCTTGTTCAGAAAGAGTCTTCCTGTACCCAGCAGGCTGGCCTGACTTTCTACACTGACCGGATGGTGAAACCCACATCCGATTTGATTCTGAAAGAAGGGTCAGCCTAAAGCTGCCTGTGACTCCCCAGTCATAATTGTGTCCTTAGGGTTTTTTGTGCCATAAGAAATGTTAACTGTGAAGATTACAGGGAAGAATGGGAAGAATATGAACTGATGAAAATGAAGTATGCAGAACCAGGAAAACAATACACACAGTCGCCCCTTAACAACGTAAATGGAAAGGATAGTAACAACAAACGGTCGAAATGGAATGTCGCAAATTAAGGTGACTAGATTTGGCTCCAACGAAAAGATATAGGAAAGCACCTCCCCCCACCTTTTGTTGCACAGGTGGGAGACCATGGATATGGAGCACTGTAGGGATATTGGACGCCAGCGATTCGTTGTTGTGCCAATTTTCCATCTTCTTTTGTATTCTTTATTATATAGGATAGCTGGGATGGGGGGGGGAAGGGGGGAAGGGCGGAGTAGCAAAGGGAAGGGAATGTATTAGGAAAAGTAGGAGTTTTTAAAGTGATAGATATGAATAAAAATTCATTTTCAAAATTATCTAGGTAACCATGATTTGTTTTTAACAGAGAAATAAATCTTTAGCATCCAGAACAAAACTCAGAGACTAAGGAAGCAGTTTTCTATTTTCTAAGGGCTTGATCCTCATGGCTTAAGTCAGGGATTCTTTGCCTGGGGTCTGTGGATAGATTTCAGGAAAAATATGAGCTCATAAGGGGATAAAATTACACTTTATTTTCACTCTAAATGAAATTTAGCATTTCTCCAATGATTAATGTAGGCAACAAACATTATTCTGAGGAGTTCATAGGCTTTCTCAGACTACCAAAGGGGCTGATGACATAAATAAAGATTAGAAATTTCTGGTTTAAGACACACCCTATCTATGTTCCATTCTAGCCTGTGGCCTGAAAAGGGGGGTATGGAAGCGAAAACTGAAAGTATTAGGAATTGGGTAGGTGGCATGCTATGGGATTAGGTACTCCAGTCATCAGGAAAATAGATTCTACAGTCTAAGTAAAATTATTCCCCTACTGCTGTCCCCAGAGTGATTCTCATTAATACTACCTGATCAGCATGCTTCCAGTTTGCACTACATACTGGCCCTGAAATGTACCAACTCAGGCAGGACTGAGAATTCTCCTTCCAAAATCTTTCAGGAGAATTTCCAGAAAGAGAGAAAAGGAAACAGACTCAATCTGTGCGGTCTCCGAGAGGATAACTAGTATGAAGGGGTACAAGTTTCATGGGTCAGACTTCAGCTCAACATAAGGCATGATTTTCTAACAACTAAAACTATTTAGTAATGGAATGGTCTATTTCATGGAGGTAGAGAACTTCCCACCATTGAGTCAGCCTGTCCATATACATAAAGTACCTACTGTATACCAGGCATTCTCCAAGGTGTTGGGAATACCAAAGAAGGCAAAAAGAAACCTAGTTTCTACTCTTAAAGAGTTTGTAGATATAGATGACTCTAAACAATCTATACACAAGATAAATTGGAGATAAACAGAGGGAAGGCACTAGCATGAGGGCAGGGAGAGGAGGGCAAGGGTGGGGGTAGAGATCAGGAAAGGCTTCCTGTACAAGGTAGGATTTAGCCTGGAAATCCAGGAGGCAGTGATATAGAGGGAAAGACTCTCAGACATGGGAGACAGCCCATGGAGTCAGGAAATGCAGTATTTTGTGTGAGGAACAGAAACAAAGAGAATATATCTAGATCACCGAGTAAGTGGTGCAGTATAAGGCATAAAAAGACTGGAAAGGTTGGGGAGGTGCAGGTTTGAATGCCAACAGGGATTTTATATTTGCTACTGGAGGTGATAGGGAGCCATTGGAGCTTATTGACCAGGGGAGTGACATTGTCAGAACTATACTTTAGGATTGGGGTGGGGGGAATTTTGTGGCAGGAATACCAACTGGAAGGCTACTACACTAGTGCAGACATAGATAAGGGCCTACAGCAGAGTAGTGGCAGAGTCAGAGAAGAGAATGAGGAGTGTGTAACACCAAAGCCTCGTGCAAGCCTGGGTCACTGGGAGAATGGTGGTAATCTCCACTGTCATTGGAAAGCTAGGAAGATGGCCTTGGGGGAAAAATAATGAATTCAGTATTAGACATGTTGAGTTTAAAATGTTCAAGGAGCATCCGGTTTGAGATATCCAATAGGCAATTTGAAATGCAGGTCAGCAGAGATGTTAGGGCTAGATAGGTCAATGTGAGAATCCTCAACATAAAGATGACAACTGAATCCATGAGAGTTAATGATGTCATAAAGTTAAATAGTACAGAAGAAGAAGAAGAGAAGAGGGCCCAGGACAGAGCCCTCTGGGGCATCCATGTTTATCAGGTACAATTTGCGTGAAGATCCAACAAAGGAAACTGAGAAAGCAGTCAGGTAGGAGGAAAATCAGGAGAAAGTAGTGTTACAAAAGCCTAGAGAGAAGAGAGAATCCAGGAGTAGAGGGTGATTGACAATGCCAAAGGTTACAGAGAGGCCAAAAAATATAAGGACTGAGATAGGGGTAGAGAACCTTCAGCCTCAAGACCACATGTGGCCCTCTAGGTCCTCAAGTGCAGCCCTTTGACTGAATCCAAACTTCACAGAACAAATCTCCTTAATTAAAGGATTTTGTGAAAGTTCTGTAAAACTTGGATTCAGTCAAAAGGCCATGCCCAAGGACCTAGAAGACCATATGTGTCCTCCAGATTCCCCACCCCTGGACTGAGAAAAGACCATTAGATTTGTCAATTAAGAGATTGTTTAGTAACTGAAGAAAGTCATTTCAGTTGAATGATTGGAGTCAGAAGCCAGACTATAGAGAGTGAAATAAGTAAGTGGAGGGGAAAATAGAGAATAAGACAGTGGAAAGGAAAGCAAGTGAAGGCACCTATTGTAGAGGGCCTTCTCAAGAACCTTAACCACACCAAAAAAAAGAGAGATAGGACAATAGTGAGCAGATATGGATGCATTAAGTGAGGGGGTTTTGAAGATGGAGGAGACACAGGGGTGCTTGTATACAGTAGGGGAGCAACCAGTAGATTGGGAGTGACTGAAGATAAGTGAGAGTGGAGATGATAGAGAGATGATAGATAGGCAATCTGCTGAAGAAGATAAGCTAGAATGGGATCACTTGTCTATGTAGAAGACTTTCCCTTGGCAAGGAGAAGAGCTACCTCATTATATGAGACAGAGGTAAAGGAGCAGATAGTGGTAGAAGGCATCTGGGTGATATGAGATGAGGAGAGGAGAAGAGAGAGCTCTCAATGAATGGCCTCAATTTTTTCAGTGAAAATAATGAGGCAAAGTTCCCAGCCAAGAAGGCTGGTGAAGGGAGCTATGGGAGGTTTGAAAATGGATAAAAAAAATTTGTAAAAGTTGCTCTGGTGAGTGGGATAATGAGTCAATTAAGGAGGTGAAAGAAGGACTGCCTTGCTACAATGAGAGCACAGGTAAGATTTCTTAATATAAATTTGTAGCAGATCTAGTCAACACAATTTCATAACTTTTTCCTGCTCTGTTCAACAGCACATAAGTAGAATCTAAATCAATGAATAGTAGGAGTAATCCAAGGCTGAGACTTGGCAGAAAAGTTCCGAGATAGAATAAGGGAGACAAGGGACTCCATAAAAGAGAAAAGTGAGAAGTTGAACTGGTTCACTAAGGGGTCAAGATGGGAAAGGGAGGAGGATGTTGGACAGCCTGGGAAAGAACTAAGGAGTAAGGGTATTGGAGGCCACAGTATATATGGAGAATGGGGTTCAGGATCTCCAGACCTCAGGACAGGTGGAATAACAATAGATTGTGATCAAATTAGGGAATTAGAGAGTACATAAACATGGAAGTGAAGAATTTCTGGGTGAAGGCAAGATCAAGGATATGATCATCCCCATGTGTGGCTGAAGTGGAGTGGAAAAGTAGGGCATGGGAAGTTAGTAACTTGAGGACCTGGGAGGTAAGGAGTTTTCAAGGAGTATCAGTATGTATGCTGAAGTCCCTAAGTATGACAATAGGACTTGGAAAGGAGAGAGAGAGAGAGAGAGACTGTGAGCTACATACTGAGTTCAGTGAAGAAAAAGGGAGAGTATCCTGGAAGGTCAAAGACAAGAGTTACCAGAATTGTAATTGAAAAATAAGATTTGCATTGAGTGAACTTCAGACAAAGAGGGGTTAATATGTAAAGAAGGTAGAGAGCCCCTAGAACTGGTAATGGGGAACAAAGAGTATTCTATCTAATTCCCCTACCTCTGCCAGTGAGTTGAGGGGAATCAACAAAAGTACAACCAGTGCTGGAAAGGTGGGGGCTGTGTCATCAAGAGTGAGCCAGGTCAGTGAGAGAGACAGAAAATGAAAGTGGAAGTGGGAATTGAAGAAGGAAAGGCATGAGAAAGTAAAAGATTTAAGTTGAAAGCAAGGTTGTTACCTATGGACCAGGCATTCCAGAGAACCCTGGGTAGGGGAAATGATAGGGTAGGGAGAGGATAGAGAATGGGGTTTGGATAGTGATAGCCAGTAGCCAGGATCACTGGACTGGGGAAAACATGACTGGGTGGGAGTTTGCTAATCATTGCTGAATACATTCAAAAATGCTATTAATCTCACTAGGGGTTCAGCCTCAGGATGGTATCCTCTCAGAGTGTTAGGCAACTCAGGTGAAGGGATGAGTGAGGGAAGCTGATGAAAATGTGTGTTTCCTCTGCCAGCAGACAGGGCAGGCCAAAGATAGGTGGAAGGAGCAGGAAGGCATAGCAACTTAGTCCCTCGTAGACAGCAAGGGATTCCTGAAACATGAAAGGCCCCCTGAAAGAGGGAAGAGGCCAGCCCAGGGGACTGACCTATGATGGAATAGTGCTTAGTGGAATAGTGTCTCTCTGATCCCCTGCAAATGAGAAGAGGTTGGCTCAGAGGACTGGCATGCAATAGAATGCTGTCGCTCTGATCATCTGCTGGCAGCAGGAGGCCAGGTCTAAAGACCAGCATGATATGGACTGGAAATGTTTGAGTAGAGGCTAGATAACCCTTTAAATGTGTTTTAGAGGAGATCTCTGCTCAGGTATCAAGAGGTTGGACTAGAAGTTCTCTGAGATCCATTCCAACCAAGACATACTTGAGGAGGCTTTGTGTGATGGGATCAGAGAACAAAATAAAACAGACTCTTCTTAGTTCTGTAAGAAGAAAACCAACTATCTTTAATCCTGTAGTACATGTTACCAAGGAGCAGAAAGCGGGACCTTCTTGGCCAACAGAACCTTCACAAGCAGCTCCATGGATATTTTAATTTAGTTTATGAAGGAAATGAACTAGAAAACTAGGAAAGATATATTTTAAGTAGAAAGAGCTTTCTACACTTCAGATTTCTGCATGAGACCGAACCACAAGTGCCAATGGGCACATCAAGAAACTAGAGGCAAGGCATGGTGGGGGAAAGTGGCTGGCACATTGTAGATGCTTTGCAAATGCTTGCTTGATTGGCTGATTTTGAGGCAGGAGACCTGGATTCCAAACCCATCTCTGATATGTAGTTTCTGTCAGGTCTTGGTCTAATTGTTTAACCTCTCTGAGCCCCAATGTCCTCATCTGCAAAATGGGGATAATAATAGCTATTGGTCACGAGGTTATGGTGAGGAAATAATTTGTAGACCTGAAACAACTACAGAAAAGCAACTTATTAATTGCTACTACCAAACTCACACATTATATTGCCTTTGAAGCCCAAAAGTGATGACGTGATTTTTTCCCCTACAAATAATAATTGTTTGAGATTGACAGTGTTTTCTTCTCTTCTCTGTTTAGCATTTTGGGTGACCACAAGCATGTTATTTTACATCTCTCTGCACCTAAGTTTCCCCATCTGCAAAATGGACATAACGAGTTCAGAGGCAGCATGGAGGAGTAAAGTAGATGGTTGGCTTTGGAGTCATGAAGACCTGGATTCAAGTTCTACTTATGACACACAATTGCTATGTGACTATGAGCAAGTCTCTTACCTTCTCAGTCCTCCAGACAACTCTCCAAGATTCTAAGAAAATTGATATGGTAGAATGGAAAGGGCTCTGAAGTGTCAGGACCTAGGTTCAAACCCTGCTCCAGATATTTACAACCTGTGTTTAACAAGTCAATTAGTCTCAGTTTTCCCTTCTGTAAAATGAGTAAGTTGGACTAGAATGTTTCTGAGTCCCTTCTAGCTCCACATCTTTGATAAAAGTCATAGATGAGCTGTTGATCTGCACCAGTAGAGAGAATTTCCACACTCGAAGTTCTCTATACCAATGAAATCACAGGTCTAGTACAAAAAAAGTAAAATATACTTCTGAAGGGCTGTTGTGAGGAAAGTTCTTAATAAACCTGAGCTATTAAATATCATTTAATATTTGGAAAATGTTATTTATTCGATCCCTATGTGGTTTGTTTGTTTGGAGCCCAGGTATAATTAAACTTGTCTTTTTGTTTGCTTGTTTATTTCTAATGAGATGTTGGAGCAAGTTGCTCTGTCTATGGTGAGCAAATGGCTGGTGTCTCTCCACTACAGGTGGCCTATCAGCCATATGGAGGTCACCTTGGCACTTTCCAGACGCAGCCTCATTTTCTCATTTGGGAAGGAAGGACTCTGTTTAGGGAGCGGCTCTGAATGGGTTTATCTAACTTGGACAGCATCCGTCTGTTCCAGGCTGAGAATGTACACAGGGCTGTCATGCAAACAGCAGCAATAAATCTCTGGACCCCATAGCCTCCTGGTGCCATGACAGTGACACCTTGTGCCATCCAATTTGGAAATCATCCTTTGGAACAGGCCTCTGGCTACCTGACAGATGCTGGAGGACAGGGCTCTGTGGAGGGACTGGGCAGAGAGAATGCTTCCTTTTACTCTGTGCTCTCCTAGAGAGCCAGTGGCTGCAAGCACCTGGGAAGGAAACATGCAAGAAAGATGAAGGCACTGAGCCCTGGGCTCTGCTCTGGTCTAAGGGTATAATGATGCTATGCTTCTTGCTTTAAACCCTTCTCTGTTATCTGCCATGGAGAAAGCCAGATCCGGAAAGGCCCACAGGGAGCATCTAGTCCAACCCTGACACTTTATGGGCAGATAAATTAAGACTTAGTCCTTAGATGTGACTTGTTCAAGGGCATGCAGAGCAAAGACTTGAACCCAGGTCTCCTGGTTTCTACTGCAGAGCTTTTTCTCCTATACCAAGTTGTCTCTCATCATTGTAGTTTATTGGGGAGGTGGGGTAACCAGACCTACGATTTCATTGGTAGGAAACTCTCAGTAAGGGAACTTCCTCTAGCATTTAGCAACTGTTTTTCAACTTATAGTCTCAGAGTGTTAAATGACTTTCCCAGGTCACACAACCAGTATGTGTCAGAGATGTGTCTTGAACTCAGGAAATCCTGGCCTTGAGGATTGCTCTTGGTCCATTAGGTCACACTGCCTCCAACACAGTTTACTTTAGCAAAGACTAAATCATAGGGGTTCCTTCCTTCCCCCACTTCATTCCTGAGGAAAGGAGAGGTTGGGGAATTATGTATGGAGGATTGCACAAACCTTTGTTCTAAATGAAAGGAGCCCTTCCCATGAGATGACAGAAACTGGTGCCAAAGTTGCTTTACAATTTTGTGCAATGTCATGGCAACTCCTGGAGAGAGATAGATGAACTCTCAGAGAGTCACTTTTTCCGTGCTTAGCTCCCTATTTCTTCCCTTCTACCTCCCTCCCTAACTCAGCTTCTTTTCCTGTAGTAACTTCCCTCCTTTGTTCATCTGTAAAATGGAGATCATAATAGCACTTTTCTCCCAGAGTTGTTGTGCGGGTAAAATGATATAATATGTGTAAAGCATTTCTCAAACCTTAAGGTGCTATATAAATGCAAGCTATGACCATTATTATTGTCATAGTTATTATTGGCACGTAACAAATACTCAGTGCTTGACTAACAGTATCAATGCTGACTGATTGAAACTGGTCAGGAAGACCAGTTGCATCCTACTCTCCCTAAAATATCCAAATGTGGTCTTGTCTTCATAAGACATTTCCCCTTATCCCATAATACTCTCTCATTCTCTTCAATCTTTCTGCTGCTGAAGACCCCAGACTTCCCACTTTTGAGGCAGGTTGGTCCCTCAGAGCAGTTAGAATCTAAGTGATACCTGAGCACTTATAGCATCAGGTACCTTTGGGAAACTCCTCTTCCCAACCCAGCACATTCACTCCTGCTGTCCAGGTCACATTATGGCTACAGTGGGCAGCCCTCAAAGAGAAGGCTCTGAAATCTGGTAAATGACTAGGAAGAGCTTCTTCTCTTTTTGTTTTAGGTAGGATAGAGTAAATGATACCGGATGAGCAAGCAAGGTTGTGTTGTGATCTTCATCAAAGATTTCATTACATTCTCTTTGCCACCAAATCCATCCCTTTTCCAAACTTTCTGATTACTATTAAGGGTTCCACTATCCTCTCAATCACCCAGGTTTAGAACCTTAGGGTTATATTTAACTCCTCTCCCACCCGCACACCATATATCAGTTGCCAAATCTTGTCATTTCTACCTCTTCCCTCAGACAACCAGCCTTCTAATTCAGGCTCACATCATTTCTTGCCTGGATTACTACAACAGTCTCCTAATGGTCTGACTCAAATCTTCTTTCCAATCTATCCTCCACACAGCTTCCTCAGTGATTTTCCTAAAGTGTAAGACAGATCACGTCATTCCTTGGTTCAATAAATTCCAGTGACTTTCAATTGTTGATAGAATACAATAATATTGCATCTTTATTCATCTTTTGATGACTATTTTTATGTAAATTTTATAATGTACAAAATCATTGTTGCAGTGGTGCATGCCTATAATTTATAAGCATATATATCGGTGTTCATGATACATTTTTGTTTTACTGATTTGAGTGAACAATCAAACCTTTGGGGAGTGCTGATCTAGTCCAACTCCCTCATTTGACAGAGGAGAAGGAGAGAAGTGGCTGGTTTATTGTCACCAAAAGTAGATGCAGAACTGAGTCTCCTAATTCCTAGTACAGTACTATGACACATAATGCCTCTTGCAACAGCACAACCTAGCATATAATTGTGGTGGCAAAGAGAGGAGAGCCCAATATCCCTTTCTTGAAAATATTCATGCTGTTAAAAAAAGGAAGGAAGGAAGAGAAAGAAAGAGAGAAAGAGAGAAGGAAAGAAAGAAAGAGAAAGAAAGAAAGAAAGAAAGAAAGAAAGAAAGAAAGAAAGAAAGAAAGAAAGAAAGAAAAGAAGGAAGAAAGAAAGAAAAGAAGGAAGAAAGAAAGAAAGGAAGGAAGAAAGAAAGGAAGGAAGAAAGGAAGGAAGGAAGAAAAGAAGAAAGGAAGAAAGAAAGAAAGAAAGGAAGAAAGAAAGAAAGGAAGAAAGAAAGAAAGAAAGAAAGAGTCATGCAATTTTAGAATTAGACTCTATTTCAGTGTAAATGGGCAATCAGGTCTCCTCTACCCTGGTCATTAGTCTAGGGCAACTGAAAGACAAAGAACTTACTCTGTAATGGATTATTGAGGCCATCAAAAATTAGTAGATTAGAAAACTTTTGACCCATAGCCTAGACCACAACATACTGGTCCAAAGGACGGTAGCTGACTAGTTGTACACCTAACATGATCATATGTTTTCTGTGTACTATAAGCAGGGATATGCTGGAACCAACTCTTTTTTTCCCATTTCATACTGCTTACTTTTTTTAAACTGTGTAACAAGAACTACAGATCATTTTCAAAGCTACCCTGTTTTTCTGTGCTTCCAAGTTTTCTTTTGTTTTCTGCTGTGTACTTTTTTCCTTCCTCCCTCCCGGTCCCACCCTAGAGAAGGCTGTCATTAGACACAAATATGTGTGTATATATGTATGTGTATGTAAACCCACTACACATACTTCTATTTATTAGTTCTTTCTCTGGAGGTGGATAGCGTATTTCTCTGTAGGTCGTTTGTAATTGATTTGAATATTTATAATACCCAAAATGATTTAGTCATTCAAAGTTGTTCTTGGAACAATATTGTTGTTACTGTGTACAATGTTCTCTTGGTTCTGCTCGTTTTACTCTTCGTTATTTCATGGGAGCCAACTCTTTAAGGCTCTGAGAGAATGTGGGCGCATTCACACCTCCAAAATCCACAAATACTACAAACAGGGCATGATTTATGGGTTTTTGATCGAGTAGGCTTAATAAAATGATGCAGAAAATATTAATAATGGAGATTAACCTTAGAAGTATATCTTGTGTACATTTTGAGAGCCAGTTGTTAAGCATTTACCAACACATCTCTGACTATATGGAGATATGACTCCTATGCAGATAAGCTCCTCCATCATCTGTTTATCCAGCGGAGACAGTCTTGTCTATGAACCAAGTGATGCTTTTCCCTGACTTGCCTTGTAACTAGCCTTTTCATTGGCTTATATACTAAATTATAAGCAGTGAGTTTACTTTCTATGACATAAGTACCAGAATATGTGGTCAAAGTCTCAGCGATCTCAAGATTCAGAGAAAAAAGGAATCATGGAATAATCATTAGGGCACTGAACTAGTCAAGGAGACCTAGGTTCAAATTCTGCCTCAGCCATTTATGAGCTATGTGCAGATGTCCCTAGCTAGGCAGGTTGCTTACCTGCAGTTTCCTCATTTTAAAATAATGGGATTCAAATCTGTTTCTATGGTCCTTTCTAACTCTATCTATGACCCTATGTCTGAGTAGCTGTTTTCATGCAATGCCTACCATACATTTCGGGGTGTGGTAGCCTGATGACACTAATGTGTGTTTGTAGATGGGTATTAGGAATTTGAGATCCTATAGGAAGCAGCACAAACCATGCTTGGAAAAGCACTTTGGTTGAAAATGGAAGGAATACGTTTGGAGGGTGACACCACCCTGGTGGGGTGGAGCAGAGACTTCAGACAGCAATACAGACCCTGGTGTGAAGCTGCTACGAGAGAGTCTACTCAGCTACATGAGGGTGAGTAGGAAGGAAGGACAATAATGGGCTAAAGGAGGAGCTCATCTGAGCTTTCACCTGGTAACTTTTTATTTTAACTAGTTATTCTTTCTAACTAGATTTTAAGGTCTGTTGTTTCCATACAACTAAAGCATGCCCAGATTTGGGGCCTAGAGGCCAAGTCCCATTATGCCACCCTCATTCCACTCTATGCATTAATGACATCATTTTCATCAAATATTTATTAAGAACCTACTATGTGCTGAGTGCTGGACTAGGTACTGGGAGATACAAAAATGGCCATACATTTTCTCTCCCAGACCTCTAAAGCCAAATACTTCAAGTTGTAAAAAGAATGTTCCTTATAAGAGCTCTGCAAATGAAGTGTTATTAACTTCATTTTAGAGTTGAGGAAACTGAAACTCAGAGAGGTCAAGAGATTTGCCTAGGGTCACACAGCTAGTAAGTATTCAAGCTGGGATTTTGAACCCAGGTTTTCTGACTCCAACATTCATGTCTTTGACATTATTCCAGGTTACTCCTTGCAGTATGGTGCTCTGCACACAGCTGGCATTCAATATATACTCACATCCATTCCTTTCATTTGTACATTGCTTCGTCATCACCCACGTCAGAGAAGGTGCTGTGCTCTATGAGCAAAGCAGAACTGAAACAGCTCAAAGGAACCTCAGGATGCACAGGTTTGGAGAGTCCACCCCAAATGTTCACACGGACTATTTGTGCCACACCTGTGGTAGAGCATTGCAAGCTCGTATTGGTCTGATCAGGAACAGTGACTCAAGCATAGTGATGTCATTTTGGTCCTCTTCGAGAATGAAGGACAACAACCAGCCAACATTGCTTCATACTTAGCAAAAAGCTTAGAGAAGTGATTTGTTCCAGGCTGCTTATACAAGCAATTTAGCCTAATGGATAGAGCTCTGCATGTGTACTCAGGAACATCTTAGTTCAAATCCCATCTCAACACTTGTTGGCCATATCACCCTGGCAAGTTAGAACCTCTCAGAATCTCAGTTTTCACCTCTGTGCACGGAAATAATAATAGCATCTACCTACTTCACAGGGTTGTTATAAGAGTCGCCTGGGAAATATTGAAAGTACTTTGCAAATCCTAAAGCATTTTGTAAATGTGAGATAAGTTTCTTATTATATAGCTAGGTCTACTGATTCAGTCTGGCCCTCTGCAGCAATTTTTCATGGGGGGGGACCCATTTCACTGGTGTGAGGAACTCTCAGTGAGGAAATACCATATAGCAATGCAGAGCATTGTTGTTTATAGGCTTATGAACAATAAATAAATAGGTAGGTAGGTAGATAGATAGATAGATAGATAGATAGATAGATAGATAGATAGATAGATAAATATATAAATAAATAAGTAGATGAGTGAATGAATAAATATATAAATGAATGAATAGATGAATGAGTGAATAAATGAATACATGAATGAATGAATGAATATAAATAAATGAATGAATAAATATGTAATATAGTATAGTTATATAAAGTTGCCTGAAGCATAGAAAGATTAAGCGACTTGCCCAGAGCTTTTTAGCCAGCAATTGTCAGAGGTGAGACTTGAACTCAGATCTTACTGATTCCAAGACTCATTCTCAATCCATCCCAGCACACTGCCCCTTGGTATGGTTGGTGGATGCTGCGTTTGGTACATATCATTATAACTTTAGTGATAGCGTTGGAAGACAGTGGTTGGTTGTAGTGGTGATTATTGGTGTTGCGATTGTTATTGGTGATTGCAGGTGGTTGTCGTTATTTTGTTTATGTTATACTGTTTTGATGTTATGTTATTCTCATGCCGTCATTGTCATACTATATGTTGGTGTTGCTGTGTTGTTTTGTTGTTGTTGTACTGAGTTTTGGTGTTATAATACCGGTTTTGTTATTGTTATACTACCACGCTTGCCTATTGATCGACTAAACCAGACTGAAATTTCCAGCCAGAGTTTAACAGACGGGCACAATTTTTTATTTTGTCCACTAATTGCCTTTCCGTTGTTGGGATGTTGACTGGGGTTTTGGGACTAGCTACAAACTAGTAGATATGTTCATCTTTGCTCTGGTCACCTTCTTCAGGACAGGCACCTTTTCTGATGTGGCTGTGTAGACTAGATGAAGAAAAAGGCACAAAGCCAACACTCAGAACAATGTGATCTCATGGGCTTGAAACTCAGCCATGGAATTAAACCTCTTTAGGAGATCAACAAACTCAGCAGGTATGGGGAAATGACAGGCTTTCCAGCAGCAACAGAATCACTGACAGAGAGAAGAGGGGTGCCTGCCCTGCCTGCTAGAGATATTCTCACAAGGGAGCATGATGGCTGAGGAAGGAAGATAGAAGAGCCCTGAATGGAGAAGCTGACAGGAAGCGATAGGCCCAGCTGTGCACAGCTGGGAGAAAAAAGAAGAGGAAAGTTAGGAGCAGTGGCCATCTGGCCATTGGAAAGAGCACTCAGCAACTGCCCCTCACCACTAAAACCCATCACAGTCCTCCTTGATTGTTGGCTGGGTCAGGCCCTTCAACACTCTCAGAAAATTCATCAGCTGATTCAAGAGAGCATTTGTGCTAGCAAATTGAGGTCTCTTGGTTAGTTCAAGGGCAAATCCAGGATTCTGAAAGTAGCAAATATCTAATGGCTTACTATAACCAAGCAGCTAGATGATGCAGTGTATAGAGCGCAGGGCCTGGAATCACGAATACCTGAGTTCAAATTCAGCCTTAGACAATTATTAGCTGTGTGACACTAGGGAAGTCACTTAAATTACGGTTAACTTCAGTTTCCTTAACTGTAAAACAAGGATAATAAGAGCACCTACCTCCCAGGGTTGTTGTATTAAATGAGATGATTTTTGTAAAGTATCTAGCACATGGTGGATGCTATATAAATGCTTATTCCTTCCTGGTTAAAGAAGTCAGATTAGTCCCATATATTGATGACCTTAACCGGGTTAAAAGATATTTCAAGAAGTAGTCCATGAAAGATTGTATCTTTTCCAGGTCCCCCTATAAAGCAACTGTAAAGTGCTTAGAATTGTTTTGTGAATTCATGTGGCTGACCTTTTAAAAACCTTTGATTCAGTCATTTACAAAGTCATTTACTGTGCTTAGAAGTTTGTCAACAACTTTGAACATCATATGTCCTTGCTAAAGCACATACTAGGACAAGAGAAAAGCCTTGACAGGTTCATTGAGGACTTTGGCACTGAGGTTCAGAAATATGTAATTTAGTCCCAAGGGATTCCAATATGCACACATA
Source organism: Phalanger gymnotis (assembly GCA_028646595.1). Lineage (NCBI taxonomy): Eukaryota > Metazoa > Chordata > Mammalia > Diprotodontia > Phalangeridae > Phalanger > Phalanger gymnotis. The sequence continues at coordinate 136,431,430 of CM053625.1, read as the reverse complement.
TGATATGAAGCTAACCATACAACATATGAAGCAGAAATCCCAGCCCCACCAAGGAAATCAAATATAACACCTCCTCTTCAGTCTGTGGGACTTTGGAATGTGGCTTAACTAAACTTGCAAAGTTAAACATCCTCACAAACCCTGGCCACAGACATAAACCAAAATGTCCATATCCTCATGTGTAGCAGGACAGTCACTCATTAGGAAACAACAACAAAAATAATCTTAACTCCAGATATTGCTCATTTCTTCACAGTTCCTTTTGGCTACTTCTTTACTTCCTATCATAGTCAGGCTTTGATGTCACATTTTCTTTATTCAAGGAAAACATCTTAGTTAAGAGATAGAATTTTGGCTAAAATCTAACATATTTTTTTTCTGGTCACATTTTATTTAGCTTAACTTATTTTCAGGTGAGAGCATAATGGCCTATGCTCATTTGCATCTTTCTAATCCTTCACTTTGGTCAACAAATATGATCAACTCTCTGTGAGAGGATACCCTTTTATCTCCCCAATTCCCCCCACCCCAAGTCCTACTATTTGCACAGTAGAGTTTTTTTGAGAAATGGGGGGGATGAGTGTATACAAGTGTGATTATATGGGTATGTATGCAATTCTGAAAGTGCTTGTGATTAGCCATTGAGTATATGTAACTGTGTGTCTCTGGTGAGATCCCTGGAATTCTAAAATGTTAGGGATGGAGGGTATCACAAAGATCTTAGTATTTTAGATTCAGAGCCGAAGGATATTAGCAGATATTTAGTCTAATCCTCTCAATTTACAGATGAGAAAATTCAAGCTCATAGAGGTTAAGTGACTTGCCCAAGATCATATGGGTAGTAAATTACAAGGTGAGGATGTGAACTCATATGGAGATCTTTCCATCGCAACCCTCTTGTTTTATAGAGGAAGTAAGTGAAGTCATAAGTTCCAGGGCTTCCATTTAAGTCCAGAGATTAAATTGCTAATGACTATTAACAGGAACATTTGTCTTGGGAGATATGCCAGGCATGGCAAATACAACTCATGGTCTCCCAGGCACCAAATATAGCATAGACAAATATCTTTTATTGCTTTGTGAGCTGTCATAATATAAACATAAAGTCAGTTACTTAAATCCAATATAACACAATAAGTTAGTGAAACGGCCAGAACTCAGGTTTTATGGTCCCCATTCCAAGGTTCTTTCCATGGGACCACACTGCCAGATCCAAATTAATTTTTTGATTACCCACTTTTTAATATACACCATATCTTACATCTCTTTCATCATTGCTGATGTGCTCTTGAATAGGACACATAGCTCTCACATTCTCTTGACCAAACTTCCATTCAATAGACAACTTGGGCAACTTCATCTTATTTCTGTCTTCCTCTAACTTGGAGTCTACTTTGGGTAGCCTAGTTGTCATGACTACTGCTTGGAGTGCTGCTTTGGGCTCAAGAAACTAAACGCCTTGGGTGTTTTATCTCTTTCCACCAGAATTTCTGGAAAAAGCACGCAAATGAAGAGGAGCTGTATCTGAAATTAGTAATCCAGGGCATGTAGTTTGAAGAATAATCAATTAGCCTCCAAAGAGATGAGTGAGCCTCTAAGGAAATCCAGGTGGATATCATATTCTTCTCCTTCCAAATATACTCTGCTCTAGTCAGTCCACGACTGGAGTATGGACACCATATTCTAGGAAAAATATTGACAAGATGGAATACATATGGAGGCAGGTAATTAGCATGGTAAGGGGGCTAGAGATTATGACATACAAGGGAAAGAATGAAATAACTGCAAACCTGTCTATTTTGTTGTCTTTCGGTTGTGCACAATGCATATGTTCAACCAATGCAAAGAACCATAATGAAATGGCAGAAATTAATCATGTGACCAAAAAGTTGCCTTCTTATTAGCTTATGATTGAATTAATCTAATAATGTATGATGCAAACCAGTTGATTTTCCATTTATCTCACCAGAGTGACACTGATTAATAATTATAATCGTTGACATTTCACAGAGCCTGGCATATATTGTATCATTTTTTTCCTCAAAACAACCTCATGAGGTCAAGTGCAGAGTATGTATAATACCATCAAAGTCCACCCATATTCTCAGTTTTTATTTTTAAAATTTCAACTATAAATGTTTTTGTACCAAGGATCATGGTAGACAACTGGATAAAATCAGAAATTTTGAAAAAAATAGTCACGATTCCAACAATGACATGAATGTCTGGGATCCCTGATCATAGAAGTTCAAAAAAATGCAAATATGATGACTTTCATCTTCAATTTATCTTTATCCCAAGTAATCTGGATGCGTAAAGTGAATCGATTACCAAATTTATTCATTAAGAAAGAGTTCCATAGTTCTCTAAAATTATAAAAGTACTCAATAAAAAATGGTCAATTTTAAATCAAAACTTTATATTCAAGAGAAATCTTGATAAACTGAAACAATCCTTCAAACTACCAGTTTGTTTAAATAGGATGGATCAAATTTGGAACTATGCCCAAAGGGCTATAAAATTGTGTATACCCTTTGACCCAGCAATATCACTACTAGGTCTGTACCCCAAAGAGTAAAAGAAAAATGAAAAGAACCTTTAAGTACAAAAATATTTATAGCAGCTCTTTTGGTGGCAGCAAAGAATTGGAGATGGAGAGGGTGATCATCATTTGGGGAGTGGCTGAACGAGTTGTGGTATGTGATTGTAATGGAATATTGTTATGCTATAAGAAATGACAAGCAGGATGCTTTCAGAAAAACTTGGGGAGATTTACATGAACTGACATAAAGTGAAAGTAGCAGAACCAGGCTACTCCACTACTACACCAAGAACGTTGTTGATAAAAAGAAATGCTCTGTACACAACAGAAACAGCACTACTGTATGATGGTCAACTATGAATGACTTAACTATTCTCAGCAGTACAATGATCCAATATAGTTCCAAAGGACTTATAATGAAAAATTCTATCTACCTCCAAAGGAAGAATTGATGGAGTCTGAATGCAGATTAGAGCATATTTTTTAACTTTATTTTTTATTCTTGGGGAGTTTGTCTACATTTTCTTTTGCAATATGGCTAACATGAAAATATTTTCCATGATTGCACGAGTATAATCTATATTAAATTTTTTGCCTTCTCGAGGTGGGGGAGAGAAGGAAGAGAGGGAAAGAGCATAGAACTCATAATTTTTTTAAAAAAAAAGTTTAAAAATTCTGTTTACATGTAATTGAGAATAAAATAAAAAATAACAGGTTAAATAAATAAATAGGATGGCTCAGAGTTCCTTCTTGGAGAGGCTATTGAAGAAGTTGGTAGAACTGGTTTTATCATGTACAAATATCTATAGATAAATTGCTTAGGAAAGAACTCCCTATTTGATAAGAATTTCTTGGAAAATTAGAAAGTGGTCTGGCAGAAAATAGGCTTAGGTCAACAACTTATACTATATCCATGAACAAATTCTAAACTGATATGTGATCTTACTAATAAAGATCATACCTTCAAAACATTAAAATAGAAGCAGATAGCACACCTTTCATATCTATGGGTAGAAAATTAATTCTTAAATAAAACAAGGAATAGAGGCAATTACAAAAGATAAAGTAGATAATTTTGACTGCATGAAATTGAAGCTTTTACAAAGCCAAATTAATGCACCTAGGTTGAGAGAAGTGGTCAAGTGGGAGAAAAACCATTGTTTCAAATTTCTCAGATAATGGTTTGTTATCCAAGCTATATAAACAACTAACAAATACATAAGACCAAAAGTCAATTCCCAGTAGGTCAAAGGGTATGAATGAACAGTTCTCAAAAGAACTGCAAATTATTAGTCATATGAAAGAATGCTCCAAATTATTACTAATAAGAGAAATTCACATCAAAACAACCCTAAGCAATCACCCCACACACTGCAAATTGGCAAAGATGACAATAGATGGGAATAGTTCATTCTGAAGGGATTTTGGAAAGACAGATGCACTAATGTATTGCTGGTGGAGCAATGGATTAGCACAACCATTCAGGAAGGAAATTCAGAATAATAAAGATAAAGTAACTAAAACTTCCATAACCTTTGACCCAGATACTCCACTACTACACCAAGAATGTTGTTGATAAAAAGAAATGCTCTGTATACAACAAAATTTTTATAGCAGGACTTTTGATGGTAGCTATAAAGACATGTTTTCTGGTAACTATAAAGAATTGCAAATAAACCAGTCACCCATCAATTAAGAAATAGCTAAACAAATTATAGTAAACAGATGTAATAGAATATTACTGTGTTGTAAGAAACAATGAATATAATAAATTTAGAGAAGTATGAAAAGAATTACATGAACTAATAAAAAGGGAAGTAAACAGAGCCAAGAAAATAATATACACGATGACTATAATAATGTAAATAGAAACAATCACAAAAAATTTTTAAATGAATTTCACAAAATTTAAAGGAACAAGTTTGGCCCCAAAGAAGAGATATAAGAAGGCATTCCATGGGTATGGAACATTGCATATGTTGTTAGATATTTTTTCTAATGTACTAATTAATCTTGCTGTTTTTTCTCCTTTTTTCTTTAAAAAATTCTTTGTTATAATGGATTGCTTTCTAGGAGGGGAAAAGAAAGAGATAAAAGGAGAAATTTAGATCATGTAAAAATAAAAGGTATCCACGAAATTTATTTTTAAGAAAGATCTCAATCAAGGCCTCTAAGAAGAATGGACAAAAATCACTAGGTAAGACATATATTGGTTGGAATCTGAACTTATTGAAGGGAAGAAGTAATTACATCAATGAGACCATAGGTCCACTGAAGTATCAGAATATAAATATGTCACCTCACTAAACTGCATTAACACTTTGCAGAATTAGGTTCATATCTGTTAGGGGAATTCAATGGTAAATCACTTTCATTCAGCATGCTCCCACCCAGTCAAAGAATGGGAACTTCTAAAGTTGAACTTGGGTCTAAGCACCCAATTACCTTAGTCACAGAAACCCAGGTGAACAACATAGTGCAACCGGAATTCTTTGAAGTGTTTACAATTGAAATAAATTAAAACATGAAACAATAGAAACATTCTCAGCACTCATTCGCAAAAGAGTGTCCTCCTACTCCATTTTCCCCAGCACAATTTAGGAAGGCATCTTCCCCCACTCCCCTCCAGAGACCCACCTGCATAATGGGAAAAACAGGGCAAAGTCACTGAAGCCTGGGACACTCCCACCCAGAGCCCAGCTGCAGACCTCATGAGTCAGGATCTAGTTGATCATCTGCTCCCACTTGCCATCAGCCACCCTCTGCTCAGAGCTCGTGATCCACACTCCACCCCCGGCTGCAGCTCTCCACAGCCTCTTCATAGCACTGGTATACCTTGGCAGTTTCCACAGCTCTGGTAGTTCACATCCTACTTATATTCAGCTAGTGACCTACTTGTCCAACTCATCCACAGAACCCCTTATGCCTGGTGATGACATGACTCAAGTACCACTGCCACCTTGAACATATGGTTCAGATTCTACTTCTTCGTTCCCCTTGTTCTTCTACCTGATGAGATCTTCTGTGCTGTCAACACAGCATTTCACTGGAATTTAAAGTCTCTGCTCCCCCACAATCAGACCAGGGCATCTTTAGGCATAGAGCATTATGGGAAATGTAGTGCCTACAGATGGGCTAATAATTGCTGCACAGCATGTCAAGAAGCATAGACTTTCCTTCATTCAGTCCCTGTTACAGTTTGGTTCTATATTTGTATTTTAAAAAATCAGCTGTACATAGGATAGTAAAGATGTAGATAGACAAAAGTTCATATGAAAAAGATTTGGAGCAGGGTTACTAGATGTCAAACTCAATATATCAATAGTTTGACATGGCAGCCAAAAAGCTAATCTAATCTTAAGACATTATTTTAATAGAGTGTCCAGAATGAGGGATATTGCAGACTGTTGTCCTTAGTCTTTGTCAGAGCCTGTCTAGAGAATTGTATTTACATTTTGAGAATGCCATTAACCAAATGGAACCCATTCATAGGAGGATAATAAGAATATTGAGGATACTAAAGATTATGACTATTGGTTGAAGTAATGGAGTATGGTTAGCCTAGAGAAGGAAAGACATAATGATGGGATATAATAGCAGTCTTCAAGTATTTGAAGTTCTATCATGTAGAAGAGGAGACGGACATGTCTTGCTTGGCTTTTAAGGATAGAAATGGTAACAATGGGTGTAAGTTGCAAAGAGGTAGATTTCAACTTGATGTAAAGAAAAATTTCTGAATAGTGAGAGCCATCAAAAAGTGGAAGGGGCTGCTTTGGGTGTAAGTGTTTTCCCATGACTGGAGGCTTTTATGCGGAATATGGGGGACCATTTCCTGGTTAACAAGTATTTGCTGAGGGATTACTATGTATAGAAGGAAGGAATGATGCAGCATATATGGTAAAAAAAAAAAAGATGGGATGGAGAAGTGGGTTCTAGTGCCTAGCTATGCCACTAACTCACTGTGTGGCCTTGAGGAATTCAGTTTTAATACAGCAAAAAATGTATTAAATGCCTATTACGTACATGACACTGAACTCAGTGTCATGTACATAATACAAAGACATATATACAAAGACAATATATAAAGACAAAAACAAAAGTCTCTGCCCTCAAGGAGTTTACATGCTACTGGGGGTGGAATATGGCACAAATATGAGTAAATAAGTACAACGTATTTACAAAGTGATATGAAATAATTTTAAGAGGGAGAGATCCCTAACTGATGTGGGATGAAGAAAAGACTCATATAGGAAGTGTCTCCTGTGTTGTATTTTAAAGGAAATGAAGGATTCTATGAAGTAGAGGTAATGATGAGAAGGCATTTCTTGATGGGCTTCAGTTTTTGTTTTTGTTTTGTAAAATGGGAGGATGGACCAAATAATCTCTGATGTTTCTTCCAGCACTAACATTCCATGATATGAAAGAATACAACATGGTCTTTGTCCTCAAGGAGCTTATAATCTGGTTGAGGAAAAAGATTGATGTGAAGCAACAGTGAATGACGTGACAACAAAAGTGATAGATTAAGTGCTAAATTGTGTGGTGCTGTTTGGCTCTTGGTTCTATAGGAGATCAGAAAAATGCAAAATGAATTAGAGATGGGGTATTCAGGGCAGACTTTCTGGAGGAATGATAATAGCTCACAGAACTTTAGGGTTTACAAAGTGTTTTGCATGCATTATTTCATTTGATGTTCACAATGACCCTCTAAGGTAGTTGATATCATTGACTCTTATTTTGCTGTTTATGAGGAAACAGGGTGTCAGAAAGCCTATTTTTTGCCAGACTTGCTAGCAATTTGTGTCTGTGGCAGGATCCAAACCCTAGTCTTCTTGATTCTATATGTAGTGCTCTTAGCTATGCCTCAAAAGATAGTCAGAGATGATCTGGATAGGCATTCTAAATTAAAGAAATTCTAGTAACCTTCTATTTTCCTACCCCGGACAAGTCTGAGAACATTAACCTCACCCTTGTTCAAAGAAAATAAGGAAGAATACATACACACATATATGCACATATATGTATGTGTGTGTTGGTGTATAGTTCAGTCATATTCCATCCTTCATGCCTCCATGGACCATTCTGTCCATGGAGTTTTCTTGACAAAGATATTGGGGTGCTTTGCCATTTCTTTCTCCAAAAGATTACACCAAGCTGAGGTTAATTGATTGGCCCAAGGATCACACAGCTACTAAGTGTCTGAGGCTGAATCTGAACTCAGGTATTCCAGATTCCAGGCCCAGCACTCTATTCACTGAGCCATGTAACTGCCATGCATATACATATATACATGCATACATATGTATATATACACATATGTGTGTGCAAGTATATATGTGCATGTACACATATACACATGTGTATGTATTTATGTGTATATATGCATATATACACATACATGCATATACATATATCTTGGGTTTTTATATATACGCACATATTTGCTTTTGTGCATGTGTGTATGTATATGTAGAGTATTGTGTATATATGCATTATATATATACATATGTGCATAAGACGAAGGGAATAGACTCAAGTCTCAAAGGAAAAAGGTGAGATTGAGAGTCAAATTTGAAAGTGAGTATGGAAAAGGAGGAAAATATTCCAGTTTTCATTACTGCTCCCCTCTATTCCATTCCACAACTGTCCAAGGTCCTGAAAAGCCCTGGCCTTGTCTGCCACAGAAGCATATTTGTACTTTATCTTAAACAAGGTCATCTTTTATTCAGAGCTTTCGTGCCCACTCTCAGCATCATGGCTTTTCAGTTTGATAGACAGTCGATAGATCTTGACAGTCATTGCTCATTAATTTACTGAAAGGTTCCTGTCATTAGCTTTGACTTAAAGAGGTTTCCATTTATTTCCACTACCCTCTCTAAAGACCAATTTGTTCAGGAACTAAACAAATGGTTCCTAAAATGCTTCCACTTTGTGGAAACACATAAGCTCTGCCAGTTCTTAGCACCTCTGTGGCCCTTCTCTGCCTCAGTTTGAGTCCTTTGGATATGACAATTTCATAATCCTTTTCTCTCCTCTCTTTCAAGGTAGTACTAACTGCTCATCGTGAAGAGAAGGCAAAATTTGGCTAAATTCTCTTTGACTCCAAGAAACTTCTGGCCTAACTTCTCCTCTGACCCATTCCACAATGGATTCCTTTCAAGGAGTTTACATGAGTCATTTGTAACCACAGAAGAAGAAAAGATCGAAATTCTGTTTCCCAATCTCTTGACCTCACAGAGGAATGCCCAAACGCAAAACAGCAGCTGCAACTTTTAGCTTCTCCCCCCCTCTAGAAGTTTGCTTTGATCCTGCATTTTAGTCTCTTCTTTTGAAAACCGTGTGTGAAAACCAGCCCTTCTTGGCTATTCATTCCTAAAGAGTGTGAAAAACTGGTCGTGTGGCATCCACCATAGAGAAGGAGCCCAGCTGACTATTCATCCAGTGCCAGTTTTATACCAGGAGGGAGGCAACAGAAGCAGCCAGCTCTCAGAGTGCCAAATCTACCCACAAGCACTTTGTGAAACAGGTTTATTCCTCCAAAGCCCAGAATGCTCAGCTTTGTACTGGACACCAGTATGTGAACTGGAGCAGGTAAGGGAAAACTGAAGTGGAATTTAACTTTTTGGGTTAGTGTGTGTGTGTGTGTGTGTGTGTGTGTGTGTGTGTGTGTGTGTGTGTGTGTGTGCTCTAAATTTCCTAGATATCCAATTGCACTTCTGAAGTAAGCTTCATCATAGCCAATATTTCTATAATGCATCAAGATTGAAGTCCAAAGTGCTTTCTTCAAAATATTCCTATTACTATTAGTAGTATAAGTATTATTCCTCCTTTTAAATATGAGTGAAACTGAGGTTCAGTGAGGTTAAATAATAATAATGATGATAGTAACTGACATTTATAGAATTCTTTAAGGTTTTCTAGGAGCTTTGCATACATTATCTCATTTAAGGCTCACAACAGTCCTGTGAGGTGAGTACTATAAATATTATTATCCCCATTCTACAGATGAACATACTGAGGCACAGAGTGAGTAAGGGATTTGCCCAGGTTCACATAGCCAATAAGTATAAGAATTAGGATTTAAATCCATATCCACCTAACTTCAAGGGCAGAACAATGGATAGAGTGCTGGGCCTGGAGTCAGGAAGACTCATCTTCTTGAGTTCAGATCTGGTGTCAGATATTTACTAGCTGTGTGACCCTGGGCAAGTCACTTAACCCTGTTTGCTTTAGTTTCCTCATCTGTAAAATGAGCTGGAGAAGGAAATGGCAAACCACTCCAGTATCTTTACTAAAATAATCCCAAATAGAGTCATAAGAGTCAGACACTATGAAAAAAATGGGTGAATAGTAACATCCTAACTTCAAGTTTTATGCACTTTTTACTACTCCATAGAGTTTCTCATATTCTAAGCTTATACTCCAATGTGCCAATGGATCAGTGATCTCATTGGTGTGGACATTCTGTTTAATGATACAGATCATATAACCTATCCAGGCCTACTCATCTGGTGACATGAGTTCAACATGGTGGTACATACAATATTCTAGGGATTCTTCCTCAGATTCCCTTGATAATGCAAGGATACCAATGAAGCTGAGAGACTATACATTGATTATTCCCTTGTCTCACTTGGTGTCCAACCAATGTACATTTTTAATTATGTCTTTCCATTATGGCATCTGTTATCCTGTTGTTGTTCAGTCATTTCAGTCACATCTGACTCCTTGTGACTCCATTTGGGGTTTTCTTGGCAAAGATACTGGAGTGGTTTTCCATTTCCTTCTCCAGCCCATTTTACAGATGAGGAACTCAGGCAAACAGGGTTAAGTGACTTGCCCAGAGTCACAAGGTAGTAAGTGTCTGAGACCAGATTTGAACTCAGAAAAACTAGCTCCAAACCCAGTGCTTTATCCACCTAGTTGCCCATCCTTTGTCTTGTCTGTATAATTTCTTGTTCCTAATGTGTTATGGGTAGCTCAAGCCTACCAGTGTGCCCTCCCATTTCCTTTTAGGTGATCCTCAGAGAACAGAGTTTTATTCCTGGACTAACACATTAAAAGTATTTCAATAATCAAAAAGAAAAATGCATTTTTCCTGGGCTTATCAATACACATGGGCCCATGTAACTGATATAAAGTTACTGTTTCAGGAACATACTTAACACTGAGGTGTGTCCATCAATGAGGACAATCCTCCTGTTCTATAAGGGGCCCAACAGTGACCTCATCCTGAAGGGTTCTGTCAGAATCCTGGGCTGAATGAACTGTGAATCTGAACCAGATATTTTCCAATATCTGGATGATAATTGAGTGCTCCAATATAAATGGACATGGAAAAGCTCCAGCTTTGATCTTGACTCTATGTGGAGAGGTTGGTCATTTTTGAGCACTCCTTAACATATGGATGTGTAGTCAAACTGTAAGATTCTTAGGCCAGCTTCAACTTATGTGAAGATATGCCACCTCCTGAAGTGGTGGGGAATTATGGGTATAGAGCATTGAATGTATTGTCAGAATTGGTGATTTATTGGTTAGTTTTGTTGAGTCACTTTTTTCTTCTCTCATTTTATTAAAGAGTAAACATGGTATAAGAGCTAAAGCACACCTCTCTAAGACGATAAGATGGAAGTTCAAATCCTGCCTCTGATATATAATAGCTCTGTGATCCTATATGAGTCACTTAATCTTTGGGGCTGAATAACTTTCTAATGTCTATAATATGCAGTGGTAAAAAGAGTTTACTCACTTGAGAGTTCTATCTACTACTGAAATCACAAATCTGGTCCTCATCCATTTTCACCAGGAGAAAGAAATATGTTTGGAAATGAAGGTAACTTTTAAAAAAGATATTAATAAAAATAATTTTAAAAAATAAAATTATGTGTTAGTGTTAGCTTTGAAATACTCTAATCATTGAACCATTTTCCAGCAGAGAGTTTCTTTACTCCAAGAGTTCACAAAGATGCTTTTCACTGTCAAAGGGAAGGGCTGGGAGAAAAGGTTCAACTCAGATGCTCATGCAAAAGTGACCTTTCTCCCAGTTTCTCATAGCATTTTCACTGTACTTCTCCTTTCTACTGATGTCACACTTTCTTACATTGTAGTAACTTATGTACTTCTTTACCTCTTTAACATTGGAAACTACGAAAGTTGGGTCTGCGTTGCATCTAGTCTTCTATGCCCAACACCTAGCACAGAGACATATATACATTTTATTTCTTGGGAAAGGGCAGGGGGAAAGGAAGGAGTGATTTCATTAATAATTTCATTAATGCAGGGAATTCTTGAGGAAATTTTCCCCAGAATATATCAAAAGTAGGATTTTAGCCTGGGTCTTCCTAACTCCAAAACAAGCTCTGGTGTTTAATGAATATTTGTTTAATTTATAAGTAGAAAGGGCACTAGACACAAAGTCAGGAAAACCAAGATTCAAGCCCTTCCTCAGACACTTACTAGCCGTATAAACCTGGGAAAGTCAGCTAACATCTCTGTGCTTCACTTTCTTCAACTCTAAAATAAGGAGGGTAGACTGAATGGCCTTTAAGTGTGTAAATTATGTACAGTAACAATATCCTATCTTTAAACCTTTAAATTTATAATACTGTGATTCTCTCTTTCCCTTCTCAAGATCCTTTTCTACCCCCATCTTCAGTCTAAATCATTTGTCCTTCGTCAAATACTAATTCCTGGAGACCTTGCCAAAGCTGCTTCTAAGATGGCAGCCATGGTCTCTCTCTTCCATCTAACCTACCTGCCAACTCTATTTCCAAGTCTGACTGAACAGTCAGACTCATTATCCAAGATACGAGAGCGCCAAAGGCAACAGCACCGTCACCAAACATTTTCCAAGTTGTACGTGGCTTTATAAAGTATTTGATTCATCCCTTCTGGCAATAAAGTATGGTTTCTGTACTATTTTCTGTGCCTCTAACATGCTGGTGCTTGTTGATATGAAATCTTCTCTTGATTCTGCTCCAGAATAGCTGGAATCTTCCCCCAGGGAAAGGGGACATCCAATGGCTGTCCTTTTTGGATCTAGAGCCTATAATCGCCATTATTCCCTTTCCTTTATCCACTCATCATCAGAATAAATAAACTTGATCCTCTCAGCTTGCTCTCAGAATGTTGTTTTAAAAAAATCAAAGTGCTGAATTACTTGTTTTTCCTTCATCAATCATTTCTAGCCTTTTCCCCCTAGCCCTAACAAAAAAAGTTACCAAATTTTTCCCAAATTGAAATGATGCTTTTGCTCTGATATCTTGGCTAAATGCCCCACTATTTTCATGCTTCCTTCTGAAATCCGCCAGAAACCACAGAGACACAACTCTTACTAAAAACAACTCTTAGTAAACTTTCCATTGAATTCAACAAACAGTAATTGCCAATAAAGCACAAGGCCCTTTGCTAGGAACTAGAAACACAAAAATTTTTTAAATGGTTAAATCCCAACCAGGCAAACATCCTATGAGAAATCAGAGGAGAAAGACCACTTTTCCATTGAGAGAAACTGGGGAAGACTTCGTGGTGGAAGTGGTATCTGAGTTAGGCCTTGAAGTAGGAGAAAGATTTCAATTAATGTAAGAGAGAGAAGACAGAGAGAAAAGGACAGAGGGAAGGAAAGAGAGAGGAGAAAGAGGACAGACAGAGAGAGGGAAACAGAGAGGGAGGGAGGCAGAGAATCTATTTCAAGCATAATGGATGCAAAGAATAAAGTTATTGAATATAGAGAGGGTAAGATAAGAATGAGAAAGAGAGAAACCAATCCAGTTTGTTTGGAATATAGGGTATCATGAAGGGAGAGAACATGAAGTAGGGTGGGATGAGGTAGATTGGAATCAGACCATGCAGATATGCACAAACTCTGAAGAAGTAAGTTAATGTAAGCAAAAAAAATTTAGCAATTACAACTGGCACTGGAGCCCTATGAGGTAGGGTAATCCCCATCATTAGAGGTGTTCAAACGGAAACCAGTTAGACTTTTTCTTCTACTTCATCTTCTATTTCATTATTTTCTTCTATTTCATCTCCCTCTCTAAGATCACATAACAGAGACTTGTTCAGACCTTCATAATAGGTGACTGATTAAGGTATAATTTCTCTGCCTTAGTTTCCCCATAGCAAACTGAACCCTTCTAACAGAATGCTCAGAAGACCTGTTAGCAAATGCTTGTAATGCCAGAGAAGTTTTAATTCCCTGATTAAGTTCTGTTTTTTCTCCCTCTTTGCCTCCAGCAAAGAGACTAAGAGGGAAGGATGAAAAGAAGGTGCTTAACCAGGGGAAACAGCTTTCAATTGCATCTATTTCTCCACTTGATAAATATAATGAATGAGAGGGACCATCCATACTAACACTCCAGGTGAAAACAGCTCTCTGAACCAACATCCCAGGCTTTCTTCCCTTTGCTATTCTCACCCAGCCTCTGAGGCAACAAGGATGATGGTGAATGAGGGCAGAAGGGTGTCAGAGGACCAAAGACAAGATTCAAGCCCAGAAATAATAGAATACTACAGTTGGATATGTCCTTAAGATCAAGGCTTCTTAACCTAGTGTCCAGGAATTTTTGGTAATTCTATTTCAATATGACTAGTTTCTTTCATGTTTTCCTGAGGATTTTATTTTATGTATAAAAACATTATCCTGAGGAAAAAAAATCCATAGGCTTCACCAAACTGCCAAAGGGGTCCATGACACAAAGAAAGATTAAGGAACCCCCCATCTTAGAGACCATGTAGTTCAAATATCTCTTTACAGGTGAGAAAACACAGAATGCCCAGAGAAGAGAAGAGATTTGTCCCAGGTGGCAAGTGGAAGATGCCAAATTTGATCCTTGATCCTTGAAAAGATGTCTTCTTCAGCATCAGAGATGGATGGGGAGGAAAGAGACAAAGACTGGGGTAAGCATAAGTCATTTCCATTGGTAGGGTTAAGATTTTCTCCTGAATCTTGGCTCACATTGCCTCTATCCTATCATGGCCAATCTGAGATGCGCTTATGAAGAGTCAGCTTCCCACCCCTGACATATAAATGCAAAGAGTGAGTGATAGTTGTTTTCATGGTGGTAAATGTGAACTTTCAACATTTCATTCATATACACACTCGCATACGTACCCATATGCTTACATAAACATTTGGGTACGAACACACGTACATGTAAATTATATACAAATATAGGCCTGAATATCTATATACACATGCATATACACATACATATAGGCATTGTATCCATGCATACACCTATGGGTATACACATAACACATATATACACACACACACAAACATACACATACACACACATATGCACATACACATACATATACATCACTAATGTCAGGGTGCCAGAACTGCCCCCATTATAAAACTGCTATTCAGGGAAGGAGGGTAAATATATTATAACCACTGTTATGGTGCCAGAGGAACAAGGATAATGCCATTATGGCACAGAAATCCGGGCAACAAGGATCATCACTTTATCATGCTTGTGTTATGGGTTTGCTCTGTCATAGAGAAGCAGTTTAATTTGGTAAAAAAAAAAAACATAGGGTTTGACTAGGAATCAGAAAGCTTATGTTTGAATCCTGTTGCTGTTACGGTCGTGTGCCTTCAGCTCTCTAAACCTCAGTTTTCTCATCTATAAAAATGGGGGAAATGATAGTTATAGAGGCCACATGATATAGTAGATGGAGGGCTAACCTCAAAACTAGGAAGCTGTGGGTGCAAATTTTGCTTCTGACACACAGTCAATGTATAATTCTAGTAAAGTTATTTAATTTCTCAGTCTTCTGAAAGAATCTCTAAGACAGAGAAGGTGCCAGCCTGAACCGGTAGAGGCAATAAGAATGTATAACAATAAAATATATATATGAATAAAGCCAAAGGACCAGTGCCTATCACTGTACTTGATATCCATAATGCCTACCTCACAGAGCTGTTGTGAGACCCAAATGAAATAATGTGGGTAAAGTACATGGTACAGTAGAAAGAATATTGACTTTTGAGTCACAGCACATGGATTCAAATCCTTCCGTCAAGTCAATAAGCATATATTAAGTATCTATTCTGTGTCAAGGATTGTACTAAGTAAGCACTGGGGATCCAAATAAAGCTAAAAATGCCCCTGTTCTCAAGGAGGTCACAGACTAATGGAAGAGGCAACATGTAAACGACCATGCACAAATAAAATGTATCTACGATAAATTGGAGATAATCTCAGAGAGAAGGCTTTAAAATTAGGGGGATCAGGAAAGACTTCTTGTAGAAGGTCAGGTTTGAGCTGGAATGGAATGGGAAGCAGTGAATCCAGGAGAAGGAAATGAGGAGGGACACTATGCATGGCGTTGGAGACAACCAGTGAAAATGCACAGAATCCAGAGATGGAGTGTCTTGTGAAAGAAATTGCAAGGAGGCCACTGTTACTTGATGGAAGAGTATGTGAAGGGGAATAAGGTGTAAGAAAACTGAAAAGGGAGAAAGGGGTCAGGTTATGAAAGGCTTTAAAAGCTGGAGGATTTTATATTTAATTCTAAAGGTAATAGGGAACCACTGGAGTTTATCGAATGGGGAGAGAGAAGTAACATAGTCACAGGTATGCTTTAGGGAGATCAATTTGAAAGCTGAGTGGAGGAAGGAGTAGACAGGAGAGAGTGTTGAGGCTAGGAGACCAACCAGAATGTCCAGGCAAGAGGTAGCAAGGGCCTGCACCAAGGTGATGGAAGTGTCAGGAGAAAGGGGTGTTTGTGAGAGATGTTAAAAGTAACATTAACAAGCCTTGGCAGCAGATTGGTTATAGTGGGGAAGAGAGAATCAAAAGTCAAGGATGACTTCCAAGTTGTGAGCTTGGGTGACTAGGAAGATGATAGTACCCTTTACAAGGAAGTTAGGAAGAGGGGAGGGTTTTAGGGGAAAGATGATGAGTTCAATTTTGGATATATTGAGTTTGCAATGTCCATGAGCTATATAGTAGCCTGAGATATCACTGGAGGTCAGGAGAGAGGTCAGAGCTGGACAAAAAAATCTGAGGATCATCTTCATAGAGATGATAACTGAATCCATTGGAGGTGATGAGATCACTAAGAGAAATAGTATAGAGGGAGAAGAGAAGAGGACTCAGGACAAAATCTCAGAGGACACTCACTATTATAAATAGAGCCTGGATGAGGATCCTGCAAAGGGAACTGAGAAGAAGCAGTCAGACAAGCAGGAGAAGAACCTAGAAATAACAGTGTGATGAAAACTTGGAGAGAAGAGAATATCAAGGAGAAGAGGGTGAACAATAGTGTCAAAAGGCAAGAATTGCCTTGTGGTAATGAGGGCCCAGATGAGATTATGCCTTTGTCACTTATTACCTATATGACTTTGATCAGATCAATTATCTACTCAGGATCTCAAGTTTCTTCATCTGTAGAAATAAGGGGACTGGGCTAACTGGACACTTGCAGCTTTAAAGCTATTGTCCTATGTCAATTACTATTATTAATAAACACCAAGGTTCCTCTAATCAGAGCTATGGTTTGTCCAGTAACAATATATGACTGTGAGAGTTGGACTTTAAGGAAAGCTGAGTGCTGCAAATTGTGGTGCTGGAGAAGACTTTTAAGAGTTCCTAGGACAGCAAGGAGATCAAATCAGTCAATACTTCAGGCTACTCACTGAAAGGTCAAATACTGAAGGTAGGGGGTAGCTAGGTGGCACAGTGAGTAGAGCACCGGCCCTGGAGCCAGGAGAACCTGAGTTCAAACCCAGCCTCAGACATTTGACACACTTATTAGCTATGCGACCTTGGGCAAGTCACTTAACCCCAATTGCCCTGCCTTTCCCCCCTCCAAAAAAAAAAAAACTGAAGGTGTTTGCCACATGATAAGAAGAATGAGACTCATTGGAAAAGACTTTGATGTGAAGGAAAAAGGAAAAGGGGGTGGCAGAGAATGAGATAGATAGTATCATGGAAACAATGAATATGAAGTTGGACAGACTTCAATGGACCCATGGACCATAGCACGCCATGCGGTCACGAAGAGTCCAACATGACTGAACAACTGAACGACAGCAAATGAAATCGCATGTACAGTCCCTTTCCTAACAAAAATCAAAGTTCACATTTTAAAAGTGCATTCTTCACAAGGACCCTGTGAGGTAGGTAATAAAAATATTATTATAGCTACTTTATAAATGAGAAAACTGGGTCTCAGAGAAGTGAACTACTTGGACTCCTGAGGGCTTCAGCCACCTGCAATGCCTGCCTCCTGGAGCAGAGAAGAGACAAGAGAAAGCTGTTTCTCTGTCCCTAGGGGGAGATTCTACACCAGGAAGAAAGAACATCTTTGGGGAAATTACATGTTGTTTTTGTATTTTCTCAGGGGCCTCTGGTCAAAAGAGAGTCCAGTGTGAGTGGCTTCAAAAGGCTGATAAAGTCCTCTATTCAGGAGTGGGCACTCACTGGCTCCCAGTCAGGAGGAGCTGACTAAATCATCCAGCACTGTTCAGACTGGCAGATCCTTTTCAACCTACCATCCTTGCCAGCTTGCCAGTGTGGGTTGGGGGGGCAGTGGAGAGTAGGGTAGCAGTAGGGCAGGGAGTGAGAAAGGAGGGATGGCTAGGAAAAAGGAGGGGGAGTAGGAGGGGGAGAATACAGGGAGGAAAGAGAAGAAAAGAAAATTCTCAGGGCAAAGAGCCCACAGAAAGCTGGTGTCTTTCCAGGGCCGGCACGTGCCGCGCCCCCTGCCATGGGCACAGGCCTGCCAATCTGTTACACACACCCCTCCTCCCATTCCCTCCTTTCTACACCCAGCCCCCTGCCCCACTACCTTCTCTCCCTGAACCAAAGCCAAGGCCCTCAGAATGACTTTTTAACAACTTTCTGCACCATTGCTACTATGCTCTGCCCCAGGTGGGGCTGGATCCTAGGGCACTGCCAACCCCAGCAAGCGGGCTCTGAGCCAATATTTTAAAAGCCAGATACCAGTTTCCCTTTTGTTTGTAAGAACAGCCACTCTCTGATTTCAATAAGCATCTCAAGCTGGAGAACAGAACATCTAAAGAGATTCCTTACCCCAAGGCAAAGGTACTGGCTGCTGCAACCTGTTCTCTCCCCTATCCCCAGCCCTGGCTACCCCTATGCTGCCCTTGAGGGTACTGGGCAGCCTATCTCATTTGAAAGAAAACATCCACCTAATTTTGAGTGAAAATATATCACCAAGTCCTTTTACATGCCATCTCATTCGACTCTGTAAAGAAGACAAGGTGAGTATTTTTAATTCCCATTTCAAGAAATGAAGAAACTAAGGCACAGAGAGGTTAAACAACTTCTCCTAGGTCACACAGTATTAGTACACAGCCCTCATCTCCTGGCTCCTAGATTAAGACCCTTTCAATTACAACAGTCTTCCTGAATAGGTGAGAGAGAACACTGTAACCCAAGGGTAGGGAACCTGCAGCCTTGAGGCCACATGTGTCCCTCTAGGTCCTTGGGTGCAGCCTTTGGCTAAGTCCAAGTTTTACAAAACAAATCTTTTTATTAAGGGGATTTGTTCTGTGAAGTTTGGATTCAGTCAAAAGGCCACACTTGAGGACCTAGAGGGCCACCTCTGCCATCACCTGTTTCACTAAACATTATGATTCCTTATTTTCACCAATAGTCCCTTAGGCATTAAGGGTAGTATCATTTTACTCTCATTGCATTTTGCTCTAATACTTGACCAAAATATGTACATTTCAACCATTTTATTTCTATCTTTCTAGAATCTGAAGGTCAAAATTTCAGCTTAATTCTGTTTTCCAACATTTGTGTGCAGATGGTGGGAGAAGAGTGGTCGGGGAAGCTGATATTTTGTTATGAAGCACTATGAATATTAAAGGCAATAGAAAAGTCAAATTGTGTGACCTCAAGCAACTAACTTGACTTCTCTACACCTTCACATACATACGACCTTGCTCTAATAGCATTGCCCATTGAATCACAGAACACAGAAAGTGAGAGCTGGAGGGAACCTTAAAGATCATCTGTTCACACCCCTTTCATTTTTGGCAGGAAGAAACGGAGGCCCAAAGAGGAAAAGTGATTTGTCCAAGGTCACAGAGAACTGATTGCCACATGCTTCAGCTGCCTTCTCCCTGCTCCCCTGTGGCTATTTTCTTTTATTGGTGACTTCTTCCTGGAACCTTCATTTTGAGGAAAGGTCTAGACTTTCATTCTCTGAATTTCACCACCAGGCATCACCTCCTCATCATCATCTCTCCTCTCTTGCCACTTTTAGTTCTCTTTTATATGCTGCCTTTCCTTATTAGAATGTAAGTTTCTTGAGAGCAAGGCCTATCTATCTTTTTGCTTGCATTTATTTCTCCAGCAATTAGCACAGTGCCTGGTACGTAGTTGTTGTTAAGTCATTTTTCAGTTGTGTCTGACTCTCCATGATGCCATTTGGGGTTTTCTTGACAAAGATACTGGAATGCTTTGTCATTTCCTTCTCCAGTTCATTTTATAGATAAGGAACTGGGGCCAACAAGGTTAAGTGATTTGCCCAGAATCACATAGTGTCTGCGGCGGGATATAAACTACTGAAGATGAGTCTTTCTGGTTCCAAGCCTGCTACTCTCTCCACCGTGCTATATACCTGCCTCCAGTACATAGTAGGCACTTAAAATGCTTGCTAACTTGACTAGAAAGTGGCACACCTGAGAAAACCTGAATAATACAAACAATGACTAAAAGAACCAAATCTTGACCTCTTTCTCCAGCTCCAATGAGCCTTGCAGAAGGGAAGTAAAGTGACTATAGTCAACCTAATTCCCCTAATCCTCCCAAGAAACAATCCAAATTCTTTTAAAAAATAACAAACTCAAACCTCGATGCAGCAAACAAGCTAGGCATTACAGAGAGATAGGCTTAGGTTTGATATAAGGGAAACCTTAAAAAATCGAGCTAGCCAAAAGTGGAATAGGGCTTCTTGGGAGATACTGGGTTTGCTTTAACTGGAGATCTTTATTTTTTTTCTTTTCTACTTAATAGTATTTTATTTTTTCCAAATATGTGTAAAGATGGTTTTCAACATTCATTTTTATAAGATTTTGAGTTCCAAATTTTTCTCCCTTCTTTTCTTCCCTCCTGCCTCCCAAAGACAGCAAGCAATCTGATATAGGCCATACATGTACATCATAATGTGATTGTAAACGTATCTAACTGGAGATCTTTAAGCAAACATAGGATGACAACTTATTAGGAATATGGTAGAGTGAATTTTCCTTCTAGGTTAGACTAGATGTTATCTAAGGTTATTTCTGTGCTCTGGATGCTTAACAAATGGTCCTGGTTATGGTACCATGATCTTCTATAGTCCATTATTGGACCAGAATTGAACAACTACTAGGTATAGAGTCCTGTTCGAGGTACTATGAGGACTCACGAAGGAAATAAGACCCTCAAGGAGTTTACACTCTAATAAAGAGGCTTCCCACTCAGAGAGAATGGGAAATGCAAATTGCATTTAATTGCAGATAAAATGCAAATTGCAGATATCTGGGAAAGCAGATATCTAAATGGTTAACATTGGTCCATTGGGCAGATGACGAATAGCCTATGTAATAACCATGTAATTATGGTGTAGTCCCCAACAACACAACTATAGCCGATGAGAACAGGGTAATTATGAAGTTATTTCTGTCTCATAAACTAGCTTATTAACATGAGATAAAATACAACCTCACGTTAATTAGCAATTAGTCTTTGAGCTGTTTGAGGTTTGGAGAATAACTGCTAAGTAGTCTCCAGGAATATAGGGTGAATATACATGCGTGTGTTTGTATGTGTATGTGTGTGTGCATACATACACACATATATACATGCATATATATTCCTGTGACCTACCATTACTTTTGCTCATTAGAAGTTTTGCAAAAAAATTTAGTGACAAAGCAGAAAACTTTCACATTCAAAATAAAACCTGAGATGAATCCCACCAAATTCAAGGGACAGTGACCAATGTAGTCAAAGATTTTGCAGATCAAAGTGAAGCCCAGCACTGTGAAATGGATCTCTTGCATCCTAAATGTGCTCTCTGGACCCAAATTAGGAGGAAGGAACAAGAACTTTGTAACATGCTGTTTTTTCTGAAAGTCATGTTCATTTCTCTTCTTTCTCAAAATGTAGGATCTATAATAACCAAGAGGACTTATTTGAGGAAGTATTTGTTGAGAGAAGAATCATGTGCAGAGAAATAGACCACACATCTATTTTCTAATCGTATCCAGTGCAATGTGATTCACTTACCAAATCTCCAAGTTGGAAAGGACCTCAGAAGTCATCTAGCTTGTATGTGCCTGAACAGAAATCCCATTTAAATCATCCTTGAAAAATTCATATCCAGTCTCTGCTTGAATACCTCCGCTGATGAACAACTTACTTCCTATCCATGTATCCCACTGTACTTTTGAAAAACTCTAATTGTTAAACTGATTTTTATCACATCAAGATGAAATTTGAGCCTCCATAATTTTCAACCTATTTCTCCTAGGTCTTTTCTCTGGATCCACATTGTTGTTTGTCCTTTGTTTTCAAAGAGGGCCAATGACATCACTGGGGTGATATCTTGACTTGTGTGTAAATTGGGTTTAAGTAAAGCAAAGTTCCACAAAGTCATCAGCCTCACTCTCTCCTCCTGAGTCATCAAAGTCCAGTGGCATGACAAAAGTTAAGATGACTAGTGATGGTCTGGGATGCAGTGGATGACCAATGAATGTCTTTGATGTCTGACCAAGCTCTAAGCACTCCATGGTACCTAATTCGGCCACTTTCGTGGCTATTGAAACTGTTCTCATCCACCCATTCTGCTGAAGAAAGTCTTCACATGCTTGAGGTAGACATCCCTCTAACACATCAGTGGGTTTGAGGCCTGTTGGTTATCCTCAACTCACTTTAGCCTATCTGCTGAGATGGTTTACCAGAATACGGACACCATGCATGCTATAGCTTGTTGGAACCACAGGCAAGAGTTGGGTGAAAGGTAGACATCAAAAGTGGATGAGCAACCCTGAAAAAGGCTCAGCAAGCCGTCATATCAGAGGTACTAGTCCTCCCTGAATACCCCATACAATCCTCTGAGTACTTGGAGACAGATATCATAGTCATCTTAAGTCTTCTCTTCTCTAGTCTGACCGTCACTAGTTTTTTCAACTGATCTTCATATGGCATCTACCCTCACTGTCCTGGTTACCATCCTATGCATGTGCTCCAGTTGATTAATACCCATCCTAAAATATGGCACCTGGGACTGCAGACAATATTCCAAATATGGACTGACAAGAGTAGGGGTCTGAAAGACTATAACCTCTGGCTTTTTTGCACACTGTATTTCTATTAATGGATCTTTATATCATATTAGATTTTTACCTACAATGGGATTAATATTGACTTATATTGGGCTTGAAATGCATGAAAAACTTTACATTTTTTTTCACAAAAACCTTATTAGGTTTTTGTACTAGCCATTCTTTTTCCTCCTTGTATTAGCACTGTTGATGTTTTAGAACCCAAATGTAGGACTTTACACTTCATTTATTCTTACAAAGTTTTATCTTTTAGATTTGGCCCATCTTTTGAACCTGTAGAGATTCTCTTGGAGACAACATTTTAGCTATCTCTTTTGCATTTATATCATCTGCAAGTTTGATAAGCATGCCACATATATCTTCCTTTAATTCAAAATTAAATTTTTGAAAAACAAGACCAAGAATAGATTCCTGAAGCCTTCCATGAGAGGTCTCCCTACGGGTTGATATCTAAGTCAGTTTATTAAACAATTAGCTATTAATTTTTTAAATTTTTTGTGGAGGGGGGAGGCAGGGCAATTGGATTAAGTGACTTGCCCAAGGTCATACAGCTAGTAAGCGTGGTAAGTGTCTTAGGTTGGATTTGAACTCAGGTCCTCCTGACTCCAGGGCCAGTTTCTTCTTACTGCACCACCTAGCTGCCCCTAAACAAATATTTATTAACTGGATGATTGATCATGTTACTCCATATGCTACTCTAAAAATCACGAGAAAGGGGTTCAGGAATAATACGGCCTCGAGAGCATAATTATTGGCCTCTAGACAGGACTTCAAAGGAAAACAGCTTGATCCAAACTTTCCTAAGCTCTTCTACATTCATTCACTTTCAGCCTAGTCAGCACCTGGGGTACTAAGTTCAGTTCTAGGGATCTTTATTTTTGGAAGAACATTGACGAATTGGAGTGCACCCAAAGGAAGGTGACCAGGACGTTCAGACATTTGGAGACCAAGCCATGTCAGAAATGGCCGAAGGAATGAGGTTAGAAGAAGAAGCTTTAAAGAAATTAAAGATATTACAGAAGGCAGAAAGTAGAGCCATGAGAGAGTGAAGATTTTTTTTAAAGCCTAACCCTGACTTTTGCAGCCAATTAAGACCAGATAGACCAAAGCAACCTCACTCTTGAAAATCAGAACTTCTAATCACGGAATTTGAAATTACTAGTTGGCTGGTGAATTTTGTATTGCTTTTTAAGACATAATGAGCCAAGTGATATACAAGCTGCTTTTGAATTATTTTCTTCCATCCAAAAACTGAAATCTGTTCTTGCCTCTATGCAAAGTCACTCAGCAGCTTGGAATGAGAGAGGTGCTGGATATCTAGAGATCATATCGAGATGGAAGGGGCTGTTCTGTCTATGATAAATAATAGGAATAGAGGGCCAAAGAAACTGTAAGCATCCCACCAACCTCTCTGAAGAATGCCAAGTGTAAGCGGATCTCACTATATACAACATAGAATCTCAAAATTACAAGGGACTTGAAAGGTATTTTTAATCAAAGTACTCCTTGCCTGTCAGAATCCTCTCTACAATACCCCTCACAAGGGCTCATGCAACCCCCACTTGAAGACCTCTAGTGACAGGGAACTCATTTCCTCCTGGGCAGCCCATTTCACTTTTTACCAACTCGAATTGCTAGGAAGTTTTTCTTTCTGCTAAGCTAAAATATACCTCTCTGAAGCTATCCCAAATTGCTCTTAGTTCTGCCTTCTCGGGCAGAGCAGAACAGCCTAATCCCTCTTCCACAAGCTGACCCTTCAATTACTTGAAGTTGATTGTCATGGTTCTCCTAAGACTTCTCTTCTCCAGGCTAAATACCACAATTTCTTTCACCCAATACTCATATAGCAGGGCAGTCAGCCCTATGAAAATCCTACCCACCCTCTCTTGAATGCATTCCCATTTGCCAATGTGCTTTCTAATATGTGGCTCCCAAGAGCTGAATATAACACTTCGGAAAAGTACAGAGTACATTGATGACTTTAATGCTATTAATGTAAGCTAAGACCATATTATATTTAGGGACCTTGATTTCATTATTGATTCAGATGGAAATGGCAGCCCACTAAAGACCTCTAGGCCTTTTTCAGATGAACACTTAGCCATATCTACCCTAACCTATATTTCTGCAGTTCTTGGATCCACGTGTGACTTGATCTCTTCAACAAGATTGTAAATCCCTTGAGTCCAGAGACTACATCTCACTATATACTTATATCTTTATACTTATTTATTATTGTAATTATTTATTGCATGTTACATAATTATTATATAGTTATTTGTGTTTGTGTTATATCCCCTACTAGAGTATAAGTTCCATGAAGGCAGAGACCAAGTCTTACCTAAATTTTTCTCCTTCAACACCTAGCAAAGTGTTCTGCCACACAATAGGCACTTCATAAATATTTGTCGAATTTAATTGAAGTTTTCTCTGAATTTTTCCCCTTTTTCTCCTTTCTCAAAACTCCTAGCACAGTGCCAGGCAGAGTAGATGTTTAAATTAAAAATGGTCAGAGATATTTCAATGTGCAAAGTTTTCAGGATGAGAGAATGAGGAATATAGCATAAAACAAAAATCATATAAGGAGAAATGCTCAGAGTTGTAGCATTTCTAGCTCTTACCCCAAAGAATACAAAATTTTGAAATCAATGATGTAATTACCATCAGCCAAGTATTCATCACCTACCTCTTCTTTGAATGAAAAGCAGAATCTTAGCTCTCCTTTGGCTCCATGTATAGGTGACCTATAAGATATAAAGAAAAAATATGCTAAATATTTAATCACATTTCTACACAAGCTTAGGGCAAGCCCTAAGCTTTATTCTATATGTTCAGAGGTAGGCATGAGTCCT
This sequence comes from Phalanger gymnotis, assembly GCA_028646595.1. NCBI lineage: Eukaryota > Metazoa > Chordata > Mammalia > Diprotodontia > Phalangeridae > Phalanger > Phalanger gymnotis. Next base: position 136,405,716 of record CM053625.1, on the reverse strand, counting down.
GATTGGCCAAGAGAATACTGAGCATGACACTATATTAGAGAGATTTTTGGAGGATACTTCAGAGTAAGACTTTGAGAGAGTAAGTTGAGAGAGGAAAGCTTGAACTTTTGAATGACTAATAGAATTGTCCAGGGTCAAAGACATATAGTGAAGCCAGCCTCCAAAATTTTCCTTGACTTCCAGCACTAGTAACACTAGAGACTGCTAGGAGAAGACTTCTCATTGGTTAGATCATTCCCTTTCTTCTTGGTTGGACTAAGGCATTTTATCTTGCTCCCAGACAAAGAGATCCTTTTCTATTATGATGTCTGTGTCTACCCTAATATATGTAACTTCTCCAACTTCTCTTTAGTGTTTTGTTTGAATAAATGGGATTAGTTACTATCTTTTTTGGAATATTCAGCTTTTGGTGGAAATGGACTAGGAGCATAAGCATATACTACTGCTCTCATGAACAGTCAGGGAAGTGGCTTTTGTTTGAACCTAGACTTGTACACCTAGACAAGAGACATTTGAGGAGTCAGATAGACTCAATTCTAGCTGGACACCTTTTTTGGAGACTAGAAGAAAAATGTCCCAGCTTTGGTGGCTCTAGACCCTGCCCACGCCTCCCCACCAAGCTAGGCTTCTGAGAGTGTCAACATGGCCCTCCTCCTACTCTTGGCAAAGGTGAGTCAGATCCCAACATCTATCTTTATGATGCATTCTACTAAATTCAAGTGTGTGTGTATGCTGAGCATGGCAAAGGTGTCGAAAACATGCTGGTAAGGATAGGATGGTCATGATTGCTAGATCTCTTCTAGGCAGTACCAAATGATTCCAGTGATTATTGGGTACCAATCTGTACATGTGAGTTTTGTTTCCAGAAATGAAAGAAAAACAAGCAGCATAGTATCCCTAGGACAACATTCCAAAGTAGTGAGTTTCTTCTTATCTGAAGTGTACAAACAAGAGGGAGATTGACCCAAGGATGCTGTAGAGAGAATATAATATACATATACACACATATATTTATATATACACATGTATGCATGTATGTGCATGCATGTTATATATGTATATAGATATACAGATATGTATCTTTTGGGTTACATGGATAGAAATTGGAATCTTTGTGTTTATATATATGTATACATATATACACATACATATGTACATGCATGCATATATGTGTTTTAGACATCCTCACAGATACATATAAATCTCATATTTATAAATTAGCAAGGTTTTAGCTTTGGTATATTTATAGGATTTAGACTGAGCTTTGAAAAATCCTTTGAGATTTTAAAAATTTGAATATATTAAGTACTTTGGATATAGTTGTTGTGTTATGTAACAGAAATCACACTTTAATACCTCCACTTTTACCTACTATGTGTTTAATGACAGACAATTCAATCAACCTCTGGGCCTCGATTTTCTCATCTATAAAACAGGAATGACAGTATCTATTGTAACTGCTTTGCAGATTGCTACCAGGATAAAATTAAATTGGATGTTTAAAGCATTTTGTAAACATTAAAGCTCTAAATATATGTGTATACATATACATGTATGTATATGTATCTGTGTGTATATGTGTATATATACATATATATGCTAACTTTATTGTTATTGTCCAAAGAGGAAACTGAGACACAGATTAGATGGCCTCTTTGGGGCCCTTCTAAATCAAGGAATTGAGTCACTTTGCTGTCTTCATAGGAAACAAATGGCTATTCTTAGCCATGGAAAATACTCTACTCTCTCTCCTGTTTCTACCTTTTCTACTTCTGTATATAGATGTCTTGCCTTCCCATGACTTTCAAATAAATAAAGACTCATAGAATCCCAGAGCTGAAGGAACCTTAGCAGGCATCTACTCCGGTGCCTTCCCTGATGCATGAATTCTGTCTACAAAATCCTTGGATCAATCCCCCTTTTGTTGGGACATATCAGATAACAAAAAATTCGCTACTTTGGGCAGAAAGTTATCCTAAGGATACTATGCTCCTCATTTTTCTTACATTTTTGGAAACTCACACATGCAGAATAGGGTCCAGTAATTACTAGAATCATATAGTATTGCCTAGAAGAAATCTAGCAATCATGACCATCCTGTCCTCGTGAGCATGTCTCTGAAAGCTTTGCCCATGCTCAGCATACATACACACACACTTGAATTTAGTAGAATGCAGCAACCCAGCTGACTTTCCAACACAGCAGAACACATTTCTTAAATGCATGGATTTGTCTGTACCACAGTTGAAATCGCATCCACCAAAACATAACAGCTTTATTGGGGGAGAGGCCTGATACAAAGCAGTGAGTTAGTGCCTGATATTAAAACAACCTGCATTTATCCAGCTGTCTCCTATTGTGTTTGTAAACTGCCCCAAGCCTCTCTGAAAGAAGACGATATATAACCATTCACTCTGAATGATGATGCTGGGGATGGGAACTGGAGCTTTCCCCTTCATTCCTTTAACAGACTTGTGAGGAAAAGCCAGAGCACCCAAATAACTCCCAAGTCCCCTGCTTCCAGGAAGATTAGGCCCCAGAGAAAACACAATCTACACAACAACCTCTATCTCACTTTCGCAATGTCTCCCATACCAGTCCCCCAGCACAGACCTTCAACCCATCCAGGGAAGGCTTCTCCTTATCTTCAAACTCCTTTCTGTCAAGCGTTCAGGGCCCTACCTCCAGCCATCTCTTCTATGCAGTCCACCCTGACTTTTCCAGCCCACAGTGATTTCTGCCTTCTCTGACCTCTCATAGACTTTGATCACATATTCTCTTCTCTTATTCCTTTGTTGCTTCATTTGCATATGTTCTGTCTCCCCAACTAGTCTATGAGCTCCTGAGGGCAAGAATTGGGTTAGCTCTTTCTCTTCTACCCCTCATAGCACTGATCATAGAGGAGGCATTCAGCCAGCTTAGAGGATATCTAAATAAACAAGTTCACTATTTGAATTATGATATCTAAGGGACATTACCCAGATTCCATCTTACACAACATGCTTCCTTCACTGAGTTTCCCTATGAAATCAAATCCTGATCCAGTGGAATCTCTCTCTTTCCTTCTGAAGGGCATTTCATAAACATAAATCTCTTGGGCTCTATCCATTCCGGGCCTAAATGGAAAAAAATACTAAGGTCAAGGGAAACTCTAAGGCAGCATCTCCTCTAGTTTGCCTCTCTGCCCCCAAATATACAAAAAAAAACCTTTCATGGAACCTGTAGAAATGGGCCCACGAAAAATAGTTCTCCATTCCACCATATGAAAATAAACATCTCTCCAGAGCCCTGTGGGAAGCAAATGCTCTCCACCAGGAACCTGCGTATTTCCAATACACTCTGGGACTGAGAAAACTCTTAGCTTGGAGTGAAGAGATGCAGCAACAAGCCAGAATCAGAATTAAGCAGTGGAGTCTCAACTGTTTAAAGATTTAAGGACCTGCCTGGCTGTGCTTTCGTCCTGTCAGCCCCAAAAGGATTTCCATTTTAATCAAACCTTGACTTCTTTTTCAATTAGCAATGTAGGAAGCTATAGTTTATATATCCTTTCTGCATCTTGGCCTATCTATATTTAATGCCCCTATCACACACACCTCATCCAGAATAACTGCCTATCGCATTATGAATGCCAGAGGGGAAAGGATTTCATTTTATTTTCCACTCTGATCGATCTGATATTAAGAAGTTGTTGTATAGTCTTCATTGGGCATTTATATTGTCTGTGTTTAACAGAAAGACCAAAGAGAGGAGCACCACTTAGAAATAATAGTACTAATTTCTATGTCATTTTTTAAGATTGGCAAAGTGTTTTCCTCATAAGAACACTATAGAGAGTTGACTGTGCACATATAATTTCCTTTTCTAAAAAAAAATTGAACAAAAATCAAGATTAGCCAGGCATGGAAAAATAAAGGCCTAGAGAAGTTAAAGTTATGAATCACCCAGGGTCATACAGTATCAGAGCTGGTATTCACTCAGTTCCCTTGACCCCAAGACAGATTTCTTTCCACTTCACTATACTACCCTTCTGGGAGGTAGTATTGAGAAGCAGCCTCCTGTAGTAGATCGAGAACTGGTCCTGAAGAGAAGAAGGTCCAAATTCAAGTCCTTCCTCTCTGAGAAGATGGCTGCATGACTCTGGGAAAGTCACTTGACCCCTCACTGTCCCTAGCAATTCTATTATAAGTTGCAAAGAAGATGCCAACCTGTGCTGGTTAGAGAAAGTTCTTCATTAGGAAATCCATATCCTGACAAAATCAAAGGTCCTGTCAAAGGAAACAGAGAAATGCCATTTCTTTTGATGTCACATAGGCCAAGGATAAGCAGGGTATCCATATTAATGATTATCATACAGTATTAATAATGCATGTGAGCAGTACGTACATACACACACATTCCAAGAGATCAATTAAATTTAACAATGCTCTTCTATGTAATAAGGAAAATTATATACGTGCTTGTGTGTATAAGGGTTTATCATTTTCTTCATTACTCAGTGTGGTGAAGCTAATTAAATGTTCATGAAGCACTTTAGGCCCAATTCACTTTCCTTCTGGAGTTTGAAACCTCCAATGACTCAATGAGTGGCAAGTCCCAGAATCAGGCCTTTTGAGTTTGTAGCACCAAGGAAATGGAACCTGTCACTGGGATGCTTGCTGCTATTCCTCATGTCCCCTTCCTTGCAATGAGGAAGAGAGCCCAGAGAATGCGACTTCCCCACTAGAGACAGGTTTATTTATTTTCAAGTTACAAATGCTTTTCTAGGTTTAGTGATATGACTTTAACACTTATGGCTAAAGTAAGCTTCAAGAAAGTTACAGCTAGGTCCCTGTGTCTCTTTGGACTGACCTCCAGTGACTTAAGGAGGCCCTTCTTCCAGCTGCATGGTTCTTTTTTTCTCTTCTAGAACATGATGATGGGCAAAGAAAGTGTTCTGTGGCAAGACATGAACAGTGGCTGGCCAGTCCTGTACTGCCAGGGAATCAATCAAACTAAAACCATATGTTAAGTGTCTACTCTGTGCAAGCACTGTTGGCACTATGAAGAGAAAGACAAAAATGATCAGTCTCTGCCCTCAAAGAGTTTACATTCTATCAAAGTGATCAGAATCTTCTCCAGCCCTCCAAATTTTGTATAGACGTGCACATATACATACACACACACATCTATACCTCTATCAGTCTGTGATCTCATCAGCAATGGACAGTCTTTCTGCTGCTAAAGATTGTAATCCATCAACACCTTCTCTTATCTTTGTCTTTTTTTAAGTCTTCCACAGAGAATCTACTCAATGCCCTAGAAACCATATTCTGGAATTTTTACTATTTCATGGATATAAAAGCAGCATCTGAACTGTCCGTGTGTTATTTGCCATTCCTGTTCCTACATACATATCAGGCCTACCTCCTTTTCAGTCATATGTATCTCTGTCTGTAATGCTACTTACCATGTGCAAACCTTGGTGAGTGACATGGCACTGCCTCCTTACACTCATCACGCATCTTTGCATTGCCCTTTGAGTCACCTGCAGTATTGGTACCACTGAGATGGTGGCCACAGCTTCATTAGGAGAATACAGATGTGGAAAGGAAAGGCTTTTGTGTAACTGAGAGCCCTGTGAAGTTTCCAAAGCAGATCTGACCTATTCTCTTCCTTTCACTCAATTCTGAGCTCAGCTCATCATTCACCTATAATACATCTAATATATTTATCAATGGACTGACTCAATGGACTTTATGTCTCAATGCATGCCTTAATCTGGGAAATACGTATTCTTCATTCACTTTTTTTTTCTAGTGTTTTCCTATGTGGCCAAGTCAATCTCTTTTGAGTAATCAAAGTATATACTTCAAAAATTGTACATTTTTATATGTACATATACTATTTATTATGTCTATGTGGCCTACATCTATAAAACATAGATTGACATTCTTTGCCTGCTGTCTGGGCAAATTGGAGTGAATTGTCTATCAGACAATTTCATCCCCCTATGACTTCCTCTTGTTATAATTTGGAATTGAGCTTAATAGAGTCCAGTTATAGCATGGCTTATTATCTCATGGATTTGTCTAAAACACAAATCAAGTCCTATCTTGACACATAGTAACTGCATTCAATAAAAATGTACTTTAATACACTCAGACAATAAGGTGGGCATAAGTTTTGTCCCCAGGCATGAACATTATTTATAATAATAACACTGTATTGACATTCTAACCTTCCCATGACCAAAGAAATTCCTTTGCCCAGTTAAGAAACTAAGATGTTCAGACTGGAAGAGAACTTACAGATCATCTGATGTCTAACCCATCATTTAACAGATGAAGAAACTGAGGTCTGAGGAAGGAATATGTCATAGTGTGAGATCAGTGGACCTGAAGGCAGAAGATCTTGGTTAAAGACTCAGTTCTGCCATTTTCTTGCTGTGTGGACTCCTCTGAACCTGTTTCCCATCTCTCACGTTAGATTATGCCCTCGATCCCTTCCAGATGCAGTATTCTGTGATTCTATGAAATGACCTGCCCAAGGTCACAGAATGAGACAATGGCTGATCCCAGGTTTGCTGTCACCCAAGCCGGGAGTAATTTCCTTAGACTAGCTATCCCTTCTTCGGGGCTTTTTTCATTTGTTTGCACTTTGGATCGCTGGGTAAGAATTAACCCTATATGAATTGAAGACGGTTTTCTTTAGGTTGCAAGTCTCCACCACTGTCCTAGAGTTCATACCAGGCCAAGAAAACACCAACCCAGTTCCAAAAGTTGCCTCGGGAGCAGAGACGGGGAAGCAGCAACCAACCCCACATTAGATGGATGCTGCTGAAGGAGTGGGTTTCTCTCTCTTTCCCTCTCTCTCTCCCTCTCACACACACATATATACAACACAAAGACATATTTTCTACACTAAGCCTATGGATTACTGGCTCAGGCCTTAGCAAAAAAAAAAAAAGTTGCTAGGCAACCAGCCAGGGGTTGCTATGGCATTTTCAAGAAGAGCAGCTGGGCCAATCAGTGCTAACTGCAAGCTGGTGAAGGCGTGAAGCCTCTAAATTTAATGTCAGTGCAGACAGGAAGGGAGGCTGTTGAGGCATGCATGATGCTGAGAGCGCGCTTGCTAAATGCAGACAACAGGGCCCCATGATTAGGACCAGCACACTAATGAATATTCATTGGGCTGATTAAAGCAAAGTCAATTAACTACTTGACTGCTTGATTTTTCCTGGATTCTATTCTTCTCTTTTAACCATTTGGCCCCATTGGGGAAGACTGCCTCCTACCTCTCCCCCTCTGCCCTCTGCAGTTTCCTACCACAATGATTGGGGGTGGGGCAGGGGTCTATTCTTCCCTTTCCTACACATTGGAAAATCCTGCTCAGTCTTTTCCAGGATTTTACTCTTGACTTTTATTCCGCCACTAAATGATCTTTTCCCAGAGTTAGTGTCTCTCTTTCTTTCTTTCTCTTTCCCACATATGGTTTCTTTCTTTTATTTCTTTCTCATTTCTACATCCTTTGGAGGTAAGTGAGGTCGTAGACTTCCCTCCCTGACCATAGTGTCCGATGAGAATCGCTATTCAGAGGCCAATCAATAGTTGTATTCAGACATCCCAGATGTGATGGTAATACTGAGGATTTTGATATAAAGAAAAACATCATATTTTTCCAAGCCCTCTCAAACCAAACAGCTCAGACTGTAGAAAACAGAGCTAAAGCATAAGTGTCAAACACACCACCCACAGGGTTATTGATGCCAACACTGATTAAACCAGATTAAAATGTAGTCAGCTAATATTTATACAATAAATAAAAATACAACAGAATATAGACAATGTTGATATGTGGTTTTCTAAGTTAATATGTGAGATCCTGACAGTTCGGTGACTACTGTTTCCATCTGAGTTTGATACCAGTGTCCTAAACAACCAAGCCGTGAGCTCTCACTCTCTTAGGGAAAGCCCTCCCACCTCCTGGGCCTGCTTAAACTCCTTGAGAGTAGGGATTATTTCGTTCTTTGTACACCTGTCCTCTATGCCTAGCACAGTGTCAGGCACATAGTCCATTAATAAACACTTGCCGATCATTAATTATGAGAAAGGCTGCAAAAGAACCAGTATAAGTGAGGTTTATCCACTTTGTAACAACCATTGTCCTCACTGTCGCAGTGAAGACCAATATGCACCATGACAGTCAACATCTCTAAGTCCCAAGCCTTGAAGTTCATAGGACTTAGGGCTGGAAAGGATCCTAGAAATCATCTAGTTTAAGTTCCATATTTTTTCAGATGAGGAAAGTAAAGCGCAGAGAATAAAGAGGTATTGTCCAAGGTCACCCAGGTAGCAAGAGGCAGAGCCGGAATCTAAGCACAGGACTTCTGACCCTAACTCCTGTGTGTTTTCCACTTCACCAGGCTTCCTCTTCTGACAGTTTCCATTAATCCAGGAAAAGTGTCTGGGTTCAGTCCCCCACCCCCTCCTCATTTTCATTAGTTTCTCTGGTTCAATTGGGAATTGCATTTTGCTCTGAATTACACATACAGCTCTTTCACAGACTCAGAAATTAATCTGTTCTTTTTTTCTTTTTCTTCCCTTTCCTTCTTTCTTTTTTTTAAAAAGGAGGGCCTATAGTCATTACCATTAATATGCTGAATGATGGACAAGACAAGACAAAAATCTGCAGGGTCCTAGACTACTGTATCTACAGAGAGAGTCCAAGAGAGGAGGAAAAACCTAACAATCCTTTATTCTGGAGGCGGCTTGGTGGCCTTTGGATTAAGTCACAGTGTAGTAGGAAAGGTTAGTAGCCTTTTTTTTTTCTTTCCCCTAGTAAAAATCAGTCACTTAAATGCAAAATACTAATTTTCTACATCTCCCATTCCACTTCCAGTCACCAGTTACATAAAAAGATGGACCAGGGTCAGAAGGAAAGCAGAATGATTTATATCCATCCAGAGCAGCAAACCTGAAGAGGCTGGAAAGGAAAAAAAATGGAATGTTGCAGGTAAAGCTAGGAATGCTGCCTTAAAGTGATGTTACCCCTCCCCTTAAGGTCACAGGCCACCTAACTTCACACTAGCCATTTCTACACCGACTCTGTGCTAAGAGGAAGTCCCTCGGGCACCGTCATCCTGCAGAGCTTCACAGTGGAAGAACGAAAGAGGCCAACAGTCAGAGCACATTTGGAGGAATGAAATGCCATTACAAACATGCCATTAGCTGGTCCTTCTTTGGGAAGGCGACGCTAGATAGAAATCCATGTCATTGTTGACCACAGAACATGCATACCTGCTGACACAAAAACTGAAATGCCACTCCTGCAGTGTTGATATTTTTCTGGAATAACAACAGCAGCCCTTTGTATAACAACTATAAGCTTTTCAAAGTCTTATATGTCTCTTCTCATTTGAGCCCCAGGAGACCCTTGTGAAGTAGGTATTACTGACATTAGAGATGAGAAAACTGATACCCAGGAATTTTAAAAGTTCATTTATGATCACACAGCTAATCAGTACCAGAATCAGGATATGGATTTTAAGTCTTCTGGACTCCAAAACCAATACCCCTCCATTAAGACAACCTGTCTCTGAGGGTTGGGAGAAGACAGCACCTAATAACAATGACCACTGTAATTTTTTACTCTGAGCTCAGCATTTCTATTTAAATCCCCTGAACTCTGTGTGTGTGTGTGCACGTGCATATGTGTATGTGTGTGTATGCACTGTTTGTAGGTATATGGGGAAGGGAGGGGAAAAGGCAAGAAAGGTGAATTCACTCAGAACTGTTTTGTTTTCTATTCTGAAACTAGGTCTTTCTGTCTCCAGTTCAATCCAGGATTGACATTTCTGTTTCCTCAACAGGAATTTAGGAGTAAATAATGCCTGAGGAAAGGGATTGGGATCGAGAGCAAATAAATGTCCATTCTCCTCTGAAATGGAACATTTTTGTCCATGTTTCTTCCCTGTGGGATTTGCTTTCCAGACTTTCTAAAGGGAGCAACTGGGAGCAATATCATTTGTGATGACGGAAATTGGCACTTTACTCTCACAACTCATTGTGGGGAAGGCAAATGGTGGAATGGAGAGGGGTATGGACCAGAAACAAGGAAAGTTCCAGTCCTGGCATTGATGCTTATTCTTTTATGACAATCTTCCCATGTGCAGAACCAGTCACCTCGGCTCTCTCTGATCAAAAGCTATTCCCATAAGTGTAGGATGGCTATGGTCACAGATATTACAGAAGGAGATGGGGAGAGGGAGGTACACAGAATTGCAGGTCAGAGCTAGATCATGTTAATTATTACAGAGTTCTTGGATAGGGAATCACAGAATCATGGAATGTTAGATAGAGGACCCTAAAGATCATCTAGTCTAATCAATTAATTTTATGGATAAAGAAACTGAGGCTCAGAGAGGTCTTGTGATTTGCCCAAGTATCAAAGCTAGTACATGGAAGAACTAAGATTGGAACCCAGGTCTTCTGGCTCTTATCAATGCTATCAACACCTGCCTCTTACCAGTCACACACTTTTCTCCAGCCTGAGATAAGTTTTTTTCTTTTTCATGTTCATTCAATTTATTCATGGTTTCCTTATTCGTGGTTCATTTAAAAAGATTTTTTAAAAGAGTTTTTTTAAATGTCTCTATTTGAAAACCAATAACAATGCCAGGCCTTGAGTTAGACCATGGAAATGTTCAGTGACTGTATCCAGGATTCTGCAGTCAGAAATTCCTACATGAACGCAAATGGATGAGTGCAAACGCTTTCCATTTCCTCACTGCAGCCAAGGTATGAATCAGCAGGGAGATTTTGGAGCAGGTGATTTCAATCAGGGCTCAGCCCCCACCTGGAAATTCCCCAGCAGCAAAATGAAGGCAGGAGACAGGCATGTACTTCTTCACAGTCTGACCTCTCCTGCTTCGACTTTTTGGGATGGGTGGTGGGGAGGGGGAATGTTTGTTTCTTTGTCTGTCTGTCTGTCTGTCTGTCTGTCTGTTTAACAGATGAGGGAAAAGCTAGGGAGTTTTAAAAATTCATGGCTTCCCTAACCTCTACATTACTCAGGTTGGAGCTTCCTTCTTTTGACAAGGCACTTTTACAAGTGCATGGAGGTTGCAGATAGGGCTACTATCACCCAGGCATCCTCTGTTTCTGCCACCATCTGAATACAGCGTGTTTTCATTATTACTCAAAACACTCAAATGGATCTGAGATCATATCGATTTGGAAGCCCCCTTCAACAATGGAGATCACAGCCTATTCATGACTACCTATCCTATACCACTTCTGCCCTACTCTTGTTTTCATTATTATTGGGAAGAAACATCTTGCTCTAGGCTTCTCTCTCCCTGAATAGGTCTTCTGTCTACTTCAGTTATTCCAGCAGCAGAGATAAAGCAAAGGTCAACTACCTGTCTGTATCCCAAACCTGGCAAACCAGGGCAACTAGGAAAAGAGAGATCCTAGCAATGCATAATTCCTCATCCATGTCCCAAGCGCAGAGCACTATGTTCTCTAATACCTGATTCCTAGGATCTGGGTCCATACTCATCTTCTTTGCTTTCTCCAGGCTGGGAGCCAAGCCACAACCAAACTAGAGTGATTTGAGTTTCCAAACCCAGCTCCCAATAGCAAACATCTGTTCTGGAAGTAAACACAGAACTGAGAATACATCCTGCTGTCCTCACTCTTAGGGGGCAGTAAACAAAATGGGTTGGTATGAGTTCACAGAACTGAAAGGAAGAAGCAGGAACATGGATCCTCTTATGTTACAGAGAGAGAGGAGGCAAGGCAGGCAGTGGGGGAGGGGGAGAGTGAGAGAGAGAAAGAGAGAGAGAGAGAAGAAGAAGAAAAAGAAGAAGAAGAAGGAGGAGGAGGAGGAGGAAGAAGAAGAGGAAGAGGAAGAGGTAGAAAAAGGAAAGTAACAGAATGAGGAAGAAGCAGAGAAAGAGAAAGAAGCAGCAGAAAGAGGGGAAATAAGAGAAATAGTAGAAGGAGGAGAAAAATACAGGCACAACAAGAAGAGAGAGAAGAGAATGAATCTGAGGAAGCAAAAGAGGGGGGACAAGGAAGAGGAGGAAGAAGGCATCTGAATTCATATGAGGCCATAAGGCAATGACAATAGAAGGGGAAATCTTCCACTGCTAATGATAATAGAACACCTTTTATAGAGCTTTAAGGACTATAAAGCACTCTCTCTGTATGATTTCATTTGAACCTCACAACAACCTGGTGAAGAAGGTGTTGGTACTATCACCATTTTACAGATGAAGAAACCGAGGCCCAGAGAAATTAAGTGAGTGACAGGGTCACACAGCTAGCAAGCATCAGCAGGAGGATTCCAAGTCCAGCCCTCAATTCTTGATTCTGGACTGCCTCTCTACTAAGGTGTTATCAGTAAAGGAAAGATCTGACACTGGGCAGGAAACTAACCAGTCCCAGCGTCCCTTTTGGCTTGAACCTCTGATGAATTCAGCTGCGATGTTGACAACAGACATTGAAATTATCCTTCCATTTCTAGGATTCTGAAGTCCCGGGGAAGCTGTTTTCTCAGCCTAACATTGCATTTGGGTCTGGGGAAATTGTACTTAACTGTAAAATGGTACAGGAGATAGAGCACTGGCCCTGGAGCCATATGGACCTGAGTTCAAAGGTGGCCTGAGACTCATACTAGCTGTGTGAACCTGGGCAAGTCACTTAACCCTCATTGCCTCCAAAATAAAATAAAATAAAATAAAATAGTGGTAATAATAACACCTACACCACAGGGTTATTAGGAGTTTCAAATGAAATAATGTTTATAAGGCCCTTAACACTGTTCCTGGCACAGAGTAGATAGTTAGAACTCATTCGTTCCTCCCGCCCCCACTTTTTCAGGATCCTTGCTCAGGTAAGGAAGAGTAAAGCAGAACTGTTATAATTAATAAGAAGAGCCCACATTTACATTGTATTTTAAGATTTCAAACCACTTTCTTCATTACCCTGTGAGATAGGTAGCATGTGTTAATCCCATTTTACAAATGAAGCAACTGAGACTCAAAAGTGAAGATACACGAGATGAGTGACGATGGAAAGAGAATTGGGTTTTGAGTCAGGTGGCCTGACACACTATCGGCTCTGCTACTTAGCACCTGTGTAGCGTTGGGCAAATTGGTTCAGTTCTCTAGGCCTCAGTATCCCCATCTGTAAAGTGAGGAGGTTAGATTCAATTATCTAAGGCCCTTTCCAAAGCTAATTCTATTATCCTTTGGTGCAGTTATTTGCCTGAGATCACACAAATGGTAAATGATAGAGCTGGAACCTGAAGCCAGGTGCTCTCAATGCAAATTCTGCATTCTTTCCATTGACCTCCTGGTATAAAATGCACCATTGTCAATAATAGTGATAACTGGACAGGGATATGCTGGATCCAGCTCTAAGTGGCTTGCAAGAGCCCATTGTTAAATTTTCAGTCTAAGTATTTACATATCAGAAATCAGTCATTGCTCCAAATCAGGGCTTGATTGATTGCTTTGTTGATTTTCTGGGAATAAGAAATTGATGGAGAATGTGTTAATAATATGGATTAAGCTTAAAATTGTGTCATGTGCACATCTTTTTCTTCCCCAGAGAGCTGCTTGTTAAATGTTTGCCAGCGCACTCCTGTGTAAACGTTGTAAACATAAACATTGCTTGAGTTCAGTAAAAGGCTCAGAGAATGAAGTCATCCCCAGATTGGAAGCCTGATCCCTGAAGGCTAATAATGATGGAGATGATAACTAGCACTTTTGGAATACTTTAAGATTTGCAAAGTGCTTTCCCTCCATTTTCTCATTTGAGCCTCTCAATACCCCAGTACTAGAATGCCATCAAATAGCAAAGATAACAAAAGAGACAGGGACATTCAACGTTAGAGTTGCTACAGGAACCCAGTGATATGATACTATATACACTCTTGGCAAAGTTATCAATTTATCCAATTTTTCTGAAAAACAATCTGGAATTGTTTTATAAAAGTCATTCATTTTTTTCCCACTTTTCCCACTTTCCCACTTCCCACTTTGACTACCCCAAGCAGTCAAAGACAGAAAGATCTAACAGGGCATAGCATTGAGGACAATAGACTTGGAGTCAGGAAGTTATGGGTTCAAATTCTACCTCAGATACTAGCAGTAAGAGCCTGGGTAAATGACTTAACTTTTCTGTGCCTCAGTTTCCTCAGCTCTAAAATGAACAGGTTTGCTTTGATGTTTCCAAGTTCCCTTCCATCTTTAAACCTGTGATTCTATGGAATATTCATAGTAGTGTTTTTATGGTAGTAAAAAGTAGAAACAAAATCTGGTAAGAGAATAGCTAGACAAATTGTGATGTATGAACATAATGGAATACATTGTGACATGAGGAACAAGTGATATAAAGAATCTGGAGAAACATCGAGAAATTTGTATGAACTAATGAAGAATGGAGTAAACAGAAGCAGGAGAATGATACGTACAAGAACTACAGTAATGTGAATGAAAAAATACTAAAAGGAAAACAAGCTTCCCTGATCCATCACACTTTCCCCTTCTAAGATTCTTCAGAGCACTGGACATATTTCATAGCACTAAAACTCTTCACATTTATTACACGACCCCTTAGAGCCTAGTTATTTGTATACACACACACATATACATATATACATGTGTGTGTGTATATATATATATATGTATCTTTAGATAGTTAACTCCTTGAGAGCAAGATCTCTTATGTTTATCTTTGCATACGCAGGACTAAGTACATGCCTTTGACCATAGTAGATGTTTGATAAATATTTGTTATTGGATTTTTAAAAATTGAATTTGTTATATTGTCTAAGCAGCAAAGGACGTTTTTGTTGCTTGGTCATTCTTCATCATATCTGACTCTTCGTGACACCATTTGGTGTTTTCTTGGCAAAGATACTGGAGTGGTTTGCCATTTCGTTCTCTAGCCCATTTTACAGAAGAGGAACTGAGGCAAATAGGGTTTCAGTAAGTGTCTGAGGTCAGATTTGAACTCAAGAAGATAAATCTTCCTGATTCCAAGCCCAGTGTTTACTGCACCACTTAGTTGCTCCCACAAAGGCCCTTAAGGAAAATCTAGTGCAATGGCCTTATTCCAAAGCTATGGAGGCCTTGAATGGAAAATCAAAATCAACTCCTCTATATGGTTTTCAAGAGCACCACGATCTGCTTTCATCTCCCGGTGGCAACCTACTCTCATACAATTCCAAATGTACTCTTCACTGCAGTCATGTTCCCTCACCATTCCCTGTCTCTTTCTCTGAAAGTCCTCTCTTCTTAATCCAACCTCTCCACATCCTACCCTTTCTCGAAGTTCCAGCTCAAGGCCCATAGGATCATTTAATCATAAATTTTAGAGTTGGAAAGGATATTTCATGGAGTCCAAGATCCCCACTTTCCAGAAGAGAGAACTGAAGTCCAGAGAGGTTGAGTGACTTCCCTAGAGTCACACAACTAGCAAATGTCTGAGGCCATGCTCTCTCTGCAAATAGAAATAGTAATACCAATCCTCCTTATCTCCTAGGGTTGTTATTACAAAGAACAAATGAGATAGACTATTCACACATAAATGAAATTCAATAAACATTTATTAAGAACCTACCAACTGCAGTGCTACAATGTGCAAAAACAATAGGGCAACAAATAAGAAAAAGGAAAATCTCTTCCTTCAAAGAGTTTCCAAGGTAGTGGAGAACAGTGAGGCACATACACAAATAAAATCTCCAATAGATTGTAAACTCCTTGAGGGTAGGGACAGTTTCACTTCTGACTTTGTATCCTCCAACTTAGCAAAGTGACAATCTGTTGAACTAAATAATAATAATTAGATGGTAAGTTCAAAGGAAATGTCCATATAAAGCACCATGAGGACTTTAAAAAGGGAAGGGGCACTTTCTGCAGTGAACATCAAAGAAGGCTTCATGGAAGAAGTGAGAGCCCATATGAGCTTTCACTCATGTAGAAGGAAAGAAACGAATAGAATATGATTCTATAATTTCATTTCTTGCTAATAAATTGTGAAGGTATGTGTGGTAGAGTAAATAGACACCCAACTCTCTCAAATATACTAGCTATATGTCCACTTTAACCTCCTTGTGCTTCAATCAGCTCCCTAAGACAATAAATTACAGAGGAGCTGCTGTCAAGTATTATGGTAAGAAGTGTCCACACTGGGAGTTCCCTATGAAACCACAGGTCCAGATTTTTAAAAAATAATAATAATGAAGCACAAGCCCAGATCTCCTCAAGGGTCTATGTAATGAAAGATCAGCAAAGAAAGTTAACCAGTACTCTGAACCCCCAAACATAGGGTCTGACCGACCATACTTTGCTGTTTTCCCTCTATTTCAAGTTGGGCCGAGCTCACTCCAAAGATCACAGTGAGGTTTTTCATAAAGATTTCAATTATTTAAAAAAACAATCCCTGGGACCAGTCAATTGTCTCCTTAGCTCAAATACAGCCCTTTCCTAATTTTCTCACAAAAATCAAAGTGATAAACTAACTGCCCAACAGACTAAGTCCTGAAACTTGAGTTTTGGCAGCTCCAATTTGCTGTCTCATTCTTGGACATTCAACCCTTCCCTGGCCTCAGTGTACCCTTCTGAGAAATGATAACACTAGAATGGAGCCACAGAGAGACCATGTGGATCCCAGAAAAAAATCTAAGTGTCCTGAGCTTCAGATATGGACTTCAGAATGGAGGATGAAGACAGGAAATGTGACTGGAGAAGAGGAGACAAAATCTAGAGGGTGTTTTAAAATTTTCAAGATGTTTTAAAAATAATTTTTAAAAGGAAAGAATATGCCAGTCTAATCTGTGTGGGTAAAAATTATACAGCAAAACTGCCAGCCTTCTAGACTAACTCTTTAGTTACTAACTGGGAATCTAAGTCAAGGCATTCAAATCAGAACAAGGTATTGCCCACTGTCTATCATAACTCATTATTAATTATACCAATAATTATGAACATTATTATAACTTACGTTTATCATGCTTTACCATTCACAAAGCATTTTCATAACAACAATAGTGTTTGTGAAGGAAAAAATAAATTTTAAGATATGTTCTAAGAGCCTTCTGCAATCCATCCTCTGTGTAGGGACCTTGCCTTCAGAGGTGCCTGGTCTCTTTTGAGTAAATATCATAGTCAGAGCTGTTGAGATTCAAGGGATTCTAGAGGCCATCTCATCCAATGCTCCTCATTTCACAGACAAGATCCAGAGAAGTTTAATGACTTATCCAGGGTCACATAGGTAGTAATTGTAGAGGTGTAATTTCAAACTCAGGCTGTCAGATGCCAATTCCTGCCAACTTCTGCTGGTGACTTGGCCCAAATGGATTCTAACCTCAGCCCACAGCTTCTATTCATTGGCTAAGTCTTCACAGATACACTTTCTCGTGGTAACCAGTAGTTAAACAGATCATAAAATCATAAGATCATAAATTTAAAGCTGGAAAGGTCAGAGGTGGCCACCTAGTCTAATCCCCTATTTTACAGATAAGGTAACTAAGATCCAGGGGTCAAGTTCCTTGACACAGAGAGCAACAAAGATAAGATTTGAACCTAGGTTCCACACACATGGAAGTACTCTCAAATTTCTCCACCTCACCCCAGATCTGCCCTGGGTCTTCAGGCACCTTCTATGTGCATTTCCTCAAGAATTACTTATTTCTGCCCTAGAAACCCTATTACCATGTGAGACACAAAAGCCTTTGTTCTGTGTATCCCTACAAGTACAGTGGGGGTGGGGGGTAGGAGTGGAAGGAAGATGACCATCCCATACCTCTATTTAAGATCAAACTTTTATTTCCTGATAGATGCCCCCATTGGCCCATATGGGCCCCTTCCAGGAATCTGTCTGTGCTCCTGGGAGATGTTGAAAAATATCCCTGACCCCCAAACGGTTACCTTTTGATCAGAGGTTTTCAGTGTTGCTGAAGTGTCTTCGAGCTGAGATGTTCCTATAAAGCCCCCTTTGTGTCAACATAGTAAATGACTCTAATTAGGCTGGTGGTGCAATGAAAATGCTTAATTCATTCTGATGAGGCAGAAGGAAGAGCTAAAATGTTTATAGACAATGGGTGAACAGGGAGAGATAATGCTGAGTGCCAGCTTTAAATGCAAATCTTTCCCTCTCCACCATCCGTGTGCCCCCACCCCCCATCACCAACGCCACACTGTAATCTGCTCCTGCAGTAATTAGAAGTGAAAGGAACCACAGAGAGGAGACTCCAAAGGCAAGACTAAAGAGAAAGATCAGAACCCTGCCTGGAAGAGGTGGCAACCTTGTGTTCTGATGATTGATGTCACCACAGCTGAGCAAGAAGCAGGGTGCAGGCAGCTGGGTGGGAAGACAGAGGCCAGAGAGGGGGCCAGGAATAGAATGCAAAGATGCCAGCACTCTTTCTCTCCTTTTCAACACGGTGTTGATGGGCCAGGTTTGGATAATCGTCTGCTATTGTTTGGAGGGGGAAAAAAAACAAATGAAAGGGGAAAGTGGGAACTTGTTGAAAGACAATAAAAAAGCTTTTTCCAAGCAAAAAGTCAAATCAGGATGTAAAAGACCATCAGCTTCTGATTCTAGAGTTAGGCGATTGCTTTGCCTAAAATCAACAAAGAGAGACACCAAGAAATATTTCTCTGCTTCAGGTTAGCATCAGAAAAAATGTGCTCACGGCTCCAGACCCATCCCTTCCATATCAAGATTGACTAAAGTAAATAGGATGTTTAGCCTGAGGAAAAGATGACTTTGGGGGAACATGATGGTGCCTTTAAGTAACTGAAGGACTGTCATGGCATTCACATAGAAGAGGCTGGTTCCGCTTGGCCCTCATGGGCAATTGGACAAGGGATGGGGGAAGCATTAGCAGAGAGACAAATTAACAGTCAATGCAAATAAAATCTTCCCCTCTTCAGAAGTGAAATGGGCTGCTTTTGGAAGAGGCCCATCAGTGAAGGAATTCAAGCAAAAGCTGAATGACCTCTTAACAGAGATAGTGTAGAGGGCATTCTGGTTCAGGTATGACCTCTTGATGGGCTCTGAGATCCTGTGAATTCTGTGACCTGTATCCCAAAGCAGCTGCACCCAGCAGTGTAGCTGAGCCCAACAATGTGATTGTGAGATGAGTGAATGCTAGGACAGCAATTCTTTAGGCTGTGCCTCCTCTGTTGTAGTCCTGGATGCTGCTGTCCCTGTGTATGTGTGTGTATTGTATTCAAGAGGTGAGTCTGGGGAGAGAAAAGGAGACAGGAAGAAAGGGGGAAGAGGAGAAGAGAAAGAGGAGAAAGAGGAAAAGGGAGGAGAGAATGAAATGGTGAGAGAGGAAAGAGAAAAAGAGAGAAAGTGAGAGGGAGAAAGGAAAGAGAGGGTGATAGGGACAGAGGAAGAAGGAGAAGAAAGGGGGAAGAGGAGAAAGGGGGGAAAGAGGAAAAATGAGGAGGAGAGGAGATGAGAGGGGGAGAGAATAAAGATTTATATAGTAGTACAATGTGCCAGGCACTGTGCCAAAAGTTTTACAAATATTACTTCATTTGACCCTTATAACAACCCTGCAAGGTAGCTGTTGTTATTATCCCCATTTTATCGTTGAAACTGAGGCAAACAGAGGTTAAGTGACTTGGCCAAAGTCACACAGTCAATGCTGGAGGCCAGATTGAACTCAGGTCTTCCTGTATCTCCTAGTTGAGGGAGAGAAAGGGGAGACAAGGAAAAAGAGAGGAGAAAGAGACAGAGAGACAGAGAAAGAGACAGAGAAAGAAACAGAGAGAGAGAGAGACAGATAGGGAAAGAGACAGACACAGAGAGAGGCAGAGAGAAGAAGGGATGGGAGGAGGCATCAGTTGAGTCTTTAACATAGAGAGGCTCTGCTGTGCTCTGTATGTGATACCAGTAACAACCCCAGCTCATCCTGGCCAGTAGACAGGCAGCACCCCCTTCTCTGGCTAATGGGGGGTGCATCTCAAGTAATTACTGAAGCTCAGTTTATTGGTCCCAGGTGGAATGTACAGCACCTGTAATTAGTGAGGCACATCCACTGACATGTAAAGCGAGCAAAGGCATTTGTTGACCATGGAATAAATAGAGATGTGTCACTTTCCTCGAGTGAACTGAGCTGGTCATATAAGGTTTAGGGCATGTGTTTGCTCACCATGAATAGATGTTCAGGCTGGACCCATGGTTTTATGGAAATTTTTCACTGATGAAAACCACTGAAGTTAATAGGTCAGTGAAAACAGACATACCCAAGGGAATACACAGTGCTCACGGATTCTTCAGGAGGAGGGGGAGGCTCATGTTTGCCCCATTGAGACTCTGTCCCTGATCTCAGACCTGCTCATGTGGAAGCACACAAGCCTTTCCTGCCTTCCAGGTCCTGGCTCCCAGAGGCGCATCTGAGGGGAAGAGCCAGCCGAGGTTCTTGCACATGTGCCCTGCCGCCAGCAGTGCCAAGAGCACAGACTCCCTTGGCCAGAAGCAACAGCAGCCCTCGAAGGCCCTTCTGTGTTTGCTCAGCGAGACAGAAGTGACACCAGTTTGCAGTACAATCAGGCATGTAAAGGAAGCATCTTTTAGCCAGGATCCTTGTGTCTCCTGTTTCATTAGCTCTTCCACAATTCAGAGGGAATAAAAAGAAACTTCATAATTCACCGTTAGGGTGGCCCTAGAGCCCCGCACGGCCCCAGATGACACATCACAATTGTCAGCACACACATGGTGCCCTCCCCACCCACAGTCCTCTTCCCCTTCTGAATGGGGAGCCATGACTGGATGATGTTTCCTTTCACACTCACAACAGGCAAGCCTGATAGGTATCACGTCATATCACCTGGCGGACTGCAGGTGCCTTTAGTAGCTCAGGAGAGTGGAAGGGGAACTGCTCACTCTGGTTTCAGGCAATTATTGGGGCAAGGATGACCCAAACAAAAGAGTTCTCATTGCTAGTCCTGCCCCTGCTCTGACAGTGAACAAGGCATATCCCAGGAGATAGGCCATTCTTTCTCCCACAGCCATCACTCCTCACTAGTGGTATCAGACTCGCAATCATAGAATCTCAGAATCAGAAGGGACTCCAATTAATCCAATTTGTCCAACCCTATACCTGAACAGGTATCACCTCAATGACACATGTCATCTAACATCTGTTTGAAGACTTCCAGTGAGAGGGAGTTCACTACCATTTCAACTGTTTCTTTGCAAGCAGCTGAGATTCACCCCTGCAGCTTCTACTCACTGATATGGACTTATCATTTGAGGACAAACAGAGGCAAATCTAACTTCCTTCCATATTAAGGCTATTCAAATACTCGAAGGTAGTTATCACATCCCCACTAACTCTTTGATTCTGCAGGCTAAACATACCCAGTTCCTTCAACCAGTCCCCATATGGCATGGTCTCTAATCCCCTCACCACTCTAGTTACCATCCCTTGAACATACTCCAGATCATCAATGTCCTTCCCAAAATGTGGTTCCCAAAACTAATCATGATATTCTAAATGAGTTCTGACTACAGCAGAGCTATCATTTATGTTGTTTACTATGACTTTATTAATGCAACCTTAGATAATGTTAGCATTGTTGGCTACCATTTCATGCTGCTGATTCATATTCAGCTTATGGCCTAGACACTCCTCCCCTCATCTTGTACTTTCATTGTTGATTTTTTGGTTCCAATGAAAGACTTTACGTGTAGCTCTATTAAATTTAATCATAGCCCCAGCAACATGTGTTCTTTCATACCAAGTATGGAGGTGCCCCTTACTAGCAGGTTAGCCGCAGCAGACCACAAAACAAAGAAAAAGACAAAATAGCCCTTGGTCCCTTCTGTCTGCTTCTCATTTCTCCACTGTTGAGTTCAAAATCACAAAGCTCTTAGGCTATCTATAAACATAAACTTAGCTGTTAGTACTTTAAATGTGAGCTCTTTATCTAAAAAACCAGTGGAGATGACTCACTATTGGATGAACTAAATTATTTTAATCTTAATACTTTTATGATAACCAAACTTCGAAAACAAAAAAAGTTGCAGCTAAACAGAAGGATGGTTCATAAGTTCTCCTTGAAGAGGAAGAAAAAAGAAGCGGGTGCATTGTTTTTATTGTTCATCCAAAGGTAGCTAGGAGCATCAGTTCATGGGATATTTGATTTCATATTGCAAAGTTCAGGGTAAGTATCTGCAAAAAAAAATCTTCTGTGAAAATAATTATATCTTACACATCGATATTTGTTATATGGGATAACAAGATATAGAATACAATGAAGAATTTTACAATATCCTTTAAATTAAATCAGTATATATTTGGAACCTGAGTGACTTAAATGCAAAAGTAGGCCTAAGCAGTTATGGCAAATTATACATATGTATACATGTATGTAACGAATATACATACATGTATACACCCATATTAGAAAATATGATTCAAGAGTAAAGAAAGAGAGGCCAAAAACTTAGACCACACAGAAAACTCAAGCCTATGTGTTATGGATACTTTCTTTGAGAAAAGAATCAGAAAGTACTAGAAATGGTGAATACCATATAACCTCACAAAAATTAAATTGATTCTATTTTGATGGACAGTAAATTACTTTTTGCTGCTTTAGAAATTAGTTCCTGAATCAGCTCTCTGCATATGTGAGTCTATCAATTTGTTAAAGCAGATATCTAAACTAATACAACCATAAAAAGTATAATGAAAACAATATAGGGTATAATTTTTAAAATTCCAAACTGATCTTCTTAAACATACTATTGATACCTGCCCAAAAAATGTAAAATAGACAAAAGAAAGGACATTGACATCGTTTATAAAAATATTCATTCTAAAGTTTAGCAAAAAAAAATTAATTGCTATTATGAGGAAACTGAAAGATTCTTAAAAACACTATAGTCAGCAAACTCTTGAACTATTTGCCAACTAGAGGGATATAGTATCCAAGGAAAACACCAATATAGAAAACAAACTTTTTATAAAATCTTACAAAGGATAGGGGAAGATTACGGGTAGTATCACCTCATAAAACAGTAAAAAGCAATGAAAAAAAAACCAATTTTTAAAAAGCCAGGTAAGATACCCAATTAACGAAAGTCATCCTAAGTGTATTGAAGAACAAACAGATATAGATGGAACAGAGCCCCAAAGATTTTTATGACAAATTTTTTCACCATTAAAGGCAATGGAGCTGTGACCTTTGAACTCTAACTTTCTAATTCCAAATGCATCTATAGAGGCAGTGGAAATGTACTCAATCAGACAAAGATAGGTTGCCTGTATATGAACAGAAGACTAATCCTAATATGACATAAAGTTAAGGGCATTTAGGGATCAATTCTCAAGGTATTTGAAGTAAGAGAATACACCAACGGCATGAAGAAAAAACAACTCATTACATATTACTACCAAAAAAAGATAATCAAGAAAACACCAATAACTATTGACTCGTATGCCTACTTTCCCTTCTCTAAAAAATACTTTTGAGAATAATCTATATAGTTAATAACGGCATTTTACCAGCATATTGGATGGGAATAGAAAGGTTTTTTATAAGTGACATTACATAGTAAGCCAAATCTTTACTATCATAACTGACTGAAAGATATAGGCAATATAAGGACCCACTCACTGTAATTATTATTTCTCACCAATAAAACAAAATATTTGATTCAGGGGAACAAAATATCACTTTAGAGGTTCTCTTCCAACAAGATGTCCCCCATACATATGTCAAAATTATATAATATCCCTTGAATAAGATGACAACAGAGATATCTTTTTTCAATAACATTAACTGTTCATATCAAGTAAAACATAAAACAGGGAGACATAGATTCACCATAGATGTTTGCCACAGACATAGAGAAGAACAGGGCAGAGTCCAAATAGAGAGATTCCTTAGAGATGGAGATGTCCTCTAGTTGTCCCTTTTTGCAGATTACGTGGTGCCAAATGCCTCAAGCCCTGAAACACTACGGAGCCTCTTAAGTGGAATCTATTAATTCTTAAAAGAGTTTGGTCTATTTACAATGGGAAAACTGTGTTGATTAAAAATTAATATTGTCCAGATTATGATAATCAGTTAAATCAACAACCTGGAATGCAGTTTGTCCATTTGATATAGATACAGTTATAGAAGGAGATGGATAGCTAAATATAGATCTAAATTTATAGATATAATATCATGGACACCGTAATAGACAGTGAGTTGGGTTCACAATTGAACAGAAGGAGGAAAGGGGTCTAGATTGTCTTTGGGAAATTGCTAAGTTATTTTAATACACATCTTCCTTAACTTAAGACCCCATATTTTCAATAACAATGCCCTTCCTATGATGTGGTAGGACTATGAATCATGGGACTTAACAGAGAATTCTATTTAAGGACTACCGAAAGAGCAATGGAGAAGTAGGAATGAGTAGGTCACAATAAATACAAACAAGTACAAATACAAACCAGTAATTTCTCAGGAGAAGTGGAGTGAGGATGTCATTAAAGAGATGTACAGTGAACATAGATGGGTAAGTCATCTGGTGGCTTGTATCCTTGGGATATCAGAAGAATTTTGGAAAGGCTTATCAGAACATTTTTGCAGTTACAGAAGGAAATATATTGACACAAGTCCCATGGTGGGTAGGTATGGATTGTTACCTACACTGTCCTCTACATTGTTGGAAGAGAAAACACATCAGTGAGATGATAGATCTATTTGAGAAAATTTAATCTATGTAGATCCAGCCCAATGTTTTTGAAGCTGTCCATGGTTTCAGAGAATCCTGCTTTATAATCCAGGCTAATGAAGATGAGCAACTTGGGAAAAGCTGTCACCTGGTGCTGGCATGTATTAGGCACGTACGCATTTCTTAAATAAACCAATTCGAAGTGAACCAAAATACTGCCCACAGCAAAAGTAGATTTATGAGGCTTGCTGGCACAAAAAGCAAAAAAGAGAAGCAGTGTAGTACAGTGGGTAGAGTGCTATACTTAGAGTCAGGAGAATCTGGATTCCAATTCCATCTGGATATTTACTAGATGTGTAAGCAAGTCACTTTTGCTGCACCTCTGTGTCCTTCTCTGTAAAATGGAATAAGGTAGTCATAATGACTTCTAAGATTCCTCCCAGTTCTAAAATATGTGACTCTATGAAACATGAATAGCTTTACAAAATGTTTGAAAAATTAAGTGATGGAAGATCCATGAAATAAAGGGAAAACAGGAGGGCAGAGCCAAGATGGTGGCTGGAAAGCAGGGACTCACTTAAGCTCTCCCCCAAATCCCTCCAAACACCTGTAAAAATGGCTCTGAACAGATTCTGGGGCTGCAGAACCCACGAAATAGCAAAGGGAAGCAGGTCTCCAGCTCAGAACAGCCTGGATGGTGGCTGGGAAGGGTCTATCACAAAGTGCTGGGAGTGGAGTGCAGCCCTGAATGGACCACTCCAGGACCAACCAGACCAGGAGTCAGGGGGAGCAGGCCTTAGGGCCATGAGTCACTGAGCTGTAGCACTTACCAGACTTCTCAACCCACAAAGGCCAAAGTCAATAGAGCAGGTTAGTGGGAAAACTGCTGGATCTGAATGAGAGAAGTGCTCAGTCTGGCCCCAGCCCCAGGGGTGATGGAGGTAGCACAGCGGTGGCAGCAGCAGGAAGCTCCAGCACCTGCATCCAGAGCTCCAGCTGTACCTGCTTCCAGCCCCAGACCCACACAGTGGGAGGAATTAAGGGGCTGATCAGAGCAGGAGTGCAGGGAGAGGTTTCTTGGTGCAGAGGCAGGATTCTCTTGCTTTGCCCTGCTTGGATCTGGGTTGCAGTCCTGATCAACAGTTCTTGGGATAAGAGGAGCACTGGTGAGGCTGATGGTGGAATAGCAGCAGCTCTGAAAACAGCAGCACAGCTCCTAAAGCTTGGGACAAAGTACTCTCTACTCTCTACTATAAGCGGTCATACCCTGACAAAAAGCTAGCTGGTCAAGTAGTTGGCTGGGAACATGATCAGGCAGCAAAACAGGACTCAGACTCAGATTCAGACCATAGAATCTTTTTTGGTGACAAAGAAGATCAAAACATACAGCCAGAAGAAGTCAACAAAGTCAAAGAGCCTACATAAAAAGCCTCCAAGAAAAATCTGAATTGGTCTCAGGCCATGGAAGAGCTCAAAGAGGATTTGGAAAAGCAAGTTAGAGAAGTAGAGGAAAAATTAGGAAGTGAAATGAGAGTGATGCAAGAAAATCATGAAAAACAAGTCAATGACTTGCTAAAGGAAACCCAAAAAATACTGAAGAAACTTACACCTTAAAAAATAGACTAACCCAAAAGGCAAAAGAGCTCCAAAAAGCCAATGAGGAGAAGAATGCCTTGAAAGGCAGAATTAGCCAAATGGAAAAGGAGGTCCCAAAGACCACTGAAGAAAATACCACCTTAAAAATTAGATTGGAGCAAGCGGAAGCTAAGGACTTTATGAGAAATCAAGAAATTATAAAACAGAACCAAAAGAATGAAAAAATGGAAGACAATGTGAAATATCTCATTGGAAAAACCACTGACCTGGAGAATAAATCCAGAAGAGATAATTTAAAAATTATTGGACTACCTGAAAGCTATGATCAAAAAAAAAAGCCTAGATATAATCTTTCAAGAAATTATCAAGAAAAACTGCCCTGATATTCTAGAACCAGAGGGTAAAGTAGAAATGCAAAGAATCCACTGATCACCTCTTGAAAAAGATCCCAAAAAGAAAACTCCTAGGAATATTGTCACCAAATTCTAGAGTTCCCAGGTCAAGGAGAAAATACTGCAAGCAGCCAGAAAGAAACAATTCAAATATTGTGGAACCACAATCAAGATAACACAATATCTAGCAGCTTCTACATTAAGGGAGGGTAGATAGGGGGGCGAGGTAATCAATAGCAAACACTTTTGAAAAAGGACAGGGTCAAGGGAGAAAATTGAATAAAGGGGGACAGGATATGATGTAGGGAAATATAGTTAGTCTTTCACAACATGACTATTATGGAAGTGTTTGCATAATGATACATGTGTGACCTATGTTGAATTGCTTGCTTTCTTAGGGAGGGT
>CM053625.1:136344437-136378540 GCA_028646595.1 Phalanger gymnotis | reverse complement strand
AGATGTACAGGCAATGGGGTATAGAAATCTATCTTGCCCTACAAGAAAGTAAGGGGAAAGGGGATGGGGGAAGGGAGTGGGCCAATGGAAGGGAGGACTAATTGCGGAATGGGGCCAATCAGAATGTATACCATCTTGGAGTGAGGGGAGGGTAGAAATGGGGAGAAAATTTGTAACTCAAAATCTTGTGGAAATCAATGTTGAAAACTAAAAATATTAAATAATATAATAAGAATTTAAAAAGAAATAAGATAACGTGCATGTTTTTAAAAGTAAAAAGAATTTAAACCAGGAAAAAAAAGAAATAAAGGGAAAACAGGACATGCAGGTTCCATCCCTCCCAGCACCTTTCTTTGTATCATCAGTGCTTAGCACTGTACCTGGCATGCACTAGGTGCTTAATAGATGCTTATTGATTGATTGACTAACTGATATATCCTTCTAGGTCCCCATCAGAATCAGAAACTGGGGCTGGAAGAAAGCTGGGACTAAGCTTCTATAGTCTTATACAGTTAAGGAGAAAGGAAAACCACTGAATGGTTAATTGTGGGCTTAAACAAAAGCAAATAAATCCTAGAACTGAATAGCTGGAAGGAATATTACAGGTCATTGAATCCACCTTCCATCCCTCAACAGGAATCTCCTCTACAGAATGTCTAATAAGTGCCTTCTTTTATAATATGAATTAAAATGAAGGTGAGATTACATGGTGGAATGGCGAGAGCACAGGATTTGAAGTCAGGATCTGGGTTTGAATCCCAGCCCTGCCACTTATCACATCTCCTCACATCACCTTGGGCAAGTCCCACCCTCCCATTTCTTCTTTTGTAAAATGAGGAAATCTGACTAGATTACTACAAAGTCCCTTCCAGCAACAACACAATGATCCCATTAAGGTTTCTTCCAACACTATAGAGTATGGTTCAACCTCCTCTTCAATGCTTCCAAAGTTGGAAATAATGAGACAAGCTATTACATTTGCCTTGAGAGAGAATGGGTATGGAAGGGGATGAGAATTCCATGAGATGTGAGGTGGAAGGAAGAGATTGCAAATTCGAAGAAAATCTTTGAGTGGAAACAGGGGAGAGTCTCAGAGGTCTCTGCCATCATTGACCATTTCCTAAAAGGGAGAGAATAAGAGTAGCTTGAATCCTTGGACAAATTTAGTATTAATCATAAGATCATAAGATTTAGAATTGGCAGGTACCTTAGAGATCATAGAATCATTGAACTAGAGCTTTAAAAGACTCCAAAAAACCATTGAGTCCAACCCTCTTCATTTGAAAGGGAGAAAACTAAGGCCCAGGAAACTGAGCCCAAATTTGCTTTGCTATAACTTCCTACCCATTGTTCATGGATCTGTCCTCTAGAGATGCACAGAACAGGTGTGCACTTGTTGGCATGTCAAACATTTGAACAAGGTTAGATGATACCTAACCACCACTGGCACTACCACCAAGCTAATTTGTTTTTCTCTAGACTAAGTATTCCTTTCCTTTCAACTGTTCTTCATACAACATTATCCCCAAACTCCCATTCTGGCTACCCTTGAGATTGTCTCTTAAAATGTGGTGCCCAGAATCGAACACACCAGTCCAGATGTACCTCAACTATCATAAAATGCCAACCCAGCCCACCTGTGATCCTTTCAAGGCCTGCTGTACTCAAATCACCAAAGATTTATATAGCCCCTCTCCCATATACAAGTGATGAAGGCCTCTGGGACTAGGATGAGCTGAAGTTTTCACCTCATCTTTTTTTTTAAATGGGAGTGGAGGGAGGGAAAAGGGAAATGAAGGCTCTAGAAACCACTATCACTGCTCTAGTCTGAACACAAGTGTGGATTTGAGGGGATTTGACCTTGGGTGTTCCACCATTGCTGCTGAGTAGCACTAGAAAGCTATAACTCTTCCCTAAGGACACAATTTATTAGTCCATATGTAAAATGGGCAGGAGATGGACAGGCCAAAAGTTGTTGAAATATTACATTCTACAGGAAATGAAATAGGACTCTGCTGAATTAGAAAGACTGGAATAGCTTCGTGAGTTCAGGTGGCATCATAAATAAGCCACTGGGGGTTTAGTGAAGTGTTGGATAGTTTGAGTTTTTATGATGTCACTGAAGCAATGTACTTAGCGCCTTATAATTCAGAGATTTCAGTGTTAAAGATAATGCAGCTTATGAAAGTGGAATTTAATGGACACCTCAAACTTATGGCAAATGATGATATCACTCCCCTAGATTCCCTCCACCCAGGTCCCAAACACTTCTATATGGAACTCGAGGAGGAGGATAAGTAGGTCAATAGTGCCTACTTTGCTCTCAGTAAAGTCTGAAGTTGGTAAAGTTGGCCTTTCGCACCTTTAATTCCTCTTTTCAGAGTCTGTCCCTAAATTTTAATTCCTTTTTCCCGAAAGCTACAGATTACTTTGTGTGCCCAGGCATCTCCCACCTCAGAGGAACGTGGTCTTCCTGGAATGATCTTCCTCTCCTTGACTCACCTAGGCTACATCTCTCTGATTCTGGCCCCTCCTCCTTCAAGACTGAGCTCAAATGTCACTTCATCCACAAAGGCTTCCCTCACTGCTCGAGCCTACTATCATGATCTCTTCCCTGCACTTCTACAGCCACAATACTCAACACTACATAGTCTGGTCCTTGAACATACACTCTAGGAATAAGGTTTGTTCCTGTAATTCGTTTATGTAGGGCAATTCTAGATGAGGAAAATTTTCTTTACTCGAGCAGCATACCTGCAACTCAGTTCTTAGATAACTGCCTTGTATACTGAGAGATTAAGTGCCTTACCTAGGATCACACAACCATGATATGTGAGAGACTGGATTTGAACTCAGGTTTTCCTGATACCAGAGCCAGTATGGAAGTACCATCTAGCTTGAGAGTACTGAGGTTCATTGGCCTAAATCTATCAGGGGTCTCCATTATGTTTGACGCTAATATGGTGAGCCTCTGGAAGCTGAGGACTACCAAATAATCTAAGGAATGGTGAACTGATGCAAGGTAGAAACAAGACAGATCAAATCTCCTGTACAAAGTAGCAGGGGCATCAGGTTCATGAGTAGCCCCTGAATTTCCAGCCTGAGATAGGAAGTCACAATCTTAAAAAAAAAAAAGTAATAGTAATAAAGGAAGACGTAGATTCAGGGAAGGAATGTGGATTGCTCTAGTTCACATAGTTAAGTTAGTGGCAGAATCAAGACTATAACCTGGGTCTCCTGGCCCAGGCCTTATGAGATTTTCCCTGCACCATGGAGCCCCACCACACAATAACAGAACCACAACCTACTAAAACCTGGGATAGTACCATATTGGACTTTTCAGCCGCAGAGCAATGTACAGGTGGGCTGGCCTATTGCGGTAGCAAGAGGAAGGCAGACTCTGCCAGCACACCAGGCTAAGGCTTCCCCCCTTATTAAACAGCATCTGTCCTTCAGCAGATCTATTATCATGGCCTGAGCAAGACAGGCATTTTTTTAAAAGTAAGGAATATTTAACATCACACTCTGAGAAAAATGGTCCTCTAAATTATCCGTGGCATGTCCTCTGCTTGGCAAGGAACAAAGCTCACTCTGTGGGTAGCATGGCTTGGACGAGGAGAGCAGTGATGACTGTAGGGATGCAACTTATGGCACCCCAGGGATGGAGCTGCTTAAGGCCTGTAGGAGAAACTAAAATAGGAGTGTTAGGCTTAAGGAGGAGCACTGGTGATTAAGGGGGGGCAGGGAGGCAGAGATCACTCAGGAAAAGGCAGAACAGATACCCTTCTCATATCCATTTTCCTTCCCAAATAACAAATTCTGTTTCTATAACACAAATGCTTTACAAAGTTTTTGCCTCACAACTGCCCTATGAGATAAAGTAATTTTTTAGCATAGGAAACTCCAAGCATGGGAACTATAAGGCAAATCTTAACTTAGTGGTGAAGTCCTAGGGAGCTGCCTTTGGCCCATAGAGGTGAAACGATTTAGCCACGGTCACATACTCAAAAAATGTCAGAGGACCTAATCTTCCTGATTCCAAGCCTGCCATTCAATCTACTCCTCTACCTTTCTTTGGTAGCATATTATTATTCCCATTCTATGAGCAAAACTAAGGCCCGCCTCTCTGTGACGTCACTTGTTAGAAACCCCAACTAGGAAGTGTTAGCCTGGAGAACTCAAACCTGTCCTTGTCTTCTGACTCCTAGAACAATGCTTATTCCAAAGCACCAGGCTCAGATTACAGATAACCAGACTATAAACTTAGGGAACGTTTGTGCTTGTTTTGCAAGGGGCAAAGGGCTTCAAAGGGAAGCAGGTGGGCCTCTGCCTTTCCTTTTAATTTATTTGCTTTCTGGACCTCTAACCAGAACTTCAAAGTCCCATCTAAGACAAGTCACAGCCACTTGATAAAGATGAGCTCCTCTAGCTTGAGTTACCACAATGTAGATGATACTAGCATCATAAAGCATAAGCATGAGTCAGGGCACTGACATTTCCTAGGTGGAAGAGTTATCTGACTCCTTTAGGGCTCAGTTTTCTCATCTATAAATTGGGTGAGGAAAGGGGGTGTCCTTAATGGAAGGGCATGTTAAAGTTGACAGTCCAAGAATACTTGGTAAGCCCTAACTTCTTCAGAGGGTGGAATAGGAAGGGAAATTGTTTAGCCGTTTACCAAGATAGAGCTGACCTAGAATGAACCTTTGTTTACTTATGACGTTTCTTTATAAGTAATAAACCTCCAGCACTGGCTTTTCTTAGAGATCCAGAGAAAGCCTCTTCCTATTCCTGGGTGGTAGCTCTATGCAGGACCCTCAGCCTAAGAGGAAGCCATAAAAACTGATTCCTTCTGCCCAGTTGCCTAAGGATTCCAAACATTTTGTTTTTATTTTTTCAGGTGTGGAGGCAGCATGACATAGTAGATATAATACTTGGCTTGGAGTCAGAGACCTGAGTATGCATTCTGCCTCTGACATTGGCTGGGTAACCCTGGGTATGGGCTTAACCAAATTGTCTGGGTTAATGATAATTGCAAGCTCCATTGGTGGAGGGGGTTTCACACTAAGAGTTTTTCTTTTTTCCAATTTTTTAACATTTTTATTTAAAGTTTTGAGTTCCAAATTCCATCCCTCTCTTTCTCTCTCCCTTCCCTCCTCTCTGAGATGGTAAGCAATCAGATAAAAGTTATATATGTACAATTATGTAAAACATTTTCATATTAATAATTTTGTACAAGAAAACCGAAATAAAAAAAGAAATAAAGTGAGAATAGCCTGCTTCAGATTGTATTAAATCAACATCAGTTCTTTCTTTAGAGGTTGATAGTATGCTTCATTGCTAGTCCTTTGGTATTGTCTTGGGTCATTGTATTGCTAAGAATAACTAAGCCATTCACAGTTCTTTATTGAACAATATTGCTGTTACTGTGTACAATGTTCCCCTGGTTCTGTTTACTTCACTATGTATCAGTTCATATAAGTCCTTCCAAGATTTTCTGAAATCATCCTACTTATCATTTCTTATAGCACAAGAATATTTCATTACAATCATATACCACAGCTTGCTTAACCATTCCCCAATGGATGGGGATCCCTTTGATTTACAATTCTAAGCCACCACAAAAAGAGCTGCTATATATATTCTTGTACAAATAGGTCCTTTCCACTTTTTTGGATGTCTTTGGTATATAGACCTAGCAGTGGTATTGCCAGATCAAAGGGTATGCACAGTTTTACATGCCTTTGGGCATATAAAATTGCTCTCCAGTGCATTAGTGTTCCAGTTTTCCCACAGCTCTTCCAACATCAAACATTTTCCTTTTTTGTCATATTAACCACTCTTATAGGTGTGAGGTGATACCTCAGAGTTGTTTTAATTTGCATTAGTGCTTTAGAGCACTTTTTCATATGACTGTAGATAGCTTTGATTTCTTTGCCTGAAAACTGCCTATTCATATCCTTTCACCATTTGTCAATTTGGAAATGACTTGTATTTTTACAAATTTGACTCAGTTTTCTATATATTTGAGAAATGAGGCCTTTATTAAAGACACTTGTTGCAAAAAAGTCCCAGTTTTCTACTTTCCTTATAATTTTGGTTGCATTGGTTTTGTTTGTGCAAAAATTTTTTAATTTTTTCTATTTATTATTTATTATTATTTATCTATTTATTCATCTATTATTATTTACCTATTTTCCATTTTGTAATGCTCTCTATATCTTCTTTGATCCAAAATTCTTTCTTTATCTATAAATCTAACAGATAAATTATTTCTAAATTTACTTATAGTATCACGTTTTTTGTATAAATCATGTACTCATTTTGACCTTATATGGCGTGAAATGTTGGTCTATACCTAGTTTCTGCCATACTGTTTTCCAGTTTTCCCAGCAGTTTTTGTCAAATAATGAGTTTTTGTTCCAAAAGCTTGGATCATTGGGTTTATCATATATTAGATTACTATGGTTTTCTTACTTTCAATTTTATTAATCTCTCTGATTTTCAGGATTTCCAATTTGGTGGTTATTTGGGGATTTTTAATTTGTTCTTTTTCTAGTTTTTTTAGTTGCATGCCAAATTCATTGATCAGTTTTTTCTATATTTTATTTATGTAAGCAATTAGAGATACAAATTTTCCCCTAAGCTGCATTTTGGCTGCATTCCATAAATTTTGGTATGTTGTCTCATTGTCATTTTCTTTAATGACATTATCAATTGTTTCATAATTTGTTCTTTGACCTACTTGTTTTTAAGATCAAATTATTTAATTTCTGATTAATTTTCAATCTCTCTTTCCATTGTCCATTATTGATGTAATTTTTATCGCATTGTGATCTGAAAAGGATATGCTTGCTATTTCTGCTTTTATACACAGTCAATTTTTGTGTAGGTGCCATATACTGCTGAGAAAAGGTATATTCCTTTCTATTCCCATTCAATTTTCTCCAGAGGTATATCTTATCTAATTTTTTCCAGAATTTTATTCATTTCCCTAACTTTTTTCTTGTTTATTTTTTATTAGATTTTTTTTCCTTCTGCAACCCATTCAACTTCTTCAAAAATTTATCTGCTATACCATTTGGTACATATTTGTTTAGTATTGCTATTATGTCATTGTCTGTGTTACCTATCAGCAATATATAGTTTCTTTCTTTATCTCTTTTAATTAGCTCTATTATTGCTTTTGCTTTCTGTGAGATCATGATTGGTACTCCTGTTTTCTTTGTTCTAGCTGAAGCATAATAGATTCTGTCCCAGCCCCTTACCCTTATCCTGTATGTATTTCTCTGCTTCAAATTTGTTTCCTGTAAACAACATATTGCAGGATTCTGTTTTTTAATCCATTTTGCTATCTGCTTCCATTTTATTGATGAGTTCATCCCATTTACATTTATAGTTAGGATAACTAACTGTGTATTTTCTTCCATGGTATTTTTCACTTATTTATCTCCCTCTCTCTTACACCCCACTCTTTCCCTCCTCACAAGTGTTTTACTTCTGATCACTGCCTTCCCCAATATACCCTACCTTTTATCAGTCCCACCTCCTCCTTCTATTATCCCCATTCCTTTTTATTTCCTTGTAGGGTAGGCTAGATTTCTATATCTAACTGAATATGCATGTTATTTCTTCTTTTGGTTAATTTTGATCACACGCACACACACACACACACAATCTTCCCTTCCATTATAATAGCTATTTTATGCCTCTTTTATGTGGGATAATTTACCTCATTCAATTTTCCCCTTCCTTCTTCCAGTGCAATTTTCTTTCTCACCCTCTTTCTTTTGAGGGGGAGAGTATTATCACATCAAAGTCACCTTATATCCACTCCCTTTATCTCCATATACTCCTTCTAATTGCTAATTACTAATTATAGTAATAAAGTTGTTAAGAGTTAGAAATATTATCTTGCCATATAGAAATATAAAGTTTAACATTATTAAATTTCTTATGTTTTCTTTTTTCTTCTTTCCTTTTTTTAACCTTTTTATATTTCCCTTGAGTCTTATATTTGGAGGTCGAATTTTGTATTCAGCTCTGGTTTTTTAATTAGAAATACTTGAAAGTCCTCTATTTTGTTAAATGTCCATTTTTTCCCTGAAAGATTATATTATATTCAATTTTGCTGAGTAGGTAATTCTTTGTTGTAATCTTAACTCCTTTGCCTTCCAGTATATCATATTCCAAGCCCTCCAGTTCTTTAATGTAGAAGCTATGGAAACAGGGTCTCTCTGCTGGTAGGCCCCAAGGGCAGGTTGTTGCTGTTGGTCAGCCCCACAGCAGGGTTTCACTATTGGTCCGCCATGGGATCAAGGCCGCACTTGTGGCTTATACATTGGATGGGGTCACTGAGTTGGGAACACCTGGCTTGCAGAAAGGTAGGGTATTGCTTGTGAATTGCCCCAGGCAGGGCCCCTGGTGTGAGGCCAGCCACAGCTGCTGCTGCTGCTACAGCTGCTGTTCAACCTCACTCCCCTCTGTGAGACTGACCTTTCCTGCCATGCTGGTCTGCTGCTTCCCTGCTCCTAGGTCAACTCTGGGGTGTTTTTCTAGTTGTATGGAGGAGAATTTAGGAGCACTTCAGAGGATTCTTTCCTCATTCTGACACCTTGGCACTGGAAGTCCACAATAAGAGTTTCCATGCTGATAAAAGCATAGATTTTTCAAGTGATCATAGATTTAGAGTTAGAATTCTTTTGAGGCAATGGGGGTTAAGTGACTTGCCCAGGGTCATATAGCCAGTAAGCATCTGAAGTCAGATTTGAAATCAGGTTCTTCTGATTCCAGGGCCAGTGGTCTACCCATTGCACCAACTAGCTGCCCCCTCCAGAATCTTTTAGATATCGTCTGGTGCAAGCACAGCCCCATCCTCCCCACCCACCCCTTCATTTTACAGATGAGGAAACCAAAGCTTAGAAAGTTTAAAGGACTAACATGAATTCACTTGGGTAACAAGTAGAAAAGGGAGGATTTGAACTCAAGCCTTCTAACTCCAAATCCAGCACTCTGTACCTTGCTGCCTCTCCATTCATATTCACTGATGGGGTGGAAGCCTAATATAGAGAATGTCCTCTTCGCTACTCAAATCACCCTCTGGAAGGGAAGGATAGAAATGGGGGTCATGAAGGAACTGGCAATAAGTGGAAATAAAGGTGGCCATTCCAAGCCTGCACTTCTTAAAACCTCCTCACCACCACCACAATATGCACATATCCCTTTACCCTCCTCAGGAAGTTTGGGTCTTCCCATCAAGTCACCAAGGCCTAGAAGTGTTAGGAACAGCTCTGATGCAATAGGAGGCTATATCACCAGATACAGTTTCCCTGGCTCTAATTTCTATGATTTTGTGATTTTGTTTGCCAAGTACAGCAAAACCTGAGAGGCCCCACTAGTCCCCAAGTGCTTATCCAAGGCCAGGATTGTCTTTCACTTCTTCAGTGAGGTCCCAGTCACCTGGGAGCTCCCCATACACCCTCTCTGGCAGCTTGGGAGGTAAGGCAACGTAATCAAAAGGTGTCCTGTCTGTGGAGCCAGGACGCCTGAATGTGAAATATGGTTCCACTACATATAGCCTTCCTTTGGGCCTCAGTTTCCTCATCTATAAAAGGAGAGAGCTGGATCAGATGCCTCTGTAGTCCTTCACAGTTTTAAATCTATTATTCTATACTACTATAGCCTTACGCTCTTTAAGGTCCTTTCTGTGTCTAAATCCTCTTCTCTTATGAATAAAGACAAGTTTCCAAGAACTCAGGCCACTACCATTCCCTCTCAGGACATGATAAACAAGGACTGCAGCCTCCTACCTTCTCTTTTGTTTCTCTGTAAAGTTTTTCTGCATATCTGTAGTTCTTTCTCCCTTGTACACCCCTAGATATTCCCTCTGAGTCCATTGCCTTGGAGTAGGCACACCCTTATGGAACACAAAAATATCCTACCCAAAACAGCGCCAATCCTTTGGCCAAAAATGGCAGAAGCTAAGTTATATTGGAAAGATTTGGAAGGGAAGTATATTTTGGACGTGGACAATGTGAGAATTTATTTTGTTTGACTATACATGTTAATTACTAGGGCTTTCTTTTTCTCTTTTCCTTTTAACTGGGATGGAAGGGGGAAATAAATGCTCATTAATTGAAAATAAAAGGAACTTTTTTCTAAAAAGAAAAGAAAAGAAAGGGATACAGTGATGGGAAAAGCACTGAACTCAAGTCTGGGAATCTGAGGTATGTCTTAAGCTCTACCACTCATTAATTGTATTATGAACTTAAGCAAAAGTAACCTTCCCTCTCTAGCTGTCAGTTTACCTATCTATAAAATGAGAGAGTTGGGCTTGGTGATCTGTAGGGTCTCTTTCTAGCTCTATATACAACTCTATAAGAAGGCAGAGAATACAGTGTTCGATTTGGACTCAGAAGACCTGGGTTCAACTCTTGTCTCTACTATTCACTATGTGCATGACCTGGGGTAAATCATAGCACCTTTCTGGCTTCAGCTTCCTCATCTGTATAATGAGGATGTTTAACTATGTGGCCTCTAAGTAATCTTCCCGTTCTAAATCTTTGATTCTATGGTATTATTGGAGTTCGAGGGGTGGGATGATATCGCAAGAATGGCTTAAACATATATCAAATTGTCAAGGAGAAAATTCCTGATTGGTTTGGGTATTTTTCTCTTATTTTTATTTTCAAAGAGAATTGGCTAAAATGTCTTACAAACTGGAATTATTTGGGGGCAATGCTCCCAAACTTATGTTGCCATAAGGTTGCCATACTGATTAGAATCTAGGGCCCTTAAGAAGTAAAATGCTGATAGCCATTTCTCTGGCTGGGGAAAGAGAAGTTAGTCATCTGGATTTTTCGAGATTTTTCTAGACTTGGGCAGCCCAGAAAGTCATGGCAAAACACCCCTAAAAAGTATTAGCTTGAAAGAAAATAATTTAGGGACAGACACCCCTCCCTCCCGGGTTTCCCCAGCCCAAGGATCTGTGTTGAGCTTGCTGGCTGGGCAGTTTAAGGAGCTCTTTGCTGAATTCCCCTGCAATCAGCCTACCTCCTTGTTGACTAAGGATTTGGGGTATAAGCAGGCAGCAGTAAATACCATCTCCCTCCCTTCCCCCCTGCTTCTCACCACCCCTCCTCCCCTAGCCTCCTGGGGCTTCCAATACAGTTAATATGGAAAGTTTTCCCAACCTGTCAGCACCAGACTTCTCAGCAAGCATTAGAGGCCCCCAGGGACTGGTTACTGATTTGAAGACTTCCCCAAACTTCGCTTTAAAATCAGGACCAGATCGGCTTGGCTGTGGGAGCTCTCCACTGTTGCTCAGAAGTTTTGCTGACACAGGAAACACTGGCTACAGCTTTGTTTTCATTGTGTTTTATACTCTCTTTTTTTCTAGGTTTGCATCTCTACCTTCATGAAGTATTGTTGGGTTTGTTTATTTGTCTGTTTGTTTGTTTTACTCTAACAATGTCACTACTCACAGGCCTTAGGTGTAGAAGTGAATTCTGACACTGTCTCTCAATGATCTTTTTTTTTTAGGCATCAAATTTTGAAAATTTTACTTATCTTTCATTTCTCCATACATTTGTACATCTATCACTTGTAGGATAATGACCAAAACCGAAAACCTGGGGCTCTCACCCTAAGGAAAGAGTTTTATCAACCTTAAAGTCTGTAGATTGTAAATATGTCAGTGAATCTATGAATCAAGGGCCTCTCATTGACACTTCTATTATGAAAGATCACCTGTTATCTTAAGGAGGACCTTGTGCATGTGAAGATGAATGCATGAACCTTGGCCACAACCATCAACTGAGGAGAATGAAAAAATCTTTTGAGAGAATTCAAATACATTACCATTTACTCCTGGGCACAAATCATTTTATGATGGCAAACTGGGTCACCAAAACAAATGATTAACCTTAACTATAGAAACTGAAGCAGGACACTAATGAATTTGCTAATTGTTCTGCCCTGTTCTAGGTATTAACTAGTACTGGTGGCACTGGAAGATAAGGTCATCAGTGGGAGCTAACACTTTCATGTTCCCTGCCCCCTTGCTCACAGAATCAGAGTCAAATAAAGGAGGCAAGATCTGATTTTCAGGGGGAGGGAGGGGGCTGGGGGAGAACATGGTCACTGTGGGGAACTGCTCCTTGGAGGGCCACTTTGGGTGTATTGTTTCACTTCCCACACAACACATCCATCTGTGTTACCTTCCAAACTTCCTGGAAAACCATTTTAAGAAGGTAATTTGTTACAACCTAAAAATACTCTCTTGTGACTACCACCTTTTCTCACTCCTCCCTCCCCCCATTACACACTCAATCCCAACAGGATATAGCCTCTCTCCATTTTGGCCACAGACCAATTAGCCCCCAGAGTCACTTAGTCCTGATACCCTCTATCATATCATACCAAGGCCCAATATTCCTCAACATCTTGAACATGGCCCCTCCAATGGAGGAACATTGCTGCCCAAACAAAGCCTGTCCGTGTTCTCCTTCCATGATAGGAAGCCTGGGGGGACACCAACTCTCACCTTCCCTACCACCAGCTTAATTGTTCCCATTACTGGAAATTGTAGACCGTTCCCTAGACACCATGCCAAGCAGCACTAAGTCCTTTATCTTTCTGATGTGCCAGCCAGAGGCACTGGGAGATAAGTGGAGCTGTGGGAATCACGCAAACTCAGGAACATGGATATCATTCCAGCATCCAGCTTTTTATTCTTTGCTCTGCCTCCCCTTTCCCTGCCTTTTTTTCTGCTGCCTTTTTCTCCTCTCCCCTCCCCCAAGGCCAGTCACATGCCTAGAGGCAGGTTGGTAGAGTCACCTCCTTTCCTGGGCAGGTAGCCATGTTCAGACAGGCTTAACCAAAGCTCTTTTCTACCTCCTGCCATTATTTCCCATCTGCAGTAGATGCCACAGATCTGCACAGCCAGCTAAGACTTGACTAGCCTTTATTTCAGACCCACGCTGCTTTTAAAATCTCCAGCATTCAGAATCATAAATTCACCAATTGTCAGGAGCCTTAGTAATAATCTAGGATTGTATGATCACTGATTTAGAGCTAGAAGGAATCTCAGAGGTCATTTTGTCCACTACCACTTCATTTTACAGATGAGGAAACTGAGGCACAGGAAGGTAAAGTGATATGGCCAAAGTTTAAAAAGTTATAAGGATCTAGTCCAATCTTTCATTTTATAGAGGTGGAAACAAAGCCCCAAAGAAGAAATGTGACAGAGGCAGCATTCACCCCAGGCCTCCTGACTCCAAACTCAATGCTCTTTCTATTACACTATGCTACCTAATCCTATCAACCAACAACTTTTTAATAAGCACTATTATCATTGTGCAGACCTCATTCTGGGAGCATACAGACTAATCTAGCCAAAATACAGGGAGAACCTGGATAATTCAAAACCACTGTTAAACCAAAACACTCATTTCTAAAACTTCTACTACTTCCTCTATTAATCCATATATTCATTTAGTTCCCACTGTATGCCTGGACCTGTGAGGGAACC
Organism: Phalanger gymnotis; assembly: GCA_028646595.1. Lineage (NCBI taxonomy): Eukaryota > Metazoa > Chordata > Mammalia > Diprotodontia > Phalangeridae > Phalanger > Phalanger gymnotis. Next base: position 136,365,012 of record CM053625.1, on the reverse strand, counting down.
TATAGAAGTATAAGGTACCATCCCTGCCCCATCCCCCACCCAAAATAAAATCTAGTTGAGAGTATGAAAAATAAAACATTTTAAAAAATAAATTATAGGATGCAGAGCCAAGATGGCAAAGGAAGCAATGCAGCTGAACTTCTATCTTCTCCTCCTCTCAGCAGATCTATAAAATGTGCCAGACTAAACCCTGATGGAGAAATCCAGAAAAAGTCAAAATAAGTCCTTTGTCTGGACTAGGTTAGCTAGGGAGACAGACAGAGAGGTCTGTAGACACTGGAGTACAGGATGGAGCCAGAAGCACCAGGGCCCATGGAGAGGCTGTGTACCAGCACAAAAAGAGGACCTCAATCCATTGTAATAGAGACAAGGACCAACTGGTAACTTTGTTGTCCACTACCAAAATTCTGAGTCACAGATCCAGAACAGAGTAAAAAGAGGCCCTGCTCCAGTGGAGCATGACAGCGGTAGAGAGGCCCTGGGAATTGTCCCAAGAATTATTCCTTTCTCAGGAAAGGAAGAAGTTTAGAAGCCACCAGTGGTGAAATCAATGTGGCTCAGACAACAAGCTCAGAGCAGAGTCTCTGTTTCAGCATCTAGCCCAGCCTGAAGAGGAGTAAGCAAGATAAGAAACCTAGATGAAAGAGAAGTCTACAGTTTTGCTACTTTGAACCAACAGAGCATTCCATGTAGCTGACAAGAGTAGAGTCAAGCAGAACTCTACATTTGCACAGACCCAAACCCAGGTCAGAAAGAACTCAAACCAGGAAAGGCAATATTCCTTTGAGCTCACTGAAAGGTGGCAAGTCCCCAGCCTGTCTCTGAGATCCTAGAATAACACAACAACTCATACCTCAAGAAAACAGTAATAGGACTAACCCAGACCTTCTCTCCAGGAACCCAGTCCTAACATCAAGCACAAAGTAAGGAAGTAAGCCAGAAGAATGGCAAAAAAGAGCCCCACAATAATGAGCCATTACAGTGGCAGGGATGCCCAGGCTACAAAAGCAGAAGAAGAGAACACCTCTAAAACATCTCTAATTGTCATCTCAGAGGAAAACAGCTTGAGAATATACTTAACTAGAATTCCTGGGAAAGATAAAGCAAAAGTTTATAAAAAAAATTTAAAATGTTTTACAAATAAAATGAAAATACCCCAGGGGGGAATTGGAAAAGAAATGAGAGCTATGAAAGAAAGAATTGGAAATGGAATGAGCACATTGGCACAAGAGGTACAAAACCTTGCCCAAGCAACATACTCTCTGAAACTTTGAATGGACCAAATAGAAGCCAATGAATTCATGAAGAAACAAGAAGTATTAAAAACAAAGTCAAAAGACTAAAAAAAAATACAAGAAAAGGAAATGTATCCCATAGCAAAAACAACTGACCATAAAAACAGATTGATAAGAAAAAATTTAAGAATCATTGGAATCTCTGAACAAGAACCCCCAAAAGAGTTTTGATATCCTACTTAAAGAAAAATTTAAAAAAAACTGTCCAGATTTCTTAAAACCAGAGGGCAGCATCCAAAGAAAAACAATATATCCCTTCCTGAAGGAAATCTCAAAAGTAAAACCCCTAGAAACACCATGCTCAAAATCTAGAGCTTCCAGATCAAAGAAAAAATAATGCAAGAAGCCAGAAAGAGAGCATTCAAGTAACAAGGAGCTGTAATCACAATCACACATGATTTAGCAGCCACCACTATAAAGCAGCAGTGAACTTGGGATACAACATTCCAGAAGGCAGGGCTTATAGCCAAGGATAACTGACTCGACAAAACTGAGTGTGATGCTACAGAGTAGGGAGGGTGGACCTTTAATGAAATAGAGAACCTCCAAGAATTCCTTATGAAAAGAACAGAACTATGGAGAAACTTTGAAGTTCAAACAGAGTAGTGAAAAGAAGAATAAAAAGTAAACATGAATGAACAACAATAAAGGACTAAATGAATATAAACTGCTTATATTCAAATATCGGAAGATAATGCACGCATCATCTCTGAATCCTACAAATATCAGGGTTTGTAGAGGGAGTCTAGTTAGACTCTAGTTAGGTCTGGGAGTTGGTGATTTTAAGAATGGAAAAAGATAGGAAGAGAAATACAAGATGAGGGAATGAAAGAAAGAAAGAAAGAAAGAAAGAAAGAAAGAAAGAAAGAAAGAAAGGAAGGAAGGAAGGAAGGAGGGAGGGAAGGAAGGAAGGAGGGAAGGAGGGAAGGAAGGAAGGAGGGAAGGAAGGAAGGAAGGAAGGAGGGAAGGAGGGAAGGAAGGAAGGGGAAGGAAGGAAGGAAGGAAGGAGGGAAGGAAAAAAGGAGGGAATGAGGGAAGGAAGGAAGGAAGGAAGGAAGGAGAGAGAGAAAGGAAGAAAGAAAGAAAGGAAGGAAGACAGAAAGAAAGAAAGAAAGAGAAAAAGAAAAGAAAGAAGGAAGTGATGGAGGGAGGGAGGGAGGAAGGATTAAGGAAAATTATCTCATATAACGAGAGTTCATAAGTAAACATCTATACAAACAAGGAGTGGGGGATGGGAGGGATGGCTGATGCTTGAACCTCACTCTTATCTGAACTGGTCAAAAGAAGGAAGAATACACCTGTACATAGAGTTGGGTACAGTAATACATTTCACTCAACATGAAAATAGGAGGGAAAGAGGAGAAGTGGGGAAGGGGAATTAAAGGGAGGAAATATTAGGGAGAGATTGGTCCAAAGCAAAACAAATTCTAAGGATATATAAAAATAGTTGTAGCTCTTTTTGAGTTGGCAAAGAATGGGAATCTGAGGGGGGTACCCTTAAACTGGGGAATGGATGAACAAGTTGTGGTGATGGACTACTATTATGCAGAACTCTTATCAGTGTAATGAGCAACTAGCATCCAGAAGACTAATGATGAAACATGCTGCCGATCTCCTGATAGAGAAGTATAGAACTCAATGCAAAATGAGACAATTTTTTTAGTCATAGCCAATATATAAATTCGTTTTGTTGGATTATACATTGTAATGGATTTTTCTGATGTTCTCAATGGGGGAAAGGGTTGGGGCAGGAAAGTGGGAAGTGGATTCTGACTGGTCAAAATGAAAAATTTTGAGGTTAATTATATAAAATTTAAACAGAGTGTTGAGACAATAGTAAAAAAAAATTACTAGGCAACCCATGATAGGTGTCAAATAAATGTTAGACACAAAACTTTTTAATTAGAAAAATGGAAAAACTTGCATTAACTGATACAGAATGAAGGAAACAGAATTAGGAGAAGAACATAACACAATGACAGCAATAATAGAAATCAAAACAGCACTCAAATGAGACCAAACACTAAGAAACCAAAGAGACTGAACACTAAGTAACTGAAAAGACCAATCTTGGCCCCAGGGAAGAGATGAAGGAGCAATTTCTTCCTTCCAATAGAGAAGTGAGGGCTTCTGGGACAGAACCTGGTATATTTCATCAGTTGTGGTCAGTTTCAGTTCTTTTGCTAAAATGTTCTCTTCAGTATAAAGGAAGGGTCATTTGATGCCCTGTCTGGAGAAGAGGCTAAGCAAGACATTCTTTGCAAGATACTGACTTATACGGTTGTTTGTCTTTGCTAAGTCTTGTCTTTCCAACTAGACTGTGAGTTGCCCAGAGACAGGGAATGAGCCTGAGCCTTCTCTGACTCCTTCAAAGTCAAAAGATCATAGAGCTGAAAAGTCACTTGCATGAGTTCTGAAAGAAAGCCACCTTTTCTGGCTCAACTCACTTTGTGATCTGCAATGGTGTCAGAGTTTCCACACTGGCATTTATCCCAGGTTGTCACCTCCCAGTGACATGACCCTCACATGGAATAATGAAGTCAGAAAATTAAGGCTTCCGAGATACTGGTCTTTTTCAAGAAGCCAAAGCAAAATAGCATGAAATCATTGAGCCCTAAATTAAGCCCTAAACCAAGCTGAAAAACAGACTTAAGAAGGGAGATGGAGTGAGAAAGATCTCACTCTAAATAAAGAAGGTGGGGACTATTGGAAGGGGGTGATAAGAATGAAGGCAGCCCCTTTACATGACTATACCTGGGAAATCCAGAATGATGGGGGGAGGATTTGGGGGTGGAAGTGGAGAAGAAGCACATGATCATCTGATAGGGAGTGACTAACTCTTTGGGAACATTTTCAGGGTATGGGGATGAAGCTTCTCAGCCCGACTTGCTGTAATTTACTGTTTCCTGCAACTTCATCCCGCCCTCTGTCCCCCTTTCCAAGAGATATCTGTGATTTGGGTATTTTTAACTCAATTTATTTCTGGTTCCCCTACAGAGAACAGAGAGCCACAACTGCTTTATATTTAAGGGAATGGGGGAAGGGCATAGCACAAGGTACAATGTGACTGCTGCTTTCATGCAAGGGCACCAGTGAAAATCCCCTCTAGGTCTCTTCCTTAAAAGAAAAAAGAGAGAGACAAAGAGAAAGGAACAGAGACACAGATAGAGAAACAAAGAGGAAGGGAGACACCAAGATAGAGCAAGGAGAAAGGAGAAAATAAGGAGGATAAGTGAGAGAAGGGCAATGAGGAAAGGGAGAGAGAAAAAGAGAGGGAGAAGGAGAGAGAGAGAGAGAGAGAGAGAGAGAGAGAGAGAGATTCACAAAGGGAATGGTAGAAAAACAAAGACATAAAAAGAGAGGTACATATTCACAGAGGGAGAAGAAAGTAAAAATTCCAAATGTGTCAAAAACTTCAGATGCCAAGCCTATTTCCCTGTTCTTGTGGACCAGTGACATTATCATCAAGCCTCGGAAGTAGAGAAGTAGGGGCAGTAATCAGACATTATTGAAACCCCTTCTTCTCTTTCTCTAGGGCTCAGGGTATCCCAGCCCAAGCAAAAAATTACTCCTGATGCTCCTTTTCCACTCTTACAACAGCAGGGGTAACACTGGAGCAGGTGCCTAAATCACGTTTTTTAAATGCAGATTTTCTTGTAAATGTAGAAAGAGATTTTCTCGTAAATGTTGAAAAGGATTGGGTATTGGATTCACTTAAAAAGTTAGAGAGTCAGAAAGGCGTCATGACATGGGAGATAGAGAGCTGGCTTTGGGGTCACGTTGGTTCAAGACTTGCTTCAGACACGCTGGCTATGTGAGTCTGGACAAGTTCTTTAACCTCAATGACCCCAGGTAACTTTCTAAGTTGCAGAGAAGGTTCTGGTCTGCCAACACTGATAAGCTCCCAACACTGATAAAATCACAGGTCCAAAAAAAAAACCCCACAAACAAACCCTGAGTCCTTCTGTAAAATGAATAATCTGTCCTCATTTCATCTGGTTTGTAAATCCGTGTCAGTACCCAGTGCTGGGAAGCAGTAGGATAGGCCAAGGATTCAGACCAAGTGGGAGAGGAAAGAACAGAGAACTGCTTGAGAATTAAAAGGGCATGGCCAAGACTTGAAATAGGTTAGGCTTCAGTTAGAGACATAACAGGCTGCTACAGCAGACCTCAGCTGCTTGGGCATCTTGTTAATATTACCCCCAGGTGGTACCTCCAATCTGAGCACAGGCCAGGGAACAACTTGAGAAGTAGACTTGGAGGGGAATGTGGTAGCAGCTAAGGAATGAGGCAGGATAGAGCAATTATGCCCTACTAGAGTTAAAGTGGGGAGAGTACAAAAAGTCTGGGCCCTGAGACATCTGGCCCTGGCCTGGTCTCCTAGTTTCTTGTCATAACCTTTCCTACGTGTCTCCAAAATTCCACTAACTGTCTAGTGAATTTGGTAGGCTTCTTCTAAGTAGTCTTCTCTATCTCTGTCCAAGGACTTTTCTTTTATCTTCACTTTCCTTTTCCCTTTTACAAAATCTTTCTGCTTTAGGCCCTGCTCCACCCTTGGGGAGAGCATCTCTCCAAAGAGAGATCCATCCTAATGCTTTGATCCTGGAAATTCTGGTTCTGGAGCCCCCTAGCCTTGCTACCCTGCCCCCTCCTCTCCAGTCTAGCTTCCCAGCATGCAAGCGCAAGAGGGTGTATGGCCCACCATCTGTCACTTATATCTGCTGATACTACATACACAGTGCTGCTGAGAAACTGAGAGGAAAGGGGATTTGTGGGGGTGATTCAACAGGAGGGAGTGGAAACCTATGGTGATTGGGAAGGGGGTTAGGAAGAGGCATTGATAACTCCTCTATCATCAGCACTTCACATCCCCCAATCATACAGGCCTCCAAACCCAAGCATTAGTCTGGCAAAAATCTAATCCAGAAAAAAGACATCAGGCTCACTGAATTGGGGGCAAGAGTGGAAATTGCCTCTCTCTCTCTCTCTCTCTCTCTCTCTCTCTCTCTCTCTCTCTCTCTCTCTCTCTCTCTCTCTCTCTCTCTCTCTCTCTCTCTCTCTCTCTCTCTCTCTCTCTCTCTCTCTCTCTCTCTCTCCTCTCTGTTTTCCATTCCTCTTGAATGATCTGACTCACAGAATATACATTAATAGTCTGATGTCAACTTAGAAGTCAGTCTTCAGTGGAAGATCCCAAGAATCTGTTCTTGGCTCTGTACTTCTTAATGAATAACTTAGATATATACATAGATGGAATGTTTATTAAATATACAGATGACATAAAGCTGGAGCAAACTCATTACATGACAGCTAGAACACTGAGTTGGAATGAAATGGAAAATGAAAATTAATTAGGATAAATAACAAGCCTTACACCTGAGTTCAAAAAATCAACTTCATAAGATGGAAAAGGGAGATGTGTTAGCAGTTTTTTATAATTTATTTATTTATTTATTTTTAGTTTTCGACATTCACTTCCATAAGATTTTGAGTTTTAAATTTTCTTCCTTTTCCTCTCCTCCCCCCTCCTCAAGACAGTGTGCAATCTGGTATAGGACCTACTTATACATCCATATTAAATATATTTTCACATTAGTCATGATGTGAAGAAGAATTAGAACTAATAGAAAGAACCATGAACAAGAAGAAACAAAACAAAACAATAAAAGGAGAGAACATAGTATGGACAGCAGTTTTTTTCTGAAAAATGTGGGAGTTTAATGGATTTCAAGCTCAGTGTGTGCCAACAACATGGAATTAACAAGCTTATGTGATCAAGCATTGAGAGGCATAACTTACAGGAATAAGGAGGTGATGGGCCCACACTGTACTCTGCCCTGGTTAGAATTAGGGAACAACAGTCGGTTGAAAAGAGGTCAATTTATGCCTAACGTCAGGACATTTTTACTAATTAGAGCAATCTAATCTTTAGAGATAATCTAGTTCAACACCCTCATTTTACCAATCGAGAAACTTAGACACAAGTCATACACAAAGTCAGAACCAAAATCCAAGATTCCCGATTTCACTCCCAGAGCCATTTGTTAAACTGCTCTATGACTATCACATTGACTATGTCCTATGAGGTTTACTATGCCCTATAAGGTGACATACACCATAGAATCATAGATTTATAGCTACAAGGACCTTAGAGGCCATGCAGTCCAATTCCTTTTTTATGGGATGAAGAAACTGGAACCCCAAGATATGATGTGATTTTCCCAAATCACACAAGTAATAAAGAGCAGACTCAGCATTTGAACCCTCTTTCTAGTTTGCCACTCTAGGACAGACTTTTTGTTTCTCATTTTCAGAAGATAAAAATTCATTCAGTACCTTCAGCTCATGCTGTCTGCCTTCCAGGTAAGATTTGCACATTCTGTGGCTATTTGATAATAGCTTATTGACTGACTGGTTGACTGAGATGGCTATTCTCAGCTGGCATCCTGAAAGACATCAACAAGGGTGGAATGCTCTTCCCTGTCCTCTCTCTCATCATCTGGCCTATACCCGGGGGGTTAGGCCATGGATGCTTCCCAGGGGAAAAAATAGCCTCCTGCCTCTCAGAGCAGGCTATCCCTAGCACACAGATTTTGGCCCTCAAAGACCAACCTAGCCTGCCAGCTCCATTTTCCTTCAAATAAAAGAATTCAAGCCCCCATCCCCACCTCTCTCCCTCTTTCCTTTCTCTGTTCTCCTTCTGGCTCCTCCCTTTATCTCCCTGTCCCCACCCAGCCCCAGTCTCTTCCCTAGGAAGATAGCCATCATGTTCTCTTTAGAGAGCAATCACTCACTTGTCTCCCCTCAAGTACCCTCCTCCTTCATCTAAGGTTCCCCTCCCCAGATCAGAAAGGGCAGGAGTAAGAGGTGTCACAGAGGCAGCATGGGAAACAACCATTTGAACTTCAGTTCATCTCAAGCATTCAGAAGTGGAAGCATGCAGCGATGCTTGGCCCCCAGGGCAGCTGCAATATGTGCTGAGAATTGATACAGGTTGTGCACCTATTTGCTTGGCCATGCACTAAAAAATGCACAGTTACCTTAGCAACTTCACAGCATGAGGGAGCCCCTGGCCCCTTTAAAGTTACAGAATGTGAGGATCTTTTATTCTCTTCTTGCATTTACTTGCAAAGGACACACAGTTTCAGATGGTTGGCAAATGCTTCCCTATTTTTTTTATGTCTAAACTCTTTAGCCTGGCATGCAAGGTCCTCCACAATGTGGCAATGACTCATGTATTGAGCCTTATTTCCCTTTCCTTAACATATTCCACAATCCAGCCAAACTGGACTACTCACCATTTCAGAACACACCCTGTACTTTCCCTCCTCTCTATCTATACTCATGCCATTCCCTCCATCTGGAATAACCTCCCTGCATATCTCTGTCTACCCAAGCTTTAAGTCCAGCTTCCTTCATAAAGTCTTTCATGATTCCCTCATTGCTGTAACCATTTAGGAGAAAGAACTATAACTGTGATTAATATAATAATAACAGCTGGCATTTATGTTGTGCTTTAAAGTTTTCAAAGTGATATACACACACATGTATTTGTAACTTATAAATATATTTTATTTAAATGTAATGATTTATTGGCAAATTATATATAACCATATAAATTTAAATATATAAATATAATTAATACTCACATACATGTAATGTTAATTAATCAAGATAGTCAAGGAAGATTTCGTGGACAAGTGGGCCTTGAGTTGGGCCTTGAAGAATGAGGAAACTTTTGATTGGCCAAAAGGAAGAAGGAGAAATGTCCAAGCAAGGGGAATGATAGGTTCAATAATGTGGAGGCAGTGAATAGACAAGTCTAGTTGAGCAGAATATTCACACGGTGGAGTAAGTTTGAAAAGGAATGTTGAGGCTAGACTACAGAGGGCTTTGAATGAAAGAATAAGAAGTCTGGATTTTGTTCTATAAGTTGTGGGAATTCATTGACGAATTTTGATCAGAAAAACCTTAGCTTTTATATTTACTAGTTACGTTATCATGGGTTAAGTCAACTAATTTCTCTGTGCCTTCATTTCCTTGTGGATAAAATAAAAACAGTGATACTTACATTTACTTCCTCCTAGGGTTGTTAGGTGTAAAGTGTTTCATGAACCTTAAAGTAACATAAATATCACTTATTTCCATTATTACTATTCCTCAAGAAAAAAAAAGTGACCTCTACTTCCTCTACACTTTTGGGTTTTTTTGTACCTCCTCTATACACCTAACACATTGTGTTTTGTGTTATATCTTTCTGTGTGTGCATGTGTGTGTATAATCTCCCCTATCAAACTATAAAATCTTTGAAGGTAAAACCGTATCTTATTTGGCATCTCACCTACTAGGTAGAAAAGGGACTTATCCATAGCAGGAGTCCAGAAAAATAGCTGCTGAATTGTGGAACCATTCCAACCACTGGTATTACATCATTGCATCTCAGTCTTCATACTTCTTGACTTCTCTGTATCCATTTGTCACTGTTGACCCCTCCCCTCATTCTGAATATTTCTTTCTCCTTTGTCTTGAGATGTAACAATCTATAAATCTCCTCCAACACTATCTACATTGTTTTCTCTGTCTCCTGGTCAGACCTCATCTGAAGTATTGTGTTCGGTGTTGGATACAGCTTTTAGGATGGATACTGACAAGCCTAGATATGTCCAGAAGAGATTCACCTGGATGGTGAGAGGATAAGATACTATGCTATATAAAGGTAAATTGAAGAAACTGGGAATGCTTAGTTTGCTGAAGAGTTATTGTGAAAGGAACTTGATAGCTGTCTTTGGATATTTGAAAGACTGTCATGAAAGGTTAAAAATCTCAGTCAGTAATCATTTATAAAGCTATCATGTGCTATGCATTGGGATAGGTGTTAAGGATACAAAGACAAAAATGAAACAGCCTCTGCCCCCAAGGAACTTATATTTTATCAGGGAAGGCAACATATATACATATATAAGTATAAAAACACACACACAAATACCTTAAAAAAAAGAAAAGGAAAGAAAGGGAGGGAGGAAGGAGGGAAGAAAAGTAGGGAGGAAGGAAGGAAGGAAGGGAGGGAGGGAGGGAGAGAGAGAGGTAGGAAGAGAGGGAGAAAGGAAGGAAAGAAGGAAGGGAGGAAAGAAGGAAGGAAGGATAGATGGATAGATGGACGGACGGATGGATGGATAGATGGATGGATGGATGGATGGATGGATGGATGGATGGATGGATGGACGGATGGATGGATGGATGGATTTAATAAGCAGCTCTGTTAAGTGCTTTACAAATATTGTTTCATTTGATCTTCGAAACATCCCTGGGAGGTGGGTGCATTTTTCCATTTTATAATTAAGAAAACTGACCTAGTAAACATCTGAGGCCTATTTAAACTCTGGTATTCTTGATTCCAGGACCAGTTCACATTGACACCCTAGATTGAGAACTTCTGATAAGGAAAATCCCTCTACTTGTAAAGATTGAAACCCTGTCTCTAACTCAAGTTCCAGGGTTCCTGAGGCACACAGAGGTTACATGATTTCTATGGGTCATACAGCTAATAAGTGTTGTAGGTGGGATCTGGACCCAGAGCTTCCTAACTCCAAGCCTAGGAATTGATCCATTATGTCATGTTGCCTCTGCCTGACAGAAGCATGATATATAGCTATAGATACATAGATGTGCATATGAATGTAAATATATGTATATGTATTTGTGTGCACATGTTTATGTGTATGTGTGTAGATAGACAGACAGACAGACAGACAGATAGATAGAGATAAAATTGTATTATTAAAATCTACCCAATACTGCCCTATCTCTCTTCCAAGCTCTGGATGCACATTTCCAAGAACCTGAAAAACAACTCTACCTAAGGACCTTAACAGTCCCACAAACTCAACATGACCAACATTGAACCTATCCTTCCTTCTAAACTCATCCTTCTTCCTTCCTCCTTCCTCCTCTTTACTACTTTTGTTCAAAAGTATCACATTTCAGTGGTATCAGTCATCCATGTTTGAAATCTTGCTGTAATCATTGATTTATCCTTCCTCCACACTTTTCACATCCAACTCAGTTGCCAAGTCTTGTTTATCCTATCACTATAGTATTATTAGATTTTACCTCTATAAGATACTTAGTATTATGCAGGGAAAGCATACTACACATGGAAACAGGAAACCTAGCTTTGAATTTCAACTCAGATACTTATTAACTACATAGTCAGAGTCAAATCAAAACTTTTCTGGGCCCCAGTTTCCTCCTTTCTGAAATAGGAATAATAATGTCCATAGTCCCTACTTATCTCAGAGATTTATTATTCACAGATATCTTCATATTGACCCTCTTCCCAAAATCTTTCTTCTTTTTATTTTAAATAAATATTTTATGGATGTGTTTTTAAATGTTGCTGTCACTTCCCAATGACATCTTTCCATAGAATCTTCTTTTGTAATAAATACAAAAAGAAACCAATACATAGGCTGAGGGTAACAAGACATGCATCACTTCCAGACCTCTGAAGCCAACATTAGTCACTGAGCAGAATTATGATTTTTTTAATGCTATTCTCAAAAACTTACAATAGATCTCTGCTGAGTCTGGAATAAAATATAAACTCATTACCTTGGTATTTGATGCCCTATAAATCTTGTGCTATACTACCTCTCCAGCTAGAATCCATGTAGGACCTCCCTCCAAGTACTCTACACTCCAGTCAACCTGGCTATTAACCACTACCTGGAGCAAGGCCCAGGCTATACCATCTCTGTTCTTGCATCCAAGTTGTTACCTATGCTTTGGATGCCTACTGAATACCCACATATCATTTAAATTTCAGATCAAATGCCACCTCCTTCATGAAATCCTCCCTGATATTTCTCATTTTAGACTTCATATAACACTTTCCTTCCACCTCTGTACACATTTGTCATATGTAGCATGATTATCTGCATTTGTACTGTATCTTTAGCCACTGGATTGTAAACTTGAAGATAATAATACCTTACCCAAACTTTTTATTTTCTCCAGCAAGTAGAGGGAGATATCATAAGGCAGAAATATAATAGGACTCTATTGCAAGTGTGGGAAATCATGTCAAAAGTCTCCAGGATAGAAAAGGGCAGGACAAAGGGATTAAAGAACATATCTGGAACATATATCATGAAAAGGAGCATAGTAAAGGAAGGATCATAAGATTTAAATCTGGAAGATACATTAAAGATCATACAACCTAATGCACTTATTTTACAAAAATGGAAACTGAGTTCATAGGATTAAAAAATAGGTTGGAGCAACACTGTGGAGAATATAGAGTTTCAAGCTAAGGAATTATTATTATATTCAGTAATTTGGAGAACATTGATGAGTTTTGAGCAGAAAAGTGACATGGTCAGTGATTATTTTGGGAGCTGTGTGAAATACTGAAAGGGAGAAGGCTTGAACTACACTGATGTTTAAGAAGAGTGGAAAAGCAGGGAAAAATAGGAGAAATACTTCAGCAGTAGAGTCAACATGTCTTAGAAGGTATTGGATGTGGAGAGTGAAACCAAAAGATTTCACTGCTGCCTAGAAAATGATGGTATCGATAGAAATGGAGTAGTTGGAGGAAGGGGAAGGTTAGAGAGGGAAAGTGATGAGCTCAACGTTGAAAATGTTGAGTTTGAGAATGGATTTGTCAAGGTCACTGATAATCAAATCAGCATGGTTCTGGTAGCAGAGTGGAGGAGTTTTTATCAGACTAACCTAGTCAAAAGTAGGTGGAGAAGGCTCAGGCAGAGCAAGGAGTAGCACCAAGGAGAGCTCCCAGGCAGCTCTTGCTCAAGTCTGCAACTATCATGAAGCTCTGGTCTCTTGATAAGAGTTATGACCACATTGTATAATATTGGTCCCCCTAGGGTTGAAAAAAACATAAGTAGTGTTGGTCTGACACAAAAAGGAAACCCAAACTTCCTCATATCCTTCACTCTCAGGGAGCCAATAAATTTCAGATCTGGTACAAATAAATTAAATCCGTATCAGTGGACATCCTAACAAACTTTCCAATAAATTTTTTTCTATAATTTTCAAAGGATTTTATAAAGACTTTTATAGACTTTCATGTAGGATTCCATAATTTTCCATTCTGAAAGATTTCTCCTCAGTTTCCCTTGCCCTATGTTATTATAAGGTACATCTGATAGCTAAAGTCTTCAGTTAACTCAGAATTCCATGTCCCAGAATGTTTTCACAAAACATCATTATTCCTCTTCTTTTCATTTAATGAATTTTAAAATTCACAGAGGGTTATAGGCTGTGTGAATTGACTAAAAAGGAAATTAAGAAAAACAACTATTGTTGAGTGTTTTCCAGAAAACAAATTTCTGTACAGTTGTAAAGGGGGGAGAGGGTTGGAGCACAAACTTAAGTAACTAACCCAATAGCTCATGAAAGATAGATAAGGATTTAAACTTAGAGTTGAATTTGCTCACTTGTTTATAACACTGACCATTATCCCACCCCCATGCCAGCCTACCACTTGCATAATATCTTAAGCCGCACCCACTCTTTGGTGACCTTTCCTCCAGAGCTACCAAACACCATGGTGTAGTGGAATGAGTATTCAAAACCTACAATCATAATAGCTGAGTTCAAATCTTGCTCTTCCACTTGCTGCCTGTGCAACCTTGAGCGGGTCACTTACTGTCAGATTTCTCAATTGTAATAATGGGGTTGGATTATATGACCCTGATCTATTATCCTTTGGATGCTATAAGGCTAGCCTCGGGATGGTGAAATAGTCCCTACATTTTCCAATCCAACAAAGGTTGATTTAATACTTATTCTGTGCAAGGCAATATGCTAAACACTATTATCCTACATATGGGTTTGGTGACATATTGTGTACCTGTCATCAGAGAAGCAGCCTGGCTAAGGGCAAAGTCTCCTTACCAGAATGGATAGATAAATAGATGGAGAGATGAATGTATAAATGGAATAAGCATTTATTAAATGTGCAACATACTGTGTTAAGTGCTTTACAAATACTGTTTCATTTGATCCTCACAATAATCCTATGATGGAAGTGCTGTTATTATCCCCACTCTACAGTTGAGAAAACTGAAGCAGACAGAGGTTAAGTGATTTCCCTAGGGTCATACAAGCCAGTAAGCATCTGATGTTGCATTTGAACTCACGTCTTCCTGATTCCAGTGTCAGTACTTTATCTACTGTGCCACCAACTGTTTCTATCACAAAACCCAACTAATACAATGAAGATGGAGCATAATATGGTCTAGTAGAAGGAATATTTGCACTCAAAAATCAGAGATACTTGTAGGACTAATGTCAGAACATTATACAACCTAATTCTGTGTTGCTACCAACTCACATTGTAGTCTGTCAACACCAGATGTTTCAAGCAGAGGATAAGGTCATAGCTTTAAAACTGGAAGGGGCCTGAGAGGTGATCACACCAAAATTCCTCATTTTACTGATGAAGAAACTAAGGCCCATAAAGGTTAAGTGACTTGCCCAGAGTCACATAGCTAGTGTTTGATCCCAAGTCTGGCACTCTACTACACCATGCTGCTTCTTGACCAAAATGTACCTCAAAATGCACGGTTCTTGGCACATAGTAGATGTTTAGCAAATGCTTGTTTTTTACATGCAAAACCTCCCCCAACTCACTAGCAAAAGAGCTGATACAGTCTAGTAGAACCTTGCTGTCACATGGTAAAACCCCACTCTAATACCATTCAGCCTATTGCCAAAAGAAGCAGATCAGACAACTGACAATGATCTAAGCTAGAATGTTAACTCTAACAGGGTGAAATCTTCCTTATGGTTTCCAATCCAACAATGATGTATTAAGCACTCACTCTATGCAAAGCAATATGCCAGATCAGAGGTGAGGAACCTGCAGCCTTGAGGCCACTTGTGGCCTTCTAAATCCTTGGGTGTGGCCTTTTGACTGAGCCCAAGATTTACAGAACAAATCTTTTTATTAAGGGGATTTGTTTCATTTAGTTTGGATTCAGTCAAAGGGCCAAACTTGAGGACCTAGAGGGCCACATGTGGCCTCAAGGCCACAGGTTCCCCACCCCTGAGGCTAGACCCTGAGGATATAAAGACAAAAAACATCCTCTACCCAACAAAAGTTTACATTTTACTTAAGCTTATATTAGTATGACTATCATGTGCAATGGTATAATAATAGTATAGTGGGAAAAGCACTGCCTTTTCCTCATATCATTGCAAGAATAGCAGATCTGTCATTAGAGGACCTGAGTTAGAATCCTAGCCCTAAGACTTACTAGTTATATAACCTTGGATGAGTCATCTTCCATTTCTGATCTTCAATTCCCCCAACTCACACCTGTGTAATATAAGGGGGTTAGAAGAGAGGACTTTGAAGGTCTCTTCCAGCTCTAAATTCCAAGCCCGTGTATCCAGACTTTGCCTTATAAAAATACCGGGAGGGGAAGGAATGATTTTCATCCAGCTGTCCCCCCTAGGGATCGTACTTCAGGTGCTCCATTCAGGAACCAAGAGAAGGAAAAAGGGCACCAAGGCTGAAGAAAGACAATGCAATATGTGTGTGTGTGTGTGTGTGTGTGTGTGTGTGTGTGTGTGTGTGTGTGTGTGAGAGAGAGAGAGAGAGAGAGAGAGAGAGAGAGAGAGAGAGAGAGAGAGAGAATTGTATGATTTTAACACAGATGCAGAGCTTCAGTTAAACTGTCCATGAGGTTATCACAAATCAAAGTGAATAGCAATTGGTTCCTGAAATTGTGAAGAAAAAGTCCTAACCTGACTATGCTGTCAGCACACTAATTATATCTTGGGGGCTTTCCTACTTTTGACAATGTCTTAAAAGGAAAAATATTTTTGCAGCAATAGGAAAACAAGCAGGGTATGTCCTAATTTCTTTTTCAGGCAATGGTGGTGCTTTTCAGCTAATTGTTTTAATTAACATTAACCCTTCTCTTGTTTTTTGCAGGAGACAAGGGCAAGATCAAGGAGTCTGTGTGAACATAAACTGAGCAGCAACAAGCAGCCTAAGAAGTGCTGGGAGCCCATATGGAACTCCTTGCTAAATTTTCCTTTTCAAAAACACTGCTAAAGTAGGGGGTCATATACCCCGCTCCCTTATAAGAAGTTAAATTTACTTCCCCTGGGGAATTAAATTAAAGGAATTCAATCGGGATAGAGCAAGGGGTCTAGGGAGTCACCTCTAATTAAAAAAAAAAGAGAATACTTACCTTGTGGCCAATACAAATACCTGTAATAAACCTATCCAATAATCAGCATATATCTTTGAGGGTCTACTGTGTCTATTGTGAAGGCTCTATGGTTTAATTTTTTAAAATGCTGAATTTAGAGTCAAAAGTGACCTGGGTGAAATGCTTGCCTCCCACAAATATCATGTGAGCAGAGAAAAATTACTTTAACTTCATGATGTTCATTTTCCTCATCTGTAAAACAGGGATGGCAAGGTGACTACATCATAAGGTGGTTGTGAAGCTTAAATTTTAAAAATATACATGAACTACTTTTCAAACCTTAAAGAGTTATGTTACCTATTTTATCTATACTTATCCACACTTATCAATATAACATTTTAGCCCAGAACTGAGAGGAAGACGGGGAAGAGAAATGGCCCTTCCCTGTCCTCGAAGAGTTGACGGTGTCCTTACAAAGCAAAAATAAGACCAGTGAAACAATTAAAATTCCAAAAGAGACAGAGAATACACAGGTAAGCCCCTCCCCCTCATTCACAGAACACTCCCCTGATTGTTTCTGAATATAAGAAGTATGCATTAGGAGATGAAACCAAGATTGAATTATGCATGGATCTAGGGAGAGACTGAAGCGTGTGTATCCCAAAGGAATCCACTTGCATCAATGAACTGCTGCTAGAATTAGACACTAAGATTGTGACAGAGACAAAGACAGAGTGTGCATATCTCTCAGACCCAGAAGTAGCATGAGATAGAAAAATAGAGAATTTAAGGTCATCACATCTACATGGTTTCCTTAAGACAGAGCACTGACAAAAGAAAAACACTAAGGACTTGGAGCTTCGAATCAGAACATCCTAATAAAGAGATGCGGCAAAAGACCCTTGAAGCAGGAAAACATATGCCAAGGAGCAAAGAAGCACTGAGCCATGATGTAGATGAGCAAGTTAAGACTGCCCTTAGCTGGTACTGTGAACCATGCAGACTATGTGCTGACCTTGAAAGATTTTGTAAGAGCCCCTAAAACAGCTATTTCCCCATGGAAAAAAATAGGGACCAACATTAGGGTAAAGTTGAAAAGCTCTCTAGGAACTCTGAATCATACAGGATAGTACTAGAAGTCAAAAGGCTTGTATTGGTCACTGTGGAAAAGGTGTGAGGTGGTGGAGCCCTCTGTTTTCTTGGCTCTCTATGGTCTTAAGTATGAGTTCATCGTTTTTTTCTTGTAAAAAGTATTTGGTGCCCTTTGGGAGAGAACAAAACAAGAAAAATACTGATATTCCCAGAGTGTCCCTAGGTAGAGTCATGAACCATAGTTTTTTTGAGTGCTGTGTGTGTGTGTGTGTGTGTGTGTGTGTGTGTGTGTGTGTGTGTGTGTGTTTGGAGACAAAAGCCAAATGCTGACATTTCCAGAAGATTGCCTTCCTAAGGTCATGAGCCAAAAGAATTTTGTGAGAGACTTCCAAAACCAGCATAAAATGTAACATATGTGTCATCTGGGCCCTGGCCCCTGAAATGTCAGTATGTGCTTCATTTTAGTCTCTAAAAAAAATATTGGATCTCAGCTTCCCAGCAAGAATTCTGGCTAACAAGACATTGAATCAATTAATTAATCAACAAACATTTACTAAATGTCTATTATGTGTCAGGTACATATATTCATGCTGAGGATGACAAAGACAAAGATGAAGTAGCCCTTAACCTCACATAAAAAAAATTTAAAAAACACAAGGAATTTGTATTTACAACTTCTAGGAAGACACTAGTAGCTGAGGAGATCAATAAAGGGCTCATGCAGATGGTGCTTGGGTAAAATTTTAAAGGTAGCTGAGGATTCTAAGAGAGAGAGGTAAGGAGAAAGTGCATTGTATTCATAAGTAAGAACCCGAAAAAAGGCAAGGAGATAAGAAATTGAATGGTTTGGGTGAGGAACATCAAGATTGCCAACTTAGCCGGATGAAAGCATACATGAGAGAGTCATATGCAGTAATCCTGGAAATATAGGTTAGAACCAAGTTGTGGCCGTAAATTTTCAAAAATGTGCACTTATGTTTTATCCAAGAGTCAACAGTGAGTCACTGGAGTTAACTGAACAAGAGGCTAACGTAACTATATCTGTGTCTTGAAAATATCTTTTTGGGTGGAGCCAAGAAGGCAGCTAGAAAACAGGGACTCATTTAAGCTCTCCCCCAAATCCCTCCAACCACCTGTAAAATATGGATCTGAACAAATTCTATAACTACAGAACCCACAAAATAACAGAGGGAAGCAGGTCTTCAGCCCAGGATAGCCTGGATGGTCACTAGGAAGGGTCTATCACACCATACTGGGAGTGGAGGTTGCCCAGCATGGGCCATGCCAGGACAGACCAGGGGCTGAGGAGATCAGGTGGAGCAGGCCTTAGGGCCATGAGTCACTGAGCTGTAGCAGTCACCAGATGTCCTAACCCACAAATGCCAAATACCACAGAGCAAGTCAATGGGAAAACTGCTGGGTGTGGGGGAGAGAAGTGCATGGTCTGGCCCCAGTCCAGGGGGTGACAGAGGTGGCACAGCAGCAGCAGCAGGAAGCTCCAGCACCTGCATCCAGAGCTCCAGCTGTGGCTGCTTCCAGCCCCAGTCCCACAGGGTGGGAGGAATCAAGCAGCCCATCAGAGTGGGAGTGCAAGGAGTGTTTTGCTGGCACAGAGGCAGGGTTCTCTTGCTTTGCCCTGCTTGGATCTGGGTCGCAGTCCTGGTTGGCGGTTCTTGGGGGAGGAGGAGTACTGGTATGGCACAGCTTGTGGTGACTGTGGAGAGGGAGTCCTCCTGGTAGCTATACAACAGTAAGGAGTACTCTCACTCACAGACCAGAGCACAGGCCAGGAGAGGAATATCATACCACCACAGAACAGAAGTAGCTCTAAAAACAGAAGTGCAAGGCCCCTGAAGCTTGAGACAAAGCACTCTTCATTTTGAAAGCAGTCATACCTTGACAAAAAGCTCTAGGGTCAAGTAACTGGCTGGGAACATGACCAGACAGTGAAAAATGTCTCAGACTCAGACTATAGAATCTTTTTTTGGTGACAAAGAAGATCAAAACATACAGCCAGAAGAAGTCAACAAAGTCAAAAAGCCTACATCAAAAGCCTCTAAGAAAAATATGAATTGGTCTAAGGTCATGGAAGAGCTCAAAATGGATTTGGAAAGTCAAGCAAGAGAAGCAGAGGAAAAATGGGGAAGAGAAATGAGAATGATGCAAGAAAATCATGAAAAACAAGTCAATGACTTGCTAAAGAAGATCCAAGAAATACTGAAGAAAATAACACCTAAAAAATAGACTAATCCGAATGGCAAAAGAGCTCCAAAAAGCCAATGAGGAGAAGAATGTCTTGAAAGGTATAATTAGCCAAATGGAAAAAGAGGTCCAAAAGACCACTGAAGAAAATACCACCTTAAAAATTAGAATGGAGCAAGTGGAAGCTAGTGACTTTATGAGAAATCAAGAAATTATAAAACAGAACCAAAAGAATGAAAAAATGGAAGGCAATGTGAAATATCTCATTGCAGAAACCACTGACCTGGAGATCCAGGAGAGGTAATTTAAAAAGTATTGGACTACCTGAAAGCTATGATAAAAAAAAAGAGCCTAGATATCATCTTTCGAGAAATTATCAAGGAAAACTGCCCTGATATTCTAGAACCAGAGAGTAAAATAGAAATTGAAAGAATTCACCAATCACCTCTTGAAAAAGATCCCCAAAAGAAAACTCCTAGGAATATTGTCACCAAATTCCAGAGTTCCCAGGTCAAGGAGAAAATACTGCAAGCAGCCAGAAAGAAACAATTCGAATATTGTGGAAACACAATCGGGATAACACAAGATCTAGCACCTTCTACATTAAGTGATTGAAGGACTTAGAATGTGATATTCCAGAGGTCAAAGGAGCTAGGATTAAAACCAAGAATCACCTACCCAGCAAAACTGAGCATAATACTCCAGGGCAAAATATGGATTTTCAATAAAATAGAGGACTTTCAAGTATTCTCAATGAAAAGACCAGAGCTGAATAGAAAACCTGACTTTCAAATACAAGAATCG
>CM053625.1:136311119-136343937 GCA_028646595.1 Phalanger gymnotis | reverse complement strand
ATATATATATATATATATATATATAGAGAGAGAGAGAGAGAGAGAGAGAGAGAGAGAGAGAGAGAGGGAACAGGGTGAATTGAATAGGAAGGGATGATATCTAAAATAATAAAATTAAGGGGTGAGAGAAGAAAATATTGGGAGGAGGAAGGGAGAGATAGAATGGGGTAAATTATCTCACATAAAAATGGCAAGAAAAAGCAGTTCTAGGAAGGGAAGAGGGGGCAGGTGAAAGGGAATGAGTGAATCTTGTTCTCATCAGATTTGACTTAAGGAGGGAATAACATACACACTCAACTGGGTATCTTACCCCACAGGAAAGTGGGGGGGGGGGTGGATAAGAGAGGGGGGATGATAGAAAGGAGGGCAGATCATGGGAGGAGGTAATCAAAAGCAAACACTTTTAAAAAGGGACAGAGCCAAGGGAGAAAATTGAATAAAGGGGGACAGGATAGGATGGAGGGAAATATAGTCTTTCAGAACATGACTATTATGGAAGCGTTTAGCATAATGATACATATGTGGCTTATGTTGAATTGCTTGCCTTCTCAAGGAGGGTGGGTGGGGAGGGAAGAAGGGAGAGAATTTGGGATTCAAAGTTCTGAAAACAAATGCTCAGAAAAAAAGTTGCTTTTACATACAATGGAGAAATAAAATATACAGGCAATGGGGTATAGAGATCTATCTTGTCCTACAAGAAAGTAAGAGGAAAGGCAATAAGCAGGGAAAGAACAGGGTGACAGAAGACAGGGCAGACTGGGGAAAGGGGCAATCAGAATATTAGGGTGGGGAGAGGGTAGAAATGGGGAGAAATTTTGTAACTCAAAATCTTGTGGAAATCAATGTTGAAAACTAAAAATATAAATGATAATAAAAGAAAAAAAAGAATTAAAAAAATCTCTTTGGCAACCCTGTAGAGGATGAATTGGAAGGTAATAGATTTGAATTAGGAAGCCCAATAAGAAAGCTCTTGGAATAGTCCAAATAAGAGGTATTGAGAGCCTGAACTGGGGTGAGAGGTACCTGTATGGATGCAAAGAAGGGGATTGAAGCAAAAGGTCTCGTAGGTACAAAGTTGACAAGATTCGACAACTGATTATACATGTGGGGTGAGAGAAAGTGAGGAGTTGAGAATGACTATGAGGTTGCGAATCTGGATGACTGGAAGGATTGTAGTGGCCTCAGTAGAAATAAGGAAGTTAGGAAGAAAGGTAAACTTCAGGGAGAAAGATGAGTTATTTTGTATATGTTGAGTATAAGATGGCTGTGGTCTGATTTTATTTAACCCTTCAAAATTGAGAGTAGATTTATATCAAAGCCCACTGATACTCAACTAGACTCTCCTTCCCATAGGGATCTATACAATTCCTTTTCTAGGGACTCAATCAACACTATCCTCCTATTATTACAGATCATCACTCTTTTCCCCATTGGAGAAAAACTCAAAGTCAACAGAGATTTGACCTCATTCCCTAGACCTGCACAGTCCACATGACTCACAGTGCCAGAGAAAGGCAAGGACCTGGTTTGCTTCTCTATGCTACAACTCACTGCTTCATTGCTCTTTAGTGCATTTGTTCCCTACTACACCAGTCTCTCTCTTTCCTCCAGTTCCTTGGCATGATGCTCTTCATGGAGGCTCTACCTTTCTTGCTTCTTTCCTTTATGGAGGCTCTCTACTTCCAAGAGTCCGGAGAGATTCGGTAGCCTGCAGACCACTCCTCCTGTCTAATATTCTGCTACTTCAATTAGAAGTAGCAACAGCAGGAGGTGCAGCTAGGTGGCACAGTGAGTAGAGCACCGGCCCTGGAGTCAGGAGGGCCTGAATTCAAATCCAGCCTCAGATATTTGACACACTTACTAGCTGTGTGACCTTGGGCAAGTCACTTAACCCCAATTGCCCTGCCAAAAAAAACAAAAACAAAAACAAAACAAAAGAAATAGCAACAGTGGGGCAGCTAGATGGCACAGTGAGTAGAGCACCAGCCCTGAAGTCAGGACCTGAGTTCAAATCCAGCTTCAGACACTTGACACACTTACTAGCTGTGTGATCTTGGGCAAGTCACTTAACCCCAATTGTCCTGCCTTCCCCCTCAAAAAAAGGGAAAAAAGAAATACATATAATTGGAAAAAATAAAATACTATTAAAAAGAACCCCTCTTTAAAAAAAAGTAGCAACAACAGTTTAATCATTGTCTGTTTTGTTTCTCTAATTGTTTCCACAGCATCTCTAAAACTGGCTTACCACAGCATTTGGCTCCTCTTGGGCCTACATGGATTCATATGCCCTTCTCCAGGTCCATGTGTAGTTTGACATGCTTCTTACACCTGAACATATGTTCTGTCTTATGTCTAGAAGCAGCCATAGGAGAAGGAGCTTCCTTGCAAGTCCTCCAGAGCAGTGTAATAAGATAGTAGATTATGAAGTAGAGAAAGCCAGCGTAGTAGGAATAGTACTTGCCTGAGAGTCAGATGACTTGAATTCTACACCTGGTTCTGCCATTTACTAGCCACACGACCTTGAGCAAGTAATTTCGCCCCTCTGATCTTCAATTTCCTCACTCGTTAAATAAGGATATTATATATCTCCAAGAGATAGTATGGAATCAAAAATGGGGAGTTGGTCTAGAAGTCAGGAAAACCCAAATACAAGTCCTACCTCTGATATATAATGGCTATGTGACCCTGAACAAGACACTGAAGGTCTCGGCACCCCTTAGAGACTGTATAAAATTATAATTTGCAGAGCAGATACCCATCCGCATTGGTAGAAGGAGCTGTTCACCCTGAATTCCCTACACTAATTTAATCACAGGTCTGGTAAAAGTAAATAAATACATAAATGATGCACACTACTTCCCTTACAACATTGTGGGGAAATGGTGTTTTTAAAGTGTTTTGTAAATTTTAAATCACTACATCAATGTAAGCTATTCTTTTTACACCTCAGGATCTGAGTTTCCGACCCAACATTTAAGCAAGCATACTTGCATCCCCAGTGTGGGGATCTCAGTATGCTCCTCCACCCTTAACCAAGAGCTCCAAAACCATCTGGTTGGTAAAAATACATTCTTTGTTCTTAAAGCACTCCCATCCAGCCTCAGATTGTCTGCTTCCCAGCTATGTCTTAGTAGTTGGCTGAAATCTTGGGCTATCATTGTCGAAAAGCGACCCCACTTTATATAATCATAATTCTTCTCCACAGCCTGGTTTCTTTAAAGACAAGTCTTATTTTTCCCAGTACATGAAATTGCAGGCAGTATCTCCTACAATTGGCTCAGTGTGGATGGTGTTCACCAAGAACTCGTACTCTGTTCTGTTCCCCCAATATATTTTCTTCATACAGCTTCATGTGTATCTACTTCCATAGGACTGGAACACGTGGCAGGTGTTTTGAAACTAGCATTTTCTCTATGTATTTTTAACCTTCTCGAGATCAGCAGATATTAACTGGACTCCAAGTCCCCAGAATCAAAGAATTATGTTTAAAGAGGTTCTTGAAAGGGGGTGGAGGATAGAGGGGGATGGGTGCAGCCACAGGAAAGCCTCCTGAGCAGAACTCGGGACTCAGGATGCGTGTAATTGACAATGGAAGAATAAAGCTCCCTAGGGAGGGATGTGCCATGTGTGACGGGTGACAAGGGAAGCGGCTAGTGATTATGCAGCAGCAAATGAAGAGTTTGTGATAGAAACTATCTGAGAAAGAGAGAGAGAAATAGAGAGAGAGAGAGAGAGAGAGAGAGAGAGAGAGAGAGAGAGAGAGAGAGAGAAGAGGAGATAGAAGAATTTGGCTGTAAATCCTGTCACTTTATTATGACATCACAGTAGACAGAAGCCCACTGCCTTGTATGAATCCCCTTATTATAAACTCGCAAAAAGAAAAATCAAACAGCTGGGTCTTTTTACCCTTCAAACCACTGACCTATTATCAGCTCAAAATGGGACCCACCAAACCCAACCTTTCCAATAAGCAGCTTCTCCTGCTCCATCTCAGAAACAGGACATTTAAACAGCCAGGAAATGAAGCTTGCTTCCTATGCAGAGAGTAGGTACAGTGTCTGGGCTGGAGGAGGCACCTGGGCAGGGAAAAAAGGGATTTATTTCTGTATAAAAGCAGAAGTGGGGAATAAGGAGAGATAGAAAGATAGCATGCTTGAGGAGGATTATGTTTCTATGATATGCTTATATACATGCATGTGTGTTGTGCATGTATTTGTGTGGGTATGTGTACCTGGTATGTGAATATATATGTTTAGTGTTCTCTTTATGTACTGTGTGAATGTGCTGCATATTTGTCTATATAGTATGTATCTGTGCGTCTATGTGGTATATGTCTATATGCGAGAATATATGTTGGTGGATGTAGAGGTGTAGGCTAGATAATGAACTATATGTAGCATGATTGTTTTGTTCGTTTCCCTTTTCAATGTAATAAAATGGTGGCCTAGAATTATCCATTCAGTGAGCTGCCCTGGAAGTCTAAGCTTCCCTAACTACACCTCTTAGTTCTCAAATGGGCAAATTAAAGATTCTCTTCCCCAATGAAACCGAATTTTCACCTTGGGACAAAGCCCTTCACCCTTATGAATATCTGGAGCCAAGAAGGCAGAAGTGGGGGTGAGGAGAGAGCAGCCTGTCCCAGTTTGGCAAAGAGGCTGTTGGACATATGCATGCATGCACACATGAGCACACACACACACACACACACACACACACACACACACACACACACACACACACACACCAAGAAAGTTACAAATGAAATCTCTACAAATCACTCAGATGTGGGTGCGGACTAGTATGGGAGAGTATTTGTTGTATAGAGAATGATTCACTACAGAGAATATATTGTAACCAGCACACACACACACACACACACACACACACACACACACACACGCATGCACACACACATGCACACACACACGCACGCATGCACGCACACGCACACACACACACACCCCAGGGCTATCTACATAGACCTGGAAATGGCTTTGTTATATAGGTCTCTTCTTTGTAGTGGGATTTTACACAGTTAAATTCTAGGAGATATGGAATTTTCCCCACAGATGTCAAACAGGAAGATTTAATGAGAATTATTCAGAAGGACAGATTCTTAGCCCAGAATCCCTGCTAAGCAGCCAGTCTGTCAATAACATGAATTAATCACTTACAACACAAGAGACAAATAACACTTCATGTATCTATAATACTTCAAGGTTAATAAATTATTTTCCCCCAATAAAATTTACAATGTAGATAACATAAGTAATATTAACCTCATTTTACAGATGGAGGAAAAAACGTCCCAAAAAGATTAAGTGAGCTTCCCGGGGTCATCAAATGACAGTTCAAGGCAGGTCTTGAACCCAAGACTTTTTACTCTTGAGCTTGTATTTTTCAACTACACTCACCATTTTTCAAGTTAGAGAATCAAGTTAGAATTGACTTCTAGCTCTCATACTACACAAATGACTTTCACTGCCTCCCAAACCGTTCTTGTTACTTTTCTTTTTTATTGGCACCCCTACCAATGCTACCCTCCACCTAGGCAAGATGCATATTGGTCCAGGACCCTTATTGTAACTGAAGGCTAAAAATAAGAAATAAGACAACATATTAGAAACATAAGCACAGAGAAACATCAGATGTCACAACTGGAAAGAGCCCTCCTAGAACAACGAATGCCAGATGGTATAGAATATCCGAGCCGGAGAGGACTTTAGAACATAACATCATAGCATAAAGGAACCTTACAGCATAGATTATTTGGAGCTAGAGAAAACTTTATAACATAAAATGTCAGACCTAGAAGAGATTTTAGGATATATAGAATGTTAGGATGAGAAAGTACTACAAAATATAGAAAATCAGTGCTAAAAGGACATTAGAGATTATCTAAACCAACCCTCTAATTCTATAAAAGAAAGTGAGGCCCAGGAAAGGATAATCACTTCCCTATTAAATCAAATCAAATGACTAAAAGAAAACTATAACTGCTGGATTATTCCAAATCCCAAACTTCTGTGGAGTTGGGAGAAATGGCCTCAAAACCTTCCTATGTCACAAGGTTATTGTGAGGAAACTTTAAAATACTATGTGATGGGAACTACTATCAATGTATTTCACTCCCTATCTTCAAAACTCAATGCAAAATTCTGCATGAAGCCCTCCCTAATAGATACCACGTAGCCTATGTCTCTGCTGTGTGCATCCTCAATCTTCCGTTGGACCAAGAAACTCTCTGAGTGTCCAAGATCAAGTCCTTTAATGGGGGCAGGGGTGGGGAAGGGGAGAGAAGAAGTGCATCATATTGACTGACTTCATATTAAAGTTCTGGTTTAGAACACCACTGAGGCCCATTCTAAACTAACTACATTATCAACATATTTTTGGAAGGCAGGAGGCAAGGAGAAGTGGGTGATAGTAAGGCAAACACTTAATTGTTTCTGACTTAAAGAGAATGAGCAAAACAATGAACTAATTAGGAAGGACCCCAGAGTAGGTATCCTATCTACAAATAGATAAATGCTCATAGATGGGCTCAAAGAAATGAACAAGTAAGAAATGCTAACTAAAAATACACAGCATATTTCAGCATAACACACTCTACCAAGAAGCTTAGAAAAGGCAGATCCACAAACTAAGAAACCTTAAACCCAACTTCAATTCCCTGGCCTTCTTTCAACCATCAATTATATAACTTGATAATTCACAGACCTGTTCCTGTCAAGGATTATAATACTGAGTTACCTAAATAAAGGAGGTGTACACACACACACACACACACACACACACACACACACACACACACACACCAGGAGGAATACAGAGCATGTTTCCACAGAATGTGCTACTTAGGTCTTGTTCACCATCCTCTTGAGCTTATAAGGACTCTGGACAAAATATAAAGGAAGAATCCCAAGCCTCATACCATGGTGGGCTCATTGATGGTGTACAATAAATGTTTATCATCAGTAGCAATCCCAATAAGAATGAGAGTCCCTTTGTTTCCAGGGGGTCTGATCCAGTTTCACAAAAGCCAGGTACGATTATTCCTAGATCTTAAGGTGCTGGTTCCTCCTAGCCCCTGGTCACTGAGCAGACAGAGACAGAGACCAAGATCAGATCTAAAGAGGGGTCTTTGATTTCCTTTCATGTTTTCAAAGGTAAAGAGAATTGTTCCCCTTTAGCAGAGTCAGCAGCCACAGGGAGGAATGATCACATCATAGAAGGAAGGGAGGGAGGTTCAGAGCCAATTATAGCATCTGTCTGACCTGACCAACTCTGAATATCCCACCACAAGATTCTTGACCTTTGAAAAATGGTTGTTTCCCATATACCTGATTTGGGGAGTTAACTGAGCACCATAGAAAGAAATTAGGTAGGGGCTTACCCACATGACCGTTACATTGTTGCATGCTTTTTCTCTTGTCATCACACATCTGTAGAAAGCTAATGGCCAATTCATGTTAGCATAGTTCTTTATAATTGTTATGAAAGCATTGAACCCCAGAATGTTAAAGCTAGAAGGGATCTCTGAGATTATCTAGTCTAACCACCTCATTTGAAAGAGGAAAACACTATACTAAGAGCAGGTAAGTAACCTCTCTAAAGTTTCACAGTCTGGTATAATAGCTGCTGCAGTCACAGTAGAACACAGCAAGGACAATATCTAGACCTAGTCATCTAGTCCAAGAATGTGAGAGAGGTATAACTTGGTTCTGGCACAAAGTTCTAACCCAGAACTGAGATTGGACACATAGACAAACACATGAAAATTCCTAATAAAATGAAGACATGTAATGGATAATCCCAAGAGAAAATCCCAGGAGATGGAAGTAATTTTTCAATAAGTACATACAAGAAGAGGCCCGGAAAAGAATGAATTGACCACAAGGATTCCAGGAGTAGATGGAGGAAATAAAAATAAGAACTGAAATAAGAGAGAAAGAATGAAACCAGAGTACTTGAAAAGAAAACAAACAACTTAGAACAGAAAGCAGATGACTCAAATTGTAAATAACTCTTTATTAACACTTATGTGTCAGGTGCTGCACTAAATTTTGGAGGTACAAATACAAGCAAAAAGGAAAATAATTCCTACCCTCAAGGAACTTGCATTCTAATAAGGGAAGAAAACACATAGAAAGAAGTTTAAAAGCAATGGATACCCTAAAAAAAAGAATGGAGGAAACAGAGCTTAACGGCTCAAAGAAATAGTAATATTAGAACAAATTTAAAAGACTGAAAAATTATGTGAGGTGTCTATTCTAAATACAATAACAACAACAGCAAACTAACCAGGAAATTAGGACATGGAGAAATCATTTAAGAACAATCAGATTCTGATGAGGGTTCTTCTTTTTCTCAATTGGGGAAGGGGACAGCAAAGGCAAATTTTCATTGATTAAAAAATTCCAATTTAAATTTTTTCCCCCAAGATATATGACCAAGCAAAAAACTTGGATACCATATTTCAAGAAATCACAGAAGAAACTCACCCAGTACTATGAGAGTCAGAGGGCAACATGCAAATAGAAAGAATTAATGGGTCACCTCCTAGAGAAAAACAACAACAAATTGATCTGAGCCAAGAATGTGACAGAATGAATCCTAGAACCCAGTCCTCCTGAGGTCGGGTCTTGTGTTCTTTGACTATACCATGA
This sequence comes from Phalanger gymnotis, assembly GCA_028646595.1. NCBI lineage: Eukaryota > Metazoa > Chordata > Mammalia > Diprotodontia > Phalangeridae > Phalanger > Phalanger gymnotis. The sequence goes on along the minus strand of CM053625.1, from coordinate 136,335,268 downwards.
TACCCCTATTTTTCGGAAGTGCGTTCTGGCACAATTGTGAAGTCAGGTAACTGTTTGATGCTCTCACCACCTTCTAGATATTAAAAACCTCCCTAGAGAGAACAAAAGAAAACAGCTCTATGCTGAGATGCAGAAAACAGCTCTATGCTGAGATGCAGGAGCGAGTCTTTTTTCAAGGTGTTTGTCCTATTTTCTCTAATATGTGGGAAACTCCTTAGGGCCAAAGTTGTGTTTTTCATTCCTCTCAAAGGAGTCTTCGAACGATGATCAATGCTCAAGATCAGGCATCTTTTTTGGTCCAGGAACCTAAATCTAAGTCACGGCTCTTCTACTTCCTTCCATTAAAGCTTAAGGTCAAGAATTATTTTAGTTTTTTGTCTTTGCATGCCCAGGACCTAGTGCAGTGCCTAGCACATAAAAGGATCTAATTGAATGTTTGTTGAACTAAATTGAATTACTGACTGTGACCAAAGACAAATTACTTCATCTCTCTGAACTTTAGTTTTCTCACCTATAGTGTAGAGGGGGTAAGGTGGGGAGGAAGATCTAACTTAATGATTTCTGTCATTTCTTCCAATTCTAATATCCTATAAGGCTATGAACTTCAAAGAGGTTATGAGGCCCCAGATATAATACAGTATTCTTATCCTGGACCCACATTTCCTTCTCCCAAAGTTTACCCTTGGTAGTCATTCCTAAAAACAGTACACAGGAGTCACTTTCAGTAGCTTGGCATTTCCCAGGAAAACAAGCTGGATTACCCTGTGTGCTTAAACATCACTCCTGATTGAATAATACTAAGCTCCAAGTCACATGCAAGCAAGATCTAAAGCTTCTCCCAACCTAGAGGACTTAGTATCTAATGCTTAAAGGAAAGAGGGGAGTGGAACAAGCATTTATTAAGCACCTACTAGGTGCCAGGCATTGTGTTAAATGCTTTACAAATATCTCATTTGATCCTCACAACAAACCTGGAAAGTAGATGCTATTATTATCCCCATTTTACGTAAGAGGAAACTGAAGGAACCAGAGGTTAAGTGGCTTGGACAAGGTCACACAACAAATCGAAGTCTGAGGCTGGATTCAAACTCAAATCCTCATGACTTCTCTTGGAGAGCATAGAGACCAGTATTTTAGCCCTCTACTGTTCAGCTCCAATTTCCTTATCCTCTAACTACTTCCTTATTAAAGGCTCTGTTTCTCAGTTTCCATGAACACATTTTGAACACAGGCTCATTCCCACATCCACACCTTTGTTCATTCTGTTCCCTTAGCCTGGGCTACAACACCTTCCCTTCTTCCACTTATCCATATTGGACCCATCTTTGAAGGCCTAGTTCAAATAGTGCCTCCCACATGACATCTTCTCCATTCATTCCAATTTTCATTAATCTCCTCTCCTCTAAATTCTGTAACATATACCATCTGAAATGCACAATTATAAATTATCTGGGGGGGGGGTTCCTAGTTGTTTCTTTTGGATCCTATCTCTTTAGTTAGACTAGTGGTTGCCTTAAGACAGAGACTATGTCTTATACTTCCGTATCTCCCACAATGTTAGGCTTAGGGTTTGATACACAGTAGGTATTGGCAGATCCTTGTACTTACTGATTTATTAACTGATTAATTACTTCACCAAGAAGAACCAAGTGTTTTCCACCTTCCTTGTAAAAGAAATCCTTCCTTCATGCATCTATTTTCATCTTTCATCCCCACTGGTGCCTGACCCAAGAGGATTGCAAAGGTATCTTCTAGAAGGTGTTTTTTCCCTGGGCTAACTAAGGAATATAGGTTCAGAGACCTCTTTAAATACTGACTACACAATGTCTGAAGTCCTGCAGAAGGACTAATCTCCTTTATAGTAACATTTTTCTTGAAGAGTACAGGATAGTGTAAAAGTTGTAATAAAAGAAGGCTAGAATTCTAAGATCTCTGGGCAATTGAAAACCCAACTGTCCTGCTCTATTTCCCTTATAAAAGGACAGAGAAGGGCCTCTATGGGTTAAGACAACAACCAGAAAGCACACTGCCACAACAGAGCTTAAATCAAATGTGAAGCCAGGGTCCCTGGGAGTTCCTTCTCCAATTTCTCAGTAAGAGGAAGAGGGGAAGAGTAGTGGAGAGTGGGGAAAGATACAATCAGAGACATGGTGACAATGACACAGAGAGAGAAAGACAGAGAGATACAGAGAGAGAGAGAGAGAGAGAGAGAGAGAGAGAGAGAGAGAGAGAGAGAGAGTGTCAAAGATACAGTCACTGGGGAGAGGAGGGGAAATGCCCAAGGAAGGGGGAAGACAAGATATGTTTCTCCATCTGTCCATTCTGGAGCTAAAACCTCCAAACCAAATAGCCTGCATTGAAATGTTCTTTTGCACTAAAGGGAGGGCCCAAAAACCCCTTGTCCCAATGTAAGTATGGAACAAGGGAGAATTGAGAAACTGACACCATAACTCTGAACCTCAACTTGTCCTGCCTTCACTGGAGTAATGATTGGAGTAAAAATGAGGTGAAAGGTGAAGAAGAATTAAAAGAACATGCTACAGTCCAGCCTGATATGTTCAGCTTATTAGTAAAAACATGAATGGGGATTGGGAGTGGGAGAGGTTCAGTTTGGCAAAAAGGATGTATACAATCCTTCCCCAATGCTCAGCATCCCTAAACAAAGCCACAGACTAAAGTGAGGGGAATTTGGTTTTCTCTACATTATTATCTTTTGAATCAAGAAGATGAGGACAGAAGGGTCTGGCCATGGCCAAGTAAACCAGGAACACCTGCATAGTGAAGAAACCGACTCTAGAAAGTAGACTGGCACTAGACTGAGCAAATTAACAAATGAAAAAACTTTCTCTCCTTGAAAGTCTTATGTCCAGGGCTGACTAAGTATTTGAGGCCACATCCAAACAAGCCATGTCAAACTCGAGTAATTATCTAGAAAGATTCATCTAAGCAAACAACCACCTTAGACAGTTCAGGACAAGAAAACCTTCACTGTTTCCAAAAGAAGATTTGTGAGGAAAAAATAGAGGTCCCCTAGGTACTGGGTTTATACCAGTACTGCTTCAACTCTACCACTTCACTCAGAGTATGAGACAGCTTCCTCATAACCATCATTTCCACCACTCCATGTTTGCCTGACACTTAGCAGGGTCATGACTATTTACTCTGTTAGCAACAAGTGAAAGTCAAGAGGGAGGTCAAAGAGAGAGATGGATTCTCCCCTGCCACCCCACCCAGTCAACTCTCTTGACAAAGTTTGTGGTTATGATACTATGCACTTTCTAGGTAGATGCAACTTACATTTCTATAACAATGTATCATACTTTCTTCACAACAGTTTTATGAAATAAGGAATGGAAGTATTATTTATTATTACCTCCCCCATTTCACAGGAGAGGAAACTGAGGCCCAGAAAGATTTGTTAATTTACCCTTGCTCTCAGCAGATAGTATATGAAAGGGCAGGCATTTCAACCCAAGTGCCTGATTCTTAGTTGTGAAGTAAACTGCTTAAAGATAGAAATTGTTTCATTCATTGTATATATATCCCAAGTGCCTAGGACAATACCTGGCACATAGTAGGCACTTCATAAATACTTGTTAATTGCTTGAATAATTTCCACATTAACACTTTGCCTTGGCTAAAAGCTCCCTCAACAGGTCCAAAGGCAGTGCCTTCTGTTCCCTTTAGTCTGGGAAAGTTTTGAGAATAAAGATGCGTGATTTCTCCTTGGTCTCAAAAATATCTTCTCTTCTCTGAACTACCCTCCCTATGTCAGGAAGAAGAGTGAACAGTGACTACAAGCCAAGCCTGAAGTCTGAACCTGGAGGTTGCATGAGGGCTTGGGAGTATCTACTCCCCACCTCCACCTCCACACTAGGAGACAAAGAACTCTTTTAGTAATTAGCTTTGCCACTTGCATCAGAGGAGAAATTCTTCTGGGATGAAAGGCCCAGTACACTAGGAAAGTTGGGAAACACTTAGATGGTAGAAATCTCAAAGGAGTAAGGAAAGAAAGTATGGAAGTAGGAAGGAATTGACAAATAAATAAATGAATGAATGAACAAAGATTTGGGGATTTTGTTTAAATTCTTAGGCTATTGTGAACCTCATTCCCCAACCCCTGAATACCCTAGTATAAAGCAAAGAGATGCAAGCACACATAGACAGATGTGTGCACGTGGTACACACACACACACACACACACACACACACCCACATACACTTAGGAAAAGCCATTAGGAATCTGCTTAACTTTAAGGAGTCATTCATGACCCTCTGACTTCTGATTGGTCAAGATTGGCTCCCCTGGTTAAAAATTACCTCAGGGCCAGAAACTCAGAAGGGCTTGTAATTGCTACTCATTTTGTAACAGGTTCTTCTATGGACCTACATACTTTTACATGGAGGATTTCATATGAACTAATCAGAATCTGTGAAGTAGGAAGGGGCTCCTTAGTGGGAAATCTCCTTGTTGTTTTACACTGAGCTGAGGATTGGAGAATTGGGGTGGAGGGTAGAGACAGGGAACAGTGAGACCCTAATCCCAACAGAGCTTGGAATGAGTCTGTGGCCAAAGGGTCTGCTTAGCCACAGTCTCAAAGGTGGAGTTGACAAGTAACTTTGGGGCTTGGTTTGTCATGCTGTGGATTTTAAGTACTTACCAAATCCCCCCTCGTCCTGCCCCAAACTTTGAATTTCTCAGTTCCTTCCCATTTCCTGACTTCTCCCCAATCTCCCACAAAGTACCACTCCCCCAAAAAGGATCTGAACTCCTAGGAAATCTCCCAGGGTTTTTATCATCAGCGTCAAAAGGTCTAATTGTAAGTACAGACCCATTCTGTTGATAAGTAAATTAAAGGACGTCTCATGTTCAAGGGAAAGAAGGAATGTAATAATTAATAATAATATAATAGATGATGTATATATACATCATCTCACGTAATTCTCACAACAACACTGTGAAGCAGATGCTATTATTATCCCCATTCTGTGAAGGAGGAGACTTGGCCTGAAAGGTTAAGAAATTTGTCCAGGGGCACACAGTAAGGTACCTAAAGTGGAATTTGAATTCAGGTCTTCCTGACTCCAAATTTGGTATTCTGTCCACTATACTATCTAGGAGAGAAAAGAAAAAAGATGGAAACAAGGAGGGAAGGAGGGAGGGAAGGAGGGAGAGAGAGAAGGATGGAGGGAGGAAGAAACTTATTTTTCTTCTGTTACTTTTTTTTAATTCTACATGGGAATTCATCATGACCTTTCAGGTTTATGAAATATTGTGTACTGAACTATTTTAAGTTTTTGCAAACTTTGGTGTTTCACAATATTGAACGAAATTTTAATAACACAATGTTGTACAAAATGCCTGATCCTTATCATGAGAGAGAAAAGAAGGAAGAAGGGAAGGGAAGGGAAGGGAAGGGAAGGGAAGGCTCACAATTATTGTTTCATGAAAATATATATATTTCTGTGTATATATAGCTACTGTTTCAGGAAACCTGCCATTTCTTAAAAACTGGAAGTAAAATACTTAAGCACTGGTGAGGGAACCTTGGTACTAGTCAACTCCATCTTCAAAAAGCTTCAGTAACAAACTCTCTATTGTAGCCTTCCTAATATTTCATAACTTTAAAAAAATTCTTCTCCCTGCCCCTTGTCCCACCAAAACTATAAACACACAGAGATTACTAGCCACCAATGAATAATAATGTGGTTTTCAAATGCCTTGTTTCCTTTGAATTATATATGTACTGTTTCTATTAATTATCTCATCAGACCCCACAGAAACTCTCCCTTCCATTTGCAATCTGAAGAAGCTAGTTTTTTCTTTCTTCCACCAGCCACAAAAGGGAGATTTGGCTGCCTCATAGCAGTGACTCACACAATTATCTTTCTCTCTCCTACAAGGTAAGGCAACATCTCCCTAAATTCCTCTGCCCCCTCCCTTACTATGTCTTCCCATCCACAATGGTAATCACATCCACTACACTAAATACATCCACAAACGCTAAAGGGAGAATAAATAACTAGCCCCTCTTCCTCTCTACTCCATGCTTTGTGGACATGTCTGCTGTGGCATCACCAGTTAATACAAGCTTCTTTACTAGCTTTGCTCTTATAGACCAATATAATTGGGGTTTCCTAATACCTGGTTGGTGGATGGGATGTTAAATTGTATAGATCTATAGTAGGCCCCCTCAATCATCACTAACAGTCTTTCTCCCCTTAATGATTGCTTTTTTGCTTATAGCCCTTGAAATACCTTGCCACAATCAACCCCCCAAATCCTTCAAGCACAAGATCTCCTATTGTCAAGTCTCTTGACTTTCACCAATTTCAATTAATAAGCACTAAAGATCTGTTATTCGCACATTTCTCTTATTCCTTTGTTTTTAACCTGTACCACTGAGTGAAGGATGCCATGTGTTTTCAGCCATGTGAAGTGGGTAGTCTTTTTTTTCCTAAAAAATATCTTGTTCTATCCCAAGAGGAGAAAGGGGAATATCACCTGAGGTGAATTGAATTCTGAAGTTTGGTAAGTAATGCTGATGATCATGATGACAATGACAATAATCATGATGATGGTGCTATCCACTTGTTATGCCTGATCCTAGAAGAAAGAATTAGGAATGAGGGTAGATTTTACAGAGGCATATTTCAGTTCAACATAGAGGAAAAAACTTTCTGACAATTAAAGCTGTCCAAAAGTTCAAGAGGCTGTTTAAAAAGGCAGAGGGTCAGCATGGCACAGTGCAAAGAGTCTTGACAGAATCAGGAAGAACTGAATCTCCTGCCTTTGAAATTTACTATCCACGTGACCTCTTCTCTGAGCCTTAGTTTCCTGAAATGTAAAATATAAAATGAAGATAATAACAGTACCTCCTTCAAAGATCCAATAAGATAATGCCTTTAATAAAGCACTTTGCAAATCTTAAAGCACTATAAATGTCAACTAATTCTATTATTATTGGTGTGTTGTCATTCCTCCAGGTCCTCAAAAAAACTGGATGACCATTTATGAGGAATATTGTAGGAGAGATTCCTGCTTAGGTATGGATTGGATGATATGACCTCTATGGTCCTTTTTGATGCTGAGATTTTAGGATTTGCAAGGCAATGTCAAAGGAGTCTAAAGTCCTGTATTCAAATACCATTTCATATGCTTACTATATGTATGACTTTTGGGCAAGTCACTTAACTATCCTGGGCCTCAGTTTCCTCATCTGTTAATTAAGGGAGTTGGACTAGATGGCCTCTAGAGTGTGTATGTGTATGTATGTACACATATATATACATATATATGCATACATGCATGTGGTTTTGAGACTCCCAATAAAAATAAGGAGAAGAAGAAAGAAGCCCTGGTGAGATTTAAATTGAAAAATGCAACCCAAAATGCCACTCTCTGAGCCTTTGGGTTTTTGATGTTTTCCTTCAGTTATTCAACTCAACAATTCAGTATACGGGTGAGTCAAAAGGAAAGGAGAAAAGAAATTATCAACCTGAGAAACAATTTGTATCCTAAAGGTTGGAGGGGTACAAGGACAGTAAGACAGAGATTCCTTTGTCTAGCTTACTTCGACAACATGCTACACTTACTATAACATTCATGCACACACTCAAGCTCATGCACTTGTGGATGAGCACACACATACTTTCCAATCTCTGGGCTACAGCCAGAGAAAACAATAATAATAGTATATTTTATGTAGTATTTGATTTCCCCATTCTAAGTTTTTTTTTCCTGACTATCTGTATTTGTGTGTCTTTGTGGCTATGTTTGCCTATCTCTATATGTACAGAATAGAGGAAAGAAGTAAAGCCTTTGGAGCCTTTGGAGAAGGCTAATTCATAAAGTGACAATGTTGGAATGGGGGAAGAATTATAGAAGATGACCCTAAACCAGTCTTCCCTTGGACCCTTCCACTCCTCTCACTTACTATACATGGACCATAGTAAGATAAAAGTAAGTGCGCTCAGAACCTTTTCTAATTCTCTTTCTCTGTCTGTCTGTCTGTCTGTCTCTCTCTCTCTCTCTCTCACACACACACACACACACACACACACACACACACACCCCAAAGCAAATCAGGGACAATGAGCCAGGGATGCATTTGCCCTACAAATCTGGGTTGGAAAGTGGTCATTCACTGAACCAAGGAGTTTGGGAAGAATATGTTGGTTCAAACACACACACAAGCCCTGATAAACATACACAAACCCCCATAAACACACATACATGTGCACTCATATATTCACACAAACATAAACAAATAAAGGTTTCCATTACTTGAAATCACATTCTTAAAACCACCTCCCTGAATATTCTCAAAACTCATCCCCCAATCCACATTGAGAATGAGGGAATCCATTACCAGGGCCCATCCTCACAATCACACCATCATTTCTATTGCACAAATAACCCTTTCCCATACTCTCCCTGTGCCTCCCTCCCAGCAATAGGAGCTGGAGCAATATCCAAAGACTTCTTCAGAACCCGTTGCTGAGCATAAGAGTTTGGGGGTCTGCAATAAGGCTAGAACTCAGCAGAGAAGGGGTTGCAAATTCACTTCCCCTGTCACACAGAAGGAATCGCACCAGAGCTAAATATAGGCCCTTAGGGAAAGAGGAAGGTCCTAGCTTGCCAAAATTGGCAAGTGGACAGGGAAGGAGAGAGAGGGAGGGGACAGGCCTGCTGCAGTCTTACCCTTTAACTGATACAAATCCACAAATCTACAGTAAAACAAAGAGCAAGGCTCCTGCCTCCAACCAGCAGCATTCCCAGCTCCCACAACAAAACCAGGAGGTTAGGAAGAAGCACCTTGTAGTGATAAGAGAACCAGATTTATACTAGGAGCACCTGAGTTCAAATTCACTCTGCTACTTACTATCCCTATGCTTGAGGAGGTCACTTAACCTTTTTAGATTTCAGCTTTCTCATCTGTAAAATGTCATTGGACTGGATGATCTCTAAAGGTCTCTTCAGCTCCCGATATACCTAATCCTAAATTAGCTCAGAATCCGAAACTGGAGGCTAAGCTGGTGAAGTAAGGATGCTGAGATATTCAGTCAGTTGGTATAATGGGTCAAGGCAAGGGCCATTGTAGCCCCCATTATCCCCACTGGGAGACGAGATGAGTATAATCAGCTAGCAGAAGCAACAGCTCAGGCAGATAGACTACTGGTGATGGGGATACCTGTCACTAACTAGTGGAACTGACCTCTAGAAGGAGGTTGGCCATTACTGAACAGCATCAGGGTAATAAGAATCGAGAGGGCCTGAGGCCTCTAGGTTTCAAGCCCCAACTTCCCCCTTTCATCCCATCTGGCATCCCTGTTCTGCTCTCCCTCCCTGATACTCACCCCACCCCTAGAAAAAGGATGCAGAAACGAAGGTGCAGGGGATGCTTACCTATAGTTTGTCGAACGAACTCAGGCGTCCAGATGGAGTAAGTCGAGAACTAAGTGTCTACATCCCCACATTATGCCCTTGTCCTATTCACCCAGAACAGAAGTGAAAATCCATTTGTAGAAAAAAATTCCAGGCTGAAATAAACTTCTAGGCCAGTGGACTAGGGGCAGCACCAGCCCTAAGGAATGTGTAAAGGAATAATCAGAAGGGGAGGGAGGAAGAAAAAGGAGAAGGCGGTAACTACAGGGGCGCCTGTATGGGGGGGGTGGGGGTTAGGAGAGGGGATAGAGAGGCCAGTTAAAGAAACCAGTTGCTCTCTCCATCTATCACAGTTGGGGCCTCACTCCCTCCACTAATCTCTATTTCTATGGTTGTCCCTCTCTTCCTTGTGCTTCTCCAGGTATTCTTGTCTTCCTAGCTGTCTGTCTGTCTGTCTGTCCTGCCTGCCTGCTTGTCTGTCTGTTTTTCTCTCACCTAGTTTCTCAGATTAGGCCTGGCTTGTAGGGAGGGAGGGCAGCCCCACTCATTATCATGTAGAGTTTTTGTCAAGCTTTAGGAAAGGGGCCGTTGTATTCCCATTCTCTCCTTCTGGCCCATTGTGAGGGCCTAGAAAACCTCCTCCCCCTCCTCTCCTATCAGTCCCAGACCCTTGGCCCAGCACCGCCCTCCCAACTCCCGGGCCCCCAGACCCCGCCCTGGCCTAGTTATTTTCCCACACATACCGTCCTCTCCAGTGCCCTCCCCCAAGCCCAGTAATACCATTCCCTGCCCCCCACACACACACACACCAGCCTTCAGCCCAGCATCCATCCCACCAACCCACAATCTCAAACCCAGGGCTGTCTTTGTGGCCATGTAGCCTTCCTATTCACACCCTTTAGGGCCCCAAATGCAGCTCATAGGTCTGGCCACCAGCTCAGCTTGTGGCTATTGAGGTGGAATTGTAGATCAGACATAACAGGAATTTGGCTAGGGTAAAGCAAAACCAGAAGATTCTAGCTCCAAGGTTCCAGGAGCCTTCAGAGAAGCAGAGGAGAAAGGGGGAAAGTGTCCTTTCTTGGAAATGGACTTTGAGTGGTTCTCCAGTTTCCTGCCCAGGAGCCAGGTGTGGAGCCAGAGGCAGGAGTGAAGGGAGACTTTCAATTCACTCTAAACTGTGGGTATGGGGGAAGACAGACAAGGTTTCGTCAAGATCTGCCCTTTGGGCTTCTGGGTAGGGGCTCTCCCCACTACCAAAAGATGGCCTGGGAGCAGAATGGGGGTTGGGTGGGGGTCTCCGGCCATTTCTTCTCAGCAGGGCCTGTCACTCACGCCCTGTTGTGCTCAGTTCCCTCTTTACCATCTCCCTGGAGGCCCCGGGGCGGGCTTATATGTGTTTTACTGGTGCTCCGCCTACCCCACTCACTGTTTCAGGACTAGAGTCATTCTGGGCATTAAGAGCCCCAGTCCCCTGGGCCAATAGTGCTCCAGCCTGCTTTCATTCAAGCAACAAACATCTACCGGTGCCTACGCGTGGGTAGGGCTCTGTGCTCTGTATGCGGTGAGGAAGACTGGGGTGAATAAAATACTATTCCTGCCCTCGGAGATTTCCCAGAGAAGAAAGGGAGCTTACTTATGCGTGTATGCATGTGTGTCAATGTATGTGGATGTGTGTGCCTGTGAGGAAATTTTCGGTCCAAAGGAATAGCCGCCTCCACCAAAGAGGCCTCTGCCCAGAGCCTAGGGACTTGGGAAATGTACTTCTTATTCCTCCTTGCTGCAGAGGCAGAGGGGAGTTACCGGGAGGAACTTTGGGGTCTCCGGTTCCTGTCTCCCCGATCCAGAAGTGCTACATCTGGGCTGCAAGATCTGGTGTTTGACCTCAACCCCCCAGGCTGGGAAGAAAGAGGCGCGGCCTCTGAGTTAAGGGCTTGGGGCGGGGGTACGGGACGTGGAGGGGGATCGTGGGCCTAAAGGTCAGAAAAGCACTGGTTGTGTTCTAAATCTACTCCCCTCCCCCTTCCCCAGCATCTTCCCACCACTGCCATCGCCTCCACCATCAGATTGAGGGCAGGAATCCAACAAGGAATTTCGGGTCAAGATGCAGCAACCTAGCTGTTCCCAGATGTTCTGTTCCCAGATGAACTGCTTTCCCTAGAGGCACTACTGTCCCCGAGTAGGAGTTGGAGGAATGGAGAGGGGAAGGGGCTGGAAAAACTAACATTTCTTTGCTTTTCTTTTTTTCGTAGCCTAGAAGCAGGGAGAAGTGGGAGAGGGAGCCACTCGTTCATTTCCGTATCTCGTTTATGGCTTTTAATTCCCAGCTCCTCGAAAACTTGCAAATCTTTGGTGGCGCTTGTGTAAAGCTGGAAAAGAGAGGAAGGGGGTGGGGGGAGGGGGGTCCGAAAGTAGACCGAGGGTGTGTGTTTGTGTGTGTGTGTGTGTGCGCGCGCGTGTGTAGTGGGAGGTGGTGGTCCAGCCGCCTCCCTGGCCCTCTCGGCGGCCACCTGACTCGTTTCAAAGTTGCTGGGCCCGCGGCGCGCAGCGCGGGCGCCTTTTGTCAGCAGTGGAGGCGGAGGGGGCAGGAAGAGGGGGTGGGGGTGGCTTGGCCCCCTGCAGCCGCCGAGCGGCGGCCCAAAGACCGTTAGAATTGCGGCCCAATGAAGGAGATTGAAAGCGATTGTGATGCACAAGGCCTCTCCTTGTCCCCTCCCCCTTCCCCCTCATCTCCCTCCCCCCTCACTGGGGCCGGGGCTTTGCACTGGGGGTTCGTTTCTCTCTCTAATGCAGCGCGAGTCGAGAGCCTCCTCCCCCCACTCCTTCCCTTCCCCCCACCTCCATTCCTTGGCCCCCGTTTTTTTTTCAGATTTGCAAACAAACAAACAAACAAAAATTATTCATCTGCAGCGGCAATGCCGCCCCGAGGAGCCAGAGAGCTAGCAAGAAGAGCCGGAGAAGGAAATCAGCCCCTCTCTTTCAGTTCCCTGAGCCCATCCTAACCTGCGGCCCAGCCTGTGGTAAGTTGACTTTTTATCAAACCTTTGGTAACAATAGGGTAAGAGACAGGGATGGCATTGGGGCCGGGATGAGGCAGTGGAAATAATGGCGAGAAATAGAATTTCCTTTTCCCGCCTTACGGTTCAAGGCCCGGACTGCCTCCCCGCCCCCAAGCCCGAGCCAGTCCCCCGCCCCCAGCCTCACGTCTTCATCTCTGTCCTTTCTTCCAGTGCTGGAGATCTGGGGCACGGAACTGAAGGTCCTGCCCTTTCTCCCTAGTAGCTATTAAGGGCTGGACAAGGAGGACGGGGCTGTAGAGTCTCTGAGACTAAATCCCCGAATCTCTGGAAAGGTTAAGGAAGAGGAAAAGGTCGGGGGGGTGGGGAGGGCGGGAGAGAGAAACTGCGGAGAGACGGAGAAGGGTGGGATTGGGTAAAGAGAATGGATGGGGGCCAGTTTCTCTCCCATTTCATCCCGAACCTGGCTGGAAGGCCCTTTGTGGAAGAGAAGGAGCCCGCCTTTCCTCTCTTCAGAGGCAGCAACTGAAGAGGTAGAGTTTTTGAATCAAACATTTGGAATGGAAATATTGTCCCTTCGCAGTTAAAGAAATGCCACACAGTACTAAACAAACAAAAAGACCTCAGGTTCCCCCGACTCCATTTTCGGTGGAGGTTCCAATTCAGGTGGAAATCGCCCATCAGAACCAACCAAGGCTAACTCGGGTGAGAGGTGTAGCTACTCGCCTTGACTGGAAAATTGCGGGAGGGAAAGTTTCTCACAAAGACAATCCTAGAGTTGCCCCCTCACTCTCTTCCGTCCCCCTCCCCTGTGGTACCAAAATTAAATACGTGCAATTTGGGAAGAGAGGGGAGAGATTTTTCAGGGTCCTTGTCCCAGGTCTGGACGCTGATCCAGAGAGTGGAGGCCTTGGTTAAATCCCTGCAACCTAGTCCTCACTCCGTTCCCCCCCACCCCCGACCCCAGTTACACTGCCTTCTTGGAGACTTCGAGAATTCTCGTGGGGAGGGGCTAATCAATGCAGGAAGTCAGCCTCGAGGTGTTTGGAGCAGGAGAGGGGAGGGGAAGTAAAAGAGGTCGAGAGGGAGGGACAGAGGGAGTAAAGGAGAGAGGAGCTTGAAGCTGCAACCGGGATAAGGAGGAAAGGAAAAGGAATCTCTCTGAGTTCGTCTGAGGCGGAAGCTCGAGCCTGGCGAAGCCAGCTCAGTTTCAATACCATGGACAGCGAACTAGGCCTCTACCAGCGCGTTAGTCTATTCCGCCAGGCCCAGCTCCTCCTGCTCTTTCTCCATGTGGACAGTTCCTCCGACCCCGAAAAGACCGAAGGCTTCACCTCCAAACTGTAGTGTCAGGCTCTTCTTCCGAAGTCTAATGCGTAGTTCCTGGGTCTCAGCTTCAGGAGATGTGCCGGCAGCATGGGCTGACGGCTGCGCTTGTGTAAGAGAGACATGAACTATGTGTCTTGGGGCTCGCAGGAAAGAGGGAGAACTCCTGGGCCAAAAATGAATACGACCTCTGAATCTGACAGCCCTAATGGGAGCAAGAGAAGACGGTTAAAAAGTAGGCGAGTCCAGTTTGGACCTAGGAGTCGTTGAACAATCTTCCAAAAAAGGGCAAAGGAGATATAATGGTGAGGAAACGCAAATCTTAAGTAGCCGTTAAATGAGGGAAAGAGGGGATGAGAAAGTGTGTTTGTATGAAAGGTAGGGAATGTTGTGATACTCGAGAGTCTGGGAGCAGAACTAGGCTAGTTCTGCCCTAAGTTCTGTGTGTGGGAAAGGGAACCCCCAAGTGGCCCAGGAAGGTTCTGGAGCACGGTGGATCATCCAGCCCTAACGCACTATGAAGCAACCTTTCTGAACAGTGTCCCCGGAGAAGAGAAAAGGTCAGAGTCAGTGCTGGCTATTTGGAGTGTCAGTGTTTCTGTGCTTTGAATCTTTCGGATTCCAGGAGTGGAGTCCTTGGCCAGGATTGTATATCTGGCCTCATCCCACCTAGGCCTAGGAGATCTGCATAGTGATTTTTTTTTCCCTTTCTTGCACTACTGAGTAAAGACACAATATACAGATAATAGATCGATAGATGTAGAGATGATAGATTGATAGATATAGAGATCTATATACTTAAATATGAACTTTTATTACATAGACATATATTTTACCACATATGTATGTATTTGTTTATATAGTAAAGTTAAAATAGAAGGTTCCTGCTTAAAGTGGAGGAAACAGGGAGAGAGAATTTGGTGCAGAGACGTTCTAAAGGCCCAGTAGCTGTGAAGGAAGGCCTTACTGTTTATTGTTATTGCTGCCCTGTTATTGGGTTTACCGTTGCTAGTCTTAGCCTCTGTATTTTTCTTGGGTTAGCTACAGTAAAGAATCCAAAAGATTTTGGAAGCTTGGCTCTTGGGGCTATTGCTTGAATGCTTGGGGAGCCGGGCCTTCATTCTGCGTCGCTTCTTGCTACCTGAATTGGGTACTTTCAGCAGTACCAGCGTGATCGGCAAGGGGTAATAGGGAACCAGAGGCTGACTACTCACCTGACCCCCGCAGTGCAGCCTGGCCAAAACCTGGGCACTGCAGGTATTTCTCTAACGAAGTCTAGAGTGGGCCCGGAGAAGTAAGAGTGTGTGTGTGCGAGTGTGTGCGTTCCTTCATTTTGGAAGGGGAGGGGGCGTTTTCTGCTTTCCGTCCAAAGCCTTTCAGTTCCATTTTGTGTTTTGACTTTGGTCTCTTTAGGGCTCACCCACCCCCTCAACCGAGAGTAGTCTCCCTCCGCCCCTCGCTCCTGGGGTTTGCAGGTGTCTAAGGCTGAAGCTGATGTCACCCTTAGCTGCTTTGCAGGGGCAGCAAAATGAAAACCCAATTACTCTTCCAGCCCAGTAGCAGCTCGGCCCAAATCAAAGCTGTGTTTTGTGCCTACAAACACATTGAAAGCCTGGATTGGGCCTGAGATTCTACCTGGAAAAAAAAGTGAGCACTGGTGAAAAAGAAGGGCAAAGGCCTTGGGGTCCTAACAACTCTCCCTCTCCTCTTGCCCCGCCCCCACCCCGTTTCTCCTAAAAACCTGGTCCGGGATCATTTTCTTTCTCCTATCTCCGAACCACTAGCCACCCCCCAGGGACTCCACCGTCTGAAAAACAGCTTTAATCCAGTCCTATTTATAAAGAAGCTAGGCTGGTTTAACTGACAGAGCTTGGTACCAGCTAGTTGGGGGGAGGGGGAGCTAGGACCTGACTCGGAAGCGCTCCTTTTTCCGAAGCCCCCTCCCCATCCTATCCCGCCCCCTTCCTCCTTATATACCGAGTCTCCAGCGAGAGGAATGGGGGCTGGGGCGGAGTGAGAATGTGTGTGTGCTCTTGTGTGTACGTGTGCGTGTGTGTGTGCCTCTGTGAGTGTGTGTTGGGGGGGCAATGTTGGTGCGAGTGTGTGTCACCCCCGCAGTTCTCAAGGACACCTCGAGGAGGAGGATTTGGTTAATGGAGGAGAACTGGAGTGTCCTGGGGTGACGTCACCAAGCGCCTCTGTAATAATCGTCTTGTGCTGGAGCTGAGCTACGGATACGCCGGGAGGAGGCTGGACGGAGAGAGAGCGCTTCTATCTGGTCCAGGAGATGCAGATCAAGAGCGGCTCAGGTGCTGCTGCCGCAGTAGCAGCAGCAGCTAGAGGATGGAAAGAGGCAAAGGGATTCATGGGGAGACTGTATGTTCCTTGGGCCGGGAATAAGGATCAGATCGACCAAGATACCTCCGAGACGCCCCGTTTTTATTCAGCGTCGCTGGGGAAAGGATATTTTTTTCTTTTCTTTTCCTTTTTTCCGTTTTCTTTTTAAATGTCCTTCGTCTTTTCCGCCCCCCCCCTTTCTCTTGCCCACCTTTTCCTCTGACGAGGTCTGATGCTTTGTCCCTCCTGGGGAGACAAGAAAGAGAGAACAAGCCTCAGTGAGAGGGGTCTGCCCGGCCCAGCTCTATTAAGCCAAATAGGAGACCTCCCAGCACCACGCAGCACCGCACCACTTAGCCCAGTGCTGGCCCACAGGGAGCCCGCTCAGGGTGAGCAGCAGAGGAGATGGTGGAGGAGGAAGGAAAAGGAAGGAGGCGGAGGATAGAGGAAGAAGGAAGAGGAGGAAGGAGAGACCCTGGAGGACGCTCCTGCCAGGGACCCGGTAACTGTGCTGGCGGGTGTGGATGGGCTAGGAGCCCGGGGCTGCGGCTGGGGGCTGGGGACAAGCTCCGTAACAGAGTGGAGTAACAGAGTGGACGCAACAACTGTCTCAGGGTTTGCAAGCGTTTTGCAGAAAGGTAGTTAGGACCTTCAGTTCCTTCTTATGCGCAGAAAATATTTCCTCTGTGTCTGCCTTTCTATTTTTCTGTCTCTTTTTGTCTCTGTCTCTCTCTATAATATATCCCGTCCCCCATCTCATCCCCTCTAAATCAAGATCCAAAATTTAGCTGGATTCTGGGTCCTGGGACATTCTCCCGCCATCCAGGTATCCGGAGGCTGAGAGGACTTGCTCGAGGCAATGGGCCCCTGGTCCCTCAGAGCCAGGGCATCCCACCCAGCTCCAGCCGTCTCTGGGACCACAGGCTCAAACTCACACGGAATTTTCCCTAGGTCCCGCACGCTGACCCTCTGCCTACAAAAGGAGGTACATACTCCCATTCCTGCGATAACACACAATCACAGAATTCACACACATCCATAAAGAGCACGATACACTCTCTAACCGGCACACTTCAACGCGCTACACCCCAACACATTCTCACACATTCATGCAACAGAGTCGTCTACTGTGCCTTCAGCTTTTGTATCCCGGACTTCTCTGGAGCAAGGCCTCTTGCTCGCCCCACCCTCACCCCTAGATTTAATCTGAGGTACTCTGGACCACCCCTGGATGACCCTACAGAGGGTCAAGTCGGACTGAGCTCTGTATGCAGAAAATCGGTGGGGAACCGTTCAGCTGGGCTCTAAGAGTGTGTACAGAGAATTGGGAGGGGGTTGGGGGTGGGGGAGAAATCTCGTAGGAAACTGTACTTTGATTACAGACCCTACTGCCACCTCCTTCCCCACAGAAGCTCGGAGGATCCAGCCTGCCCATCTCCCTTTCGTGGCCAGGGGAGGGACGGGGTCCTGGTGCCCTGAGAGCACCGAGTGAGCTAAGGCCCTCCCTCCCCCGGCCGGCTGAGACTCCAGAGTGCCCCTCTGCGTGTTCACAGCGGACCTTGATTTAATGTCTATACAATTAAGGCACGCGGTGAATGCCAAGAGAGGTGTCTCCGCCGCTCCTTTCTCATGGAAATCGCTCACAAGCCCCCTCCCCCTCGTCTCTGGCCCCCTCCCCTCGAGACTCAGGACTTTCGTGGCCTCAGATGCCAGGCTCTACCCAGGCTGGCCCGGCATCCCGCGACCTTCGGACCAATGAGGCGAACAATGCGCTAGCCCCGGGCTGAGGCCTGGACCAGCTGTCTCTGGGCTTTGGCCACCCTGGGGGCGGGGGCGGAGGCCAGGCCTGGGGCTGGGAGGTGGGGGGTCGGAATGGCGCCGTAGAATAGGCCAAGTTTGGGGGGGGCCAGAAGCCCCGGGGAGGGGAGGGAACAAGGAAAGGGGGGAGGGGAGGGAAAGGGAAATGAGGGAGGGGGAGCTGAGCTCCGCTTCCTCAACTCAGCTCCACAAAGGGGCTTCTGGAGAACAAAGCGGGCTGCATTTCCACTGCGATAGGATCTGCAAGTAGGGGCCTGTCGATTCCTAAATAAAAGGGGAAAAGGGAAGACGATGCCTCGAGCTTTATTTTCTCCGCTCTGGTGGGCCGAGGGCGGGTCTGGGGGCGGGGCGGGGGCAGCCGCGGGGCTTGGGACCAATTGTGGAGCTTGCTCAAGCGCTGGGCACAGAAGCAGAATCGGGAAGGACAAGCCATGTGGGCCCTAGAGACTCTGGGAAAGATAGGAACAGACGGGGCGGCGGGGACAGAGAGAGAGAGAGTCTGAGAGACAAGTACACGGAGAGGTACGGAGAGATGAGGAGAGACATTTAGAGGTCCAGAGAAACTGGGGTTAGAGAAATAGAAAAGAAGCCAAGAAAGACTCAGAGAGAGCAAAGAGAAAAGAGATGAGGGAAAGCCAAGAGAGGCAGGGAGAGACAAAGAGAGAAAATAGATGTGAGAGACAAAAATGGTGACCGGGAAAGGAGAGGGACTGATTTTAAAAGGGGACACTCACCGCCCTCGGCGCGCCAACCCTCCTCCCCTATCCCACCTTCACACATACACACGAAACACATTTGACTTTCTGAGATGACTGGACCAGCCTCTGGAGCCCAGGGATGTTCACCCTCGCTCTGCAGTAGCTTCTGTCAATGAAGCGAAACCTTCCGAGGCCAGGCCCACAGAAAGCATCCAAGAGGAGGAGGATCTGATCCAGGGGCAAGAGACGCAGGCCAGGAGGACAGAGTTCATTGAGTATAGGGTTGAGAAAAAAAAAATGTTCTCGAGTTTTCCTGCCCAGAGCATCTTTCCCCTTTTCTGGGGCCCTCAGTCCTGTCTCCTTTGCATTGTACGTGGAAATGTAGGTAAACCCCTGAGGGAGCTTGTTGAGAAGCCTTCAAATCTCGACTCCACGTCTAGAGCTTTATAGGAGCTTAATAAATGCTGAACTAAATTGCTTAATCTCCCTCACCCCTCCTCTTTCTGGCTCTTGTCAGTAGTCTTGTCCAATCATGATAGGTGATGTGAGGTGAAGTGTATGAGACTAGAGCTGGGTTCCGAGTTCCCTTCTCTGGTTCTTTATATAGTTTCCGCATTATCGAGAGAGACTGCTAATTGCGCTTGATTCAGTGTCCAGTAATCCACTCCCCTGGTGGGAGAGTGGAGAAGACTCGCTGTTGGGGTTCCGCCCTACCCCTCCCCGCCCCCACTTTTTCTGTGAAAATCAGAGCATTCTTCGGATAGGATCACAAGATGTGGAGCTTCTGGCACCAATACCCTCATTTTACAGATGAGGTCCAGAGATGGGACTTGACTTTCTCAAGGTCACCTAGCTGTCAGTGACAGAATCGGGATTTGAACCAATGTTTCCGTCTCCAATTCCACATTCAGTTGTTCCGACCCTATCCTGCCCCCGAGCCTCAGACCTCTGCTTGCGGAAAAGGGAGAAGTGAAGGGGGGAGGACTGGGAAGGGGAGAGTGTGTTTTCACTGAGACCACAGGCTGCTAAAAAAAATTACAAATCGCCTCTGCTCTAGCCGCAGTGACACCCACTCAGCCTTTACTGCAGACTTTCCCCAACCGCTTTACCAGTCCCCGAGGGCAGCGCCACCTGCAGGCCCACAGGACACCCCGATCCTCTGCATCATTTTTCCCTCTCCTCTTCCCAACCCCCTTTCCAACTCGCCTTCTCTGTTTACCCCCTTGCCCTTGGCCTGACCTCTGGCGTTAGGAGCAAATTTTCTGTAACCCAGCTTCGAGGGGAGGGGGTATACTGAGAACTGGACATTGGGGGGAGGGGGTGTGGAAGGAAGAGAGAGACAGAGAGACAAAGAGAAAGGAATTGTGGACTGCAAAAGGTGGGGCAGACCTAATACCCCTTCCCTCGCCAGGGCCCAAACCTAGCTCCACGCTGGCCCTGAATAATACTGGGATATTTCTCCATTTAAATTGCTCTGATCTAGGTGATAGCAAGGGCTTGAGGCCTAGCCTAGCGTTCCTGGGCGCTATCCTAGGTAGTGAGGCCCAAGTCTTGGAATTCTTCTTGCCCTCCATACTCTTGGCATCAGTTCTGTTAGGACAGTAAAAGAAATGACAGGAACACTGGCTTGAGCAGGATCATATCCTCCCCACCACCTGGATGTTCCCCACCCCCCATGGAAAACTGGGCAGTCTGTCTGTCAATTCTTCTGTCTGACAGCTCGCTTGGCCCCGGAATCAGAATTAGAGAAATGACTGCGGGCTGGAAGGCGTCACCTGAGCCCAGACTGCAGATGACTAAGGGCGGGGAGAGAGGAGGGAGAGAAGGAAGAGAGACTCGGAATGCAGAATTTTTCTCTTTTTTCTTTTTCTTTTTCTTGTTCTTTAAACCTACTCTTTTCTTCTCTGGGCAGGAAGGACTTGCCCTTACTAGGACTGCACTGGTGGAGAGGCTATTCCAAGGCTTCAGAAGTCCCCTAGTTGGGGTAGGGTAAATGAGCTGTGGAGGTGTCCTATCTGATGGGCAGTGAGACAGATTTAGACCCACCCCCATTCTTTCCCTGACCCTCTAAAATAATGGCCTGCTCAGCTAGAATAAAATAGTCATAACAAAGCAGGATAGACAGATCTATGGATACTTCTGTTAATGTGAAATGACCACCCCAAAGTTTATGTAAGGTCCTCCAGGCATAAGTCCACTTTCCCAGATGTGGCAAACCCATTCTGCTTTCCAATGTTGTTGATACAGCTCAGTCCATTCCCTTAGGTCTCTGACTTTAGCTTCAATTGCTTCTACATCTCCCCAGTAATCCTGAGGTATAATTAGGGGGGAAGATTTAGAGCTAGAAAGGACTTAGAGGTCATTTAGTGCAACCCACCTACTTTACAAATGAGGATATAACTTGCCCAAGATTATATGGACCTTGTAGGGCAGAGCCAGGATTTGAATCCATGTCCTCCAAGGACATGGAGTCCAAGGACTCCAGATTCCTTGGTCGTCCTATTGTACCATACTACAGCTTATGGTGTGACAAGAAAAAAAATTGGATATTATACAGATGGAGTTGCTTTCTGGCAATGTTGAGAATGACCCTAGTGTTCTTTCATGTTCTTTCTCTTTTGGTGATGCTTGAGGCACAGGATGACTCCCAGTTAGACATAGGCTCTCTTCATTCAAGACTAAGTTTTTTTTAAAGTTATCCACAGGGCCAGCGCAGAAGAGGAGAACATTAATCAGAGGAGCAGAGTAAAGGGAGTAAACTGGAGAGCCGCCTAGATTCACAGTGAGAGTCCTCTACCCCCGGAAGGAAGCTTTCACCCTTCCAAAGAGCACAGGCACATCTGTATAATAAAAAGGTCCTCTTGAGAAGCATGGGTTGGTGGGGCCCTTGTTGGCCTATGAACCCCTACTATTCTTCTCTGCCTTTCACCAAAGAATTAGTCTTCTAGACTGCCTCTTTCTTCAAGTAGCTAGTCAACTGGCCTTACAATAAATAGCTCATTTCCACCACCTTGTGGTTAAGATGGGCTTCTTCGGGACCTTTACATAGAAAGAAAAGGAACGATGGGGCAAGTTGAGGGTAGTATGGTGATGGCTGAATCCTGGAAAGGAAAGGGTCCTTTTAGTTGTGGTGGCCATGTACTGCTCCCCCCTCCCCACATTGCATTTTCATTGTCCATGGATTTAGTCCAAATTCTAGCAGCATTTCTTCCAGTGTGGCTGACACAGTGCTCATTAATATGAAAGGTAACTAAAAATGATTTTGAAAGTAACAAGTCTCATTGTCTAGAAAACAGACCACAACTTGTAATCCAAACAAGTGTCAGCTCAGACAATCTCCTTGAACAACTATAAACAATACAATAAGCATGCCAACCCTAAGTCATCATTTCACTCCTCTTTGGAAATGACCTTGAGATCCTAGCATAAAGGTTTACCCATAGGAGACATCCCATAAATGCTTGGTGAAAAAAGAAATGAAGAAAGATCCAGTTTTTGAGTTGACGAAAAAAGCCGCCTGTGTACTATATAGCCTCATACCATTTTGGATCCAAAACAGTACTACCCAGAATGACCTACCACTTTATCCTATAGATTTGGCTCAGAATGATAGGTGGCTATTTCCAAAAATCAAACCTATCTTCAAAAGGCAAACACTTGCCACAGCCTAGAAGATTTAGATGAAGTGCCATACACTCTGAAATCTGTTCCCCCAAAAAGAGGAATACATTCACATTCATCAGTTCTAGTATGTGTATTATGAAGACCCATTTACGTGATTTCGTGGTCACAGTCTGCCGGAAGCTAATACCAGAAGAGACATGATGACTCCAGCACCAGCTCTTATCCTCCACATATGCCCCTGAAGACTTCCATTGTATGGCTGAAAGTGAGATGAAGGTACCAACGCAGGAGAAGAATGGAACAGGGGGTAAGGATGAACCTTAACATGTGTGCGTGTGTGTGTGTGTGTGTGTGTGTGTGTAAAAGAGAGAGAGAGAGAGAGAGAGAGAGAGAGAGAGAGAGAGAGAGAGAGAGAGAGAGAGATTTCTACCAGGAATAAAATTTAATTTAAAAAAAATGCCCTAGAACAATGGAGGCTCAGGCTCTGTCTCTGATTAACTTTCTCCGGCAAAAACTCAATACTGCATCAATGATATATCCTTGAAAATGTGGAGATGTTCCAAATTGTGACCAAAAGGGAGACAACACTATAGGACACCTACACTAAATAGCTCTACTCTCTTCAAAAACCTACCTTAACTTTCCTCTTTTCATATCTTTATGGAAAGCCATATTCCCTTTACAATATCAGTATAAACTTCCTCCCACGAACCTTAATCCTACCCCTCCTGTCTTCACATCCTCACCCCAGCCAGCCTCCTTTTACACTCTAACTCTGTTATTATGGGAGGCAGAACATTGCCATGGCAAAAAAGCGACATCTGGAGTCAAAGAATCTGGACTCAAATCATAAGTGCCACTACCTTGGGCACACTGTGTATACCTTACGCAAATTACTTAATCTCTCATCCTCAGTTTCCTCAACTACAAAATGAGGGGAGATGGACTGAGTGATCTTCTAGCTCTAAACCCAATGATGTTCCCTTCATATATACACCCTAATCTTAAATACATGCCCTTCAAACAATAACCCAAACCATCCTTCCCTTCACATTTCAATCTCACCCACCTCTTTTTGTTATTCAGCTGTGTCTGTCTCTTTGTGACCTCATTTGGTAGCAAAGATACTGGAGTGGTTTGCCCTTTCCTTCTCCAACTCATTTTTACAGATGAAGAACTGAGGCATGGGGTTAAGTGACTTGCTCAGGGTCACACAGTTAGTGAGTGTCTGAGGCCACATCTGAACTCAGGTCTTCCTGCCTCCATGCCCTGAACTCTATCCACCCTGCCACACTGCCATCTCCCTTTATCTCCCTTTAAAATCCTACTCCTCCCTTCATACCTAAACTAAATTCCCTGCCCTTGTGTACAACAGCTTCAGGGACCCAGATTTATGGAGGGGGTAGAATTTCAGGCACTTGGTCACCAAGTTTTTACCGACTCTTCCTCCTATCCCACACCCTGGCAAGCCCTGTACTTAACTTTGGAGATTAGAAAAGAAGCCAGGATTCTTGTGCTCTACAATCTGTATAGTTGGTTAGGTGAGGCATATGAAATAATTAGAGAACAATCAGAGACAGTTATAATGAAAATATGATCACACAGTAATTTGAAATCAGGCATGCTATAGAATTTCAGAGAAGGCCATTCATGTGGGCTGGAGGAGTTAAAAAAAAGGTTTTTTGAGGGAGGTAAGACTTGCTATGGACCTTGAAGGAGGGAATAACAACAGCTTACATTTGTGAAGTGTTTTAAAGTTTATTTATATAGGATTTTTCTCACAATAGCCTTGTTTAGAACTTTGGTTTTGGAGCAAGATCTTTTGAATCACATAATGACTACTTTTAAAATTACAGATGGCTTCTATTTTTTAATAAATCTATCAAATGTATTTCCTAAAATGTCCCCTCTCTTACAGAACTCTCCTTTATAACAGAGAGGAGA
>CM053625.1:136294081-136310619 GCA_028646595.1 Phalanger gymnotis | reverse complement strand
GAACGGTATGAAAGGGGAGAGGAAAACTCACCAACATGTCAACCAAATTTGACATGATCTGTAGTGTTCCTCCTCTGCAAAGAACGAAGGGACATTCTCATATCTCTTCTTTGGACTCAATCAGCTGATTACTTTCTATGTGATCTTGATCAAGTCCAGCACCCTTTCCAGAAAGCCACACTAAGCCTTTATAGGATTCAAACAGGGAGGGTACTAGGAACAGTATGAGCAAAAGCAGAGACTGAAATGTAAAATGAGGGGTCTAGACCAGATGATCCCTAAATGTTTCTTCAAGATCTAAATCTCTTGAACCCATTAAAGTAGATAAGGCAAATATTATTGCCCTTTTACAAGTGAAGAAATTGAGATTCAGAGAGGTTGTGACTTTTCTGTGTTCACACAGTTAGTGAGTGTTGGGTCCAGCATTTAAAGTGAGGCCTGATTGAAAATGGAGCTCTCTCCTGTACTGCACAATCTGCATCTAGGATTTGAACAGATGGGTAGGAGGGGGTGGGGAGAGTATTCCAGGTGGTAGGAACAGCATTAGCAAAGAAGCTAGAATGAATAGGCAAGTCTTGAGGGTCAAGGGGACAGCAAGGACATCAATTTGGCTGCTGGAGATAAGGACACTAGTTTAGCTGGAAGAAGGGGTTCTAAATAAAAATTTGTAACAAGAAGAATAAGAAGAAGGGGAAAAAAGAAAGAAAAAGGAAAGGGTAGCATGATGAGAATGAGACAGAGGAAAGGAAAAAGAAAAAGAGAAACAGGCGGTCTAAAAATGATTCAAAGGACTCCAGAGTCCAGAGACAGAATCTTCCTTTCCCAGGTCAGGGTTTCTTGCTATGACTTCTCCCTTTTGGGAGGAAACTAGTCAATCAGTGAAAAAGCCAGCCTCCCTTACGTTTTATCTCAGCAATGTATAAAAGCAAAGAGCACTGAATTTGAACCTTTAAACAAATCTCTAAGAGGCACCATGGTGTAGTAGAAAGAGCATTAAATCTGGAGTCAGAAGAGACCTGGGAAGGAATCCTGTTTCCGTCACTTGGTAGGTTTATGACTACAGGCAAATCACGTAAGCTCTCTGAGTGTGTTTCTTCTTATATAAAATAAAGACAATAATAACAATAGAAGCTATCTTTTAAGGAATGTGTTGAGGGTCAAAATGAGATTGTGTGTATATGGAGGCAGCTCAATACTATGGAAAGAGTGCTGGATTTGTCACCAGAAGACCTGAGTTCAAGTCATGGCTCTGCCGTTTACTACCTGTTGTTTGTCCTTCATTCTCAGAGGACCATGACATCAGGAAGATGATGCCATGACTTGCAATTGAATTAGATTTAAGTGAGGGACAGCTGTGTAGTCCTCAGCCTCACTTTCTCCTCCACAGCCATCTGAGTACAGTGGCAAGATATAGATCAAGACAGATCAAGACAACTAGAGATGGCCCCACCATTTGCTACCTATGTAATCTTGGACCATTCACTTCATCTCTCTGGGTGTAAGTTACTTCATCTGTAAAATAAGGGAGCTGTCTGTTGTCTGTTGTCCCTTCTAGCTGTCAGTTCTAATGCTATGGGCCCATGTAAAGCACTTTGCAAACCTTAAGGTTCTATGTGAATGTCAGCTATTGATTTTCATAGGGATAGGACTAGACCTGTGATTTCATTTGGCATAGGGAACTCCCAAGTAAGGAAACTTCCTTTACCAAAACTGGTTGGCATGTTCTCTGCAATTCAGTACGTTAGCTGCCTAGAGCACTGAAAAGTTAGATGACTTGTCCAGGGTCACACAGCCAGTAGCAGAACAGGATTTGATTTTCCTAGCTTTGAAGCCAGCAGTCTATCTACTTCACCACATGGCCTCATGTTATTAATTACATAAAAGAACTACAGGTGGTTTGGGATTGAGTAGGTCAATGACAACAACAACCACAATAACAACAGTCTGATTTGGGTCAGGGACTTCTTAAAACCACAGCTCAGAACCGACAGGCTCCCAACCCCAGGATTTCAATGCCCTGAAGTTTTCTCGGCCTGTGTGTGCTAAGGGTAGGGCACAGATCGTATCTTTTTATTCCTCGGTCCTGCCTGTTTTTGAAGGAGAGGGGCCATCTGGACTGTGGTGGGATGAGAGAAACAGCAGAAAAGTGTCATTAGAAGAACATAAATTTTAAAATTAGATGACAAGAGTTCCCACACTGAATCCAAACCTATCTAGTTCTATGACCTTGAAAAAATCACCTTCCCTCCATGGGCTCCAGTTTTTTCCCTCTAAATGAAAAAGACTAGAATAGATGACCTCTAAAATATCATGTTATGAATAGGGTCCTCTGAAGAATAAATCAAAAATTCAAGAAAGGGAAAATACAAAAGTAGATCTCCTTCCAAAGAATTCTATATGGGTAAGAAGAGGGCAGATGTTTGACATGAAGAATTCTCAAAATTAGGGACCAAGATAAGAAGAAAAGTGCTTGTGATTGTCAATGCCTCCAGGAGCAGGAGATGGTCCCTAAGAGCCATGAGGAGGCCTAGAGGAATTTTACCTTACCTCAGCTCTACAGCTCTCCATTCCCACACTCCCATCTTCCTCTCGGGACAGCCAGGATAAGAGGAATAGTTATCAACATAGCTAGCAGAAATGTAGACGTGATCCTCAGAGAGGAGGTTGGACAGTGCAGAGCAACTCTCAGCTCCTCCATTTAAGGAGGGACCCCAAGGAAGCCATCTCACTAGTTCCCACTCCACTGCACTCCTTTGTGCTTCATCAGGCCTCCATGGTATATACCTTCCCTCTTACTTCCAAGTCTCTTCCCACTTTTCAACTTCTTTTTGTGTTATTTTTTCTTAAGTAGTTTGTAAGCTCTTCAAGGAAAGGGGTCTCTTTCCCCTTTTTTTGTACCCTCAGCATGCTTAGTACAGTGCTTGGTGCATAGTAGGTGCTTAATAAATGTTTATGGACTGACTGATTGACAGATCTAAGTAATCAGAAGCCTTCAGAGAAAGCCCCTTCCTCAGGTTTCCATGCCCCCAACTTCCAACATAGACAAACCTGGGGCAACTGAAAGATACAACAAATTCAACTATAGCTAGAAATGTCAGTGTAAGACATGAAATGTCCTAAACTAAACTAATTAAATTGTGAGTTGCAAAGAGAGACCATGGACACAAGACTGATGCTAAGAAGGTTGCCTGGGAGGAGGAGGAACAGAACTGGGCCAGGCCAGGGAAGAGTTCTCCTAATAGTGTCAATTTCTATTTTTATTTAATCTCTCTAGCTCACTAGCTACTAAACTCAGCTGTTCCTATCTGTTGAAGTTCAATGCCATCTAAGTTTTGGTACCCTAGGACAAAATCATGGTCATCCCACCTTAGTTAATGCTCTGAAAACAAGCCAAATAGAAATTTGAAGACAGCTCCAAATTCTTCCTACTTAACTTCTGCCAAAATTTATTCTCCTGTCTGGGCCTGAGGTTCCTTTTTTTGCAACATGAGAACTCTAACTCCAAAAGGCTAACCCAGAAAGACTGATGGGATAAATCAGAATTAGAATATGCCAAGAGGATAGAGGTAGAGAAAATGAAGGTTGTGAGGAGAAATCTAATCCTATGTCCATAGTATTTACTAAGAATCCAGGAAGGTAAAAGATGCCAAAGAGGGCACAGAAGGGGACAAGAGAACCCTAAGGGCTACATTAATAGATCTTAAGTGGAAAGGCACAACAGACTTCATTCTTTAAAAAAAATACTAATAACTTTTGCTTTTACATCACCTTTTTTTACAAATGTACCCCTTCCTCCTCCTTTCCTAGAGAGCTATCACTTGTAACAAAGAATAAAAAGAAATGAAAGAAAAGATTTTAAAGCATTTCAACAAAACTAACCAATTCATTAACCAAGTCTGATGATAAATGCAAATGTTTCACACACTTATTCCCCCATCACTTTGAAGAAGTGAGTGATATACATGTTTCCCTATTTCTTTCTTATAGATGTCCATTGTGACATCTATGCTGGTAAGCAAATCAACTCCATTCCTTCTTTTCTGTCTTCCACTGACCACACACACACACAATCCTGCTGTATTTTCAAGAAGTAGACTTGAGAACATATGACTCAGGATAGACATTCTCCAAATACTTCCTCTATAACTAGCCAGGTCCATATCCAAGGGGCTACTCCTTAATGATCCAACTACAATCATACTTTCTCTTTCACTCCATCCCTAACGGCCAGAGTCTTAAAGAACCCAGACTTCCTTAGCTCTTCTTTGCTGAAAAGAGGAATCGTTGCCTGGGCCACTCACCCCCTCACATACTATACAGCCCTACCCATGTTCCCTTGGCATTGACCAAATTTAGCTTCTCTCCATCAAAATTCACCTGTTCTATGACTCATTTTGCAGGGAGCACGTTCTTACTGAGCTGACAGGTTGGAAAGGATCTGACAAACTAAGTGAATTATTTTAATAGCTGATATGACTCCAAGGGAGATTTGCATTTTAATGAGGGCAATGCCTTACTTAACCCTGGTTGTTTCCAAAAACTTGTCAGTAGACAATTTTGGCAGCTGGGGAGTTACTGTAAAGGGCTTGTAAGTCCATTTTTTTAATCAACCAATTCTAATAGAACAAACACTGGAGGAGAGGGGGGAATCCTGTGAATTTTTTTAATGTTGAAAAAGAGTTCTTATATTCAAAAAAGGTTTGAAATCACAACTGTAACACAAAGGAATGAATCTCTAATGGGAGAGTTCTGGCAGGTTATTAGAGGAAGGGCTAGGGAATGGTGGGAGAGACTTTATAATGCTCCTTACTTGAAACTACAAAAGCAGCTTCATGCACATGGTCAACCCCATCCTCCAGGTTAATTCAATTTAACAAAGTAGGCACTGCACTAAGAAGTAGGGATAAAGACAAAACAGAAAATGATCCCTTCCCTCAAAGACCGTATATCCTATTGGAGACTTACAACATTTAGTCAGATAAATAAATCATCTAATTTGAGGAGAGACAGAACAATAATAACTATGGAGAATCTTGAAAGATAGCTTCCTATAGGCTTGTCAAGGAGTTGGCACCTGAGCTGAGCTTTGAAAATCTGAGGACTCTAAGAGATAGAAGTAAAGAGAGGGTGCATCCCAGGCATGTGGAATAGCCTGTGCAAATAGACATGGGTGGAAAATGCACAGCTGAATTCAGAGAGTAACAAATGTGCTTGTTTGACTGGAATGGAAAGTTTAGAAAGTCCATTAAGGAAAGTATAGAAGTTTGGCTGATTAAATAATACTGTCTTCCATTAGGATCAAATGAATCACAAGAAAACATCTGGCTTGATACAAATTGCATGTTCAGTAGAGCTTATCTCAGAGTTGTACTATATGTCCCCAGTAGAACCCTGACCCTTCTTAAATCAGAGTGTATGATTTTAACCTAGATTCAATAGACTTGCCAGTCACTGAGGTTCTGAACAGCTGGGCCATCTAAGGTGATTTTTCATCTAGTAGTGGTGAAGAGGAAGGATACAGAACATAAGGTTTAACCTGAGAGACAGGAGGAAATTTGGGGAATCCAAGTAAAACATGAGCAGAGTTCCACTGCCCCCAAACTTCCTTCTCAAAGGAAAATCCTAGCCCAAGTCCAATTACAACCACAAAATAAACTAGAAAACACAACTGGACACAACACAACACAAAGTAGAAAAGCTGTGGAACTAAGTAACCAAGATTCTGAGAGGCTTGGAGATCATAAGAGGACACTAGGACCTAGTAGGGAAACAACTCAGTATTCTATAATATATACTCCACTCTCAGCCCTCATGAATGAGGATTGGCCAAAGGGCCAGAATATGTTAAGCCTAGAAAAAAGACTTAGAGGAGAGTAAGAGAGTTATCTCTAAGTATTTGTAGGATTTCCATGTAAAAGGGGAGTCAGTCTTCTTGTCACCAGAGGACAGAACTAAATAGGGTAAAGTTGTAGAATCACAGATTTAGGTTTGATATAAGGAAATACATCCCAGAAATTAGAGTTCCCCCAAAAGAGAATGGGTTGCTTGTGAGAAAGTAAATAACCCGTCAATGGAGTTGTTTAAATGGTGTCTGGAGGACCACCTATCTGAAATACTGCTTAAGGGATTATGGTTAAAAGGTAGATGGGTCTTTATGGCTCCTGAAACCCCTTTCAATTCTGAGAGCCTATGATCCTGTAAAGTAGAAACAATAAGAATTGGCATTTATGCAGAGTCTGAAGGTCTGAAAAGCCCCTTCTTAAATATCGCAACAATAATCCCAACAACCTATGATAGGCAGGTGCAGTAGGTATCAATAGCCTCATTTTAGTGATGCAGGAACTGAGGCTTAGAAAGTTGTATTATGGAAGCCGGAATGTAAGTGACCTATGACTCCACGGTTAATGTAAACAGCAAGAGATGCTCTAACTATCCCATGGGAAAGTGGCATGTGAATCACCAGCCTTCCCTGGCACTACGTCTTCTTTGTTCTGTTTCTATATAATACCTGGCCTGGCCTGAGGGCAGCATAGAGATCTAGCATCATCTTGCTGTCCTTCAGGATGGGTGTCATGACTAAACTCCACACCACGACCACCACCCCCGCCCCAATAAAACCTTTTTACTTCCAAGCTGGTATGGACTGATTTTCTTTCTTCAGTATCTCAGTATTCTCTCTGAGGGTCTGACATCCTACAATTGACATAATCACGTCAGAACAGATCTGCCACCTTACAAAAATATAAGTGATTATCACATGGGCCATATATTCAGGTAAAAGACACCCAAAAGAAAGTTACATATACAAGTCAACAATTCAAGAGGCATTTATTAAGTACTTCCTATATGCCAGGCATTTATTTTACTAAGCAATGGGGATACCAAAGCAAAACTAGGTCCTTGCCCTAGAAGATCTCACAATGTAATGGAAAAATATCCAAATAACTATGTACAAAATATATATATATATATATATATGCATATATATATATATACACACAGGATAAAGTGGAGATGATCTCAGAGAGAAAGCATTAGCATTATAGGAACTGTTAAAAGTTTCTTATAAAAGGTGAGATTTTAGCTGGGATTTGAAGGAATTTAGGGAAGCTAGGAAAAGGAGAGGGAAAAGGAGAGAATTTTAGGCATGGAGATGAAGAAGGAAAGAATTCTAAGCATGGGACACAGTCAATAAAAATGCCAAGAGTCTGGAGAAACAATGTCTTGCCCAAGGAATAGCAAGGAGACCATTGCCTCTAGACTGTAGAATACATGAAAGGGAGTAAGGAATACTAGAAAGTTGGGAGGGATCAGGTTAAGAAGGGCTTTAAAAGCCAAATAGGAGGCTTTATATTTTATTCTGGAGGTAATAGGGAGCCAATGGAGTTTACTGAATAGGGAGGAGACATGGTCTGACCTATGCTTCAGGAAAATAAGTTTGATAAAGGGTAGAGAGATTTGATAGCTATTGGGGATGTACAGATCAAGTGAGGGTTTCTTGAGGGTGAGGGATACATGGGTACATGGTGTATTTGCAAGCAAAAGGAAGGCAGGCAGTAGACAGGAAGAGAGAAGATAAGTGAGAAAGTGGAAATGATAGAGGGAACAATGTGTTGGGGAACACAAGAAAGAATGGAATCACTTGCGCAATGGAAAGAAGGGCCTCCTCTTCATGTGAGACAGGATTAAAGGAAGAGATGGTAGGGGAAGGCAGCTAAGTGATATGAGATAAGGATGAGGGGAGCAAAGGAAGCTCTCGGCAAATGGCTGAATGGTGGATCACCTCCATTTTAGGTGAATATGAGGCAAAGTTCTCAGGTAAGATAATCGAAATATCTGCACAGCAACACCCAAAACAAAGTTATGCAAAGACCTACAACATAAAAATATTCATTTTTTAGGCAATCACAATTTTAATAACAAAGATTCAATTTGTGATATGGTCACATACACTTGGCTGAGCTTAGATTAAAAAAATACTTTTAGCCTCAACTATAACAATTATATACAGCTTTATACTCGACAGAAAATACATTTGAGCACAAAAAAAACTTTTAAAAATTTAAGAGACTCATAAAGATATTCATGAAGTGTTCACTTTGAAAGAGCCATGGTTCCTTCACTGTGCATGTGAAGCAAATGGCAGTGCTTCCATGCCTTCTCATCTTGACTAATTTTCTTAGTATCGTACCCAGGTATGACAGATATTGAATATTGTATGAACACAGACACAGCAATGGAAGCAATACACAAAATATACAATAGCTGCACCACAGAAAGTTCAACAGATATGCACACACAGCACAGCCTCACACAGAGGCAGACACACAAGCACACAAGGCAAAAAAGGCTGAAGATGCAGGAGCCATAGTCGGCTGGTCTCTTTGCAGGAACCCAGGACAGCCACAAGAGGGCACCATGGTGTCTGATGCTATAGACAGCGACTGGTTGAGGAGGAGGGAGGAAAACCAACTATGGTAAATCAAGAGACTTTTGCAGGTCCCAGAGGAACTGAGAGGGCTGTTAGGGTTAGGGGCCCATCAAGTGCAATTTTAAAAGACCTTTTGTCACCATAGCTCTCAGGTCTAGCAGATCATCTATAAAAAGCCTGTAAAGACACCTTTGGTGTGTGAAGCCTATTGGAGATAACAGCCACCTTCTGGGATTTTGCAGTTCCCCCAGAGAAAACAATTGTGCCAAAGACACAACCAGAAAATAACTCTGGCCCATCTCTGTCAAATGGCAGATAAGTGATCCAGACAGTAAGTGCTTTAGCAGACTACTGAGGAGAGAGAGAGATAATTATGGATTGAAAGCAATAGGAAATACTTTTGTAGAGGAGGTGATAATGGGTAAGAGCCTTTAAGGATGATGAGTAGGATTGAAAGAAACAGCATCATCTAAAGGAAAGAACGCTGAATTCAGAAGAACTGAGCTTGAATTCAGACTATGCCTCTTATTAACCATGTAGCCCGAAGCAAGTTAATCCCCCTCTCTAGACTTAAGTTTCCTTACTCCAAAACAAGATTAGACCAGATAGTATTAAAGGCCCCTTTCCTGTGATAACAGTCTGTGAAGTGTAAGGAAAGAACTGAGAAATGCTGTGAGCAGCTCCACACAAGTGGGAATGATCCTCATGTTTATGGAGAGCATGAGAAGAGACACTCTATACTGGAGAACATGGTTAGAGAAGTCGCTCTTCAGGTTTCTGACAGTTAAATGAATGTTATACCTAGAATCATTGAGTCACAGAATGTAAAAGCCAGAAGGGACCTTATATATTATTTTACAGATGAAGAAACTGAGGCCAAGGAAGGAAATGTAGGCTGAAGCTCTTTTCGTTTCACCACCTTTCATACCATTATTTAACTTTTCATGTGTGGGCTGTGACCTAGAATGCATCATTTCTGCTTTCCAGCCTCCAGTTTCCTTCTTTGCAAAATAAGGGGATTAGACTGAATAGTTTCTTAGGACCCTGCTAACTCTGACATTCAATGTTAAGTTTTCTTCAACTCCAAAATTCTTTGAGTGTATAAACTGAGCCTCCTCTTGTGGCTTGCGCTGTCCTAGTTGCTCAATAGATACTTGGTTATTTGTCCACCAGGTGGCACCCCTTTACCAGTGAGAGAAAAGGGTCTTTTTGAAAAATAAAAGACCATAATCAACTTAGAAGCAAGATCCCAAGAATTCAAGAATAATAATGAGTAGGGTTGAGAATAAATTTGGGGAACATATAGAGAAAAAGAGGAATTGGAACAGTTTGGATTATCGTTCCCAGAATTTCAAATTTGAGAGAGGCATGCTGGGAATGTATGTTCAAGATGCCGTGTCTTTTTCTATTTCCAATATCCATGGGAAATCTACGGCCTTTTGTTTGTGCTCCTTAATAATTTCAGGAAATGCCTTCTCCTCTCACCAACGTCTCCTCCCATGGAATTCTTCCTTCTAACAAAAGTGAAGGAAAGGGAACGAGCTTGTATTAAGTGCCTACTGTGAGCCAGGTACTATGATAAGTGTTTTACAAATATTATCTTATTTGATACAACAACCCTGGCTGGTAAGTGCTTTTATCATTCCCATTTTACAGTTGAGAAAACAGAGGCAGATAGAGACGTTAAATGACTTACTTAGGATTACACAGCTAGTAAGTGTCTGAGACCAGATTTGAACTCATGTCTTCCTGACTCTGAAGTCAATGCTCTTCCCAGTGAACCAATTAGCCACCTAAAACACCTGAAACGGTGATGAGGTCTGACAATGTGTACATTATTTTGTCCTAGTAGTCCTAGACCTCTCAGCAGAAAGATATCTCATTATTTGTTCTCTGGGACCATGACTGGTTTTTCAGTGGCTCATATTTTGACTTCTTTTAGTTATCTTTTTGCTTGTGTTCCTTTCTTCATAACAGGAAATAATGCTTAGAATAAAAACTGTCAGGTGGAGAAAACATTTCCATCAGTGATCACTAATGATCATTTCATATTTAATCTTAGATAGAGGATTAACACAAATATTTAGGACTAGAGGTCATTCATCAATAGATAACAGTTCAAGGGATAGGAATCAGTTTTCCAAAATAAATTAGTCGTGTCTGACTCTTTGTGATGCCATTTGGGTTTTTCACGGCAAAGATACTGAAGTGGTTTGCCATTTCCTTCTCCAGCTCATTTTACAGATGAGGAAACTGAGGCAAACAGGCTTAAGTGACTTGTCCATGGTCACACAGCTAGTAAAGTGTTTGAGGTAACTTTTTGAACTCAGGTCCTCCTATCTCCAGGACCAGCACTCTGTCCACTGAGCCACCTAGCTGCAATATTTATAACAGCATTTTTGTGACCACAAAGAACTCCAGTGCATGCCCACCAAGTGAGAAGAGGCTGAACAAACTATGATATATGAATATAATTGATGGATCTGATAAATCTATTGTTTTGTCTACATTATATGGCACTCGTGAGAATCAGGTGGGATTTGAAAGTGCTTTGTAAAGGTACAAAATGATAATCGCACACAAGGGGTTATTATTATTAAAAACCTGGGGTCCAGCACCCTCAAAATCTGTCTTCAAACATGAAGTAGGTAAGTGGTGCAGTAGAGAGCTCTGGATCTGCAGTCAGGAAGAAGAGTTCAGGTTCTATCTCAGATGCTTACTAGCTGTCACTTTACTTGGCCAGGATAGTTTAACTAATATCTACCTCAGTTTCCTCATCTATAATACGGGGATAGTAATTGCACCTCTATTTCAGTGTTCTTATGAGGATACAATGAGATAGTGCTTTGTAAACTTTAAAGTCCTATATAAATGCTATCTATTATCATTATTAAATAGATTGAGTTTTATCTTACAGGTGCCCCCTCCAAATCATATTTCTTTTTGGAGGGGGAAGGGGTGGCAACTGGTGTTAAGTGACTTGCCCAGGGTTCCACACCTAGTAAGAGTCTGAGGAAAGATTTGAATTCAGGTCCTCCTAACTCCAGAGCTGGTGCTCTATCCACTGTGCCACCTAGCTGTCTCCAAACCATACTTCTTTGACTCATGCTGCCCCTACCCAGAGTTTCCTCTGAGAAATCTCTGATGATAGGTAATATAAAGGGCTCCACAGATGTGGGTAAAAGGGCCCCTGGCTCCCAAGAGAGCACTCAAGGTAATAATACAAATTAGATATGGCACAACTTTTATGTAACCCCATAAAAATACAGAGAACAAATCAAGGACTTGAAGTAACCCAATGATACATATTTTCTTTCCTCTATATGTCTCACTTTCTCTCCAAATACCTATATAATCCCTATACTCATAGTACACCCTTGAGTTGGGACTCTCCTTGGGATTCTTAAAGAAGCCACCTCTATCTTTAACATGCTGGAAAGTTCTTTCTTCATCCTAAGAGTCAAAAAAGGTAGCAGGAGCCAGGAAGAGTGTGGTATCTCAAACATATCTCCAGTTTGGAGATCTCTGAACCCTGAGCTCCAGAGTCAGATCAGAGAGCCCTGATGGGGCTCATTTCCCAAAGATGGTTCAAACTAGATCCTCCTTTAAAGTGAATGAAAAAGGCATTTATTAAATGCTTAGTATGTGCTAAGAACTGTGCTGAGTTCTGGGGACACAAATATAAATGTGAAAAAATTTCTCCCCTTAAGAAACTTACTTCCTGACAGGAGGAAACAGTATACCTACTGGCCTGGGGGCTGGGGGAGGGGGAGAGGGAGTCATAGAAATGGTGAATGTAGCAATAGTGCAGTCACAGCAAACAGTACTGAGCATCCACTACTTGCTGAGATACACCACTTTCTTTTCTAACGCTAAGCATTACTTCTCTATCACCTTTGATGTGTCCATGATATCTTCCCAATTGCTTAATGTGTGAATATTCCCCATCCCTGTTCCTTTTCTCTTTTGTCCAAGTTCTCTGCCTTGGCAATTTTGTTCACTCCTGTGGCTTCAAGGATGTTGCAACAATCCGGCTAGCAGCTGCTGCAGGGGTGAAAAACCAACACAAGCCCAACAACAAGAATGCTGCAAGCACAGATTCTTTTGATCTGCTTTACTAAGGAAAGCAACATTAAGGGGTTAACAATCTTACTTTAATCCAACGCACAAATATTGTTGACTTAGTTCAGGGGGAAAAGCCAGCACCTTGAACTTCAGAGCAAATACAAACAGAGGAAATAAACATGAATCAACAGACAGATTTCCATTTGACAAAATCACTATATACAGTTACCAGAGAAGCATCACCATCTGAGTTTTCTCCAAAGCCGGGGGGGCTCATAACAATGACTGGCCCAGAGTCACACACCACTCCTGCTGTGGCTCAGAGCTCCAAAGGAGAAAGCCAACCTCTGGGTTTATATATCTTGTTCAGGGTCAAAGGTGAGTCATACATGCGACTCACCCACGTGACCTAAAAGCGTCACAAAAATGCAACTTAAACCCATGTGGTCTAAAAGCTTCTGATGTCACAAACATGTCACTCAAACCCATGTAAAGTCAGCTTTCCCTTGAAGCAAGGAGGTCATCTAATTTAATCAAAGAAACAAAGGCCAAACTCTTCAAGGGCACTTGGTTGAGTAAGTGCTAAAAACCCATCTTGATTGCCAATACAAAGGACCATTTCTCTGTAAAAGACTTTAGACTCCTTATTTTCTGTCCTGACCTGCCTGCTGAGTTTGATGTCTGGATGCTCACCTTGCTTTCTGGACAACTCCAACTAGCTGAA
This sequence comes from Phalanger gymnotis, assembly GCA_028646595.1. Lineage (NCBI taxonomy): Eukaryota > Metazoa > Chordata > Mammalia > Diprotodontia > Phalangeridae > Phalanger > Phalanger gymnotis. The sequence continues at coordinate 136,297,399 of CM053625.1, read as the reverse complement.
CCAGCAGCACCTCAACTCACCTTAAAATCAAGTTCATTATTTTTCCCTAAACTTTTCCCCTTCCTTCTTGATTCAATATGTGTAAATGTGTCACCCAGTTTACCTGGTTCCCCATGTAATAAACAATACTATGGGCTCGTATTGGACCCTTTCCTCTCCCTCACCCTTACCTTTTATGTCTAGTGAGTTCCCATGTTCTACTGATTCCACCTCTGCAATATTTATTGACTCTCTTCCTTCATCTTTAGCTCATTGTTACTGCCACAAAACAAGTCCTCAGTACCACTTGTCTGGTCTATTGAATTAACCTTCTAACAGTTCTTCCTGCCTCTACTCTTTTCCAATCCAATCCATCCTTAATACTCCTACTGGAATAAAATTTCTTAGGCCAGGACCTGGTCTTGTCACATCTCTATTTTAAAATATTTAATAGTTCCTTATTCCTGCCTCACTCACATCCCATTCCCAGCAATGTTCAAACTCATTTGACAGGAATTTAAGGTGTTTGGGGTTTATCCCATCCAGAATTATCTTGTGTTTCTCCCCTCTATGAACTCTATTCTCCAGCCAAACTAGCCATGTTCTGCTCCCTAAGTATGTGCTACACTGACCCATCTGTGCCTTTGTTCAGGCTGTTATTTCTATCTAGGAAAAACACTAAATATACTGTCTCCTCCATGAAGTCCTCCTGGAATTGATAATGACCTTTCTTTTCAGATTTTATGTAGCATGGGGTGGGGATGGGGGTGATCTCTTACAAATTTATTATGTAATACTGTGATTCTGGATTATTTCCCTCCTACAGTACTGAAGAGAAGGGACAGTGTCATATCTAAACACTCAAACTTTCCCGCATTGTGGTCTTCATATGGGTAAGTGCTTCATTTTTATTTTTTATTGCATTTTAAGGTTTTGTGTAAGTGGCATTATAGGGGGGATTGGGGACAAGATATAGAAACAAAGATTTTTTTTTAATTGGCAGGACCTTGAAGGATATCCAATCTAAAATATCCCTAACAGAAATACTCTCTTTAATATCTCTGACAAGTAGCCATCCAGTCTCCAATAAGAATGAATCCATTACCTCCCAAAGCAACCCTTAAATAGCTGAAGATCTAAGAAAATCTATCACAAGTCTGATATGAATACACGGTGGAGTAGTAATAAAGAACTTCAATTATTTCTCTCTCTTTCTCTTCCCCTTCCCTTTTCTTCCCTCCTCTCATTTCTCTCTCTCTCTCTCTCTCTCTCTCTCTCTCTCTCTCTCTCTCTCTCTCTCTCTCTCTCTCTCTCCCTTCCCCTCTCTCTTCTCATTCCTCTCCCTCTCATCCTTCTCCCTTTCTCCCTTCCCATCTCTTCTTCCTCTCTCACACCTTTATCCCTCCCCACTCTTTCTGTCAATAGTAGAATAGCTAGGGATTTCTCAATTTTGCTTAATTAGGGATTTCATGCTTCAGAAGGTGCATGGAACAATGAGGTAACTTCTATTTTGATTCTCATCAGCAAAGAGTAAACTGTTGTAGGGATAAGAATGATATGGACTTTGGAGGGCCAGCTCCACCTTAGCATTTGTGATAAAGGAAATATCTTGGAATAGTTTGATATGTATCCTAGATTTGGGAATAGTAAATTTCAACAGGTTCAAAGAATAAAATACATAAGATCCTATGGGACTAAAATTTCATAAGGTATAGTAGCTTGGAAGAGATGGAAAGCTCTCAAGAATGAAATCTGAAGACAGAAAAAAAAATAATTCTACTGATAAGAGAAAGGAGGAACTGTCCAAAATGACCAGGGTATAAGTTCAAGAATCCTGTAAACCAACTTAGATTAAAAAACAATGACATATACAGGTAATAGAGGCTTCCACTGTATCCTGGGGGTACTCATACTATCCTTGGGTTCAGAGTAAGAAATGGAAAATATATTTTTGAGAGCGCCCCAATTCAGGGCATATTCTGCTCATAGAGAAGACAAGTAACCAGAAATCAAACAATAAGGAATTTTGTTTGTTTGGAATAGTTTTTTTACATCCCATTGTCCCCTCCTTCCCCCAAGGGGTGTACTAAGGAGTGTAAACTCCTTAGAGGAAGGGGCTGTTTTATTTTGTTTTTGTATCCTCAATTATTACCACAGTACCTGGCATATAGTAGGCACTTAATAAATGTTTGTTGGATCAAATTGAATTGAAGTGAACCACACAAACAATACACCTAACCAACAGGGGAAAAATGTCATAAAATCTTGCTTAGCTCCCTTATAAGTCATTGGAAAACAATTCCTCTCACTGACTTCCATACCATCGGGGGGAAAGAACAAATCCATGAGGAAAATTCATTCTCTAAAAACATTGGAAATAGGTCTCCATAGGAGTAGTTCTTTATCTGCTAACATACCCAGGGAGACTGGAGGGAGCACTACCTTAAATTGATCCTAGAACAGCTATTTGGACAGCTCTACTGTCAGTTCCTACAGCTCCTTCACAGCCCATCAATGAATAAGCATTCATTAAGCACAAGCACTATGCTAAGTGCTGGGGTAAATAAGAACTAAGAATTAAATAATCCCCACTCTTAAAGAACTTTCATTCTAAACAGGGAGAAAACAAACACATAAAGAAGTATATACAGAAATAAAATAAAGAGAATAAATACAAAGTACTTATATACAAGGGAGGGAGTTAGGGAGGACATTTGTATTTGTGAGGATGGAGGAAGGTTTGTTGTAAGAGTTGGTGCCTGAAGCGTATCTTGAAGAAAGAGATAGATTCCATGAAGTGGAGGTGAGGAGGGACAGTGTGGGGCCATTTCAAAGGCACAGATGGAAGATGAGGTGGCATGTTTGGGAGGGGAAGAGTAACAGATAGAAGTTTGGTAGATCATAGAAAGTAGGAAAAGCAATAATGTGCAATGAACCTGGAAAGAAAAGGTTGAGGCCAGGTTGAGAAGAATTTTAAAAGGTAAATATGGAAGGTTGGCTTATAAATTCCAGTGTCAATAAGGAGCCACTTGAGATTATTAGAATGACATTGTCAGATCTAGCTTAAGGAAATTCACTTTGGCAGCTGTAAGGATAGACTGGAGTGGGGAGAGACTTAAGGAAGGTGAGCAAGCAAGATGTTGTTGTAATAATTTAAGTAAGAGGACTTGAGCTAAGGTAGTGGCTATGTAGAAAGACATGGTCAAAGGGAGGGCAGATGGGGGTGGAGGTAATCAAAAACAAACACTTTCGAAAAGGGACAGGGTCAAGGGAGAAAATTCAACAAAGGGGGATAGGTTAGGAAGAAGCAAAATATAGTTAGTCTTTCACAACATGAGT
>CM053625.1:136268012-136293581 GCA_028646595.1 Phalanger gymnotis | reverse complement strand
AAGGGAGGGCAGATGGGGGAGGAGATAATCAAAAGCAAACACTTTTGAAAAGGGACAGAGTCAAGGGAGAAATTGAATAAAGGGGGACAGGATAGGATAGAGGGAAATATAGTTAGTCTTTCACAACATGAGTATTGTGGAAGGGTTTTGCATAATGATACATGTGTGGCCTATGTTGAATTGCTTGCCTTCTTAGGGAGGGTGGGTGGGAAGGGAAGAGGGGAGAGAATTTGGAATTCAAAGTTTTAAAAGCAGATGCTCAAAAAAAAAAAGTTGTTTTCCATGCAACTTAGAATAAGATATATAGGGAATGGGGCATAGAAATCTATCCTACCCTACAAGAAAGTAAGGGTAAAGGGATGGAGGGAGTGGGGTGACAGGAGGGAGGGCTGACTGAGGAATGGGGCAATCAGAATATATGCCATCTTGGAGTGGGGGGGGAAGGGTAGAAATGGGGAGAAAATTTGTAACTCAAAATCTTGTGGAAATCAATGTTGAAAACTAAAATATTAAATAATAAAATAATTGTTGTGTTTTGTTTTGTTTTTAAAAAAGTAGCATGGTTAACCTGGAAAACAGATCAAGGAGAAAGAATTGACAATTATTAGACTACCTGAAATTCATGATCAAAAAAGAGCCTACAAATTACATTTTAAAAAATTAGAAAAGAAAACTGCCCAGATATCTTAGAACCAGAGAGTAAAATAGAAATTGAAATAATCCACTGGTCACTTATTGAAAGAAATACCAAAATGAAAACTGGGAAATATTAAAGTCAAAATCCAGAATTTCCAGGTCAAAAAAAAAATATTGTAAGCAACTAGAAAGAAATAGTTCAAATACCACAGAGACACAATCAGGATTCACAAGATTTAGCAACTACCATTGTAAAGGAGTGTAGGGCTTAGAATATGATTTTCTGGGAGGTAATGGTGCTAGGATTACAATTAAAAAAAACTAAGTATAATCTGGGAGCTGGTTCGGGGGTCAGGTGAGGGATGGGTGTTTAATGAAATGAAGGACTTGCAAGAATTTCCAACAAAAAGACCAGTGCTGAATAGAAAATTTGACATTCAAACACAAGACTCAAGAAAAGCATAAAGAGGCAAATATGAGTGAGAAATCATAAGAGATTTAACAAGGTTAAACTGTTCACATTCCCATATGGGAAAATGATACATGCAACCCCTGAGAACATTATCATGATTAGGGCAGTTAAAGGTGTCTATTAGGGGCAGCTAGGTGACACAGTGAGTGGCACAGGCCCTGGAGTTAGGAGGACCTGAGTTGAAATCCAGCCTCAGACACTTGACACACTAGCTATATGACCTTGGGCAAGTCACTTAACCTCAATTGCTCTGCCTTCCCCCCTCAAAAAAAAAGAAGGTGTTTATTAGATAGAAAGCATGGGTGTGTCTATAATATTGGGATGATTTCAAAAGGAAAATGGAAGAGTGAGAAAGGGATGAACTGGGAGGATGGAGAAGATTAATAGGGAAAATTATCTCACATAAGAGGCACACAAAGAAGAGTTTTTACAATGGAAGAGATAATGGGGGTGAGCAATGCTTGAATCTCATTCTCATCTGAACTGGTTCAAGGACATAAAAAAAACACACACACACTCCCCCCCCAAGATCCACACACCCACACATAGTTGGGTTGAAAATTTCTTCTTACCCAGCAGGGAAGGAGGAAGGGAAGGGGTGCAACAACAATTTGGCTTGCCACTACTGTGGCTGTGTAAGACCAACAACACCAGCAGACAGGAGGGCTGCCAGCACAAGTTCTTCTATCTGCTTTTCTAAGGAAATCAACTTTAAGGGGTTAACAATCTCAGTCTAATCAAACATACATACAAATCACTTACTTCAGGAGAAAAAGCCAGCACCTTGAACTTCAGAGCAAATACAAACAGCAATTACAAACATACATTATATAAACAGAGCAAATAAACATGAATCAACAGACAGATTTCTGTCTGACAAAATCACAATATACAGTTACCAAAGAAGCACCAATATCTGGGTTTTCAAGCAGGGGTGGGGGGTGGGGCAAGGTTCCAGTGGCTACCCAGAGTCTCCACGTCAACACTCTTCCAGTGAGTGGGAGTCCCAAACAAAAATGCTAACCTCTGAGTTTATATACATTTCTTAGAGCCTGGAAGGCTTCATACCTAATCAGCAAAAGGGTGTGGGCCTAGGGCTTTTCACCTAACAAGACTTAATCAAAGGCACTTGATTACTTTAGCATTCTAAAAGAGGAAACAGCAAAAAAAAAAAAAAAGGCCCACCTAAATTACCAATACAAGGGGCTAAGAGAAAAAAAGTGGTGATAAGAAAGAAGGCAGATTAAGGAAGACAGTGATCAGAAGCAAAAGGGGGTAGAGAGGCAATGTAGAAAAAAAAGAAATATACTGGAAGGAAAGAGGGAAGCCAGCCTAAAATTAAGCACACATAAAAAATAGACAGCTGACTATATTTATAATAAAGAGCTCCTATGATCTAAATTATCCTAAAGGAAACTATTCAAGGGAGGATTGAGTTCCACAAGGTTCTTTCCAAGCTGTTAGGCTGTATGTTACTGCACATAACTTGAGATTCCTTTTAGCCAAATTGATAGGCCTCCTGGAACTAAAAACCCATGAGATATACAGAAGAATATTTTCAAAGAATCAAAGAATTCCAGAGTGAAACCTATACCTGAAAAATAATCCCCACTACAACACACCTATCAGGCCATCTTGTCTTTAAAAACCTCCAATGAAGGAAATGCCGCTACCTTCTGGGGTATCCCATTTCACTTTTTGTTAGGGCTAGTTGTTAGGAAGATCTTCTTTATTTCAAGCCTAAATTACCTCTTTGCATCTCTACCTTTGTCTCCTGGTTCCAATGCAACAAACATTTATTAAATGTTTATTAAATGATTTTGCTTATTAATTTATTAAATGATTAATATGTGCAAGGCATTGCACTAACCAATGAGATACTATGACAAAAATGAAAAACATTAGGGCCAAACAGAACAAGCTATGAGTAATTATTCTTCCACATGCCAGTTTTTCAGTACTTAAAGAGAGCTATCACATCTTCTTCATCCCCTCCCCCAAATTCTCCAAGACAAATATCCCAGTTCCTACAGTTCATTCTCATATGGTATAAACTCAAAAGCTTTTCCGCACTCTAGTGGCCTCCCTTAGGACATCCTTCAGTTTATCAATTCCCTTTCTAAGCTGTTGTTTCCAGGACTCTCTCTCAATATATTCTAAAATTGTTTTTTTGGCTGCCATATCACAGTATTGACTTGTATTGCATTTATGGTACACTAAAGAATTCCTCAAATTTTCAAGAGTTGTCTCACTACACCTCCTCCATTTTATTCTTGTGAGGTCAATTTTTTTAACTGAAGCATTACACTTTACATTTATTCCCATTAAATTTCATCTTATTAGCTTTGGCCCAATGTTATAGGCTGTGAAGATTATTTTTAATCCTGTAAATTTCTATATTAGCCATTCTTCCTTGATTTGGGTCATCTTCAAATTTGATAAGGATTCCATTTCTGCTTTCACCCAAGTTATTGACAAAAATGTGCTATTTGGTCCTGTGCTATTGAACAGACAAGCACAAATCCTTGGAGCTTCCACACTATAGACTTCCTGCCAGGATAACACAGAAACATCAATGACTACTCTGAGTTTGGCTGTTCATCCAATTTTGAATTATCTTATAGGCTACATGTCTTCATCCTTTCAAAAAGAATAGCATAAGATACTTTGTCAAAGCCTCGATAAAATCTAGGTAGAGTACGCAGCATTTCCTTGAGTTTAGTAACCCTATCAAAAAAGAAAAGAAAATCAACTCTGGCACAGTCTTTTTTTAATCCAGACTTTCCAGCTCTTTTGGATAGCTATTTCCTTTTTTAGATGTTCATTAGTCACTTCTTTAATAATGCATTCTAGAATTTTGTCAGAAAATGAAGTGAAGCTCATCAGCCTATAGTTTGCAGATTATTTTTTCTTAGGATGGGCCATAAGAATGGAACTAAAAATGGTTTTTCATTGGCTTTTTCAGAATCTATTAAAATAAAAGAGTATAAGAGCAGTACATTAACTTCAAGGTACCCAAGGGAATCTTTTGACAGTGTCTAAACTGCCAAGGAAGAGATCCAGATTGATAATTCATCATTGTAGACACAGTAACAGTGGCAAGCTAGGGTCAATAGTAATACACAGCTAGGATCTGGTATGGGGATTACCCAGAGGTGATGCAAGTAGAGAGCAATAAAGCTTGACTTCCAAGTTGAAGGAGAATTACTTCAGTAAATCAAGCCTAGGCCCAGGTGAAACAAAAATCCTTCACTCACTGCTGGCATAGGTGAATGATAACAGAACTTTGATCTAAGTTCATACCAATGTTGCAGAAAATCTTGAAATCTTGCCTAGATCACAGGTTCATAAATTTAGAGCTAGAAGGGACCTTATAGGATATTGAGTCCAGCTCCCCTGTTTTGCAGATAAGGAAACTGAGGCAGAGAACAATTTCCCCAGGCCACACAGTTAATGAGTGTCTTAAGCTGGATTTGTACCCAAATCTTTCTGATTCTACTCTACTCAAGTCGTTGATAATGAGCATTTTTAGTAAAGGAAAAAGATGCTAAGTTGCTTCAAGCTCATGTATAACATTTCTGCCTCTGTAATTGGCTTTAAGACTACAGTTCATAATGCAAAAGTAAACTGCAAAGACATTTGGAGGGCACACTAGTCAGGTTTGGGGGATTCCTTGACTAGAAATGAAGTTGCACATTTCAAGTTGACTACTAGGATTATTGGGTGAAAGCTATTAGTGAAACTTATTCACAGAGGAAAGGTTCAAGATAGGTGTACTTTCCACCTCACTGAAATCCCTGGATCCCCATTTTTTTCAAATTTGGGGAATGGAAGTTGCAGATATAGGGGGCTGATTCCAGACAACCAGTAGTTTGCTAGACAGTTAATTGGTTCTGGCTGATAAGCGGATATCGGGTGTCTGAAGTTCTATAGTAGGGTGGACAACTGGACTTGGATACCCCAATCCAGGTGGAGCCAACTCCAGCTACCTTTCTGAATAAGCCAAGTATGAGTTTTATCATCATCTAGGGTTTTGTTCATTTTGTCTTACTCTGTGTGTATATTGTTCTGAGTTCTTTCTTTGCTCTATGGGTTCACAGAAGTATTCATGATTCGCTGAATCTTTGTCATCAATTATATTACCATATAATAATCTACTACAAAAATATGCCATAGTTTGCTCAGCCCCTCTTAATCATTGGGCAAACATTTTGTTTCCAGGTTTTTGATACCACAAATAATGTAGCTGTGTGTATAGTTACGCATATTTGGTTCTTTTCTTGATGTCAGTAACTTCCTTGGGGTAAGATTACATTAGTGCAATCTCCAGATTCAAGGAAAAAAAATTTGGCAAATCCTTCTGCTTTATTCCAAATTGGCTTCCAGAATGTTTGAAACATGTCATGACTCTGGCTAGCGGTGAATTAGCATCTGTCTTTTCACGGTTCCTCCTATGACAAATTTACTTGACTAAGCTAAACATAGGGGTTAGTATCCTACCTTTGGAGGCAGAGACTGGGAAGGGAAAAACCATTTACTAATTCCTTACTCTATGCCATGCATTGTGCTATGCACTTAACAAATATCATCTAATTTGATCCTTACAAAAACTGAGGTTTTTTAATTGTGCTACAATTATCTCCATTTTACAGATGAGGAAACTTGAGGCAAAAGTTAGGTGACTTTCCCAAAGTATACAAGGTTACACAACTAGGAAATGCCTGAGTCTGGATTTGAATTCAGATCTTCCTAACTGCCAGACCGTGGACTCTACATACTGGTGCCAACTAGCTGCCAGTAAACTGTACTGTACTATTAGTTGCCTGTACTGATGAATATTTCCCAATTACTTTAGATGTCTCTAGGTATATACTCCTTTGGACAAAAGGGATAGTGAAAAAAAATTAGGCTTCATTAGAAAGAAGAAGGGACCTTCTTACCTGGAGCTATATTCCATGTAACTTTTTCAGTTCTAACTTAGCAGGAGCTGCACCTATAATTAGCAATTTAAAGAAGTCTTTACCCAAAGTCAGTGAAAAAATTTCTTTATTCCTGTGGAGTTCTACCTCACTCATAACCTATGAAATCAGCAAAGATGACAGAGAATTAGATAAATTTCTCATCATGATTGCTAGGAGATAAGTGCTTATTTACTACCTATGCTAGGAGAGAGGAGAGTGTGGCTGTTGGAAAGTGGGTGGTCAAAAAATATACAAAAGAAAATACTTAGAAAGTGCAAAAAATAAGTTAAAATATGCATCCTTTTAGAGGCAGAATGGTGTAATGGCTAGATCACCAGACTTGGAATACAAAAACCTGAGTTCAAATTCTGATTCATACTTACTGTGTGACCTGAGGGCTTCTGTGCCACCTGGCCCCTCCAATCTTGTTTCATTTATAAAATGAGGGAGTTGAAGACCACTAAGGTCTCTTGCAGACCCAATACATCCTTCCATTCAGTTAATAGGTAGTAAATTTCCAATGTGGAAAGTGACATATACTATCAGTCACAATCAGTGACTTTTGCACAGCCCTCCCTCAATTAAATCCAATTCACTTGCAAGTCATGACATCTCCTTCCTAATGTCATGGTCCTCTTTAAGAAATGAAGGACAAACAACAACAATTAGGTAGTTTTGCATAATTCCTTTTGGGGAATGCACATAGAGATTTTGGTGACAAGTGTCTTGTTTCAAAACAAATCAACAAAAATCTTTAAAATAAATGTAGCAAAAAAACCCCACTTCATCTTATTTTAAAAATACCTTTAATATTGTACTTGAGCTGTATGGACTTTTTAAAGATTATGAGAGCAAGTCATATATCTTTGCTGTAGCTTAAAACAAATCATTCGTGTAAACTTCATGACACATTTTAACCTGAAAAAAAGGCCAAGAATGAATCCATGACAATAAATGAATATCAAAAAGGCAAAGGAATATAAAATACGAACTGAGAACTTGCTAAGTATAGAATGAAAATTTGAAATTCTGTACATGATTTTTTAAAAATCCCATCTAGTAATTATGATATACGTCCTCTTCAGAAAAGCTCCTCTACTGGTACCCCCACATCAACTATTTGAGACAGACAAGGATCTAAGTGGTAATATTTCTATTTACTGATACAAAAAGAAGATATTAACCAACCAGTATTTGTTAAGCACCTATTATTTGCCAGGCACTGGCCTTGTTTGATGTCACAAGTGGTAGCCCTGAACTAAGACTTCAAGTAGAATTCCAGTCTTGGTGCACACTCACCACTCATGGCCAACTTTTTTCCCAACCTGACTGGTTGAGATTTCCAGTATCTAGTCAAACTAAAATAGAATTTTCTTCATGTCATTAAATATTGTAATAGAGCTGGGAGTTCTGTGGAGAAATTGGCTTTGTATAACTGGTTTTTTTTTTAATGGCATGATTGTTTCACTGACTTTTTTTTTTAAATGCTTCTCTCCTGAGGTACAGAATGAGGCATTTTCCAGAGTTTCAATACCATGCTTGCAGCATGTTTCCTTTGACTTTTGCTCATAAAAGACCCTACATGCAGTGATCATAACATATACAAGTTTTTGTTATTCTTATTAGACCCATATAGAAAACCTTTCCCAAACTTTACTTGGCAGAGCCAAGAATAGACCAGTATCTTGAATATTTTTATTTTTTTGATGGAACCATGCTTTTAACATAACACTTAATAAATAATTCTTCATAACTTAAGGAAATGAAAGTTTTTTTTTTAAGGACTTTTCTAGGTGTGATTTTGGCAGATTTGGAGAAAATTTTCTACAGATTTACTAGTTTGTAGAAGACATTTATTAATGAGTAATATTAGTATTATATACCTCCTCAGACCACTGGTCTTGATTCCAGCCCAGCCTTCAGTAATCATTTGAGGAAGCAATTTCTGTGAAGGGGCCAGTTACTCTCACCAACTGATAGTCAACTGCAACCTGCAGAGCAGGAAAGTCAGCACAGCTAAAGCACGTTAAGGGAGAGATAGGAGGCAGCAAGTTCCAGGCAAGTCAAATCACCACCACCACTTTAAGCACCATCGTTTCCCCTTGTACTCAAATAGACAGTCTAGGGCCTTGAACCCAAGAACTGTGCCCTGAGCTGACATCCCAGAAAGCAGCACCTGTGCAGATGGAGCCTGGCCATTGCAGGACCTTCAACCACAGCTACCAAAGACCCAGATAATTAAAGGTCTTATAACCAAAGCCCTTGGTGTCGTCAAATGATTCAGTATCAAAAACAGGCATGATTTATCAGTGGAAGTGCCAAATTAGAGGTATTGCTTTGCTGCAGTACCTTAAAGACCATGTGCCCTTTCCATCTGACTTGCAGCTAAAATCTTGTGTGGTCTTTCCTATTGGAATATGTGATTGTTGAGACCAGAGATTATCTTCCTTTTCTATTTGTACCGTTGGTGTTCAGCAGTGCTTTGCACACAGGAAACACGTAATGCTTCATTCAATATCCACTGGTAGTAGGCCAAAAATTCACTTGGAGAATATTTCAGGAAAAAACTACTATATTGACTAACACACTAAAGCACATTACTCATTTGTTAGATTCCTTTATTCACATTCTGATATTGTTTCATCTCTCATCAAAATGTCTGGATTTCTGTCGAAAGACCTATTATCACCTTTCAGTACCCAGGTTTGTAAAACTGGTGTCTTCCTCAACTCTTCATTCTCACCCCAGTATAAAATCAGTTGTCAATTCTTGTCCATATTCCTCAAATGTCACCTTTCCTCTCACACAATCACTACCTACATTCAGGACTTTTGTCACCTCTCACCTGAACCGCAAGAGCCTCATCTCCCTCTTATTCCACATCAAACCATCCTCCATCATAGGTTCCCACAGGGCACGATACCACCCCTGGGGGTTCTGGAACGATCCAGGGGGCAGGGAAGAGGGGTGTCGAATAAAAATAAGAGGGCTGTGGAAGCATAAAGTTTGAAAAACCATCCTTATGTGCTTCATCTGTTGTGTAACAGAATTAAAGTCATAGTGATTTTATTATTTTCCAAATAAACTCACAAAATGCAACTTGTAACTGATCAGTGGTCAAGTCCACCAACAGGTCTTAACAAGCAAGTGGTGGCAAGGGAGTGTGTTGTGCATTGTCAGGAAGTTCTGCATGCATTCTCAGGAATATGTGTAATGACTTGTTTACAATACAATGTTATAGTTACATTAGTTACATGACACAATACTGTGTCATCAAAATTTCAATGCAGGAAAAACACAAATTTACAATAAATTATTAAATTTAAGATGCATCATTTAAAAAAAATTTATATATATTTTTTTAAATGACATGAATTTTTAAAAAATGTTAAAGGACTAAAGAGTAGATTTCCAGGGGGGCCCTGAGTAATTTTTTTTAAAGGGGGTAGTAAGCCAAGTAAGCTTGGGAACCTCTGCTCTATACAGACACTAAAGTGATATTCCTAAAATGCAAATATGGCTATGTCATCCTGTACTCAAACTCCAATAGCCTTCCTTGATAAGATTACGTAGATTTCTTAGATGCCAGACTCTAGGAGCTAAACACGGGGGACACATGGAAAGACAAAAACAGTCCCTCCCCTCAAGGATAAGTACTTAATAAGAGTTGGTTTATTACTTGGATTCACAGTAAATATTGTGAATTCTGTGGACCACCATTTTATTATGATTTTCTTTTTAAAGTTTAAACATACAGAATAAGCAAAAGAAAATGCATTAATTTCTCCAAAGTCCTCATGCTTTACAACTTCTCTACCAAGCAGTTGAGACAGGCACTTACGATGATTACCCAGGAAAAATCTATCAAAAAAGAGTTAAGAACTACTGACATACAAAGGAATATTTCTTGAAATAAGGATACCACTAATTAGCTCTGGGATTTGAATTTTAAAATATTATCCCACTCAAGGGGAAAAAATGAAATGACATCAAACTTGCTAAATACGTATTGTTTATTATTAAGGCTTGTATTCTCCTAGAGGAAAAAAGATAATCTGATGTCCATTACTCCATACAGGCAGTAATAGTTTAGACACGAGAGTTATACGTACTAAATACAAGTATAAATGATACAGTTTAAACTTTAAATCAGAGGATCTTTTGGAGTAAATAGTTTTCAGAAGATAGTTGTTTTCTTATAAAGATCCTCTACAATAAACACGTGCAGATTCAGTGGGCTAGAGCAACAGGCATGAGCACCATTTTCATGCTTAATTCCAATTCCATTTGGTGTTGAGTTCTTCCATGGTTCCCTCATTCCACAAAAACATGACAGCAAATTGAGTTTTTAAAAGTTTTTCTTTTACTCATCCAACAGAAAAAAAATTAGACATATACACTGTCAAATTTAAACATCTGAGGCATAATCCATCATACTTTCCATCCTATTAGTTCCTACAGTAAAGCTCAGCATTATTGGTATAAAAACTTAAAACAGCATTAGGAGTCTTGAGTAAGGAATAAGGGGAAAAATTAAAAATGTCTGCAATAAACTAAGAACACCTGAAAGCTGAACCAGGTTTAAAACATATTTTCAAAAACCCTGAAATGTTGATAGTATCAGATCATTATTATTATTATTAAGCTATATAAACAATAAAGCAATTATGGCTGTGAGAAAGTAATATTCTCTGCAGGATATGGTATAACAAATGAACTCGAAAGCTCTGCTTAACAGAACTTGAAAGGGATTCTTTTGTTTGTGTTAAAGAAATCTAAATTTTCCACAGCATGTGAAAACTTAAAATTTAATTTTTCCCCATTTAGTAAAAAATGAAACTGACAATCCCGGCTTTTTAGAAGTATAATCACAGACAAAATAAATGGAATAACATTTGCAGAAAATGATCTGATTTACCTTTTGATTTCATATTTTTAAGATAAAGTATTTTAATAATGTTTTACACAACAAAACAATGCATGGTTTCTTATGTTTGCCATAAAACCGTAAAACGGGGAGAATATACGAAGGCTCATATTTATAGATATATAAAATTAATGTGAATATAAGAAAAAAACATAATTTGTGCCAAAACTTAAAAAAAAATTCTTTGGGAAGCATTAGGCCTGTCTTTTTTGTTTTTTAAGGATGCTTATCTTATAGTTTATTAGGTCAGTCTGATTAATAGCTGACTTAAAACAAATACAACTTTATTAATGGGTTCTAGAGCATTGTACATAGAAAAAATACAAATTAATACAGATCCAACTGGGGAAAAAAAAATCTACAAAGTAATTAAAGATGAAACAACTTAATTTCCCCTGCATGAGAAGAAGATGCATTGGAGCTGAAAGCTTTAGTCAGTCCTGATGCCTAAATACAGCACCAGCATTTTTTAGTTTTCCATAGTTGAGTTTGTGAACAGTTCTAGTTTATCTTTATTCTTATTGCTTGTTTCGATTCTGCCGTTCCTATAAAAAAGAAAATAAGTGAAGGTTAAATATATTGAAACATTATATACTTCATAGGGACATTAAAAAGCTAAAATACAAAATTTACCCACCATGACAAAATTTACCTACCATATTACTGGAATTTTTACCCTTTACATGCCTAAAACTACAGATTCCCAATATGTCAAGCTATAAGTTGTATTTAAAGACCCAAGCCAAAATTAGTGACACTGGTCAAATCAGGTTAGTTTTGTAGTTAAACTAAACTGTTTCCTCTTTAAAAAATCAGTCTGGACCCATCAAAACCTTTTTCTGCAAGCAGAAATATTTAATATTTATGGTTAACAGGGTTATTTGCTTAAGTGATCAAGCTTTTCTTAACCTGAATTATCTGATTAAATATGAATGACATTTTGCATGAGAAAAATGCTAATATTATTTGTACCTAGAAGAGCTGCTAACACTAAAGAGAAAATGCCATTGCTTCCATTCAACTATTCCTTTATGTATTATATTCACTCACACTTTATTCAGTTTACTTGCATTACAAAGAGAATGCCAATTTATATTCTCTTTCAAACAACTTCATTTTATTGCTAAAGTATAACCAACTAGTTCTGGAATTGTCTAGAAACAATCCTTAATTTTTTTCTTGGCATGTTCAGCACAGCATTTAAGTACTGAGGCAAAAATCCAATTCTAAAAAGAAATTATTTAATTTATGACTACTCAGAAAAAATAGCTCTTGTACACTTCCATTTCCAAGAATAAAACTGCTAATCATGTTGTATACAAAAGCACTACACTAATAGTATAAAACCCTGAGCCTTTATTTCCTACCCCAAAATATACCCAAGAAAGCCCCAAAACCTAAGATTGCTAAAGTATAATTTAAACATACTAAAGTCTTCTGTTAATTTCAGTTACTTACATTATACATGCAAAATATGGCACCATATAAATAGCATTTTACTGAAAATGTTCTTTATTCTGCCTTATCTGGAGTTTTATACTGGGATAAATAACAGCCCACATAACTAGGAAGGTTTTAATTTCCTCTAACTTCACCTCTTTAGAAAAATTAACCAAGTCTAGACCATAAGAGCAAAATAATGATGTTTTATTTAACTCTACAACATGCACTATATTCCTCTGAGAAATGAAGTCATTTCTTCCTATGAGAATGATGGCTCCTCTCAAAGCAAACAGTTCCTCTTTCTCCCTTACCATTATTAATAACCTTCATGCTTGTAATACATAGCTTTCCTTTTTTGCAATATAATGCCTCACTCAATTTTCTGACTTAATATATCTCTCGTTCATTTGGTACAAATAATCAACAAAAAAAAATCATTATCCAGTAAGCAGTTAAGTATTATCTCTTCTATATAAGTAAAATGGTAACAAAAGAAGGTAGATTCAACCTTACTACTTAAATGCTCAACAATGAACATTTCAGCAACTGCTTACTCTTAATTTACTTTCTCTTGCCTTTCTCCAGTTTTCAGTTATAAAGTTGTTATTCTGACATTGCAGCCTTCTTATTTATATGGAGAAGATCCAATATGCTCTCAACTGGTTCATGTCAGTAGTACCTATGATTGGTACCTGAGTTTGAAATGAAGACGAGGAATTTTTTGGTTCAATCTTATACTTAAATTGAACATTCAAGTTTTCAATAATCGAAATACATTATGACTGAAGAACTGCAAGAGTCATTTATTGCTTGTCCATAGTTATTTTGTCAAATCTAGTACCTAGTAGCTTTACTAAGGAATTAGAGGTAATTCCAAAGTTGAATTTCTTCACGTTATAGCATTAGGGCTGAACAGCTTTATGAAAGTTTAGAGTATCTTTAAAATTATTTTCACTATACCATATTTTATGAATTGTGTCCATCAAACACTGGTACAAGTCTATAAAAGTTGATAGTTTAAAGTTGAAATTTTTGAAATTTGTTTTACATGTATTAGCACAAAATTTTAATTTTAACATAAAACAAAAACCCAAATGCATAGGTAGCTTCATATACCATTTAAATTTACTAAGTAAGACTAAATTAAAATTATACCAAAATTTTACAACCAGGATAAGAATTATTTTTCCCTGTCTCAATTATTTCATTTCTGTTCACTCCATATTTAAGAATGTAGTATTTACCGGAAATCCATAGAAATAAAATTTTGGAAAACCAAATTTAAATACAACATGAAAACATATTAAACTTTCAGTTTTTAATTAAATCTTTAAACTGGTATTGTCCTGTTACCTAAAATATACATATAGTCTCTTAACTTCCAACATGCATTTTAAGAAGTTCAAAAGATATTTATATCATGTGGTAAAACTGCTGAATGTTTCTGAGATGAAAAACGTTTTAAGCTTTCTGATAATATTAACAAGTTTTTTAAAAACATACTTATTAGTCAATTCTTATTTATTTGTTCTAACAAGGCAGTGGAACAGATAAGGTGGGGGTGGACAGCAAGATTAGATTTGCCTTAATGATTGTGCTTAATTAGAATAATACCAAAATTGGTTTGCATTTTCTGATACACTGCAAGGGAAGCAACTAGAAGAAAGAAGTACTGCCAACTTCTGCACTAAGGAAGGAGACAGGTCATTAAAATAAAATAAAGCCTGACCTCATGCATTTTTCAGGTTTAACAAAAATTATATATAATAACATTTACTAGATGCTTAACCCATGGGCAAGTCATTGAACTTCTCTGAGACTCAGTGAAAAGGCTTTGTAACTTTAAAAGACTAAATAAGAGTTAAAGCATGATTACTACTTTCATACTAAGCATACTACATATATACACATACATATACATGTATATACGTGTGTATACGTGAGGTGTGTATTTGTGTGTGTGTCTGTGTGTACAGAACCTTTGATCTCAAAAGCTAGAAGAGTTAAAAGAATTTAAGTAATTTCATTAGACTTCACATCTCTAGAAGGTTAGAAAAAGTAAGGGTATTAGCAGAGCCATTTCAGAGAAGTAAACTAAGATACAGCTATTAAATGACTTAGCCAAAGTCATGCATACTGTAATGAAACAAAGCTTTACAAAGCTTACATAGAATGTAAGTATTTTATATAGATAGGTCTCTCCCAGCTCCCATTTTCTTTCATAAAATTATATAATGAGAGCTCCTTTCCTTCAATTAGAAAATTATAATAAAATAGATATATTAAGAGTCAAAAGTCTCCTGATCTGAGCATCACCTAGGAACAATACCATCTTTTTATGATACGAATGTCAGCTATTGAAGTTGAAAGGGACTATAGAGGTCATCTAAGTTCAACCCCTTCAAGCTACCCCTTACTTCAAATGGAATACCGATAGGAAGTTATTATTATTAAATAAAACTACAAATAGTTTTATTTTAAAAGTTGTCTCTTTTACATCATTTCCCTATAATACACACAAACACACCGTGCAAGTACTCAAAAACTCAGATGTTAAAAAAAAGCAAACTGTCAAATTTATTTAACTTGTACATAAATAAGTATTTTCTTAAAATAAAAACTTAAGAATGTGTTATCCTCGATGTCAGGAATAGCTTGATCTAATAGGACTTCCCTTAGTAGACTGCCCATACCTGAAAAATTAAGCCTGAAGATTGGAGACAATCACACATGAATGACTATACTACATCACCAGCATGTCACTTTGCTTGCTCATGGCCCCCAGCTTTGATCATCCATGCAGTCTTATCCTAAAAATTATTCAAACATATTAAAGCTATTTTGCATAGCACAATCACTTTAGTCATTTAATCCCATGTTTCCCTTATAACAATGGAAATGAGTTAGATTAAAAGACAGATGGACAAATGAAAGTTCTTAATTGATGAATGGAGTAGAGAAGTGTTGAAATGACTACTGTTCAAATTAGAACATTAGAAAAAGTAAAGGCCACATGAAGTCAAATTGCCATTCGAATCTATATTCCATTCCAAAATTTTGCAAGAAAAAATGAAATAGTTTAAATAAATGTGATTAGCCTAGGAATGGAGAAATGAGAGTGGCTTGTTACTCATGAGCAAGTCTATTTATGGCAATAGATAGTAAATAGTCAAATTTAATTTTTCTATCTTAAATCTTCATCTGCTTTGACATGGATAAAAGAAAAGCACCATATTCCAGCCCCCCCACTTATTCCCAACACCAAGAAAACCTCAAATTATAATCAAAAACCTTAAAAGCAAAGCACATTATCACTTTTCTCAACAATCAGAATAAGACAGCTAAAAATCCAAACTGAAAATTACTTAGTTCATAAATTAACGTCTTGTGAAAATGTCTAGCAAATCCCTAGAAGGTGAAAGTTCTCCACAAAACTTAAGCACGTAAGGTAGCACTGATGCTACCTTATGCTGGTTTTTTTTTTTCTGTTTGTACTATTTGTACTAGAAGAGCCTCTGAGGTTAACTACTGAATTTCTATGATTATTAAACCAAAGAAAACCATCAGGTCTCCCTAAGTTTGCCATTACAATACCTGACATTTCATTGACTTTTCTATTTTCATGACTTGTACTTTAATACTTCAAGGATCTGCAATTTCATTGGTGTGGATATGCCCTCCACTGATTCAGATCACAACTACTCTTTAACTTAGATGGTATGAGTTGCTGTGGCAAAAAAAAAAAAAAATTCAACCTTTGGCCAACCTGGTGATTTTCATGATTATAGTGCTCAAATTTGGATTACTCATACCAACAATTACATAGTCATTCCCATTTCTATCCTTCTCCCCTTTTTAGACGGCATATTTATCTTTTCTGAAAACTAAGAAATCAAATACGAATTTACCTTGCGCACTACTTCTTCTTCTTCTTGGCGCTTTTCATAATGAGAAAAATCATCAAAGATGGAGGTTGTGTGCTTGTAAGTGGAAATAATTTTAAGCACTTGTTTAGCTTTTTCTAAGGGTACCTCCTGTGTGTCACGGGAGTTTGTAACTGGTTTGTTGTCATTATTCTCCAGCCTGATGTGTCGAAGTTGGTTGTTGGGCACATCCTTGACAAAGATCCACTTGACATCAAATTTCCCCTTCCATTTGTCCTGGGACCAGACACCAGCACTAGTGCCATAGTCCACAGGTGACTTCATCTCTGCTACTCCACAAAAATGTCCACTACCATTGACACTGAAGAGCAAATAGACAGGACCCTTACTGTTCATAGAGCGGAAAGCACTGTCCAAACGTTTGTTTCCATGTTCTGTGCTACACCAAATGGAGTATTTAATGGAACGATGAATATCATCCTCAGAATAGCTCTTTATTATGAACACTCGTCCATTTTTAAGGTTCCAATCAAATTCTTTAGGATTATAACTATGGGCAGCTTTCAGTTTTTCAAGGACAGGGTGTGATTCTCCACTTGGAACAGAATTAGTTTGGGCATTTCCAGTAGAGTTGCTATCGCTACTGGTTCCTCCACTTTGTCCAAAAGCTGCATTTCGGTTTCGAGGGGCTACCCAACGGTTTGGGGGTGGTTGCTGAGGGTTTTGATATTGTGTCTGGGCCAAAGGAGGAGGCTGAGTTGGAATAGGCTGAACAATCTGTTGCTGTGGCTGTGGGAGAGACTGAGGTGATGGAATCTGTTGGGGAGCAGGAGCCTTGCTCACAGGCCCCTTATTATCCCAAGTACCAATGTCCATATTATGTTTTATAGGTGGTGGAGGTAAAGCACCTCCAATTATAGGTCCACTTTTTGTTTTCATTTTAGGTTGTGGTTTTGCAGGTTTGCTGGCAATGGCAGCCCAAGATGTTGGTTTTGAAACTGGTAAGTTTACACTTGATCCACCATTACCAGAAAGAGCACCAGTCATTACAGCACTGTTAACAGATCCTACCGTCTTAACTGCAGATGTTGTCACATCTCCACCAATCTTAAGTCCAACCATTCCCTGCTCAATGCTATTCATTCCAGGTGCTTTATTTAAAGTGTCATTATGAAATCCTGTCTGTCCATCAACAATAGTACCACCCAAAGAACTGGGTGGGTAACTATAACTGCTTCCATAAGCTGAACTTTGAGTCTGTTGTCCTTGGGATCCACTTGTTCCCCATGCTGAAAATGCAGGGTTTTCTGGGAAAAAATTAAACCTGTGTTGATAGATATTGTTTCCCAGACCCCCAGGTTGTCCAAAAACAGCATCATGCATGAAATGATGGTCGCCATTACTAAGCTGTCCATAGGTGGTGAGATATGGAATAGGCGGATCACCACCAGTAGACCATGGTGCTTCACTGAGTGAGTAAGGAAATCCAATAGATGGTGGATAGTAACTGGAAAGGTAGGGATCAGTCATTGAGGGATAGCTATTATTCTGTTAAAGAAAATCAAAATTATTTTTAGAGTTAGGTCTGTATTTATAAAAATATAAATAACTTATTAAAATTATGTGATTAATTTTCCTTTTTAGAGTGCTATACTTTGTTTAAACCACAGATCAACTAGAGCTTCATGCTGGGTAAGGTTACTAATTTATTATCAAAATAGCTATCAATGGCATATTAAAATCTAAAGGCTTAATTAAGAATGACGTAAGGTTTTTAAGGCAAATGGAGAATTCAAACATTTCAGATCAGACTCAAAGTACAAAGCAATTTCATTTATGACTATCTGAATTTAAATAAAAAGTGACAATTATACTAAAAAGTAATTCCTTACTCTAAAATTAAATATTAAAAATTATAGAGTTCATCTGATTACATCACAATTGACTTAACACACTTCATCTCTGGGGCTAATTTCCTTTCTATTCTTAACTTTCAAAGATGGAGCCAGGGCCAGAACTATATCTTTCTGTACTCCTTAACAGTGAAATTTACAGAACTCATTATTCCACAGGGAGGACACACTTAGAGGGCAAATAGCTCAAAAAAGGAGTCAGGTACATTCATGATGGATTTCTTATGCTTTATTAATGGAAATTAATTTAGGCTACTTTGAGGGCATCTTTATACCTAAAAATCAACAAGGAAGACAATTATACTTTTTATGTCACTTGATTACACTATCAGAGGAAGAACAGTGAATTGGATGGCAATACAACATAGTGGGATGAACACTGGCTTTGGATTATTTTGGTTTGAGTCTTAGTTCTGAAATTTAATAGGCATATGATCACAGCATTAAGTAAACTGGACATAATATAGCTCTTCAGTAAAATTTTTATTGTTTTGTAGAAGAAATAGAAGGTAAATTTCTGTTATGCCAGACTACTAGGCCAAGTTTCTGCGGTCAGCAGACTACCGTAGTACCTCATTCTGTTATCACCTCTCCCCTCTTTCCTTCTAAATCCAAGGAAGAAAGAAGACAGCAGATACCCAATTCTGAGAGTTCTGAGAGACTTTATAACATTGATCATACTCATTTTATTAACTCTCATCTCTCCAAGTAGATCAGCCTTCCAGAAATGCTTACTCTGAGAAATTTTAAAGGAGCTATCTAGAACATAAGTCTTTTTAAGGCACTAAAATCTGATACTATGACCACATCCCTTCTTCCCATCCAAACCACTATTAATAGCTAATATTTATATAGCACTACGTGCCAAGCACTGTGCTATAATGTTTTACAATTATTATCTCATTCGGTGCTTACAACAACTCTGGGAGGTAGATGCCATTATGATCCCCATTTTACAGATGAGGAAACTGAGGTAAACAAGTAAAGTGAATTGCCCAGAATCACTGAGCTAGTAAGTGTTTGAGGTTGCATTTGAACTCAGATCTTCCTGACTCCAGGTCCAGCACACCCAGCACTCTATCCAATGCACCACCTGGCTGCCTACCAAAACCATTCTGGTATTGGTAGTGGCCTTAAGCAATCATATTAGTGGAAGGTTGTGGTCATAAGGCGGAAACCTCCATTCTGCCTTCATGCTGGGTTTAGAAATTCTGGCTTATCATAAATGGAAAATATATTTCCTTTCTTTTTCAATTTGTCACGAATGAGTATTTGTACCAATTTTTCTTCATTTAAGAAGTAGGAGATTATGGAGATGGAATGCTACATATGTTATCAGACTAAAGTCAGTGACTGGTTTTTCTGAATTTAAAAACAATCTTTGCAATAATTTAAAGGTGGGGTGAGATGGGAAGGGAATAGTGCGTATATCCAAATGAATGTAAATGCAAAAACAAAAGGCATCAATGTTTTTGTTTTTTTTAATTCTGCTTCTTCTCAAGCCCATCTCTTTTACCAACTTTCTCATTCCTAGCCATTACCCAACAAGCAAACTAGAATTTTACTTGACAAGAGCCCAAGAGCAGATTTATTCTTTCACTATAAGGCTCTCCACAGTCCTCCCAGAAAACCTAAGATGACCAAGGTCACCCTCTTTCTATTAAAAACATCTCCTTAGATTCTTATTATGGCCTGTTCTTTCAAGATAAAATTCTCTTCCATATATCAAATTAATCCATGATTAAGATGTAAAACATCAATACAATGCACTGATGAATATTCATATATGGAGAGAAGGATGGCAAAATAGAATCCCAAGGTTCTTCTGTCAAAAAGAAAAAAGAAGATATAGAATAGATGGTCTCCTATATTCTTTTTTAATTCTAAGTCCTATATTCCTAATTGGAGGCTATTTTAAAAATTTGATGACTGTAATAAACTGTGACAAGCCTGGAAGAGTTAAGGTAGTCTGTAGCAATAGCAAAGATTGAACACCTTAGAAGCAAAGAGAAGAGGGTGACAAAACTAAAACCCTCAGAAGTAATGGTTGCTTCTGACAACATTTAGGTCTTGACTGAACTGCAAATCAAAACCAAGTATATGTGTAAACACATATAAAATACCACAATGCACCAAAGTTACTTTTATCATAATCACTAAGTTGATATGATTGAAATTTCTCTCTCGAAGAGAAACACACACACACACACACACACCTCTCTCCACCTCAAACCATTAGGATGAAGTACAGAGTAAAAACCCCACCGATCAGTTAGGTTAGACCTGAAAAGTCTGTGTATCATTTATCACTCAGCAAAGGGCTTCTTCCAACCAAATTCCTTATCTGTCTTTATCACATTGTAAACCATCACTAAACTTCGTCTTCAGTAAATCTGAACTTCTAATATATTCCTGCTCAAGCAAAGTCCATAGATCAAGAATTGCTTAATCTCAGGGACATTCCTACACAGGGTTGGTAACCAACAGATCAACATAATAAAGGCAAGCCAAATGTGGACACACATACAGAACTGGAAGGACACAGGGACGGACAGACACACACACGGACGGACGGACACACACACGCGCGCACGAGCGCTTAGGTAGAATGTTAACTATCCCCTTCTCTCCTCACACATCCACCATCTTAGTATGGGTCTTCATCACAATGGACAAAGGCATTATTCTACTAATTAGTCTTCCTGCCTTAAGTCTTTTCCCCCACATAATCCATTCTCTACACAGCAGCCAAGGTGAATTTCCTGAGGTTCAAGCCTGACCACATCATTTTCCTAACCCAGTAAACTCTAATGCCTCCATATTGTAACTAGGATCAAATATAACTTTCTTTGTTCAGATTTCAAAATCCTTCACTGCATAAGCCCTAAACTACCTTTCCAACTCTATCATACAGTATTCCTAATGCCAGCCAAATTGGCCTTCTTGCTATTCCTTGCCCAAGATATTATATTCAATTGCCTGTCTTTTTGCCTTTGACTGGATGTCTGCCACACCTGGAATGCATTCTCTCATCTTACCTCATCTCTTAGTATCCTTTGTTTCTTTCAAAACGACTCAGGTGACACTTTCTACCCAAAATTTTTCCTGATTTCCTGAACTACTAATGTGACACCCCCAATTTATCTTACACTTATTCTGCATATATTCTTCCTATACAAAGAGCAAACTATAGGGAGAATACAGGTATGCTCCCACTTTAAATCAAATATACAAACCAACTGGAAGTGATTATTTATATTATGAGTCTTCTTTCACAAAGATTTCTCTGAAAGTTTAAGTAGCAAATTTCCCTAACATATTTAAGTTTCTTTATAAAGATTCAGTTTATATGACAGTTATCTTTTAATGAATCTGTACTATCTCCTGAACTAGGTTTTAATTTCCTAGTGGGCAGGAACTATATCTTCTATTTCTTTCTAACCCTTACATATTGAATGCTTCTTGATAGAGAGAGAGGTAAGAGAAAAGATTCCATTTACATGATTTTTTTCTTCTCTACTTTTTGTGTAGGTATTTACAATATTCAAGAAAGCTGAGATGCAGGTTTACTTAAAACTGCTGCTAACAAGAAACAATCACAGGTCTAAAGATGGAAGAGGCCTAAGAGATCACCTATTCAGATGAGGCCCAGAGAAGTCAAATAACTTGCCGAAGGCAAAAGCCATTGAGCAGAAGTAGGTAGGATTTGAACCCAGGTCTTCTAATTTCAAATCCAACAACTTTTCCACAAGAGGCTCTCATCAGTTCTTGGATTCCAAGATGCTATTTCTCTGTCCTCAAGGTCAGGGGGTCTCATTACCAACTTCAGCAAGAAACTCAAATACAAGTAGGAACAATGTAAAAATGGAGACCCCTCTCTTCCTTTATCCACCCACCACTCTTCTACACACACACACACACACACAGAGTCTCTAGTTCTACATACTACCTCTCCTCACACATACATAAACATAAATTTACTCACTGCTTTCCAGGATTGTGTAGGTCTACCACAAAAATAACATACAAAACACAACCCAGGAACCAATCTTGTGGCATTCCCTTTCATTCACATACACACTTAAAAACGCAAACTCATTCTCATTCTGTACTCACACACAGGTATCTAAGGAGTCTCTTTTCCCCTACTTTAGTTTATATGATTTCTGTTCCTTCCTGTCTATACACATTCAACATGCATACAAACACAGAGAGGATACACAAGATCATCTATAAAGTCTCTTCTGGCTCAAAATATTCTCTAATTCTGTTCCAAACTAAAAACTCCTTAACTTTTTTTTTTCATGAAACAAACAAATTAGCTCTGTACTTCCTAAATACATTAGACTGTAAATTTATTTCAGTTTTGGGTCAGAACCAAGATGGTGGCTGGAAAGCAGGGACTGGCCTAACACTCTCCCCCAGGATCCTCCAAACACCTATGAAAATAGCTGTGAACAAATTCCAGAACTGCAGAAACAACAAAATAGAAGAGGGAAGCAGGGCTCCAGCCCAGGACAGCCTGGATGGTGGGTGGGTAAGGTCTATCGCACCATGCTGGGAGCGGAGCACAGCCCAGCGTGAGCCACACCAGGACAGGCCAGACTGGAAGTCCACCTGGAGCAGGCCCTAGGGCCATGAATCAAGTGAGCTGTTCCAGTTACCAGACTTCTCAACCCACAAACACCAAAGACAACAGAGAAGGTTAGCGGGAAAAACTGCAGGAACAGAGTGAAAGGAGTTTGCAGTCAGCCACCTTGAGAAGATAGAAGTGGTAAAGCTGAGGCTGCTTCCACCTACACCTACAGTTGCTTCTGGTCCCAGGCCCACCTGGTGGGAGAAATTAAGTGACATATCAGAGCAGGAGTGCAGAGCCTGCTTAGATGTGAGTCACGGTCCGGGTTGGTGGTTCTTGGGGGAGGAGGAGCACTGGTGTGGCAGAGCTTGCTGTGCAGAAATAGCTCTGAAACCAACAGCACAGCCCCTCAAGCTTGGGACAAAGTACGCTATACTCTACAAGCAGTCATACTCTGACAAAAAACTCAAGGGTCATGTAGTTGGCTGGGAACATGATCAGGCAGCAAAAACAGACTCAGATTCAGACTCAGACTTTGGAATCCTTCTTTGGTGACAAAGAAGACCAAAACATACAGCCAGAAGAACTCAACAAAGTCAAAGAGCTGGGAACATGATCAGGCAGCAAAAACAGACTCAGATTCAGACTCGGACTTTGGAATCCTTCTTTGGTGACAAAGAAGACCAAATCATACAGCCAGAAGAACTCAACAAAGTCAAAGAGCCTACAACAAAACCCTCCAAGAAAAACATGAACTGGTCTCAGGCCATGGAAGAGCTCAAAAAGGATTTGGAAAAGCAAGTTAGAGAAGTAGAGGAAAAAAGGGGAAGAGAAATGAGAGTGATGTGGGAAAACTATGAAAGACAAGTCAACAACTTGCTAAAGGAGACCCAAAAAAAAGCTGAAGAAAACAAGACCTTAAAAAATAGACTAAGTCAAATGGCAAAAGAGCTCCAAAAAGCCAATGAGCAGAAGAATGCCTTGAAAGGCAGAATTAGCCAAATGGAAAAGGAGGTCCAAAAGAGCACTGAAGAAAATACCACCTTAAAAATTAGAATGAAGCAAGTGGAAGCTAGTGACTTTATGAGAAACCAAGAAATTAAAAACAGAACCAAAGGAATGAAAAATGAAGACAATGTGAAATATCTCATTGGAAAGACCACTGACCTGGAGAATAGATCCAGAAGACAGAATTTAAAAATTATTGAACTACCTGAAAGCCATGATCAAAAAAAGAGCCTAGACATCATCTTTCAAGAAATTATCAAGGAAAACTGCCCCCTGATATTCTAGAGCCACAGGGTAAAATAGAAATTGAAAGAATCCACTGATCACCTCCTCAAAAAGATCCCAAAAAGAAATCTCCTAGAAATATTGTCGACAAATTCCAGAGCTCCCAGATCAAGGAAAAAGTACTGCAAGCAGCCAGAAAGAAACAATTTGAGTATTGTGGAAACACAATCAGGATAATACAAGATCTAGCAGCTTCTACATTAAGGGATTGAAGGGCTTGGAATATGATATTCCAGAGGTCAAAGGAGCTAGGATTAAAATCAAGAATCACCTACCCTGCAAAACTGAGTATCATGCTCCAAGACAAAATATGGATTTTCAATGAAATAGAGGCTTTCCAGCTTTCTCAGTGAAAAGACCAGAGCTGAATAGAAAATCTGACTTTCAAACACAAGAATCAATAGAAGCATGAAAAGGTAAACAAGAAAGAGAAATCGTAAGGGACTTACTAAAGTTGAACTGCTTTGTTTACATTCCTACATGTTAAGATGACATGTATAATTCATGAGACCTCAATATCAGGGCAGCTGAAGAGAACACACACACACACACAAACAGGGCACAGGGTGAGTTGAATATGAAGGGATGATATCTAAAAAAATAAAATCGAATTAAGGGATGAGAGAAGAATATATTGAGAGAGGGAGAAAGGGAGATATAGAATGGGGTAAATCATCTCGCATAAAAGTAGCAAGAAAAAGCAATTCTGCTGGAAGGGAAGAGGGGGCAGGGGAGGGGGAATGATTGAATCTTGCTCTCATTGGATTTGACCTGAGGAGGGAATAACATACATACTCAGTTGGTTATCTTACCCCACATGAAAGGAGGAAGGAGTTAAAAAAGGGGGGACAATAGAAGGGAGGGAAGATAGGGGGAGGAGGTAATCAAAAACAAACACTTTCAAAAGCTGACTGGGTCAAGGGAGAAAACTGAATAAAGGGGGATAGGATAGGAATGAGCAAAATATCGTTAGTCTTTCACAACATGAGTATTGTGGAAGGGTTTTACATAATGATTATGCATGCGGCCTATGTTGAATTGCTTGCCTTCTTAGAGAGGGTAGGTGGGGAGGGAAGAGGGGAGAGAATTTGGAACTCAAAGTTTTAAAAGCAGATGTCCAAAAGAAAAGTTTTTACATGCAACTAGGAAATAAGATGCACAGGCAATGGGGCATAGAAATCTATTTTGCCCTACAAGAAAGTAAGGGAAAAGAGAATGGGGCGGGGAGTGGGGTGACAGAAGGGAGGGCTAACCAGGGAATGGAACAATTAAAATATATGCCATCTTGGAGGTGGGGGAGGGGCGATTAGAAATGAGGAGAAAATCTGTAATTCAAACTCTTGTGGAAATCAATGCTGAAAACTAAAATTATTAAATAAATAAAAATTTTTTTTATTAACATCTTTAGTTTTCAGCATTAATTTTCACATGCGTTTGAATTACAGATTTTTCTCCCCATTTCCA
>CM053625.1:136245790-136267512 GCA_028646595.1 Phalanger gymnotis | reverse complement strand
ACATTTGTGTTAGTCTATTTTTTAAGGTGTTATTTTCTTCAGTAGTTTTTTGGGTCTCCTTTAGCAAGCTATTGACTTGTTTCTCATGGTTTTCTTGCATCACTCTCATTTCTTGTCCCAATTTTTCCTCTACTTCTCTTACTTGCTTTTCCAAATCCTTTTTGAGCTCTTCCATGGCCTGAGACCAATTCATATTTTTCTTGGAGGCTTTTTATGTAGGCTCTTTGACTTTGTTGAGTTCTTCTGGCTGTATGTTTTGATCTTGTCATCAAAAAGAGAATTTAGAATTTGAGTTTGAGTCTGAGTTTGAGTCTAAGTTTGTTTTCACAGCCTGTTCATGTTTCCAGCCAACTACTTGACCCTTGAGCTTTTTGTCAGGGTATGACTGCTTGTAGAGTAGAGAGTACTTTGTCCCAAGCTTTAGGGTCCAAGCACTGCTGTTTTCTGAGCTACTTCTACTCTACTGTCACCCCAGGCTCTGTCACAGCAGTGTTCTTCCTCCCCTCAGGACTCCAAGCCAGATCCAAGCAGGGCACAGCAAGACAATCTGCCTCTGTGCCCACAAAGGGCTCCTTGCACTCCCACTCTGATCTGCTGCTAGACTCCTCCCACTGTGTGAGCTGGGGACTCAAGAAGCAGCTGACAGTGTGGCTCTGGAAGCAGCCTCAGGAGCTCCCTGTTGCTGTCACCACCATTGCTGCTGCACCACCTCTACCACCCCCAGGGATGGCCTGACCACTCTGAACTCCATCTTGCAGTTTCCCACTAACCTGCTCTTTGGTGTTTGTGGGTTGAAAAGTCTGGTAACTGCCATAGCTCAATGACTCATGGCCCTAAGGACTTTTCCAGCTGGCTGACTCCTTGTCTGGTCTGTCCTGGCATGGCTCTATTCCCAGCACTGTGCGATAGAGTCTTCCCAGTGACCATCCAGGCTCTCCTGGGCTGGAGACCTGTTTCCCTCTGCTATTTTGTGGGTTCTGCAGCTCTAGAATTTGTTCAGAGCCATTTTTTACAGGTATTTGGAGGGATTTGGGGGAGACCTTAAGCAAGTTCCTGCATTCCAGCTGCCATCTTGGCTCTGCCCTAGGGAGACCCTCTTAAGGTATCTCTGTGGGCATAGAAGAAACAAAAGAAACTGATTTGGCTCTTTGGGTGATTTAAAAAAAAAGAAAAGGAAAAAAGAGCCATCACTAAGATTTTGGACCTGAGCTAACTGAAAATAGTGGGCCCTTAGGAAGATTTAGATTTTAAATGTTACCATCAGCGGTTATAAATCTAGATTTGATTTGGCCAAAATTTGTTCTGAAACTAAATCATGATGTGGTCTCACTTACAGTGAGATACTGTTGAAAGTTATGCTGACCCAGTGACCCTTTATTCCAAGTCCTGCTTACCAATTAGTATCGGGAGAGGTATCGCCAAGGCTTTTGTATTACCTGCGATACATCACATAGCAAGCCAGCTCCTACCTGTTAGTTCTCGCATATTGCAATTGGGGAGGAGCTGAGATGCAATGATCCAACCACTGTTATTGACATGGACCTATTTAAATTGTCTTTATTTCATTATTAATCAAAGCTGGATCCATCTTAAATCCTTTGCTGATCTCCAGTGATCAGCCCATCAATGTGTTACTATCCTGATAGATTTTAACAAACTCTAATTCTCTTTTTCCTGAGTTTTGCCTTGTTAATCAGAGTGAAAGCTTGAACAAATTTTTCCCTTTAACAATACATTCTTCTATTAGGGTAATTGTAGTAAATCAGAACATAATGCAAATCATATTTTCTATTTGGCCTTAAGGCATTATGCTGGAAAGTACATGGGTCAGAAAACCTGAGTTAACATTTAGTCTCAGAAATTTATTAGCTGCATGACCTTAAGGAAATTGCTTCACCTCTGTTTATTTCAGTTTCCTAATGTGTAAAGGTGAGGATCACATAATTGTGAGGTATTTAACACAGTGCCTGGCATAAAGTAAGCACTAAATAAATGTCAACTATTGCCATTACTATTATTTCTTTAATTGACCACTATTACTCCATACTGGATTACTATATACTGGGTTTTAGATGGGATTAGTACAAAATATCAAAAGTGATAAAATAAGTAATTTTCTATGTAAGATTAGTTGGAAATGCATTCAGCTGACTGGGAATGAGCTTTATTTCATGTTTTAAACACATTATATTAAGTATGATATTATTGTGCTTCTAAAATCTTTTCTTATATTGTGAAATTTGGTAAACTCTTGTATTGGAAATGCTATTAGAAAAAATAACTTCTCTTTTTATCTAGATGTTGTTAGATTATGAGTTGAACTGCTAAAAGAATGTGGTCAAAACTTTTAAAAACAAATATTTAATCAGCTATATTTTGCATTAAAATTGATAAAAGTAACTTACTTTTGGAAGTAAAAAATAACAAAGTCCTCTTTAAGTTATCCTAATCTGTGGGTTCCTTGAGGCTTTCTGCTTGGGCTAGGTCATAAGATCTTATCAACCCTGCTGATTACTCTCAGTCAGAAGTTACTAGGTTCTTTTGTAGTAAAGGGTGAGTTTTATCTGATTCAAGGAATTAGTACATAACACTTTGAGAAAAGGATATCCGTTAGCCTGGACATTGTCAGGTTTTCTGAGAGATTCTTTCTGAGTAAACTACCATATGTTCCTTATCCATGTGATATTACAGAATATAATTATTTTATTGATTGATTTTATAATAGGAGAAGTATACTAGGAGGAGAACTAAATTGAAGAAGTTTAATGAACAATAGAGAATTATATTGAAAGATTTTTTTTAAAGCTTGATAAATTTTTATTGCTAAACTGATTTATTGTAACAACATGAGAGTAATTTGTTAATAATTATATCCAGCCCTAAGCATGTTTGGTGGAACTTGCTATTTGAGGTAAAACCTTGTGAAACTGTAATCTGATATTATGCTAAGTTTTGATGTTAGGTATGATTGTCTAATTGACTTTTAAGTCAGTAATCCACCATCCAAGGGAAATGCTACAACCTGTTCAGAGGGATGTGATCCTGAATTGCTGTAGGTAAATGTCTCTGGGAAAGGTTGAGATGATGACCTTGGCATGGCCTAAAATAGGATCATCTTGATTTGGTTTCCCCATCATGTTACTTCATTTTTGAACAGAAAATTTTCCACCTGGTTAATATTGAGTCTGGCTATGGCAAATGAGGTAGAAATTTTGCTGTGTGACTATTAACTGTGAGCCTTATCTAAAATTAAACAGATTCAAGAATGCTTCATCCATATCTATCTATCTATCTATCTATCTATCTATCTATCTATCTATCTATCTATCTATCTATCTATCTATCTATCTATCTATCTATATTTCTGTGCCCTTGGACTTGGGTCTAGAAGACCAGTATTGATACTGCTATAGTCATGTCCCTGCTTCTTCCTTTCATAGCAAATCTCTCTAATCAGGCCAAAGTTAAGCTGTAATTTTTTCTTAATATGATGAATCTTGTTATTGTACTTCTTTAGCACCTATACACTGCTATGGGAAGTAAGTTTATAAGATCTTACCGTTTTCAATCTGAGATTATAGTCATTTTCATATCCTAACCTGAAGTTACCAAAGAATGCAATACTACCCCATGGAAATAATCCAGGGGGTGGTGGTAGCCTCAGGTGCAGTTGGGGAGCATTGAATAAAAACAAGGGTGTGGTAAAAGCATAAGGAAAGAAGAGAACGAAATTTTGAAAAACCATTCATACATGTTTTATCTGTTGTGTAGCAGAGTTAAAGTTATAGTGATTACATTATTTTCCAAATAAACATACAAAAAGCAAGTTATAACTGATCAGTTATAACTGATATGGTTGAGTCCACCAACAGGTCTTAACAAGCAAGTGTTGGCAGGGGAGTGTCGAGTATTGTTGGGAAGTCCAGTATGCACTGGCAGGAATATTTTCATGTAATGACTTGTTTACAATACTCTACTATATGGCTACATGATGCAATATTGCATCATCAAAATTTCAATGCAGGAAATAACTCCACAAATTTATAATAAATTATTAAATTTAAGATACATCATTTAAAAATATTTTTTGAAATGACACAAATTTTTAAAAATCCATTAAAAGGTTAAAGGAAGTAATTTGCTGGCCAGGGAGGGGGCACTGAGTAAACTTTTTTTTAAAGGGCATGGTAGGCCAAATAAGTTTGGAAACCTCTGTCCCAAACAATCAAGTAGATGAATACTTGGGCTTATCCTCTGCCTGTTACTAGTTAAATATTCATGTATATTATAAGGTCCTTGAAATATCTCAGAGTGATATGGAAGTAATTAGACAATGATACAGAAGTTTGCGAGACTGAGATATAAATCTATTGATTAGTAACATTAAAATCAGAAACATCTTCTGTTTTGTGTTAAAGAAAAGAATTCCAGTGCAATCAGTTATTTTAGAAGAGAGTAACTTATGGACTATCTTGTGTTACCTCAAAGAGAAACCCAATTTTATTTAGGTTTTTAAAGACAAATTATTTGGGATTAAGACTTGTGTGTAGAGCTTATTCCAATTGCAGACATGATTTATTATAAGACAACTCATTTAATATGCAGTATTCATTGTATACAATTTGGAATTAATTACTTAGCATATTTACACATGCCAACCCAGGACTTTTTTTTTTTTTTGCTACAAATGGAATACTATTAGCAACTTCTAAGTAAATTCATTTTTGTACTAGAGATCATCTACTTGTTATCTATGTTTTAATGTAAGGATTAGACCATTATCAATCTCTACTCCTCCTAAGAGGGGAATTGGAATTAATTGGTAAATATAGTTCTAAATAATTTGGAAATAAAATAAAAAATTAATTGAAGTAGAAAAATTTTAAAGAAAGCAACAAATTCAGACAATTATATGTGTAATTTGAATGGTTTTAAGATTTCTGCTTTTTATGGCATTTTAAAATATTTAGTTTTAGGTTCTTTAGTTGGACCATAGAATGCCAGACAAAAGGAAAAGGGGACAGCAGAGGATAAGATAGATAGATAAGATCATGGAAACAACAAACATGAACTTATACAGACTTTGAGAGATAGTGGAAGAAAGAAGGGCCTGGCATGCCATGGTACGTGGGGTCTTGAAGAGTCAGACATGACTGAACTCCTGCACCACAAAAAACAGTGATAATATTTGCCTACGGGGGAAGAGATTAGAATTCAATAATGATATAAGATAAAGATATAACGTAAAAATTTTCTAAATTGAATGGAGTAGATTTATTTTTTAAAACTTAACTTAGAGCTTCAGAACCCTGCCTTCTGTGATATTTTAAAATGTTTAGTTTTTGTTTTCTCAACAGCATAAAGGTTTACTAACTTCTATCGCAGGTTGATTATAAGTAGTAAAACTAAAGTTCTTCCTTTTATGTACCCTATCTTACATGACTACTTTGATAAACATTCATCTTTATCCAGAAGGGCTCATCTTACAAGTCAGGCTGTCATGGATTTCTTTTTAGGATTTTCTTGTTAGACCATTAATTAAGCAGTGTCCGCATCAAGTACAAGGTTTAGGTAACAGCAGGTGAGATGTAAAACCTTAAATTTTCTGGAGTTTTGAGTGAATTATGGGATCCTGATACTTGAGCTGGTTATTGGGAAACTAAATTTAGGAGGTTGTACTAAATTGTATTGAGGTCTGTTTTGCAAAAGAGTATAGCTGAAACATCTAAGAATATCTTAAAGTAATATGAATCAGAAAAGAAGATCTAAGAGAAGCCCCTCCCTTCAGAACTGCTCTGGAGACATGCTTGTTCCAGAATGCCCAAGAGGCATATTTTCAGAAACCAGATGACTGCATGAGACATCTGAGCTCTAAGATATGATGTGCTGATGAAATGGACATTGGGAATGGGTTACTAGGACGGAGGCCTAATGTTTGCCTTTCCCTTTCTTTCCTTCCTTATGTGCCACTGTTTACTGAAGAGGACTGCCCCCAATGGAATTTGTCAATGCATTAGTCACAGGTAGTCTCAAAGACCAAGGGATGAATAAGATTAAGGCTGATGGTTTTAGGGATCATTCTCTCTCAAACTAGTCCTATTAAAGTAGGATATTTGGGATAAAATTTCTTTATTCCCATATATTGGGGTTACAGCATTAGAATAAGCAGAGATACCAGTCCATTACTCTAACAAGAAGTCTGTGTCACATCACAGGGTTCTCTTAGCCCAAGGCCTTATGATTGCCTTTTGGCTTTGATAAATTGATTCCTAAGAACTCATGGTGGTTCACAATGATTCAAATTTCTTATTCACAGCATGTTGGCTTCTGTAATCATTACTTCAGTTTTGCTAAACATTACAGAGTGACAGACACACATGATTTTTACTTTACTTTGATTTGTAACTTTAATCATGCTAAGTGATTCATGGGTAGAATGGTGCCCAAAAGTCAAAGGAGGGAATTGTGAAATTGAAAATTTATCTTCAATTCAATTTTGTTAAGATTTAAATCAAGCTAGATTTAATATTCCCCCTCTCTATTCCTTACCCTTGCAAGTTTAATCAGGTAACCTCAGGGCACTTGGGTCACAATTCTATTCTTGTGACTTGTTTCTCCACCTTTACCAGCACCTTTGTAACTTCACCCTTTACTCACATTCCAGAGAAACTTGCTTAATCTAAAGCTTAAGCTGATTCAGTCTAAGTTGTTGTGGCAATTCCCAAATTCCCCAAACCACATCTCTTATTTATGATTAAGGGGGTTTCAGAATGGGAAGTCTGAAAGTTGTAATATCAAGCTGATGTTTGAGGTGTTTACTTTCTAGCTAATCAGAAGAAGACATATCTATGTTGCTCAAGATTTTGTAGTCATCACATTAATTCCT
Source organism: Phalanger gymnotis (assembly GCA_028646595.1). Taxonomy (NCBI): domain Eukaryota; kingdom Metazoa; phylum Chordata; class Mammalia; order Diprotodontia; family Phalangeridae; genus Phalanger; species Phalanger gymnotis. Next base: position 136,260,626 of record CM053625.1, on the reverse strand, counting down.
ATACAAGACTGTGTCAGGTCTCACTTCGGGTCTTTGGTCATTGAAAGGCTATTGATCTCATTTGTTGGCAATTACTAGCTTTGCTAATAAATGGATAATGCTTAGAACTTTGTCTCTCAGAATTTCTCTTGAGAAAATAATGACAAGCAAGTTCAGAAGGAGGTAATATTTAAGAAAAAAGATAATGACTTCAGTTTTGGGTGTGTTGAGTTTAAAATGTCTATGAGACTTCCAGTTAGAGATGTCTAGTAGGCAGCTGGAAATGGGTGTCTGGAGGTTAGGAGAAAATTAGGGCTGAATTAGTAGATCTGAGAATCCTCAGTATAGAGAGATAGAAGAAATGCTTAACACAAAGGTGTACAAATGTATAGTAAAAAAGACTTTAAAAACTATCTTTTAGCTAATGTAGCTTTGTTATACTGTCCTAGAAAGTTGATACTTTGACTCTGCACTGACTGAACAGTCCCCTGTAGATCTATATCTTCTCCCTCTGTCAGTAGTCATCTTCCATGATATGAAAACTCTCTTTGCCCCCAGATAGTTTGACTAAGGGCCTTGTAACAACAATGTTGGTAGCAGCTGTTGTGGGGTGAAAGACTGATAACACTAGCACACAGAAGGGCTGCCAGCACAGGTCCTTTGATCTGCTTTTCTAAGGAAAGCAATTTTAAGGAGTTAATAATCTTATTTTAACTAAATATACATATATCATTGACTTAGTTCAGGGTGAAAAAGTCAGCACCCTGAACTTCAAAGCAAATGACAGAGACAATATAAACAGATCAACAGACAGATTTCTGTCTGAAAAAATCATAATACATAGTTATCAGAGAAGCACTAACATCTGGGTTTTTCAAAGCCAGGGTGGGGGGGCCTGCTTCAATGGATACCCAGAATCTTGTCACCAATGCTCTTTCAATGAGTGTGCCCCCAGAGGTGAAATGCAAACCTCTGAGTATATATAAGCACTCCTTCAGGGCCAAAAGGTGTCACAACCATACTACTCAAACCCATGTGACCTAAGCCTTCCTGTGAGTGATGTTAGCAGGTCATCAAAGACTCCGATTCAATCAAAGATTCCTTGGTGCTGAGAAGCACTCTAAAACAAAGACAACAAAAAGTCCACTTTGTTTGCCACTATATTTGAAAGGCAAGACTCATCAAAGGTACTTGATTACCTCAGTGCTGAGAAGCACTCCAAAACAAAAGACAAAAGGACCCACTTTACCTGCCCCATTCAAACAAAGGCAAGACTCATTAAAGGCACTTGATTGTCTTAGTATTCCAAAAGAGAACAGCAAAAAAGTACCACCCTTCTTACCATTACAGGCCCTAGGATTTTGTCAAGATTGCCTGCAAGGCTAGACACTTCAGTTTTGGGATCACTGTTCAATCACCTATTATCAGGCAAAAAACCAAAACAAAACCAAAAAACCCATATACAAAGCGCAGGAGACAGCCAAGAATCTGAGATCCAGTCTCAAGCTTTCCTAAGCCAGCAAATTTTTTAGCTACCATGTGTGATTAGTTCAACATTTTGTTGGGGAAGGGGGAAAAATTGAGCCACTTTTGCCTCTCAGCCCTCATAGGAAGCCCAGGGGAAAGAGAGAACTACTTCTATACACTCCAGAGATAAAAAGGAAGAGAAGCTAGAAACTCTCTCTACTTTTTAAACTGACACCACCTTTCTTGCCCACCATCATGTGACCAAAGGACCAATAAAAGGATTACTTTGTAATCACCAAGCATCCAAGACTGTAAGTGCTGAGCTAGCACTTGGGGAGCTCTGCTCATCCTCTATCATATGGTTTCTGAAGAAACATTATCACAAATGCTCCCCAGGAAGTACCCACCATACAAAGGTGTAATAAAACACAATGCTTATCCTCAAGGAAATTATAATCTTATAGTAGAGGATAAGTTATATACACAAATAATTATGCTACAAAGTATAATAAGGTAAATGGTAAATGGGAAAAAAAGGATGTGGAAAGAAATTGCTGAGATATTTGCAGATGAATAGATCACTTGCAGCTGGTGGTGGTGGTTGAAATGCCCCCTTGCACAGGGGCAAGCAGCACCCCCTGCACAAGGGGGCATTTCAGTGGTAACAGAGCTCAAAGAAGCCTTCATGGAAAAAGTGACCCCCAAGTAGGGCCTTGAAGAGAATTCAACTGATGTGTTATGGAAGGAATGCACCACGCATGGAGGATAATCTTCATGAATATACAAAGAAAGTTGAATGCAAACACAAACAAGCAAACAAAACCAGGGAACACATAATGTGTGTAGGATAGTAACCTGAAATAGAACTGGAAAGATTGATGAGATATAGAACCTACACCAGGCCAAACACTTTGGGCTTTGCCCTCTAGGAAAGAGCTTTGAAAATTAGTGGGCATGATGGGGTTTAGACTGTGGGAACACCCTTGGACCCCAAAAGAATTTGGATCCTATTTGAGGGGGGAATGATGAGGGTACAGTCTCTGGGAACCCCCTTGAATCTTCTCATTAGCTCTGGCCTTCCCCTAAGGCCATAAGCCTTTCATTATCTTTAGGCCCAAATCTCTACCTAGCCTTGCCCTTTATTGTCTAGCTACTTCACACCACTGATACTATCAATATCCATGCCTTCAGCTACATCCCACCCTTAATCCCATTCTCTTGTTTCCTGGAGTCTTGACCTCTGGTAACCCCAGTCCCATCAGGATCCTCCTTGGACTCCTCAAGATCCTCCCTAAAGCCCTCCTTTAGTCACCCCAGACCACCCCTCAATCCCTCCCACAATCTTTGTGCATATAATCTCCATCTTGCCTCAATGAAGGTGCTCAGATTCAGTCTAGCTCAGTAGATTGAATCTGGCCCACTTGTGAAAACAGGCATCACAAAGGATGGGATTTCTTAAGACAGCCCATTATGGTGAATCTCTAATAAACATTGTCTTTTCCCTTGGCTGAGAAAGCTTGAGTCGAATTCTTTCGGCAGGATCCAGCTGTTGGTATTTTGGGGTCACGAGCACACCTAGAAACATATGGTTCCCCACCTATCATCATTTTTGATTAAACCTCTTCAGTTTAGTTCCTTATTCCCTCTTGTCTTATCTTGAAAAATAGCTTTCTAACTGGTCTCCTTGCCTCTATAGCCTTCTCTCTCCATCCTTCACATCAATGCCAAAATAATTTTCCAAGTGTACAGGTATGGCTATGTCACTCCTCTGCCTGACATTAAACAAAAATTCTGGAGTCTAAGGAGGATGAGATGAGGCCAGACTCCAGGAACCAAGAGAATGGGATTAAGGGTAGGAAGTAGCTGAAGACATGGATATTGATAGTGTCAAGGCTGAAAAGTAGCTGGAATTCATCTTCAAGTAAGGCTAGGTAGAGATTTGGCCCTAATGATAATGAAAGGCTTATGGTCTTAGGGGAAGGCCAGATCTAGTTGGAAGATTCAAGAATTCAAGGGGCCTGCCAGAGACTGTATTCCACATTCAAGGAGGTTCCTAGAGACTGTGCCCTCATCAAAACTACTGTCACATTGGTCAAGGAGTGTAGAGGACAGAGTGAATGCAGTGATGCTGTGCAGAGGGAATTGAAAAGATTTAGTAGCTTACTAGATTTGGTAAATAAAAGAGAGAGAGTAATTTCAAACCAGGATGCTTGGGAGTGTGGTGACATCTTCAACAGATCAATGGAAGTTGGGATGAGAGGAAGTTGTTACAAGAAAATAGAGCTGGGTTGAACACACTGAACTTAAGGTGTCAGTGGGACATCTAGATGAAAATGTCCAGGAGGCATCTGGAACTGTGGGTCTGGCTCTCAGGAGAGTAATGAGGCTAGAGGTAGATTTGGGAGTCATCTTGCATAGAGTGCCATTGAAGCCATAAGAATGAATGAGATTGTCAAGGCAGGGTACAAGAGGGAAGAGAAGAGGATCAAGGACAGAACCTTGGGGGACACTTATACTTAGGGTTCAGGTAGAAGGAGAACCAGAAGAAAGCAGTGTCACAATCAAGAGAAAATATTACACCTAACTGTGCCCTATGCATTGTGATTATCTGCAGGTGGGGATTTTAAAAACAGATTATATTTTAGGGCAACACACATCAGAATTCTTGAAACCCTATGCATAGCTCCAGGTTCATGCTTATAGAGTAACTATTTCCTTGCTTCTGCCACTTTAAACCATTATCCTTTCCTCTGTTGATACTAAATGACTGTTCTGTCCCTTGAGCTATTCCCCAAACTCTAAGTCCCCATAGTGGTCAGAGCTACAATAATTACATAAGGATAGAACTGGGGCAGGAAGCTTTGTTGGGAAAGAGAGGCACATTTGAAGCTAACCTTTCCATGATTATATTGCTTGAGAGAGAGAGCATAATAGTAACGATACATAATCCAAACAGGCTGGAAGTTTCCTTTTCATTGACACTGTGAGTTTCTTTTCCAATGCCAGATTACCAGCTTTTAGAGTTCAATGAGACCTAGGTTAGGGTAGAAACTATGAGGCCTGGAGCATGGGAACTGGTAGGATTGACCTAACTGGAGGAAAAGGAGATTTTTGAAAATATAAAGTTCTACTATTGAGTCCTCATTTACCAGGTGTCCAATGAAATTCTGAATCACTAGAAAGCATAGTTAATATATGGAGTATGAAACTCAGTGTATAAGTAGGTTGAAACTACCTATATTTTATTCAAATCAACATTTATTATACATTTGCTATATATATGGTGCTACAGCATGCACCTTGAGGATACTGCACCCCCCCCCAAAAAAAAAAGTATACACATATATGGACATTTATCTTTCCAGAGAGAATATAAGCTCTTCCAGGACAGAGACCGTTTCATTTTCCATGGCTATTTCCATGGCCAAGCACAACATCTTGTACATAAAAGGTACTTTTGTAAATTTTTTTTTAATCAAAAAATCCATCTCCTCTTTCTCCTCTTCCCTCGCTATGAAAGAAAAAGAAAACCCATTACAAAGATGCATAGTTGGTTATTATTCTGATCAGATTTCCTGAGCCTTTCAAAGTTGTCCGTCTTTATAAAATTATCATCACTGTACATTTTTTTTTCCTGTTTCTACTCACTTCATACTGAATCAGTTCATATGAGTCTTGAAAACATCCACTTCATCAATTCTTATATCACAATAGTATTTCACCAGATATATACACCACTGGTGGTTCAAATACTCTCCAAATGATGGGACCCCCTTCAGGTCCTATTCTTTGCCATATCAAAAAGATACATAATTTTGTATATTTGTAGAGTTTATTTTGCTAAGGACTAATCCCTCTTTTTTCCCTTATGCCCTTCTCCCTTTTTCCTCCTATTTTCCTGAAAAATTCAGATGTGGGCAAGTAGGTAAAATTGGATGCCTTGTTTTGAGGAGTGATCAAAAGATGTTCTGAAACCATTAACAAGCAATACTAAAACCCATATTTTAAATTAACGAGCATTTATTCAGTACTAGCTACATGAGGGACAAAGTGCTTGGCTCTGGGGAGACAAAAACAAATCAAACTTCCTGCCTCCAGGAGTTGACATGCTATTGGTAGAAGATAGAAAGAAAAACATGCTTACAGACAAATACAAGATTTGCACAAAGTAAACACAAAGTAAGCATGAGAAAAGAGGTTGGGATGAGCTTTGTAGAGAAGACAGCACGTGAGCTAAGCCTGGAAGGGAGCTGAGGATTACAGGAGGTGGGGAAGAAAAGCATTCCTGACATGTGTCAGCTTGTACAAAGACATGGTGGCACTAGAGGGAATGATGTACATAGGAAACAGCAAGTAGACCAGTGAGGTTGGTGGGATTACATCATTCTTCCACGGTAAGATATTAACATTAATTTTGTTAATATTATTTCTGTGCTATAAAATTAGCCTAGAAAGATAGACTGGGCCCAGATTGTGAAGGTCTTTAAGTAGTGAACAGGAGTCTATATTTTACCCTGAAGTCAACAGAGAGCCAACATAACTTCTTGAGTAGGGGCATGACATAGTCAGGCCTGTGTTTTTAGGAATGTCAAGTTTTGGCAGCTTTGTGGAAAACAGATTACAGAGAGGAGTTACTAGAAGCAGAGGGACCAAGGAGAAGTTTTTGCAATAATATTGGTGAGGGGTGATGAGGGCCTAAATTAGGCTAGCAGTTGTTGTGGTTTGTCCTTCATTCTGGAAGAGGACCATGACATCAGGGAGGTGATGACATTACTTGCAATTGACTTTGATTTGAGTGAGGGAGGGCTGTGCAAGGTCACCAGCCTCACTTTTTCCTTTAGAGACGTCTGGGTCCAGGGGCCAGATATCCACCAGGATGACTGGAGATGGCCCAGTATACAGTGGGAGCTTGGCCCTTTTAAGCTAAGGTCTTTTCATGTGCTCACTTTGCATGAAGCAATGCCCATCCAGTGGATGGGACTCTGTAGGAAGTGAATCAATGTATGGCCCCTTTAAGCAAAAAAGCAAAAACCAAAAAACCTCAAACTGGGAGGGGAAAGACCTTTAAGGTTGCTGGCCAAAAGAGAAACAGTTATTATTTACCTTCACTCTGAGCCAGGAAGGCCCAAAAAATAACCATTAAGTGGTGCTTGGGCACCTATTGTTATCCAATCCGGAGTGAATTGAGTTTAAGGCCTGGTCTTTGAGAAAAATCTAGCCAGTAAACCCCAAATTAATTAGGTAGTTTTTAGCCATCAAAAATTTCCTATCTTTTGGGCTAGTAGTTATATGAGTAGAGAGAAGGGGAAAAATGCAAGAAGTATTATGAAAATAGAATAGGCAAGACTTAGCCACTGTTTAGATATAAGTGGTGATGGAGAGGGAAAAGTTAGGAATGAATTGGTGGTAGTAGGTGCTATTACTGTCCCCATTTTACAGATGGGATAACTGAGGCAGAGAATAAGTGACTTGCTCAGTCACACAGGTAAGAAGGCTGGATTTGAATCCAGGTCTTCCTTATGCTGGTGCTCTATCCACTGCATCACCTGCCCCCCCTTGATAGTAATAGGGAATTTGAGAAGAGCGAAGGGTTTGGGGAGAAAGATAAGAGGCATGTTTTGTACACGTTAAGTTTGCCATGCCTATGGGAAATCCAATTCAAAACCAGTTGATGTAGGAATGGAACTCAGGAGAGAGTCCAGGACAAGATATGTAGATTTGGAGATCATCTGCATAGAGATAAGTGAACCTCTTGCAACAGACAAGATCATGAAATGAGATAGTATAGGTGTTTGACAACTTGCTTGGGGTCACACAGAACACATCTGAGGTAGAAATGGTTCATTACAAGGCTAGCTCTCTCTCCCTCCACTACACCAACTTGTTTCTTTATCTAGATCTCCCAGATCTAAGTATCTTTCCCAATCTGTCTCCTAAGCTTCTTTGCCACATCTCAATGAGAGACAGAGGTTGGAAGGATGTAAAATGAAAGTGAGTTTGCTATTTGTGGAGCAAGCATCCCAGGGAGCACAGTGTAAGGAGTAGGCAGCTTTTGAGTGGGCCATTGGAGGGGCTGGTTTGAAGGGGATGAGAACAGATGGGGTCTTAGAGGTCGTCGAATCTAACTTCATTCTGCAGTTGGGAAAATGCCGTTATTGTTGTTCATCCTTCATTTTTGAAGAGGACTAATGACAATTTGGTGAGATATCTTGATTTGCACATGAATTGGATTCAAGTGAGGCAGAGTTGCACATAGTCTTTTAGCCTTGTCCTCTTTCAGAGTCACTGAAGTCCAGTGGCTCAGGATGCAGTGGATGACTGTGATGTTGGGGAAATGAGAGCCAGCAAGGTTAACTGACTTGTTCAATGTCACAAAGGTAGTAAGTGGCAGAGCTAGGATTTGAAACTAGGTCCTTCAACTCCAAATACAGCATGCTTTTGATTGTAGTACGTTGCCTCCTGAAGTCTGGGGGCAGTGGATGGAGGAAGCGGTCTCTTTCCTTCTCTCTTACCTCAATATTGAAACCTCTAAGCTTGGGACACAGGTACCGAGGTGGAGAAAAGATATGGGATTGTCTTAGCCTCCAGTGGAGGGACAGAGTAGGTCTTGGCTGTTTGGCAGCCTTGCTTATCCCAGGCCGTTTCAGCTCTGGGATCACGTCACAGTGAGTCAGCACCGGAGGGTTTCTCAAAGCAGCAGCACCCTGGTGATCAACCAGCAACAATTTGTGGGCTTGTATTCAAACAGACCAGCATAGGTTCCAGCCCCTTTCCATCTCAGGATCCAATAGGCATCTAGTGCACTGACATAAACATCTACTTTCCCAATACAGGGACCCAGCCCTTTCCCCTTGCAGCCAGGGCCTCCAAGAGCAAAATAAATAGTTGGGATCCCAGAACAGCTCTGGCCGGGAGCCACCCCTTACCCAGGGACAGCATGTTCCTCTTTTGCCAAACCCCAGGAATAAGAGCATATTCATCATTTTACCCTCATTTTTGTATATTTTTATTTGAACTGTGTTTTCATTGAAAAAAGTAGATGTACTTACATGGGAGAGACAACAGTAGCATAGCGAATATCAAGTCAGCATGTCTACACTTGTTGCCTGAACTTCTCCTTTGACTCACTTCTCAGCCTTTTGCAATCTAACTTCCAACAACATTGTTAATAGTCTCTCTTCTGACCTCCTGTCCTGTATCACCAACTGCCTAACAGTTCAAACTGGATGGAACACAGGTCTGATCCATCTGTATTCACAAATAGGTTTGACCTTTGTTCCAGGCTCCTTATCTCCCCCTCATCTTCCATCTTGGCTACCCACAATGGGGTTTTACAATTTAGAAAATTCTGCTTTGACAGGAAAAATCTGGCAAATGCAGGGTAGGTTTTGTTTTTCTAAGCTTTTCCTTGCTGGGGATGGGGAGAAGCGGAAAAGGAGAAGGTGGGAATGGTTCATGTTTGCATGAAAAAGTTAAAATAATGAAAAATATTTTAATATTATGCTTGTCCAGTTCTTCCTGTGGAAGAATGATGTCATCAGCTACTTCCTCTTAGCTATTTTCTGTAAAAGAGAGAGGCCACTGATAACTACTCCCTTTTAGTTCTTATAAAGAAATGAAAATTTAATATGAAAAAGAAGAAAAGCCGTATATGTTATTTACTCTTGCTTTTAAGAAAGGCCAGGTGATACTTATTCAGTACCACCCCAATCAAACTACCAAAGGATCCATCTTGTTTTTTATGTTCTTTGTATCATGGATCATGTCTTCTGGCAGTTTGGTAAAGAAAGCCAATGAAACCCTTTTCAGAATAATCTTTTTAAGTGAATGAAATAAAATATGTAGAATTACAAAGGAAGTCATTTATATTATAGAGCAGTTACCAAAACATTTTAAAAACAAGTTTATGTACCCAGATTAAGAACCTCTAATCTAAACTCAAGATTCCAGAGGAATAAAAGGTCAACAATCTCAAGGGAGAAAAATATGGGAACAAAAGGACCTACTAGTACCTGATCTGTAGTTATACTACAAAGCAATAATCATTAAGACTATTTGGTATTGGTTAAAAAAGAGCATATCAATGGAACAAAATAGGTACACAAAATACAACAGCAAACATAGCATAATATTTGATTAATCCAAAGACCTCAACTAGTTAGTCAAATTTATTAGGCACCTACTACATACCAAGCCCTACAAAGAAAACCAAAAGACAGTCTCTGCTCTCAAGGAGCTCACAGACTAATGGGAGAGATGACATACAAATGACTATGTACAAACAACATATATATACATATATATATACATATATATATATATATATAGGATAAATTGGAGATAATCAACAGAGGTAAAGCATTAGCCTTAAGGGGTCTTGGGAAATCACCCACCTAATAAACACCTATTAAGCAACCACTATGTGCCAGACACTGTGCTAAGCACTGGAAATACAAAAAGACAAAAGGGAGTCCCTGTCCTCGAAGAGTTTAAAATTTAATCGAGAAGACAACATGCAAACAAACATATATAAAGCAAGCTATATACAAAATAGGAAATTGATTAACAGAGGCAAGGCACTAAGATTAAGAGGATTGAGAAAGGCATCTTATAGAAGATGAGATTTTAGTTAGGACTTAAGAAAAGCAAGGAAGTTAGTAGGGAGAACTGAGGAGAGAGAACATTCCAGGCATGGGGGACAGTCAAAGAAAATGTCCAGAGATGGAGTATCTTGCTTGTGGAATAGCCATGAGCTCGTTGTCATTAGATTGAAGAGTGTATGGCAGAGAATAAGGTGTAAGAAGACTGGGAGGGTAGGAGGGAGATAAATTAAGAGCTTTGAATGCTGAACAGAGGATTTTATATTTGATTCTAGAGCTGATAGGGAGCCATTGAAGTTTATTGAGAGAGTGTGTGAGTGTGTGTGTGTGACATGGTTAGACTTGCGCTTTAGGAAAATCACTTTGGTTGTTGAATGGAGGATGGATTGGAGTGGTGAGACACTTAAGACAGGCAGACCCATCAGCAGATTTACTGCAATGGTCCAAGTGTTAGGTGATGAGGGTCTGTACCAGAATAGTGGAAGTGTCAGAGGAGAAGAGGGGATTTATTCCAGAGATGTTGCAAAGGTGAAATCTACAGGCCTTAGCAACAGTTTGGATATGGGAGGGAGAGGGGGAAATATAAGGAACCTAGGATGACTTGCAGGCTTTTTGTTGCTCTCTACAGTAACAGGGAAGGTAGGGGGCAAAGGGCTTAGGAGGAAAGATGAGCTGTTTTGGACACCTTGAGTTTAAGATGTCTATTTGATAGCCAGTTTGAGACGTGTGAAAGGCAGAGAGAAGTTGGAGACCAGCAGAGAGGCTGGGGCAGGAAAGGTAGATTTAAGAATCAGTGGCATAGAAATGGTGGGAACTGATGAGACCACCAAGTGAAGTAGCATAGAAGGAGAAGAGAAGAGGAGCCAGGAGAGAACCTTGAGGGACATCTATAGATAGAGGACGTGATATGGAAGAGGAGCCAGCAAAGGAGACTAAGGAGTGGTCAGATAGGTAAGAGGGGAGAAGGTAGTGACTAGGCAGGAGCAGGAGCTGGAAATTGAATCTGCATTCCCCCAAAAGACAGGCACAGCAGGAGATGGAAGGCCTGAGGTCAAAGGATAGATACTCCACATCCCAGTTGGGAGATTGGGAAAACTGTAAGCCATGTGCTGAACTCCTTGAGAAATAGGAAACGACCTGACACTTTCATAGAATCCTAGTGTTGGCCAAGACTTTAGAGGTTACCTTGTCCAACTTATACCCAAGTTGTCCTTGTTTGGACAACAAACATAACAAATAGCTACCTAGGCTCTCCTTGGAGACCTCTAGTCACAAAAAAAATCACCAGTTTATATGGCAGCCCATTTTACTTGCAGAAAGTTCTTTCTGTCAGGAAACGTCTCCTTCCACATTTCTAGAATCTATCGCTTTGCAACTTCTACCCATTGTTTCTCTTTCTGTTCTAGGCAGGAGGCTTGTCTATGTTGTACATCACAGCCCTTCACATACTTCCTCCTCTCTCTACTCCTAACCTAATTTTTCTCTTTCTTAGGCTAAATGCTTTAAATTAAGCAGATCACTAAGTTAGGTGTTGGGATGGGTAGTAGAGACAAAAGTCCAAATAATGTGGTTCCTGCCCTAATGGAGCTTAAAGTCCAAAAGTTTGTGAAGTATTTTTCTCATTTAATCCTCACAACATGCCTATGATGTAGGCAAGTATTATCCTCACTTTACGGATGAAGAAACTGAGACTCAGAGAAGTTACCTGTCTAAGGTTGTACAGTTGGACAGAGGGAATCCAGATCTTGTGATTTTGTGTTCTCTGCTTTTTTTATTTCAGCACATGCTGAGGCTGCAGAGGGTTAGCCCCTCCTTCAGTTTTCCATGGCCCCCAAAAGACTATACCAGTCTTCTAACTCAGTATTACTGTGGAGAGGACAGACTAAGTATTTTCTTAAAAGAAACGATGATAAATAAAGTTTGGTTCAGCCCTTCACAGGCACCCAATCCTATGAGGAAAATCCACTCTCTCATTCTTTTTGGTCGCTCAGTTTAGATCAGCTTGTACTATGGGCTTTTCATTATTAGGCTCTGGAAGTGGGAAGCCACAATTTTACTACAAAGCACAATCAGCAGGCAGCCACCCAGGGCTGCGGCTTAAGTTGCCCAAAGGTACAATGAAGGAAGCCCATTCCTAGAATTTTCTCCCTAAACCTTGTAGGCGGACCAGCACTCCCTCAGAGGGCAAGCTTGGTCCCTGAAACAAAAAAATCCATCCTTGCCCTTGGCACCATCGTGGATATGGTGTAAATTAGCACAATGGATAAGGTGGAAATTATAGGTGTCACTTAACCTGTGAAAACCAGGCTAATTATGGACATTGTTTAGCCTCTGTAAAATAGGTGCAGTAATACTTGCACTATATACCTGAGTTGTTGCAAGTAAAGCTCTTTGTAAACCTTAAATCTATAGAAATCTACAGATGTATAGAAAAACGATAGAAAGTATGTGTTCAGCATTCAAAGCCCTTCACAACAATACCTCCATACCCTTCCAGTTTTCTTACACCCCACTCCCCAACACTTAATCTTTGATTGAGTCACACTGGCCATCTGGCTATTCCATGAACGAGATGCTCCATCTCCTGGCCGTTCCTTAGACTGTCCCCCATGCCTAGAATGCTCTCTCTTCTCCACTCTGACTTCTGAACTCCTTCTCTTCTTTGAAGTCCCAACTAAAATCCCATCTCCTACAGAAAGCCTTCCACAATCCCTCTTAGTTTAAATTAAAAGGGATTTTAACTACTTCCTATTTATCCTGTATATGCTTGGTATGTATTTGCATGTTGTCTCCCTAATTGGTCCTTGAGGGCATCAACTCTTTTGCCTCTGACACATAGTAGGCACTTAATAAATGCTTCCTACCTTTATGGCAGGTCACTTAGAAAAGCAACATGGTGTAGTTGAAAGAGAATTGGATTTAGAGTCTTACAGGGGTGTGGCCACCAAGCATGCTGCAGCATTTTGGAGCCACAGGTGAGAGTTGGGTGACAGGTGGACAGCAAAGGTGGATAAGCAATCTTGAAAATGGCTCAAGAAGCCCTCGCACCAGAGGTGCTGGTTCCCCCTCCCCACCCCATGCTCATTTGGTGTCCATCTGTCACCTACCTCTCACCTGTGGCTCCAGGAGGCTGTGGCATGCTCAGAGGCTGGCCAAATCCCTGAAAAATCCTCTAGGCAGACCGGCTAAACCAGGCCGAGGGTAAGCAACAGGCCTCCAACCCAAGTACACGAAGACTTCCTCCATCAGAATGAACAGATGATAACAATTTGTTCCAATTGCCTTCATGGAGGCAGCTGAAGCAGGTGCTGTGGAGTGCTTGTTGTTCGTCCTTCGTGAGGGTGTTGCTACGACTTGCAAGTGAATTAGAATTTAGGTGAGGGAGAGCTGCGCAAAGTCACTCTCTCCTCCAGTATAGATCAGGACACTCGGAGATGGCCCCTGTGGAGAGCTTGGTCAGACATCGAAGTCGCCCGCTGCACCCCGGGCCATCTCCAATCGTCTTGACTTTCATCCTGCCACTGGGCTTCGATGACTGGGTGAGGGAGTGAGGCTGACGACTCTGTGTAATCCTGCTTCACTTAAATCCGATTCGCGATCACTCATGATGTCTTTGGTCCTCTTCAAAAAAACAAAACCAAACCAACTGAATAAATAAGAGACTGGAAACCGGGAGACCTGGGACTCAGTCCCAAGTATTAGCTAGTGTGAGCTTGACCAAGTCACTTTCTCTACGTCTCAGTCTCTCCAAATTGCAAAACGATTCAGCGGGCTTAGGGGATTTCAAGAGTCCATGAATGGAATCCGTAGAACCTTCGGGAGGAAGCTGGCCTTGAGCTGTGGATGAGCTCGGTGCATTCTGGCCGGCAGGCACACCTCTGACACGGGAGCCCCGCACCCTACCCCCTCCTCACCTCACCCGGGTAGCAACAGCCGCAAATACACCCCCGCGCGACTTCCTGGTTTCTCTACCTCTACCTCCTCCCAAGCCAAACGCGAGAAAATCCTACCGTCTTGAGTCAAGTCCCGTCGAGGAGGCAGCGCGCAGGCGCGCGGCACGTAGCGGGACGCCAGTCGGTTCTTTCCCATCCTCCTTTCCTACCCCCCCACCTTCTTCCCGGCCGGGCCGGATGGTTTCCCGGCCTGCCCCGCGCAGGCGTTGACGTCCGCACAGCTTCGTCCCCGCCGTCGCTGCCGCCATTGGAGTCGGCGCTTCCTCCGTCCATCCCCATCTTGAGTCTCGGGTCGCTGCCTCCTCAGCCTTTCCTTCTTGTCCTCCATTGCGGTTTTGCCCCAGCTCCGGGAGCCTGCTGCTGCGAGGGAGAAGCTGGTCGGGCGGAGGGTGGGTGGGAGGGTGGGACAGGGTGGGGGGTCGGTGGGCAGGCGGGCGGTGAGGAGCGGGAAGTGACAGGGCCCCCCACCCCACCCCGGCCGGAGACTGCCTCGGCGCCACCCCCCGGCGCCACCCCCGCAGCCCCGGCGGGCGCAGGTCCTCAGCGCCGCGCCGCCCTCAGCCTCACAGCGCGGGACCCGGCCCGACCCGACCCTCGGCGCCCCAGCCTCCTGGACCCGGGTCCAGCCCGTCCCCTCCCTTCTCCCCCTCCCCTCCCCTCCCCCTTCCCCTTCCCACCACCCCCAGGGCCTGGTTCATGAATTATGTCGGCCACCAGCGTAGACCCTCAGGTAAGTCAGTGGTTTTGGTGGGAGAGGCTGGGGTTACATTCGGGGTCCCAGCTCCCGGAGTGCGTATTAGGGGAGGGAGGATCCCTCTGGGCTGTTTCCCCCTTCCT
>CM053625.1:136183181-136245290 GCA_028646595.1 Phalanger gymnotis | reverse complement strand
GGGGAGGGAGGGAAGAAAATCTGGAACCCAAAATTATGTAGAACTGTATGATGCAATCTAAAAATAAAAAAAAATTTAAAAAAAAAAGATTATATAGGATAGGCAACCCTAGGGCCTATGAGATTCTATATTTGTCTGTGGGGCTCAGAGTTAAGTAGTGTGTGACTCATTTAGTTGAACAGTGAGTTGAATATTTAACAGGCTACTTGTTTCTCCAACATTCATTCTTTTTGTACAAAGCCGTAGGAGCTTGGAAGGACAGCAGGTGGAAAGATTTGTCTCCTTAGCATTTGAGTATGTTTTATCCATTGGAAAAACTTTTTTTTACATTTATGTTTTAATAAAATAAACTGGCAAATATGAATTTTTAAATTTAGGATAAAAAAAATTAAAAATGAGAAGAGAAATCCTGTTTTGAAGTAGAACAGAATTATGTTAACCACCATTCAGAGATACCCTCTATTCAGAAAGAAAACTTCCATTAAAACTACCTCATTATCCTTCCTTGTTATTAAAGGCATAATTAGGAATCTTTCTGTTAGAGGTGATCAACGTGGAAGACACTCTCAAAGTGGGGAAACACCGGTAGACACAATCCCAAAGTGGGAGACAGAGACTCTCAGTCATCGACCTCCAAGAGGAGAAACTCTGGGACACCCTGAGGCAGCTGCTGGATAGGCTGCCTATCCTCCCAGAAGAAACAGGCCATCTATAAGCTCCTTTTTTTTTCTTTTCTTTTTTTAAACTATCCTTGATAACTTAGTGCTAAGGTGAGTTGGATGTTCATGCTTGATATCTCAAAAGTTTGATTATTGTAGGTTGGAGGGAGAGTGGGGAATCTTAGAGAAGAAAAAAATATACTTTTGGGAAGAAGATTGAAAGAGGAATTGAAGGAAGCACATGCTAGAACCAACTTGAACCTGAAATCAACTGTTAAATTTTCATTGTAAACACTTCTATCTCATAAATTGGCAAATGATACAAATCAGTGCTTGATTTATTGTTTTATTGATTGCCTAGACTTAAGAAAGTGATGGAGAAAATCTTAATAAGGCAGATTAAATTTTAAAATGTATTGTGCATCTCCCTCCTGGATTGAAGCCAATTCCACCCCCCTCCCAACCAAAATCTCAGAGTTGTGCTGTAAAACTGGAAAGTGCTTAGGGATCATCTAGTTCAAGTCTTTCGTTTTATGGAGGAGAAAAGAGAGTACGTGTAACTTGCCCAACATCGCAGGGAAGGTCCCTGCAACTTTTTAAAGTTGAGGCCAACCAGGGTGGTAGAAAATTAAATGGCACGTAAATCTTGCCTAGATTCAGAATACTTAGAGCTAGAAGTGATGTTCCAGAGTTAGTGTCTGAACAGGGACTTGAACCCAGGTTCCTGACTTCTTAGGTGCCCCCAGTGTTCTTTCAGCCAGGTTGGGGAACTCTTCCCTCTCTCAGAGGCACTTTCAGAGTAACATGCGCTCCCTGGTCTGATGACTTATGACAAGTAGCTGAACGAGGAGAGGTAATCTTTGATCCCTCCAGGTAAGCCTTTGGCTCCACTTTGACCAACCACCTCCAACAATTGCTCTCATCAGCAGGAAAGCTTGGGAAACAGAAAATAAAATTCCCAGGGAATTTGGGAGACAGAGGCATTCCTAAGAAGGCATTCCCCTCCAAAAGAAGCTAAATGGCTGGCTTCCTCTCCAGTCATCTGCGCCCCAACTGAAGTTCCTCCTCCCACAACTACCTTTCTCTTCTGAGGGGCAGACAAGAACCCCTAGGCCTGGGAAAGGGCTCCTCCCTCTTTCTTGGCTCACTGGGTAGCCTACTTTATTTTCAGCCCAGATCTCCTGAATCTCCCTCACCCCAATGCCATTTGGGGAGAGGAAAAGTTTGAGAAGCCACTGAAGGTAAAATTCAAAGGAATGAATAAGTCCTGGGTCCAGAAGAAGCAGAGGTTTCTCAGGAAAGCATGGTCCCTTCTATCAGAGAGTGAGGGGTTATCTCCATTTCCTGGATTTGATAAGGGGGCTCACCTCTGATCTCGGTGATCCACATCTTGGCCTTTTGAATTCACTCACCCTTTTGAGGTCCTCCCTAAAGTACTTATATAAAAATTGAATGTTATAATTATCTGTGCTTATAGCTTAACCCCCTCCTAGACTCCATGAGGGTAGGATTTATGTCTTGTCTTTTGTATCTCCCTCAGTACTTATTCTGTATATAACAAATGCTTAATAAATATTTTTTGAATGAATGGAATAAATGGATCAATTCAGTGCCTAGGCAATCTCTTTACAATACAATACAGTAAACATTTATTAAGTGCCTACTATGTGCCAGGCATTGTACTAAGTGCTGGGGATACAAATAAGAAAAAGAAAGTTTGGGGCCCTCAAAGAAAAGGAGCTTACTATCTGATGAGAAAAGAAAGTATACAAAAAGAGCTGAAAAGGCAGTTGGGGGTGAGGGGCATGATGATGGTGGAGTCAAAACCAAGCAGTACAGCTTGGGAAATGGAAAGTAGGCTGAACTTCTGAGTCTCTTTAAATGGAGACTTTGAGAGGAGATTTTTGCTCGGCCCTCCAACCAGAGGGGTAGAGGCGACTGAAGATCCTGATGAAGTATGAGCACCCAAGCTGATAAAATCTCTGTGACGATGAGTTTCCTGGTGATGAACTTTGGTGTGTGTGTATGTGTGTGTGTGGGTGGGTGTGGAGGGAGGGGGTGGAAATGCGCTAGTAGGAAACAAAATAACAGCGTTTAGATGCTAATAAGATGGTTCAGTGGATAGAATGCTGGGCATGAAGTCAGAAAGACTCATCTTCCTGAGTTCAAATCTGGCCTCATACACTTACTAGCTGGGCAAGTCACTTAACCTTGTTTACCTTAGTTCCTCATCTGTAAAATGAGCAAGAGAAGGAAATGGCAAACCACTCCGGTATCTTTGCCAAGAAAACCCCAAATGGGGTCATGAAGAGTTGAACACAACTGAATAGTAAAAAATACTTACATAGTGCCTACTATGTGC
Source organism: Phalanger gymnotis (assembly GCA_028646595.1). Lineage (NCBI taxonomy): Eukaryota > Metazoa > Chordata > Mammalia > Diprotodontia > Phalangeridae > Phalanger > Phalanger gymnotis. The sequence goes on along the minus strand of CM053625.1, from coordinate 136,242,269 downwards.
TGACCAATGTGTTAAGCGCTTCTCAAATATTTTATCCTCACAATAGCCCTGGAAGGTAGGTGCTATTATTATCCCCATTTCATAGTTGAAAGAACTGAGGCAAACAGAGGTTAAGTGACTTGCCCAAGATCACAGGTAGTAAGTGTCTAAGGTCATATTTGAACTGAACTCTTCCTGTCTCCAGGATCAGCCCTCTGTATCTATTTTGCCACCTAACTAACCTAAGTCAGATGCAACATTTACTACCCTGGCCTGCACCTACCTGGAAGACCAGATGTGTTATATTTCCTCCTGCAGTGTTCTCTGGTACCCTCCAGGGGATTAGGAAGTATCTAAGCTCTTTGCTATGGGCTCCAGCTTCCCACCACACTTCCCACCAGTGGTGTTCCCTCTAATTGTAGGGGGTGTTTCCCTACCCTCCAATTCCATTTAACCACTAACAGTTAAGTTAGTTTTTATAAAGAAAAAAGTATAATCACAAATATACAAAATGTTCTAAAACAAGTAGAGCATAATCTATACCCCCTCCTTGGTACTGATGGGTATAGGCCCAAGCTGAGACCTTTGCCCCTTACCCCAAAATAATTTGGGTCTCATTTGTTTGAGGGGGGAATGACAGGGTACAGGTTCTGGTAACCCCACCTCCCCACTCCCTCAGCTCTCCTTGAACTTTCCCACACTGTCAAGTCTCTGGCATTTGCCTGAAGCATCTACCCATTCCAGTAATCCTCTCACCTGACCTTTCATTGTGGCCTACACCCAATCTCCCAATTCTCTGTTACCTAGAGATTGCCTTAGCTATTTCCCACCCTTGATCCTATGTAGAACTCATTTTCCCTTGGCCACATGGTCCAGGTCCCTGGCATGCCCAGCCCTTCTCTGTTACCTCCCAGCCATTCCAGACTACTTGGCCACTCCTAGATCCCTCCCATAGTCTCTCTGTATATAGGATTCATTTTGGTCCCTGCAAGCTTTTGGAAGAGGTCAACCCTACTTCAGGGTGTTGAACTCTGGGGAAACATGAGAGGAGCTGGCAGTCTCTATAATGACTCTATCTCCAGCTTATTGTAATATAGACTTTGGGGAATTTCTCCTTAGGTGAGATCTGGGACTTTCTTGGTTGAGCTGAGTTACCTTGCTCTCAACGGGAAAGCTCCTTGACTCTGCATTATCTGGTATATATTATCCTATGTATACCTTCTCTGATTTAAGTTTTGCTATGACAGATAAATGCAGTGGTGGGATTCAGCCAGTTTGCACCAGTTCAGTAGCACTGGTACCTAATTTTAGGTTGAGTTCGTTGAACCAGTTGTTAGCAGGGTCAGGGCCTGCATCCACCACATCAGCAGTGCCAGTGGTGCCTAGGCTCCATTCTGTGGAGAACCAGTTGTTAATTTATTTGAATCCCACCACTGGATAAATGGGTTACTTTACTATTTGCTATGCATGTTCATCTTGGAAGTGGTATTTGGTGGGAAGGGGATCAAGTCTTGGACATAAAGCTTGAGGTCTTCCTTCTCCTCAATAATGACAGAACAACTAGACGTTAGATTGAACCTGCTTAGACTAATAGTATTTAAGGGAGTATGCCAGTAAGGCAAAATAGGCTTAGTTTAACAGGTGCCCTTGAGGAGTTTGGCTTTTGTTTACCGTGAAAGTACTTTCACCTGTTAAACTCTAAGCCCCAGGCCCAAAGCCCTATCAGGTGTGAAACCTGTGTGGGCGTAGATTAAGGACTTAAGAGGGGCCAACTCGGGAACCAATTGGTCTCTGGTCTCTGGTCTCTAGTCTCTAGTCTCTAGTCTCTAGTCTCTAGTCTCTAGTCTCTAGTCCTTGAGGCAGGACTTGAGAATGCCAGAGGCTTGGCTGCGAGGAGAGGCGAGAAACTACAGCTGGAAAAAAATCAAAGCAGAGCCAACCCCTGTGTGGACCCAGGAGTTCGAGCGAGGTCTTGAGGCCAGTGAATATGATTTATGCCATCTTATTTTTCTGTGGCCTCCTGGCTCCTCTTGTGAGGCGGGCCTACTGGGCCTGGAGGCTTGTGTTCACAATACTGGAATGGGGAGGTTGGTTCGCTAATTTGTTGCTCTGGGCCCTGAATAAATTTTTTGATGCCTTCTGTTTAGAGAATTCTATACACCCAACGATTTCGAACCATTCAGATATATCTATATCTATATCTATATCTATATCTATATCTATATCTATATCTAATCCTTTTTGAGAGCAGACATAAAATTCTAGCATGGTTCCCCTCTTCTCAGAGGAGAGCAGAGTGGCCTCAATTTCCTGCTTTCTCTATGCCAGTTTTAAAGTCTCCTTTGGAAAAAGTGGGGAGTGGGGTGGGAAAGCAACTAGAGATATCTATTCTGCCTCCCTTTAAGCCACAGGACATGCTATAGGGGTGGGGGTAGAGGGCTGTCCTAACCTATCAAAGGGCTACACTATATAAAGATATGGCTTTTTCTGGCTTGTCCTGGCTATACAACCAATCATGCAGTAAGGGATGTAAAGAGCCTCTATGTTAGGTGATCAAGGCATGCTCACTTAACACAGAGAAAGACAGTAAGTGCTTATTGAGAATGCCTTGAAACTTTTGCTTAAGTGTGTTGATGTTTGGTTTTGCCGAACTGCTCTTTTTTTCTTTTTTCATTTCAATTCTTTTTTACAAAGGATTGCTCTTTAGAGAGGGTAGCAGGGAAAGATGTAATTAGAAATGAAGCTAGCCTAAAAATAAAACTATCAATAAATATTCTAAAATTTCAAAATTAAAAGCTTGCTCCAGAATTCAATTGTCTTACAAATAAATTCACAGAGAACCTGTAGTGAAGAGATCATTTATCTGAACTGAACTAAAAGCACATCTGTAGCAACAATCTGGCTAGCAGCTACTGTGGCTGTGTAAGACCAACAGTAACCAGAACATAGAAGGCCACTAATACAGGTTCTTTGATCTGCTTTACTAAGGAAAGCAATGTTAAGGGGTTAACAATCTTATTTTAATCCAATATACAAATATCACTCACTTAGTTGTGTTGGTAAACAAAATGGGCTCTTAACACTCAGTTCAACCAAGTGCCCTTGAAGAGTTAGGCCTTTGTTTCCTTGATTAGATTTGAGAGTCCTTGGTAGCCTCCTTACCTCAAGGGAGGGCCTAGTTTACACATGAGTTTAAGTGACATGTTTGAGAATCAGAGGCATTTAGATCACTGGGTTTAAGTTGCCTCTTTGTGACAACTTTAGGTCATGTGGGTGAGTTGCATGTCTGACTCACCCTTGACCCTGAAAAAAGATATAAAACCAGGGGTTCACTTTCTCTTCTTCGGAGCTCTTACCCACACCCATGGTGGTGCACGTGACTCTGGGCCAGCCCTTGTTATGAACTCCCAGGCTGAACTCAGATGTTGGTAACTATGAATTGTATTGGGTCTCTCTGTCAATGTTTGTAATTTGTTTGTATTTGCTCCGAAGTTCAGGGTGCTGAATTTTTCCTCTGAACTAAGTGAGTGATATTTGTATGCTGAATTAAAGTAAGCTTGTCAACCCCTTAACGTTGCTTTCCTTATTAAAGCAGATCAAAAGGCTCTGGGCTTTGGCAGAGTGCTTGTTGTTGGGCTTGTGTTGGTCTTTCACCCCCACAACAGCTGCTAGCCAGATTGTTGAAACAAATTACAAATTACAAAACAAATTACAAACATACACGATATAAACAGACCAAATCACAATTCATAGTTACCAGGAAAGCATCAACATCTGGGTTGACAAGCCAGGGAGCTCTTAGCAATGGCTTGCCCAGAGTCACAGGCCACTCTTCCAATGACTGAGAGATCCAAAAGTTAAAAGCCAGCCTTGGATCTTATATACCCATGTCAGGGCCCCAAGGATTCATACCTAATCAGCAAAAGGGTGTGGGCCTGGGATTTAGCACCTAGCAAGGCTTAATCAAAGGCATTTGATTACTTTAGCATTTCTAAAAGAGAAAACACAGTAAAAAAAAAAAAAAGGGCCCACCTTAATTAATATTACATCTCTCTAGTCTTTTTCACTCTTTTTAAAAATACATCTTTCCTGATATCTTTAGTTTTTACATTCCCTACATTTCTCACTGTATCCCTCCCCCGTAATCTCTGAGTCAAGCTGTCCTTTATAGTTAGCAATTTTAAAAGGTAGGACAAAAAGTTCCCCAAAACTAACTAATATACTGAAAAAGTCTGATTTTATGAGTAGTGTTCCACATCCATAACCCCCACCTTGCAGGCTCGAGGGGAGGAGGTGTCTTCTCACATGTCTTTTTGGGGGCCAATCTTGATTACAATAATTTTGCCACGGTCAGTTCCAGTTGTTTTACTGTTGTTATTCTTTTCATTTACATTGTTGTGCTCATGTGTATTGTTTCCCTGGTTCCGCATACTTCGTTTTATATCTGTTTGCATGTTTTTCCATGATTCTCTATATCCTTCATATTCATTGTTTCCTACAACATATCATTCTGTTACATTCATGTACGACAACTTGTCTAGCCATTCCTCAGTCCATGGGAATCCATTATGTTTCCAGGTTTTTACTACCCCCAAAAGTACTTTTGTTCATATTTTGGCACACATGGAGTCCCTTTTTTTGTCATTAACCTTCTTAAGGTATATGCCTAGCCATGGAATCTCTGAGTCACAGATGTCCTTTAGTCAATCCTCTAGCATAATTCCTACTTTCTAGAATTGTTGGACTGATCCACAGCTCCAAAAACAATTGGTAATTACACTTTTTATATACCCTCTCTGATACTGACTCTTCTCATCTTCTGTCATTTTTTTTTCAAACATGCTGGGAGTGAGGTTGTTTTGATTGGCATTTTTCTTATTAATTATTGGAACATTCTTTCATTGGTTGTTAACAGTTTGCATTTTTGAGAACTGTTTGGTGGAAGATGTAGATTATATGAACATTATGGGAATTGAGTGAACCACACTGACTCTAACTTGTGACTGAATTCTAGATCTTGCTCAGTTGCCTTTCTATTCAATCATGGTTTAGTCCAGTTTCTGTCTTGTGAGAAAACTTTATTTGATTATTGGAATTATGAGAAAACTTTAGTGCATTGTTTGAACCTACTCTGAGTGGCTGGGAAGCTGGGTCTCCTTTACCTGCTAGTTAGAGACCCTCAACTATGGACCTGGGTTATGTTGACCAGTAACCCAGTCAGATCCAAAAATTTATACAAGCAATTTTCTCACAATTACATGTCTCAAGCAACTAATATAACTTATCTGAAAATGACCCTACAATCAGTTACTATTTCCTTGTTCCTTTGATTGAATACAGACACATGGAGAGGAGTGGGACATCTCTTTTTCTGATTTTAGGGGACTGTACCTCTTTGCTCTGCCTTCCCAACTCAGAAAGCCTCCAGTCTTTCATCCAATTAGAAATCAGATTACCTATCCTGTATACTGGTATATATTGTGTTAATTGTTTTCTTTCAAGGTATAAAAATCTGTCTTCCCCTGTATTTGGGGTCCAGTGCCAAGGTGAGGAGGCCTGGTCCCGATTTGTTATGCAATTGGAATGTATTGCTTAATAAATTGATATGTTCAGAAATTTAAACCTTTGTTTCCTCATTTATTTCAGATTTCACCTGTCACAGCCTCAAAGGAGGAGAGGTTACTGAATGAAAATGGTGAAAAAACTTGAAAGTGGCAATTGGGAATAAGAAATATTCCAACTCTCTACTTCAGCTACTGAACTGAGGGAAATGAGTGAAAGTGCATCCAGTGCCTGAAAGGGTAGCCAGGGAGGTTCCATCATCAAGAGTTATAGCCAGAAGATGGAAGGAGTGGGAAAGGAAGAGATTTAAGATGAAAGCAGACTTGTTGACTATGGAGCAGGCATTCCAGAATGCTACAGTGGAAGCATTTGGTTGGAACTTTAGGATGGGTGGGTTATGGGGGGATAGGAATAAGGAGTTGGTTACTAGGGAATGAGGAATGGGATTTGGATAAGAACCTGCAGGAATTCAGGATCTCTGGGATATGAAGAGTATAACCAAGTGTGTGTTAATCATTCATCAAAAGGTACCTCTTCTCTTTCCAGAGGAGGCTGGAAATCAGGTGGTAGACACGCACAGCATAAGATGCACACAGTCAGATAAAGGGCCTTATTTCTTCTCACCCCTTCCCTTTAGAGACTCCTCCTTAGACTTCTAGTGGCTAGAGATCAGGAAGGAAAAAGGCACTGCAAAATAGAAAGCACCCCCTCCTCCCCTCTCTGCAGGAGACACACTTGGTACAAGGTGAAAGGTATGTGCTCAAATGGAAGGCCTTGCCTTACCTCTCATTTTTCCTCTGGAGGCTGGTGATCAGCCAGGAGATGGTGGAGAAGATGGTGGGAGTAAGAAGCCTGGAAAAATAGGAGGGGACCAGGTTGTGAAGGGTTTGGAGTGTCAACCAAGTGATTTTATATTTGATCCTAAGGCTGATAAGGAGCCTCTGGACTTTACTGAATAGGGGAGTGGTATAGTAAGACATATTTAGGAATATTAATTTGACAACTAAGTGGAAGATGGACTAGAATGAAGAGAAGCTTGAGGCAGGAAGATTAACCATGAGGCTGATGCAATAGTCCTGACATGGGTGAGGATATGAGGGCCTACACCAGTGTGGGGGCAATGTCAGAGGAAAGAAGCATACAGATGGTTCTCACTTTACATAAATTCCCATTATGCAAATCTGACTTTGGTGTTGTTATTTAGTTGTTTCAATCATTTCTGACTCTTTGTGACTTCATTTAGGGTTTTCTTGGTAAAGATGCTAGAGCTATTTGCCATTTCTTTCTCCAGCTCACTTTACAGATGAGGAAACTGAAGCAAACAGGGTTGTGACTTGCCCTGGGTCACACAGCCAGTAAGTGTCTGAGGCCAGATTTGAACTCAGGAAGATGAATCTTTCTAACTCCAGGCCTAGGCCTCTATCCATTGTGCTACCTTGCTGTCCAACTTTGACTTTATGTAAAAGATTCTGCAAGAAATCCACTTTCCCAAAAACCAGTGATGTTAGCTTTACTGTATAGTACTGCGCTCTCTCTCTCTCTCTCTCTCTCTCTCTCTCTCTCTCTCTCTCTCTTTCCCTTCCCCAACCCCCTCTCTTCCCTACCCCTCAGCTTAGCACAATGAGGCCTCCTACACCTTCACACACACAAAAAACGCCTCCAAGTGAAAGCAGAAGAACCCATGTGCTGCCGCTGCCACTTCCACCAAGTCAGGCGCTTGACTTGAGACCTCTTTGTTGTTCATCATTTGTTCTCAAAGAGGACCAATGATATCACCAGGGTGCTGTTTTGACTTTCAAGTGAATTAGATTCACCAGTGACATCACCAGAATGATGTCTTGACTTTTGATTAAATTGGATTTAAGTAAGGCAGAGCTGTGCATCTGCCTCACTCTCTCCTCCAGAGTCATCAAAGTCTAGTGGCAAGACAAAAGTCAGGAAAATTGGAAATGGTGTGGATGCAGTGGATGACCTTGGCCTTTCTAAATTAAAGTTTTCCATAGGTCTCGGCTTGTCTGAGGCAAGGCCCAGCACCAGAGATGTTTTGCCCACTCCACCCACTCAGCCCTCTTGTGTCTGTTTTCTGTCTGCTCTTGGGTACACAGTGTCTGTCCCCATCCTATATATTCCTCCTTCTGCTCTTGTTTCTCTCTCCCCAGCCCCCAACTCAAGTGCTAGCGCCTTCTCTTCACTAGCAGAAGGGCCTCTTCCTGCCTCCTTTCCTTCCAACAGCCCATGTACATAAAACAAGGACTATCTGCATATAAGAGATATTATTAAGGTGAAAATCAACAGAAATTGGCAACACATTGGACGTGGGGGAGGTAGAGTTAGAGAGAGTGAGTAGTCAAGGATGATACCTAGGTTTAAAGCCTGGGTAGTGAGAGAAATTAACATTATATTGTTATATTAATAACTCATTATTAATTTGTGATCTACCTTTTTCCTTCTATTTCTGTTGAGATCCAACTACTGAAAAGGTTAGTCACTTTCTTCAGGGCATGGCTGAGTGATGAAGATTACTCTTAGCACCAAGGCACTTGCTGTTAAATAGATTTGGTGGGATCCCACCCAACTGGGAAACCTAATTTCTGTTTAGAGTATAAACAGAATCCAGAGTCTGAGTGAGCCTTTAGCTAGGGGAGGAACCCCCTGCACTTGATACCCTCCACTAGAGTTTAAAGTAACCCACCTTATGAGAGAGAAAACTAGCCAGGGAGGTCTGAATGAAAATGGTTTTCTCTGCCCAGAAGCCTTGAGACTGCTGAGTCTCATGATCAAGCCATGTTCTCAGCAGGAGGAGTTGAAGATTTTTAGCCCACCTCCACATTAAATATTCACCAATAAGGATTGAGTTTCATTCATCAGGGGAATTCCCTTTCAGAAGGGATTGGCGGCATTTCAGCATCTCCCTTGGCATCTTTAATTGCTGAGAAAAACCACTGAACATCAACTTATTCATTACAGGCTAGCCTAATTAATAAATTGATCGTTATTTGTCACAGTAGCTGAGTAGGATGGTGGTGCCCTTGATAGTAAAAGGGAAGTTTGGAAGGGTAGAGTCGATGAGGTTTAGATTGTGGGAGCCCCTTTGAGCCCCCCTTGAATCTTCCCACTAGATGAGGCCTTTGCCTGAGGCCTTTCATTATTGCTAGGTTCAAATCTCTAGGCTAGGTGTCTGGCTAGTTTCCACCCTTGATCTTGTCAAAGTGTCTATGCCCAAATCTGTTACCCTTAAACTAGCCTAGCCCTACATTATCTGTTATCTCCAGGAGCTTTAGCTATTTCCCACCTTTAATCCCATTCTCTTGGTTGCTGGAGTCTAACCTCATTCGAGTCCTCAAGACCCTCCCTAAATCCCTCCTCCCATCATCCCAGGACCACCCTTGATCCCTCCTACAATCTTTGTGTATATAAGTTTCATCTTGCCTCCATGAAGGGGCTCAGATTCCATCTACCTCAAATGGAATCTGCCCTGCCTGTGAAAATGAGCATCACAAAGGGTGAGATTTCTTAAGACAACCCATTATAGCAAACCTGTAATAAACTTTGTTTCCCTTTGGCTATAAGAAGGCTTGAGTCAAATTCTTTCGAACAGGACCTGGCATGTTGGTATTTTGGGGTCTTGAGCACCCCTAAAAACATAGTTCCCTGACCTCTTCAGAGTGTTTGGAGGTAAAGATAATGAGTTCAGTTTTAGGCATGTTGAGTTGAATATGCCTATAGAACATCTAGTTAGAGATGCCTAATAGGCAGTTGGAGATGCTAGTCTGGAGGTTAGGAAAGAGGTTAAGGCTGCAAAAGTAGATCTGAGAATCATCAGCATAGAGATGATTATTGAAAACTTGAGAGCTGTTGAGATCACCAAATGAAATAGTATAAAGGGAGAAGAGGTCCCAGAACAGAACCCTGAGGGACATACCTGTTTAATGAGCATGACCTGGACAAGAGCCAGCAAAGGAGGTTGAGTAGGAATGGTTGGGATCAGGAGGAGAACTAGGTTAGAGTAGCATCAGAAATCCAGACAGAAGAGGGTATGAAGTAGAAGAGGGTGATTGGTAGTATCAACTGAGTCTCAACAAAGACTACAGAAGGGTCAAGAAGGATGAGGACTGAAAAAAGGCAGTCAGATATGGCAGTTTCTCAAGAGATCATTGGTAACTTTGTAGAGAGCAGTCTTACTTGAATGAAGAGATCAGAAACCAAATTGTAGAGAGCTAAAAACAGAGTAAGAAGAAAGAAAATGGAGGATTAATTGTAGATAAAATTTAGCTAGGATCATAGCCAGTATGTGCCAAAGGCAAGACTTGAACTAAGTTCTTAGCTTGGAGAGTAGCTCCCTATCCACTATGGGGGAGAGGGAGTATCATTTTTTTTTTTTAAATGACAGGGATATACAATGAAAAAAGTTTAGAGATCACTGCTCTATGCTCTAAACTCCTTCTTTGGGTCTTTTGTGAATGTGGGACTTGCAAGGTCTTATTGATTCTCTCTAGACAATATCACATTCATTCCTTTCTCTCTTAACCTCAGAAAGGTATTTTGGGGTTTACAGGCTAACTTTCTTTCTTAAGGACCGTGTCTTAAACCCAAATCACTCTGGCTCTCCCAGATTTCCAATAATGGCTCAGAGTGAATGTAAATAGCAATTGTTTCTGTTTTGGCCAGAAACCCTGAGGGTCTTCCCCTCCCAGGTTGATTTTTTTTTTTTTTGAGTAGGCAAATGAGGTCATTCTTTCCCTCATTTCCTACCTAGCCTTAATCACTGAATGGGCATTGCCTCAGTCGAACTGAGACCTGAAAAAGACCTTAGCTTAAAAAAGCCAAGATCTCTCACTTCATCCTGGGCCATCTCTAGTCATTCCAATCTATATCTTGCCACTGGACCCAGACAGCTTTGGAGGAGAAAGTGAGGCCCATGAGTTTGCACTGCCCTCCCTCACTTAAATCTAATTCACTTGCAAGTCATGACATCACCTTCCTGACATCATGGTCTTCTTTGTGAATGAAGAACAAACAACAAAAATGTGGGACTCAATTCTTAGTCTATCTGGAGCCAAAAGAATTTACCTGTAAATCATTTACAGGTCAATTACAGGTAATGCAGTCTTGAGGAGAAGCCTGGACTACTGGAGTGGGGTGAGGAAGTGAAGAGGGCAAGGGATGGTGGTGAGGTAACCACCTCTCCGTGAGATCTTATGAAGGTGAAAACTAGATCCCAAGTTCAACTTTTCTATGTAGATGCTGCTATGCTCACAGCCCACCAGAATCTTGTAACAAGATACGTGACCTTTCAACTCTAGTAGTCCAGTTCTTGTTAATTATTTTCTGAGACAATGACCTGTGTTGTCTGTCTAGAAACTGCTCTATATCCCAGTGCAACCAGCAGCAACTGAATCTCTTCTGGGCTATTTTCCTGTAAGGTTCTGGAGTGGCAATCTACTCTTACCAGGCACCGTAAAGCCAAATTTGATAAAAGGTTACTCTTATTTGTTCTCTTCCCTCTTTCTTTCCCTAGCAATTTTCCCCGACACTTTGGTGCTGAGATATATACCTCTTTTGGAGCTGCTGTCATCTCAACGAAGGCTCTGGCTGTGAGCCCTATGACTGGGATTGACCACTGTCAGAGCATGTGACGTGGAATCCCTGACCCAGTGCTTTCCAGAAGGCTAAGCCAGCACATTTGAAACAGTCTAGAGCGGGTTTCCTCCCATTTCCCTTCCCCCATACTGGCCCAAGGCGAGCATCCAGGCAGGCATGATAGAAATACCAGTTTTCACTTCCTAGTTTTTTGAAGGGGAGGCCACACAGCTCTGGGGGAGACAGGGAGACCAGAGTGTGTAGTGGTTGAGCCCAGAATGGGCAGTGAGGCAAGCCGAAGAAAGACATTCCAAGACTGGCCTCCTGAGGGCCCTGTCTCTCCCCAGGACCTGGCCAGAGCTGGCTTCTTCTATGTAGGGCCTCAGGACAGGGTTCAATGTTTCTGCTGTGGTGGGATGCTGGACAACTGGATGGCTGGAGATAGCCCCATCCTAGAACACCAGAGGCTTTTCCCCAGGTGCCAGTTTGCCCTCAGCAAGCATACTGGCAATAGTCCTGAACAGGACACTTCTGACAGTGTGGATGGGCAAATCTTGAGCCAGTTGCAAAGAATATCAGAGGAAGAAGAAGGGGAAGGGAATGAGGCTATCCTGACTCCCAGACCTGCCTATCCAGAAATGGGTGTAGAACAGATCCGACTGGCCTCATTTCACAACTGGCCATCAGCTGCCATGGTGTGTCCTCAGGAACTGGCTAAAGCGGGCTTCTTCTATACAGGTAGGTTGAATGCTTTACTTCATATAAGCTGATCATGAGGGCCTTAAGCATAGGTGTTAGATTGGAGAAGAGATCCTGAGATTTAGTTCTAGGTCACCCCTTTTTCATGTATTTGACTTGAGTCTAGAGTTATCTTTGTTCTAAATCATTTGCCCCTGCAAGTCTGTGGGATAGGCAAACTATGGATTGGGGGCCAGCTACGGTGACAAACTGGGTATGTCAGTATGTCAAATCTCTGACAAGTAGGGCTGGCTTTACTTGGCCATTTGTCAGATTGTAGGAAGCCATGTGTCTGGTTATAAGGAGAAATTGGTGCCTCTTTTTTCTGTGAACATTTCCCCCTTTCAAACACCTGGTATCTTCATAGATTTGGACATATTTCCATTTTAAAACTTATTCTAGGATAAGATCAATAACTTATGGTTGAGGGCCAATGGGAACCTACTGTATCCTTCATTGTGGGGAGCTCAGCCTGGTTAGAGTTGAGCTTGTAGAGGTTGATAGCCATCTTTGGAGAAGTCCTAGGATTTAGGCCTAGAAACAGCCTTCAAGATCACCTAGTCCAACTCTCATTTTACAGGTGAAACAGAGGCCCAGAGAAGGGAATTGTCCAAAGTCAGGCCAGTAGTGGCAGAGATAGGATTCCAACCTAGATCTTCTGAATCCAATGTTCTTTTTGCTATCCCACGCTGCTTGACAGCTTGGGGAGTATATTTGTGGGGGTGGGGTGTTGGGTCTTTGTCTCAGACTACTGTAGATTTAATCTATTAGTCAGATAGTTCCATTTAAAATCTCTGGAGAGAATAGAAGTGGGGTGGGGTGGTGAGTGGACCCCCTTTTTGTTTTTGGTCTGGAAAGGAAGTCTTTCTCCTTTGGTAATGTTCACTATGCAGAGACCAGCCATTTCCCCCTCTCTGAGGGTGCAAAGCAAAGCCTGTGGTTTCTCTCTCCCCTTTCCTCTGGAAACCTTGTGAAATCTGATCTATTATTGCTGTCCTGGTTTTACTCATGAGAGATGAGGCAGATATATGGGAAGTGCTATTTGTATCTTTGGAGCTATTTCAAAGCCATGCTGCCATTTCCCCCAGTCTGCCTTGTTTTAGGATCAGACTGAGAACACAAAGGAACTTTAGAGGCCATTGAGTCCAACCTCCTTATTTTATAGCTAAGGAAACTGAGTCAGTCAGCAAGCCAGTTAGTATTTATTAAGCACCTACTATGTGCCAAGCATTGTGCTAAGCACTGGGAATACAAAGAAAGACAAAACAGTCCCTGTTCCAAAGGAGCTCACAGTCTAATAGGGGAAACATCATACAAACAGCTATCTACAAGCAAGTTATGTAAAGGATAAATTAGAGATAATCAACAGAAGGAAAGCATTAGCATTAAAGGGGCCAGGGAAGGCTTCTTATAGAAGAAGGATTTTAGCTGGGACTTGAAGGAAGGCAGAGAAGAAGGAGAATATTCCAGGCATAAGAACATCCAGTGAAAATGCCTTAAGTCAGGAGATGGAGTATCTTGTTTAAAGAACAGCAAGGAGACCAGTGTCACTGGATCACAGCAGAGGAAGAATCAGATGTGAGAAGATTGGGAAGGTAGAAGGGGACCAGCTTGTGAAGGGATTTGAATCCTGGAGGTGATAGGGAACCACTGGAGTTTATTGGTTTGGGAGGGAGGGACATAATCAGAATGATTCGACAGATGAGTGGAGGATAGACTTGAGGCAGGGAGACCAACCAGTAAGCTACAGCAATAATCCAGGCTTGACTTAGGTGGTAAGGGACTGCACCAAGGTGGGTGGCAGGGTCAGAGGAGAGAAGGGGGTTTATGTGAGAAATTTCCTGAACGTAAAGTCAACAGAAGGAGGTTAAACAACTTGCTCAGAGTTATATAGACTATGCTTAAAGGCAGATTTGAACACAGATCTTCCCAAATATAAGTGCCATATCCCATCTTGTATATCACGCTTTTGTCCTTTTATTGCTTAAATCCTAACAGCCCACTCAGAAATGGAGCAGCCATAGAGGCAGATGGAGGAGATCAGAGCATTTTTGTGAGATGCATTGGAATCTCTTATCCTGACCCAAGGGTGCAAACTGGTCTCTAACTGCTCCTTCCATCTGGGAGCTGGTCCAGACATAGAAAACCTAAATTTTGGGTCAGGAGCAGCCCAAGAGGGTAGAAATGTCTTCTTGCAGAGATTGGAAGGCTAGGAGAAAAGGAGTGGGAGATACCAGGGCATTGTAATGGGGGGAAACGGAAATGGGAACGAATCATACAGCTGCATTTTCCACCCCAACTCCCTGACCTCCAAAGTTAGAATGTTCCTTCTTGTCCAATTTTTTTTCATCAGCCTCAAGATCCTGAACGTTTTCCTGCTGAAAACCATTTCAGGACCACCCTTTGGAACTTGAACCTGCAGCTCAGCTGGAGGTCACCTCTGAGTCCTCTGTTTAACACTATGATCAATGCAGGCAACATGGGTCATCTCGTCACCACAATAAGACTCCCTTGTACTGCCCCCTACCCCCTACTGCGAAGACAATTTCCTTAGCTATATTTTCTTGCTTGGTGTAGATTGGATGGCCTCTTCCTAGCACAGAGGATCAAGCTAAGCTGCCATAACTTCTTAATGACTTTAGCTAATCCCAGATCAGGACTCAAGTTATCACTGGAATTTATCTCCCACAGCAGATTACTGAGGCCTTTACTAAAGGTATCTGGCTCCTCAGAGGATCAATGTCAGAAATTACAGAGCAGGGTACCCTCCTTGTGAGCTAGTCTGGACTATTCCTTGGAGACTGTCCCCTAGCCATGGGGTCCATTGTCCTGGGGCTTAGGAGACTGCTGCTTACTCTCTGGGTAAGTGCCAGATTTACTTACTCCTCTGGGTAAAGAATAGTTTTATTATGATTTTTCTAGATTCCTCAGGACACCCAGTAAAGGTGTCCAATCCTGAATGGAGCTAAGTGACATATTTTAGGTAAGGTTTAGTCTTACTAGAGGGTAGAGGAGCCACTGGAAAAATAACTTTAGAATATGTAATAACAGTGGTTAACATTTATATAGCACTTCAAGGTCTGTGAAGAGTTTTATATACCTTACCTGTTGATACTTGCAACAGCCCTGTGAAATAGGTTCAGGTATTATCTTCATTTCATAGATGAGACTCTAGGAGGTAAGGTGACTTACCCATGGTCACGCAAATAGTATGTATCAGAAACTTGAACTGAGGGCTTTCTGATTCCAAGGCTGGTTTGCTACTCACTATACCATATTGCCTTACAATAAATTATATAAGTCACTGGGATATTGATGAGCTTCTAGTCCAAGCTTTCATCAAGATAACCAACTGGCATACCTGGTCCAGGCTATCCTGCTTCTTCTCCAGAGCAACAGTCCCAGCTGTCTATCAGTATCCAGGAGATGGAGCTGCCCCTGGAAACCTCTCTGTGCTGTCTTTCAGGCCAGCATGACCATGTGAAGTGTTACTACTGTGATGGGGGCCTGAGGAACTGGGATCGAGGGGATGACCCTTGGAGAGAACATGCCAAGTGGTTCCCTAGGTAACTTGGGGTCCTGTGGGACTGTTGTGTGTCTGACTATCCCCAGCTTTCTGATCTAGGTATTTGGCATACCAGTCACACATGGACATGGCACCCACCTTCAAGGGGCTTGCAGCTGAATAGGGGAGACAAGGCAGACCCACATGTTCTTTTTGGAACATCTCATTTTGATAGCATTTTGTACCATGCCCCCTAGACCAGGTATGCTTCTGCAGGAGAGAGAGAACCAGGCCTGCCTTGGAGAAGTTTATGTTGGCTTTAGAATCTCTCCTGCCCCCTCCTCCTCACTCATTTCCAATATATCCAGGTACATCTTTTATCTTTATTTTTGCTCCTTTTCAGATGTGAATTTCTGCTTCAATCCAGAGGCAGGGCCTATGTCAGCAGCATCCAGGAGTCCTCCAGCCTGCTAGACTCCTGGGTAAGTTCATCTGATTCTCCTTACAGGGATTTTGGGGGATAATGCTTTTTAAAAAAATCCTGCCACATTGTTTATTTTTAAAAAGATTCTGTGATTTTTAGGGCCATGGAGAAGATCCAGGAGAGGTAAATTCCACTTCTTCTACCCCAGGTTAGTTGGGAAACATTTTTCTTCTTATCATAGACTATCAGGGTCCTTAAAGATAGTCTAATCTAACTCCCTCATTTTACGCATGAGGAAACCAAGGTTTTGGGAGTCAAAGTGATTTGCCCAGATTCACACAGCAGTTAGTATTCAAACATAGGTCTCCTGATTTCCAGCCCAGTGCCCTTTCTCTCCTCTGCTATGCTGAGTGTCATCTGCTTACTGCCTATTTTGCTCAAGTACATAGAGGATGGAAATTTAAAATGGAACGAACTTTTAAAAAATGTTAGTATACAACTCCTTTGAACAATTTCCTATCTTGATGATCTGCGGGCTTCATTTTTTATTCAAGAGCAAGCCATCCTGTTAGTCTAATAGTCCTGTTTGCCTGAATTAGTGTACTGCTGCTCTTCCCTAGCAATAAAAGCATTTAGCCTTCATTTTCTCTTCTGCACTTTGTTTAGAGTTTGGCTCCTAGAAATCACAAGCAAAGGGCCTTAAACCTAGTAGATATTCAGTAAATGTCCAGTGATATTGTTGAAACAGGCTAGGCTTGAACACAGCCCAGTAGGAACTCTAGCACCTAGACTTCAAAAGCAAGCCTTGGTCAGGCTTTCCATGTTTCTGACTTCTGCCAGACATGAAGCATGTGAAGTTTGCCTTTCATTGGCTCTGATATTGTCCAGGTCTATTGTACTCTGAAGGTGAGAGATAGAGGGGAAGCTGAGAAAATCTGCCAATGGATTTGGAGTAAATTTGGTTCCCCTTTAAAGTCCCCATTCTTTCAGAACAAGTCCCAGCTCAAACCAGGTGCTTTGATAGATCAAAGCATTTATTTCCTGATGGATAAATGGAGAAAGCGAAAACTTTGGTCAGAAGTGCTCTCACTGCCTTATCCCTGCTCTCATGGGATCCTGCCTGTTTTGTGGGGCTATTCTCCACCTTCACAAATTTGAAAATGGAGGACCAGAAAGCCTAAATGATTGACTCTAGTTTGTATGGTGAGGTAGCAGTAAAGATAGAACTAAAGCTCTGGTATCCACATTTCTGGCCTGGAGTTCCCTCTACTACAATAGGCTATTGACTGCTTTTGTTGGGTGGCTTGTGAAAGGCATGACCAGGGAAGCAAGCTTTGTGACTCCTAATCCTTTCTCTTTAAATCCTGAGACATCAGACTTCATCAGCCTCATAGTGGAAGTCTGCCTTTGCTGGCCTCATGAACAACTCTAGGAAAACTGGGACTTGGTTCTGGAATCTTTCCAGGGATTCCAATGTCATAGATCTCTCAGCAAACACTTGTTAAACACTGGCTGGGAACGGAGTACTTAGCTTGGCACTGAGGGAGATACATACATCTTAGATATGAACCTGTTCCTACTTTTATGGAATTCATAGTCCAGTAGAAAGGATACACACAAGATGGTTGGAAGCATGCCTTCTATCAACATAGTCTGTCATCTTGCTTCTAACGCTACAGTTCAGTCCCTTTTTAACTTGGCTAAAGTAAGAACTGTCCACATGGTGCCCATTTAAGGAGTTGAAACCAAGACCACGAATTCAGGGAAAGAACATTGTACTTAGAGCCTAAGGGCCCATATTGAAATCACAGGCCTTCCTCGAACCTTTGTGTTTATACTCTTAATTTTAACTCTGGGTACCTGTTTCCTCCTCCAGGAAATAAAGGGATTGGCCTACATGCCCCTCAGGGTCCCTTCCACTTCTGACATTCTGTTTCTGTGGTATTTGTGGAGAGAGGGTTTGGGACTAATGCTGCTGCTATAAATTAACCATGTTCTCACAGGCTTTTGCTGGTTGCTATGACTGTTTCAGATTATGTGGCTATTGACATAGATTTTAATTCAGAAGTTCTCAATCTTTTTCATGTCATAGACCCCTTTGGCAGTCTGATGAAGCTTATGGACCCCACTGTGGAATGTTTTTAAATGAACAAAATAAAATATGTAATATTCCAATAGAAGCCAATTATATTAAAATATAGTTATAAAATATATAAAATATATCAAAATATATTGGAAAAAAAAGTTCCTGGACTGTCTGAAATCTATATATGAACCCTTTAGGAGCTAAAGTTAAGAACTCTAGATTTAATCCAATAGTAGTAAGTTGGGGTTCTCTATTACGTAAAGGATCTCTAATTGTCTTCCCCACATAGTAGACCTGACAAGGTTTTCCCATCTGAAATGACTGCTTAATTTCTTGGCTTTCTAAAACCCAAGTATGACCTGCCCTTAGATAGAGGCACTTACCTTAAAGTAAATAGGCTACTGGAGTTGTATTCAGGATGTGGCTAGGATACAAGCAGTGTTGTTCAGAGGCAGGAGACTAGACTAGAAGCCCCTCCGTCTCTGACCCTGCCCTGTGACACCTTGGGCAGCAATGACAGCAGCACATCTCTTGGGGTTCAGTGACTCTTCATTCCACTTTGCAGGTAGCCCAGGAAGCCGGGCTTGGCTAGCTTGGCCAGCTTGGCGGCAATCCACAGTGGTAAAAAGTGTGCTGCAGATGGGGTTTGAGCAGAGCATGGTGGAGAGGTTGGTTCTGAGTAAATACAGACTGGCAACACCAGCCAGCACGTCAGTATCTCAGCTGGTCTCTGATCTAATCCAAGAGGAAGAGAGGAATGCAACAGAGACCAGAGGTACAAAGACTTCTTCATTGCCTGCTTTAAGTGGGGAGGGCTTGTTCAAGTCTCTAGACCTCCCTCATTTCAGAGGCCTTCCCTGAGTTTTCCCACCTTCCTGGGTAGGTGGCCTCTTTGGCCTCTCCGGCCTCTCCTTCCTCTGAACTCAGAATCCCCAATATCTATGTTATTCCCTTAGGCACTTATCACCCCCTGACTTTATACTATTCTTCCATTGTTACTTCAGTGTCTGGCTTCCCAACTACATTGTAAGTTCCTTAAAGTCTGGGACTGTCTACTAGAAAAGTAAGTCACGATAATTGCTTAAGTTCCACCTAATGAGGCCCTCTAGTTAATACTGTGGATTTTGTCTAAAAAAAGTTGGAGAAGGAACTTCTCAGGGGCTCAGCATGTATGTTAGAACTCATCTAGGCTCATTTGGGGATCATTGCTGCTTCTCAGTTCTGTATGAGGAACGTGGGTAGACTACTGCAAGGGGACGTTCAGTGGTCAGTATGTAGAACATGTGCTATCTGACTTCACTGGCTAGAGAAAATTTTTCTTCTCCCCTTCCCCCAGTCCCTACCCCTGGATTATTTTGGAATTAGATGAATGAGATTCTTTTTTATGGAGGAAAAATTTCCCATTAGAATTGGAGTCTGTCCTGAAAAACTTTATGCCAGTTATCTATGGCAGCCACAGGAAGACTCTTGTGACATATTTTTTCTTTTGATTGACTGGAGAACATCACAAAATGTGTAGCCTGTCTTCCCACAGCACCTGCTCTGATGGCACCTGAGCCAAGTACACCCAGAAGAGAAGGCCAACCTGAACAGATCACAGAGACAGGTGAGGGACTAGGCAAGATCCATGCAATATGCTTACTTTAAAGGTTATTGTTTAAGGCTTAGTTTTAAGGCTTGGTACCTGGGCAGCTAGGTGGCACAGTGGATGGAATGCCAGGCCGGAAGCCAGGAAGACTCATCTTCCTTAGTTCAAACCTGGCCTCAGGCTCTCACTAGATATGTGACCCCGGGCAGGTCACTTAACCCTGTTTGCTTCAGCTTCCTTATCTGTAAAATGAGCTGGAGAAGGAAATGACAAAACACTTCTTTATCTTTGCCAAGAAAACCCCAAATGGGGTCACTAAGAGTTGGATGCTGACTGAAGTGACTGAACAACAACAACACCTGGGCAGGTCAGTTCAAAGGTTAGAGCACAGTACTACTGAAGTAAACTCTACTGTCACTAGTTGCTCTCAAAGAAACTTTGTTTCTGTTTCCAAAGACCAAAGTCTCTGGCTACATGGGCATTTAGTCACTAGGAGAGCTGGGGAAGAGTGTGGATGTTTCCATACACCGCATCCCCACTGCCACCAAAAGAACTCTGAACACATCTTCTATTGACAGTGAGTCAATAGAGTCCTTGGGCTCTTAAGATGAACTCATAGGAATGCAATGCTCAGAACGAGGGATGAGAGTTCTCCTCTCAAGCCCCAGTCAAACCCATCTGGAATGCTGTATATTTAGGAAGGACATTGGCAAACAAGATCATGTCAAGTTGGAAGTAACCAGGAATGGACTTAAAACCATGTCATGTGAGAAGTGAAAGCCAAAAGAACTGTTTTACTTGTAGAACAGAAGACTATGTTGGGGAAGAGCAGGGAGGAGGGGACTGTTGGTAAAAATCTTCAAGCATTTGGAGGGCTGACCTGAAGATGAGTTGGTCACATGGCGAGAGTGAAGGATAATAGGTAGAAAGCCCAAATGCTTCATTGATGTCCTTATGAAGTCAGGTGAAAGAGAGGAAAGCTTCCCGCATGTTGGTTAGTCCCTTTATGTTAGACTTATGGGAGGACATGGACAAAAGTCACCCAGGGTGGGGCAGGTGTGAATGGGTTCCAATCAAACCAATGACATTACAGATCCACTTGGGTCTTGTGGAAAAGGGATTGGACCTTTTGCTTTGAGGCAGAGGGTAGACTTTTGAGCAGCAGGTGGAAGTTAGAGAGGCAGATTCAGATTAGATGTAAGAAACTCAACAATGTCTAAAGTTGGAATGGATCTCCTGAGGAGGCAGTGAGTTTCTCAGCACTGAAAATCTTTAAAAGATGTCTAAATGATTACTTGATAGACTCTGTGAATGTCTTTTCAAAATGTGGTTAGTACCTGAGACCTCTGTTGTTGTTGAGTTGTTTCAGTTATGTCCAACTCTCTATGACTCCATTTGGTGTTTTCTTGGCAAAGATACTGGAGTGATTTGCCATTTCCTTCTCCATTTCATTGTACAAAGGAAACTAAAGCAAACAAGGATAAGTGACTTTCCCAGGGTCACATAGCTAGAAAGTATCTGAGTCTAGATTTGAACTTGGGAAGATGAGTCTTCCTGATTGCAAGCTCAAGGCTCTATCCACTGTGGCACCTACCTGACCTCGGAGACCCCTTCAACTGAGATTCTCTAATCTTCATACATGAAGAGCAATCTTTTTTTTTTTTAATATGTTCCTTTATCTGGCTTCCTTTACCTCTCATCCCTGACCTTGTCTACAGAACCCCTGAGCACTGAGCAGCAGTTGCAGCAGCTAAAGGAGGAGCGGACGTGCAAAGTGTGCATGTATCAAGTGGTGTCCATTGTCTTTGTTCCCTGTGGCCACCTGGTCTGTTCAGAGTGTGCCCCAAACCTGCAGCAGTGCCCCATTTGCCGAGCTGTCATTCACGGGAGCGTCAGGACTTTCCTGTCCTAGCCAAGCTCTAGCGGACTGAGCGATGCTTGGGTGAGTTAAGGGGCTCTCACCACACTTGCTCTGCAACAAAATGGCTGTGACTTTGGTCAGATTAGTTAACCGACAATGCCAGCAGGTCAAAGATAGTAGGAGGCTTAATAAGCATCAGGTCCAACTTCCTCATCTAAAAAACAAAGAAATACGCCCAGAGAGGAGAAGGGTCAAATGGCAAATAGTGGCCTGAAGTTGTAGGTTAGGCCAAGGTCAAATGGCTATTTCAAACTTCTGTTTTTCTTCTCTATTTGTAAAATGGAGCTTATCTGAAAGCAGTGTTGTAAGGCAGAAATATTGCCCTGGAGAGGTCAAAGACGGCTTTGAAAAGAAAAAAGTGTCATGTGAATTCCAGGTACCATTACATTTAACTCCTGGGTTTGTCAGTTTGAGTGCAAGGTCTTAGCAGTGTGGCACAGTGGGCAGAGAGCCAGCCTTAAAGTCAGGAAGACCAGGATTCAAGTCCCACTGCTGACATGAACTAGCTATATGACCTTGAACAAGTCACTTACTCTCTCAGTGCTCTAGGCAACTCTCCAAAGGCTATCAGTTGCAGAGAAGGTGCCACTATACATAGGGAGAGGGAGTTTCGTCACCTCAGAGTTCCTTAAACCAATGAAGTCATGGGTCTAGATAAACCTTGTCCCTAGCTTATCTCACATGGGTGGGTGAGGATTTGGCAAGAGTGATGGAAAGGTATGGTGGGCTATAGAGATCTCCAAGCCCTGTTACTATTTCCTTCTCCACTGGTAAACCCCCTGCAGTCCAATCTTTGAGTAACAGTGAAAATCAACTCTTCCTAGACACTCTCTCTAACTTGATCCTTCCAGGAACTACTGAGTTTGGGAAACCAATACTGATTCTTGAGCCCTGAAGACATTGGGATAATGGTGGGGTTGGTAACCTTGCCTTCTGAGCATACAACGATCAAGCCTCTTACCCAGATGGAGCAAGTGAAGTCCCAGTTTCTAATCTCATCATAGAAGTCATAGCTGCAACTTCAAGCAAGGTTAGGTTAGTTGGGAAGTAGTTAGGGGACATTAAAGGATAAGGGAAATAGTCCATATCTAAAACTATACATCTAAAATAGTCTCATAGGACTTTTTTTTTGGTGCAAATTTCTGCTTTGGTTTTTGCCATGATTATGTTTGGAGTTCTTTAATTTTTTGCAATAAAGTTTCTTCCAGTATAATCCATGCCTTGAGGTCAGCCCCTGAAGGTGGGAGGCATTTGCTGAGGCCTAATCTTTTATTCACTAATAATAATAGCTGGCATTTATATAGTCGTTACTTTGTACCAAAAACTGTGGTAAGAGAATTACAACTATTATCTCATTTGATCCTTACAATATCCCTGGGAGGTGGATGGTATTATTATCCCCGTTTTACAGATGAGGAAGCTGAGGCAGAGTTTAAGTGACTTGCCTAGGGTCAAGAAGCTTGTAAGTCTCGGAGGCCAGATTTTGACTCAGGCCTTCTTGACTCCAGGCCCAGCACTCTATCCACTGTGCCACCTAGCTGGCCCTCCACCAGGGTTGACTGGAATGAAATTCCACCAGTGGGGAGCCTTGAAACCCTTGAACTTGGCTGCCAATCAATGTGCCTCCAGGCAGGAGGAAGGATGGATGTCTGATCAATAGTTGTGTTGGAGAGGAATTCCGAGGGCCCTCTGGAAGGTCATTGTTTTAGGAGTTTGGCTGGACCTTCTTTATACAACAGATAGTAGAAAGAGCAGGAAAGGATTTTACAGATCACTTAGTTCAACTGCCTAATTTCACTAGGGAGGAGTAGCAACAGAAGAGGTGGTAACTTTCCAAGGCTCACACAGAGTCAGCGGCACAGCCAGCAGTCAAACTCAAATCCTAATCGCTTTCTGCAAAGCAAGCAAGAAATTTCTTCTTAAAGAATCTTGATTTCAATATTCTTTTAAAAATGTGAATATACATTTTGATAATCTGATTTTTTTCTTTTTGGTATGTTAAATTTTCTCCAAGCAAAGGCATTGTTTTCTGGGAAGGCCATTCAACCCAAATTCCAATTAGTATGTAGGCTACAGTGGCTGTGCTGGGATGCAATTTCAGGACCTTCTGAATCCCTGATATCTCTCTTTTATTTCCTTGTACCTAAAATCCCTTTGGTCAGAGAGAGCTTAACGGTATGCAGGTCCAAGGAAGGAGGGACAAAGATGTAGCTTCATGCTGTGCTATAAATGATCAAGATTAGAATTCTTCCCTGGAAGCAGGAGGGGAGGGTGGAGACCAGCACTAAGTTAAAGGGAGGTTTGTGGGGCTGGAAAAAGGGTGAAGAGAGTGGTAGCACAGAAAGGGGAGGACTGAGACTTGCTTGGGGCCCTTCCAGCTGCTGGTGCTGCCCTCCTCCACGTGCAGGGGGCAGCATTATTCCATGGGTTTAGAGCCTTTGGGTGAGCCAGGCATATAGACATGTTGAACACGAGCCTCCTTTCAGGTTTGATATGTTCTCATTTTAGTGAAATGTGGTCATGCACAGCAATGCCCTGCTAATTTACTCTTTATCAAAGATGACCCAATGAAATGATCAGTTTTGTCTTTGTCCAGTCCCTGCTTCCTAGAGCTGGGGCTTATGATGGTCAATGAGTAGCCTATACATTTAGAATATATTAAAAACATTGGACTGGTTCTTTTGTCTAAATGTATAGTCAGTTCATAGACTTGGGACCATCAAATCTCAGAGTTGGAAGGGACCTCAGTGACTTAATCATGGGATCATGTATTTAAAAGTACACATGTAGTTCAACTAGCCCATTTGACAGATGGGAATAATGAAGCCCAGAGAGGTCATGCTCCAAAGTTGCATGGTAAGCTAGTGATAGTCAAACCTGGAAGAAAGGTTTCTTGAATCCTAGCCCATAGGTTTACTGCTAGATGATTTTGCTAACTAATATGTTCCTTTTTTTGGGGTGGGGGGAGGAAGGCAGGGCAATTGGGGTTAAGTGACTTGCCCAAGGTCACACAGCTAGTAAATGTGTCAAGTATCTGAAGCCAGATTTGAACTCAGGTCCTCCTGACTCCAGGGCCCGCACTCTACTCAGTGTGCCACCTGGTTGCCCCAACTAATATGTTCCTGAAGTTGACCAGTGGGCCACCAGAGAATGTTTGTGTCTAGTAAAAGCTGCTCCATAACAGAGGTACACCCAGAGGCTCAACTTGCTTCCAAATAAATAAAATTGCAATGAGTTTAGAAATGGTATTTGATTATTGAATTTAATTGTTCACTCAATGACCATGGCTCATGAAGGATATTCCATTAACATGTGTGTACGTACATACATATTTTATATATATATATATGTAATATATATATACATATGCCTCCCCTGCCTCTGCCATCTCTTTCACTACCCTGCGTCCCACAAACAACTCTTCCAGTTTTAACTCAGAGCTCAGTGCTCTGAGGTCATGGAATAAAGATAACAAACTCATTATGAGGACTGAGGTACCTGTTGTACCTCAAAGGCAAACCTAGGCTGGGGGTAGCAGGAGGGATCACTACAACATACAGAGTTCACCAACTTGGCTCCATTGATGCAAAGAGCATCCCATGTGACATGAACCACGGGGTAGGAGCAGCTGTGAGTATATACATATGTGATTTTTGTTTTTGTTTTTTTAAAGAAAATTACAAAAATGTAGGCATCTGCAGCTGGGTCATGACCGTGCCTATCTCTGTGGGCCAGGGGACCCCACACAGGCAGGAGTTGGAGGGAGGAGGAGGTGAGGTCTTCCAGGCTGTAGTTTTTGGAACCAGGCCTGAGGCAAGGCAGGTTAAAGGCCCAGGGTCCTAGGACACTTGGGATGGAGATGAGGATCATTGGGACACTCACACTCAAAACAGAAATGGCCCAGCCATGTGTAGTACATTCATTGTGTTAAGGAGTAAGATGGGATGAATTTCTTCAGACCAGGGTCTCTGCGTGATAGGGATGGACCCTTCTTTACTGAGCACTAGTGCGGCATCCTCTTCTTCACTTACGAAGGCCTGTGGACACAGGGAGAAGAATTGGGATTAGGAAGGCCCAAGTCACAACAAAAACTTTCCCAAAGGAAAGTTCTTTACCCAGGTGAAAGAAGACTCAGGGATAACTGGATTCTCATCTTCAAATTTTCAAAGGGTTTCCCAAAGAATTCTACTGTTCCATGGTGGGTCAAGAAGAGGAAATGGGCTTAAAAAGTCCACTGACTGACTATAAAGGAAGTTAGTCTGTCCTCTCCCAAATAATAGCTAACTTGGCAATATGTGCCAAGTACTGAGCTAAGCCCTTGACAATTATTACCTTACTTGATCTTCACAGTAGTTGCTATTATTATCCCAATTTTGCAGATGAGGAAACTGAGGCAGACAGCAGTTAAGTGACCACCTAATATCTCTCATTCAACCAGGCTACAGGCAACTGTTCAATTGCTTCAGTTATGTCGGACTCTTTGTGACCCTATTTGGGGTTTCCCTGGCAAAGATACTGGAGTGATTTGCCCTTTCCTTCTCCAGCTCATTTTACAGATGAGGAATGGAGGCCAACAGGTTAAGTGACTTGCCCAGGTTCACACAGCTAGTAAGTGTCTGAGGCCAGGTTTGAACTCATGATGATGAGTCTTCCTGATTCCAAGCCCAGTGCTCTTTCCACTGCGCTACCTAGACGCCCCATGGGTAACTGCACACTTAACTTCATAGGCTTGTAAGATTTAGACCAGGAAACATTCAGAGATCATCAAGCAAAGTTCAACCCCTGCTCATTTTATATATAAGGAAAATGAGGTCTAGAAATGAAGTGACTTTCCCAAGGTCGCATATGGAATAAACAGCAAAACGCCTCTGACTACCGAGTTAATGCTCTACTCCTTGAGAGCCTGGGAGTGTGAGATCTGATGAGACATTCATTCTCAAACATCACTCACTTTCAGTGGTCCTTGATAATGAAAGAATGGGCAACTATACATTATAAAAATAGCAGAAAATCTAAAAATAACTTAAATCTGGTTTTAGAGTGCTTTTGGACTACATTCCCTGATAGTGGAGAGAGGTGGCCCAAGAAGATTTTTAATAACAGAAGAAGCCAAGTTGAGATATAAATACTGTTGCAGAGATTCTACGAAGTTCATTTGATAAATGCCCAATTTTGCTAAAAAGGTCTGGAAGTGGTCAGGTGCTTAAGATCCACTAAAGATTTCTCTGGGTCCCCTAGCCCTATCTAAAACATCTACCTTTAGAGTCCTGAAGACCTCAGAGAGGAAAAAAAAACTTTATGAAGAAAGATAACAAATTTAGCTTTACAAGGTATGTCCTTATGGCAATATCAACGAGGACACAGTCCTTAAACCAAAGGATTGTCCCCCCACCCCGGAGCTCTCACAGGAAGCATAAAGGTATTCACGAAAAATGTTCAGGGGATTGAAAAGTTCCAAAGCAATAACATTGTAGAAGGAAACTAGGCATGAATGCTTGCCTGGAGGAATTGGGCCTTACAGGCCCAATTTTGTCTGCCAAAAGGGACACAATGCTGGGGAGAAATAGTGTGCATCTAGGACAATGAAAATTGAAGCATTTAATTCACTGCATAGAGGCCTTACCATAAAAGAATGCCAACTTTGTCCCAGGACCTCCATCTGTCAAATCCCAGATAAACAAGCCCCTAGTAGAGAGGTCCTACTGTGAGGGAACATATATGGAATATCAGGGCTTTGAGGGGTCTCTCCCTCTAGGGCCTATACTTACAGGTATGTCTGCTTGAACAATAGGTTGGAGGGCTTTTCATTGACATGGTAGAGAGGAAATGGATCAAATCCACCAATGAAATCAACTGAAAGAAATTAAGACCCAAATAAAACAAAACTAAAGCATGGCAGATGGTGAAAAAAAAAAGGAAAATAAACCAACAGAACCAGCAGCATGTAATGACAGATGGACACATGAGAGATCCTCTGCAATAGACAGGAATGGACATTCCTGCCTCCCCCTTCCTCCCTCCCTGCCACTGGTAGCCTAAGGGAAATCAAAACACCATACCCACTACAGAACTCCAGCAAGCCTACTTTCTCTGGAAAGGAAGTGGTTTAGCAGATGACTTCCCATTTGAATGTTTTTAAACAGATTAAAACAAAGAAAGATCATAGGAGCCCAGATTTAGAGCCAGAAGGGGTCTTAGCCTCTTCTAGTCTAAAAGTTTTTATAAACAAGGAAACTTAAACCCAGACAGGTTAGACGATTTGCCTAAGGTCACAAAGATAGAGCCCAGGTCCTCTCAAGATTCTAGTGCTTGGGGCTTGATTCCATCCCTTAGTCACTTTGATAGGCAATCAGCCCCATGTGGAAAGAGGAACGGTGATGTTCCCGAGTGAGGATGGTGGGGGAGGTAAAATGGGGAGAACCATACCACCTGGCTATGCCATCAGTTTTTCCTCAAAGCTATATAGACATATCAGATATGTTTGCAAGCTTAGCCAAGATTAATTTGTGTCTGAAATGCTAATAGGCTGCTAATATTTGTGGGGAAAATTTAATACCATTGAACCCTGAGGCTATTTTGTATTTTTAAAAGTGTTTCTTAAAATAAATAACAGCCAAAATGCAAAGACTTCCTTGTTTCCTCTGTTGGGAACAATGCACTTAAAAAGCATTCCAGTCAGCCAAATAAGCATCATTATAGGAAAAAAAAATGATAAGTTGGTCTATCGACTTCACTATGTATCTGGGAAAGCTAAAGCTTTGCAGCATCTTCAGAATAGTTCCTTGAAATTGGCAACAGATTTGACCAAGGATGGGGATTGGAGTGAATTTCTCCAGACCTCCTCCTCTCTTGATGAGGAGGAATGGAAGGTCAGGAACAAAAAAGGAGATATTCTTCCCAGCACCCTTTGCAGATTGTTCTGACCTCTGCAAAGTTCTACATCTCCATTCACAGGACATTATTTAAACAGTGGCCCAGGATGAATTCCACTTGGGGGTGGAGGGTAGTGGTTTAGAGAAAACATTAAAGTTACCTTAACTCAATTAGGTTTCATCTGTGGTTCCATCCTAGCATGACTTGGTCGTACCAAGCCAAGACCTTTCTGCTTTGGTTCATTTGCAGGTAGGGATGCAGCCCATAATTCCAGCAGGTGGATACTATTAATATGCACACTCTCAACAATGGTCATTTGTGAAATGGATATGAAGCTCTCAATTCAAGTCTTGGGAGATTTTCTTTAATGGACAGTTTCACATGACTGGTTCATTGTTAGGTGTTCCCTCGATGAAGACCTCATGCCTACTCTATGGCACAAGTGGATTCCACTGATCCACTATCTTATGAAAACCCCATCCCTGCTTACTTGCTGATGAATATGCCTGAATACTTAAAACTACTACGTGCTCAACATCAAAGGAGCATTTAAAGGAAACCACAAATAGAGGAGAAAATTAAAATGCCGCTCAAATTTTTCAGGTCAGTAAAAGGACTAGCCCCTTCTGCAAGCCTAGAATACTGATGGCTTGTCAGTGTTAATTATTCAACCTGGCATCCCCCAGCTGAGGCTGAGACAGGGCTGAAACATACCAGCAGTCTCAACTTCCCCAGCCATCTGCACAGATTTCTAGAGACTTCATTCACCTGCAACAGGATCTCCCATACTAAGTAAATGGGAAGAACTGCATTATATATAGAGAGGCAAAAGCCCTTGTATAAAACTTCTAAGGTGGTATTTCTCTGTGCATTAGGAACCTGGCATATGAAATTCATGACATATGATTTCATTTGAACCTCACAATAACCCTGTGAAGTAGGTATTACCATAGCACTGTTCTCATTTTATACATGATGAATTGGTCTCATAGAAGTTAAGTGACTTGCCCAGATTCACACAGCTAGTATATACCAGAGGCAAGACTTGAACTCAGTTTCTCTTTATTCCAGGTCCAAAACTCTTTGCATTGACTTAGTACTTTCAGAGATGAGCTCCAAAGTATGAAAAAAGTTCAGATGCCAAGAGTGTATAAGGAAAATGCCAGTGCTGGTTTGGCTTTGTTTTCTGGAGAGAACTTTCTATCACACTGCTAGTGCTCCCTGTGCCACCTAGAGGACTTATACCATCATGCACCCGGCACTCTCATTAAGGATTTTGATTAGGGGAAGGGAACTATTATTTTGCAATTAGCATCAGTGCACATGAAAAATCTGGTGGACGGTTGTCCAAGATGAGCATCTACACCTTATCTGTCTAGACCAATGATTTTTCTCTCCATGGGCCTTGCTAGCTGACTGCTTTATGTGGCAATTCTGCTTTTTAAAAAAATACAAAGAATGTGAATTTTCAGCTCCTGCTGAAAACAGCGGTGGAATTTGAGCAGCCTCTAAACTTCCTCAGTCTCTTGACATTTTCCTCTGGAAACTGAGGGAAATCAGTCTTTGGAAACCGCTTGATATGGCCACAGAGCATCCATCCATCTGTTGTTTCCTTCCTGTCCCTTCACACCTGCTGAGTTTCCTTTGTTGGATGCCTAAGGAAATGCTGAGCAGGCAGCCTTTATTTTTTCACCTACACATCTAATCATGTATGTTTGAGGCAGGGGGGAGAGCTGACAAAGATACTGGAAGCCCTCATACGTGCTAATGGCATGTAAACGATATATTTATGGTTAGTAAATTCTTGTCGCCTATCATTTTGCTACCTCATTATTTTTGGTTAGCACTCTGGCCTTGATAGGATGCTACTGGAAGTCTGAAATGACTCTCAGTAGGAATGATTCTCAGTAGGAATAACAATTTCCCTACCACTATGCCTGAATGCCATCTGCTTCTCACCTGGAGAACGAGGTGAGCTCTCCTTTCTCAAGGAACACCTACAACCTTTGAAGCTTCTTCCTTATTTTAAATGCAAGTGGCCCAGGATTCTCTCCAATTCTCAATTCAAATGGTTGTCTCTTTTATAGGGCTAGCCAGTAGGAGTGGCCAAACACCAGCTTTTGCGTAACAGGAAAAGTTTGTGTTCAGGAGAGAGGAAAAGAATTCTCAGCGCTTAGACTTTCATTGTCAGGTCTAAGCTATGCTAATAGGTTCTGGGAACATCGCAAAATAAGGATAGAAAAAATACTATTTGTCTTCTCTGTCCTGTCTTTTCCCTTTCCATCTCTCCCCTCTTTTCTCTATTCTCTCCTCTCCTTTCCTTCCCCTTGGAATTAGGATTCCCTCTCTTCCTCTTCTCTTTCCTCCACTTATCTCTTTCTTCCTCTTCTCCTCCTCCCTTCCTCTCCTGTACTCTCTTTCTCATCCTCTCATCTCCCTCCTCTCACTCCCCCACTTCTTCCTCTCCACTATTTATTTTCTTTCTTCCTCTCTCCTTTCTTTCCTTATTTGACCTCTCCTTTTCCCCATCTTCAACTTTTCTTTCCCTCTTTCCTTTCCTCTCATCTGTCCCTTTCTCTTCTTTCTTCTCTCCTCTCATTTCCTTTCCTCTTCTTCTTTCCTCTCCTCTCCCCTCCTTCCTTTCTTCTCCTGTCACACTTTCTACCCGTTCTTTCTCCTCAATCCCTTCCCTCTCTCTTGTTCAATCTGCCCTCCCCTTCTTCATACCTCCAATTCCTATATTCTCCTTCTTTCTCTTCCCTATTTCTTCTATTCTCTTTCCTCTCCTTCCCCATTTCTGTTGCTTTTCTTCTCTTTCCTTACCATTTCTGCTATTCTCCTTCCTCTCTTTCCTGTTTTTTTCCCCATTCCTCTCATATCAGCTTCCTATGGCACTGTGGGATGTTATGCCTTCAGAAATGGACTGTTGTCAAAACCACTGCTGAAGAATCTTTAGATGAATACTTACAGCTATCTTCTTCCTCTGTGAAGACACTGACCACGTAACAGGCATACACAAAGCCCACCAACTATAAGAAAAGAGGGGCAAAAGTGAGAAGCCATTCAGTCCAACTTCGGGAATATGAATTTACATGATCAGATTATGTGAAACTCTATCACTTCTTGGTGAGGTTTCAGTGGTTCAATGCCATATGCCAGATCAGTGCCAGAGAAAGAATATGGCAAAGTGAGCTTAGTGAAAGGACCAGAACCAATGCAAAACAGGCAGAAAATCCAGAAAAAAAAAAACCAGTTATACAGAGAAAGGTTGACCAGGAAGTGTAATGACAAATCAAACCTGGAAATTTATAACCTGGCTGTTGGGAATGAAAACTTAGGGATTTAATAATAGAGGAGTTACCATCTCTTTCTTCTCTAAGCAATATCTCTCCTTTGGCCACCGAGTGCCACCCTGGAAGCTTCCATTTCTCATCATCATCTTCAGATTGTAGGTAGAACCCCTGATACATC
Organism: Phalanger gymnotis; assembly: GCA_028646595.1. Lineage (NCBI taxonomy): Eukaryota > Metazoa > Chordata > Mammalia > Diprotodontia > Phalangeridae > Phalanger > Phalanger gymnotis. The sequence continues at coordinate 136,210,542 of CM053625.1, read as the reverse complement.
CTCAAGCCAGGACTACTCATTCAAAGCAAAAAATAAGTTAAGAAGTATTCCAGTGAATTCTGACATTAAGTTTAACCCAACTGGTTAATTCAGACCAATAGATGGGAGTGCTTGGCTTTAAGTACTAAGTCACACAGCAGAGGCAGCAAGAATACTCAAATTCATCAGCTCACTTATGTCTGGAGTGATGGAGACTGGCTGCCAATATTGCCTAAAGTTATCAGATGCTTTTACAATTGGATCGAGCTTTGGGCAAATAGTTCGGATCAAAGAACTTCTGAGCTCTATTTAGGAAAAGTCCAGATTTCTCTCTGGGCTGGAAAATGAAGTTCAGCTGAAAGGAAGCCACTTTTCCAAACAAAACCAGACCTGAACAACTCTAAGGTAAGGCACCATCAGAAGGAAGTAGTGACTGAGCACCCTTGCCTCTTTAAAGGATTCCATTGGCTCTCAAGTTTTAATCAGAATGTTTATTGTCGAGCATATCACATCAAACCAGGCTTCCATTTTCCTCATTCAGGTGACTCAGTCCTTCTCAAGTAGCAGCTCCCTTTGCCTGATTTGAGGTGACACTAACAATATTATTAAAGTTATCATATATCAGGACTGCTCATTTCCCACAGTAAACTCAATCCTCTTTAACAAGAATTAGAATACAACCAACAATGATTCATTTCCAGAGAAGACAGGATGATACATGGAGAGGCCCAGGAAACAGGGTCATTCATTTATAATATGACAGAAAAATACATCATAGCTACAACAAAGGCGAGCTAATGAGATTTCTATTGAGGGACTCTGAGCCATGCATGTGTTTGGCAACTCTCCCTAGGGAGGAACAACCTTATACAAATGCATTTTGGGAAAAGTTGAATTAAAACCTTGTATTTCTTATGGCCTTCTCGAGTAACATGAAAGATGGCAATGGCCAGGTTACTGATTACAGGGTTACTCTGTTGGTCTCTAAGCAGCTCTTAGCACAAGGAACAATAAAGATTCCTTTTTTTCATCCCACTTCAACAAGCTGGAGTCCATGTGGATATGCCATATTCAAATCATTTTCCTGGCAGGTGGCAACATCAAAAGCTAAAATCCTACTCAAAGCTATATTTGTCTGGTAATCCTATGAAGTGCTTTAATTATGCCAAGGCAGGAGAACCCAAAGCATTGCTGTTTAAGACAAATTACAGAAGTTATACCAATAAAGTTTCCATTTCCTGTAGTAGTAGTAGTGTGCTAGTAGGAAACTTCCAATAAGGTTAAGACTTGGACTGCCTTTCCTAAGGATGACCAAAGGATGTAACTGACTGGGAGCTGGCCATGGTACTAAAGGAAGACATTTAATTTTTACCACTACATAAGCAGCCAGACAAGGATTTATTTTCCCAGTGACAATATCTCACCTTTGAGAAGAATTCAACTCTTCCTCCACTCCAGCCACCAGGTTTTTTTCACTGTATATCTGCACAAAACGTGTTTTCTAGCAACTATGCCTTTTCTCACACCATCCCCCGCCCCCCTACTTTCTGCTGAGACAAATCTCAACCACTCTCCACAGCCCATATTCCCTGGGAAATCTTCCAAATTGTTCTAACCTATAGTGCTCTCTCCTTCTCTGAACTTTTAGCTCATGTAGTTTCTTTCCCTACCAATTGGCACTTAACTAATCATATAAGGCAGCATATTCTCTCAGTGGAATGAGTCCTAGAAATGAAGTGAGAAGACTTGGGTTTGAATCCTGTTCTGCTACTTATCATGTGTGGCTCCCCATGTGCAAGTCTTTCTGCTTCATAGGCTTCAGTTTCCTCATCTGTAAAATAAAGAAGTTAGGCTAACTGACCTCCAGCTCCATTGTTACGTGATTCTATGGACTGTGAGCTCCCTGAGAGATGAAATTGTCTTATACTTTTTTAGCATCCTGCACAAAGCCCTGAAAATAACTGCTTAGAAAATGTCTAGCTAATTAATTGTGATTTCTATACATCAAAATGTCATTAAGGTAATTCTTCCTACGGTGCTATAAGGAATTACAAAAAGTATTGGCTTCAGAAAAACCTGGGAAGACTTCTGTTACCTGATGCAAAGTGAATTGAGCAGAACCAGAACATTGTACATAATAACAGCAATATTATAGCCATAAATCAACTGTGAAGGGCTCTAACCAATGCAATGATCCACAACAAAGCCAAAGGACTCAGGAAGAAAACTGCTATCCTCCTCTAGAGAGAGAACTGATGAACTCTGAGTAGAGATCGAAACATTTTTTTGACTCTTTATTTTTCTTCCCTTTTTTTTTTGCAACATGACTAATATGGAACTATGTATCTTATGACTTCACATATAAATGGGTATTGTACTGCTTGCTTTCTCAATGGTGAGGCAGGGGCTGCTGCAAGGAGGATGAGAATTGAAAACTGAAAATTTTTAAATGAATGTTTAAAAAAAGAAATTATTCTTCCCATGGCAACATGGTGCAGTAGAAAAGCATTGCACTTGAAACCAGAAAACCTGGGTTCATGCCCTAAATCTACTGCTCACTAGTTATGTGACTGTTGAAGTCTCTCCATCACTCTGAACTGGTTTCTTCATTAATCTTGCCATTTCATAGCTATCTACCTTGTTTTCTTCAAAAGTTTATGAGACTAATTAAAGATAATATGTGAGAAAAGGCCATGTAACTATAAAGTGCTGTACCAAATATATGAAGGTTTGGGTTTAGACTTATGATTTCTTTTGTACAGTGAAATACTAGCAAAGAAACTTCTGTCAGTGTATACTGGCAACTGTTCTGCAACCTATGATAGTCTTAGACATATTTGCCTAGAAGTGAATGGCCAGGGTCAACCAGCCAGTATGTGTTAGAGGGAGGACTTGAGTTCCAGTCTTGCTAACTCAAAGGGCAGCCTTTTATCTACTAGACCATGTTATTTCTAAACAGTTATATGGTGGTATTAAATGCCAGGGAAGAGCATATTTTTATTCCTAAGTATAGGGAAATCTCACCCCAGAGCCAGTTCCAATGAAGCATAGTATTTAAGCAAGGTCTCTTTCAACCCTGAAGATCCCAAAATAACACATTAACTCATTTGTAGCCATCTTTGGTGGGAGGGCAAGTGGCCACTGGACTGTGTGGAGTCTCTGTGTTAAATCAAAAGCCACACGGAGTATATAAAGCCTTAATTCTTAAGATGCCATCTTGTGCCCAACAATCAAATTGGTAGATCAACAGGTAGAAACTAACCTTTTTGGGAGTTGGGCCTGTGGCTTTTATGAGGTTTCATTCATATAGATATTTTTGCTCTTGTTTTCTATAAGGCTCGTTGCTTATGTTATGACTCGGATCTTCAAATATCTTTGTCCTTATTTTATGTGGTTAGAGAATTAGCCTTTCGAAATCAGAGAATTTCACAGCTGAAAGGGACCTTAGATCTTATCCACTCCAACCTCCCCCAATGGAGAGATCCTTACAGCTACCCTGACAGCAATTGTACCCAGAAATACAACCTGAGAGGCTTTAAAGATTGCTCTAGAGCTTCTTGACCAAGATGAAGCAACAAGCTGTGCTGGTAGAATTACATGCAAGAAAAAAAATTTAAACAATATATTCAGAGTCAATGTCTCACTTGCATATATTTTCACTTATTCTTTCTATATTTCCAAATACTTTTCTCAAAATTATTTTATTGGTTTTTATTTTTATTCTGGACTTGACAAACACCAAATTGAATGGATATTCATATATACTTAGAAAAAAAGGATTTACATAAAATTGTAGGTCTCTACATATAGCTTTTCTTTTAAAGTATATAATGAATATAGAGAATCGAGTCAAACTTATAAGAATCTGAGTCATGATTGTGTATATGTGTATTGTAGTATATGATTGTGATGGAATACTACTGTGTTGTAAGAAATAATGAGCAGACTGGCTTTAGAAAAACATGGCAAGACTTGCATGAAATTAGCAGAACCAAGAGATTCTTGTATACAGTAACAGCAATGTTGTTCAAAGAATAACTGTGAACAATGAAGCTACTCTGTGTAATATGATCATTCAAATCAACTACAAAGGACTTATGAAGGAAAATGCTACCCCCCTCTAGAGAAAGAACTGATATATGGAAGTATGCATTTTATAGTATCCATTTTATAGTTCTATATATAGATATATAGATTATATATATCTATATCAGATGTTGGTCTTCTCTAACCTGGGGTTGAAAGGAAAGGAGGGAGACAACTTGGGATTCAAAATGTAACCAAAAAAAGAAAAAAATCATGACACTATTAAGAATAAAGTATATAATAAGATCAACCTGTAGCTTTCAACATTGTCCTGCTTGTTTGTCTGTCTTTCTGGCCATCCTTCTCTAAATAATTTCGAGTTCTAGTTTTTCTTCTTGATGGCTTTGTCTGTTTTCAATTTAATTTAACAGGCTGTTATTTGATGCCTGCTTGTTCCAAGAACCATGGTAAACAGTGGAGATACCAAAAAAAAAAAAAGAAATGAAAATAGTCCTTGATTTTAAAGAATTTACATTCTATTTGGGGGGGGGGGATGTATACAGGATAAACATTAAGTAAGTAGTGTCTGGGTTTGGGGAATACTAAAAATGTGAGGAGGATTAGGAAAGGCCTTCGTAGGAGATGTTTCCTGAGCCTACCTTTGAATGAAACTAGGGATTCCTAGAGGTGAAGGTAAGGAGGAAGAATATTCTGAGCCTGAGCTGGAATTCCTTTGGTTCACTTATCTTTATTTGAGCTACTTCAAAAAAGGAATACCCAAGACCCAAAGGTTTTTTTTTCCCCTACCAGAGACATAGAAGACTCTGAATACCACAGAAATTTCATGTAGGTTCTACCAATGCTAAGAGCAAGAGAGACCTAGAAAGAATGGTCAAAAGAAAAGAGAGAAATTAACAGTTATCTCAGTTTATCAGAATGGCTCACACAATGTCCTTGGCTTTATAACTCAGAAATGACACTCAAATGACTAAAAACAAAGAAACAAAAGCAAGTACTTAGAGTTGAAGAAATTCACTCCATCAATTCCTTATATTAGCAAAGGCATTTAGGCTTCAAAATCATACCATGGTGCATGTTCTGAGGTATGAGAATAGGCCCTGTGCTAGGAGGTTAAAATAAAACAGGTATGACACAGACCCTGTTCTCAGTTTGATGGGGAGTAAGAGAACTGAAACTACTATATTCAGAATTACCAGTGATATCACAATGACCAATCTGATAGCTTTTCTCAGTCCTTATCCTTTTAAAAATATTTCTACGCTATTTGAAATAGTTGATTTCCCTCTCCTCCTGGATACTGTCCCTCTCTGGTTTTTGTGATATTGATCTCTCTTAGTTCTTCTCTTATGTCAGGCTACTCCTCAATCTCTTTTGCTGAATTATCATCTATGTCCTGACTCCACTCTTGGATATCCCCCAAGGTCCTGTTCAGAGTCCTCTTTTCTTCTTTCCCTAAATCCTCCTTGGTGATCTCATCGTATCCTTTTGGTTCAATGATCATTGTTATGCAGATGGTTCCCAGATCTTTATATCCAGCATCAGTCTCCACCCAGAGCTCTGGTCCCATATCACCACCACATTGGACATTTCTACCTTTATATTACAAAGTTATCTCAAATTCAACAGTTCCAAAACAGAACTCATTATCTTTCTACACTCCCCAAGGTCACCAACCCTCCCTGCTTTCACTTTTCTGTCAGGATGGCCATTACATTTCTGAAAATTCACCCAGGTTTGCAAAAAAAGATTCATCCTCTAATTGCTGTTATTTGCATATAGTATTTCATTTCCTGTGTCCCTGGGTCATGCCCTCACATCTGAACTGCACTCTCTCCTTAAGCTGGCCTTTTAGAATCTCTAGCTTCTTTCAAAGCTGAGCACATACTACTTCCTACATGAAACCTTTCCTAATTTCCCCAGTTATAAGTATCCCTCCGTGATTTTTCTCAGTTTACTTGTCTGCATGCATTCCTCAGTAGAACATACATTCCTTAAAGGAAGAGACTGTTTTTGTCTTTATGTTCTCGGTACTTAGCAGTTCCCAGCACATAGAAGGTGCTTAATAAATGTTTGTCGAAAGAATGAAAAGTACATGGATAATTGTGATTGTGCAAAAAAGAGGCCCAACAAAGTACTTTCAGAAATTTGAGGGAAGAAAGGGTTATAGAAAGTTTCATGGAGATGGTGGCATCTGAACTCGTCTTTGACATTGAACAGGAGCTTCAACAGACTGAGGTGAAAGATAAGAGTCCATTCCGGGTGAGGAGGAGAAGATATAAGCAAAGGCATGGAACTGGGAATAGGAAAATTGAGAAGAGAGATAATAACAATAAGTAGCATTTATATAGTGCTTTAAGGTGTGCAAGGCAATTTAAATGCATTATCTCAGTTGATTGTCACACAGCAATCCTCTAAGATAGAGGCTATTATTATCCCTATTTTATAGATGAGGAAACTAAAACAAACAGCTTAAGTGACTTGCCCATAGTTAGCTAATATCTCAGGCAGTATTTGAACTCAGGTCTTCCTGATTCTAAATCCAACACTCTATCCACCATGCCACCTAGTTGCTTCAGAAATTAGACTAACTTGTCTTGATTACAGAGTGGGCGAAGGACAATAGTAGAGTTGGTAAGATGGGGAAGGTGAGTTGAGGCTGTCTGTGGAGGACCTTGGATGCAAAGGTCAAGATTTCAGACATTATTTGGCAGACAAGAGGGAAACACTGAAGGTTTTTGAATAAAAAAGTAACATTATCATAGCTGTCTATTGGGGAAATTTGCGGGAGAGGGGAGCAGCGTAGAGAATGGATCACACAGGAAAGAGATCAAAGGCAGGGAAACCAATTAGAAGGCAAGAAAAAATAAGAGCAGGAACTAGGGCAGGATTTGAGAAGGGAGACAATAAGAAATAAGTTGAAGAGGCATAAATAACAGTATTTAGTAACTGTCTAGAAGCACGGGTGCATCCAGAAAATGCAGAAAAGAATTAAATATGGAGAATGTTGGTGATGCCATTAAGAACAGCACTAGACATCATTATTCACGAATGCCCTGTGCACAGGGGAAGCTCTCAGACTGACTCCATTCTGAGCCACAAGACCTGGTTGAAATCTAGCATCAGGGACAGTTAGTCTGAGCCTTCTGATCCCAGCCCCATCAGACTACCTGGTTCCATCCGGAACTCTACTGCTGAACCACTCATGTGTTTATGTCATCATTACCTCCTCTAGACAAACAAATGGATTTAAAATGGATTTAAGAACAAACTAAGCAATTCTGAGTATCATACACAGACTTCTTTAGGGACCCATTGCTGTCCAATTCATTTCTAGAGAGCTTCAGAATGTAATGGCAAGAGTCATTGAGTTAGAGTTAGAGTACTTCAGCTTTCATCTGTTAGCTGTGTGGCCTGGGTAGTCAATTCATTTCCTCTTTCTGAGACTCAGTTTCCTTACTTGTAAAATGAAAGGGTCAGACTACATGATTTTTATGTTCTGTCTCAGATCTAAATCCCATAGTTTTGTTTTTCATATATACATACAGCTTACCTTTTAACTAATGTTTCCATGTTCCTCTGCCCAGGGTTTAAAATATACTAACCTCCAACTTTATAACTCACAATCATGACAAAGACTTTCATCAATAGTAAATCACTGTTTATTCAGTGATGTGCTTTCATTTTCTTCAAGAAAGGTTACATTATTCTTTGAGCTCAGCCAATTCTTCTCTCAGATGAACAAAGAAGGGAAGGAGATGGGAATACATAAGAATGCAAGCATCATTTTCCTGTGGGTAGAGCTCAGCTATAATTAAAGCCATCACCTCTGGGAGAAAGTGAACTCCTAGGACACACACTGAATCTTGTCTTGTGTGCATTATGAATGAAATATAGTGGAAAGCAAATGAGTACCTTGCACTGCTTCGCCATTCACAGCTAGGCACAATGGAAAAGACACAGCATTTGGACTCAAAAGACAGGCTGGTTCTGCTACTTGTTCTTGTGTGATCTTGGGGAAGACATTTAACTTTGGGCTTTGGTTTCCTTATCCATAAAATGAAAGGGTAGGAACAGATGATGTCTAAGGTTCCCTTCAGTTCTAAATGCAGTGATTGTTTAGATCCAAAATCATCTTCCCCTGTACAGCAATCCAGGGCAACCTAAAGGAGGGCATTTATTCATTCAACAAATATGACATGCTTATTTGTATTAAGCAATGGGGATATATAGTGATCAATTTGATATGGTCCTTGCATCCAAGTTGTTTTTAGGCTAGTAGGGAAATAAAATATGAAAATAACCATAGTGTAGGGGTAACTAGGTGGCAACACTTGATATCTGTGACTCTGGGCAAGCCACAAGCCCAATTGCAGGAAGGAAGGAAGGAAGGAAGGAAGGAAGGAAGGAAGGAAGGAAGGAAGGAAGGAAGGAAGGAAAGGAAGGAAAGGAAAGGAAGAAAAAGGAAATATAAAATAAAATATAGTAAGTTCATTAGAAAGCCTTGGGAATAATGAAAAGTGCACAGGATTAAGAGTAAAGAGGTCTTAGTTGTAGTCTCATATCTTCCATTAACGAGCTATGTGACCCTGGGCAAGTCACATTTTCCTCTCTAGGCCTCAGATTCTTCCTCTTTAAATTGAAAGTGTTGAACTCCATGACCTCAAAAGCCCCTTTCTAGTTCTAATATACTATTACTATTATTCAAAGTGTTACAAGAGTTCCCAGGAGGGAGAGAATTGCAGGGAAGAGAGAGAGAGGAGGAAGGTTGTAGTTAGAAATGAAGGAATATTTCATGGAAGAGATGGTATCAGAATTAGACCATGGAGGCAGGACAGGATTTCAAGAGGCAAAGAAGAAAGGCCAGGGCACCAAGAAAAAGTGTGTCCAACCCCAAATTTGCCTCTTTTTTTTTTCTTATTATTTTAACACAAAGCTCTGGTCTGGAGCTGTTGCCATTTCTGGTCTAACACCACTGGGAATGGCATCGAGAGTGTCAGGACTTCTTTAACTTCCTTGACTCCTGCCTTTGGCCTTAACATTGGAGCTTCCAGGCATACTGCTGAGGTGGGCGAGCTTGGGAGAAAGCAGAGGCTGGCAACCAACTTAAATTTTTTTTTTCAAATTTTAAGGGCACTTTGTTAAAGCCTAAAAGGTGAAACTGAGAATTCCAAAAGATCATTTTTTTTTACCCAGGCAATCAGGTTAAGTGACTTGCCCTTGGTCACACAGCTTAGTAAAGATCTGAAGATGGCTTTAACTCAGGTTCTCCTGACTCCAGGGCTGGTGGGGGCTCTATCCACTGCAGCACCTAGTTGCCTCTAAAATAGTGTTTCTAATTTGGCATTGATGAGCTCCTCATTAGGGGGACCTTCTATGAATGCTTTATAAGATAGAATGATCCAGCCTGTTACTGACCTCTGGAGATCCTCCCCTTCTATCCTCAGGCCTGGTGACTTCTCAACATAGACCAGTCTGATAAGAGGGTCTGAATCTGGAACGGGGGCACACTAGGTCTTGATTACCATGGAATCCAAACAGAGACATACTTTGCTGGCTTTTGGTGAAAAGGAGCAAAGAAGTGAACCTGCTTAAAATATGAATGGTACAGATTCCTCTACAGTCTCAATTTACAAAAAGCCTTTTCTCCTTGAAATGTAATTTATTCAGTCAATTTCTCTTAGTGAAGAAAGTTGAAAGACAGAAACAAGTAGGAAGGCCTAAGCTGAGAGGCCAAAGACCCAGGTTCTGTCTCAACGACTTTATGTGTGAAAGGCAAATCACTTATAAAGAAAGCACTTCCTCATAATGACCCCATCAGACAGACATCTGACCCCATCAGAGTGTAGATCAAGGAGTTGCCCCTCTGCTTTACAGATATGGAAAACAAGGCTCTGAGATATAAAATTTGCTGTCCAGAGTCACACGGCTTATTAGCATTTAAGGCAGGATTCTGACCTGGGTCTCCTGATTCCACAAACAGCCCTCTTCCAACTAGGCCATGTTGCAAGTTAACCTTTCTGGGAATCAGTTTCCCCATTCACAAAATAGGCTTAATTATAATATCAAGTACTTGTTACCCAGTACGCCAATAAGATTGAGAATGGAAAGTACTTAAGAGATTTCTTTTAAAGCATGATTCAAACACAAAGTAGTATTATTCCTTTCATCGCTAGTATGATATATGATTGAACAACTGAAAACCATGCCTTAGGGAAAAGATGCAGAAGATTTTGAATCATTCTGTATCATTATCAGAACATTTTCAGAATATTCCTTTGACGCCAGAGTAAGAGATGCTGGAAGGCTGATATGCATCAAGCCTAAACCTGGGACAGATGAAGGCAGAAATACAAAAGGATATAGGAAAAGCAATCGTTATTTCAGGGGTAAGCAGAAGGTCTCTGATTATATCATATTAGCTTATACTCTTAGCCAGGTTTAGGTATATTAATTATTCATGCTAAGCGTAGACCCCTACTCCTTCCCTCCCTCTTAGATATATAAAGCAATCTCATTTCTAAGGAGCTCATTCTCCCCAAAGACAAAGCATTCAGGGTCTCTTAGGGCTGATATTCACTTAATGTTTCCAAAGATGGCATAGTCAGCTGAATCCGGGTGAGGCTGTGGGCCTCAGGAGGATGGCTCCAGCACTAATAAATCAGAGGATGAATGAGGGAGAAGGTCAAAGAAACACAGATAGTAGGAAACCACAGAAAAGGGTCTAGGAATTCAGTAACAACTATGGGTCTTTGCTATTACTGTTACTGTTACGCCCCAGCTCAAGAATCCATAATATTTCACCGTTACCAAGAGCACGACTTAATGGAAAGAGAATTAGTTTTAGAATCAGAAAATGTAGGTTTGAGGTCAGATTTTGACTTGTATACCCTAGGTAAAGTCACTTAACAGCTTCACCATCTATAAAATATGGATAATAGTACTTTTTATTGTTGTGTTCCAGTTGGGTCTGACCATGACTCCGTTTGGGGTTTTCCTGGCAAAGACACTGGAGTGGTTTGTCGTTTCCTACTCTAGCTCATTTTACAGATAAGGAAATTGAAACAGACAGGGTTAAGTGACTCTCCTAGGGTCACACAGCTACTAAGTGTCTGAGGCCAGATTTGAACTCAAGTCTTCCAAGTCCAGCACTTTATCCACTGTGCTGCCTACCTGCCCCTAAAGTAAATGCTATTTCTTCTTAAATGGCTATGATTTTCACTAATCTGATGTTTCTCTAAATTCTAGTTAGTTCTTGAATTTCTGGTACACGTACAAAGTCTACAATACATCAGTAGATTATATTGTGTCTTGGATTCATGTGCATATGTCTTGTTTCTGCAACAAGCATGAGCCCCTGAAGGACAGGACCTGTGTCACCTCTTGTTTCTCCAACAGTTCTGAGCACAGCTAGAGCTGGGCATCCAGTCAGTACTCAACAAAGAGCAACAATACAAGTAACTCACATTCATATGGCACTTAACAAGTTTACCAAATGTGGTTGGTGGACTAATACCCTCCTGAGGGTACCAAACGAGGGTCTTAGCTGGAAAGCTGAGGATATTCGGGGATGAGTCAGTCTGACAACAGTCAGAAATAGTAACTCCAACAGTCAGAAACCTGTTCTCTTTTTGGCTCAACATTCATTCAATTCAACAAGCTTTTATTAAGCACCTGCTATGTGTAAAGCAAGCTATGTAATGAAGGAGTTACAAAGAAAAATAAAACATTATGGGATGACTCTTGGAGAGGGGGAGAGGGAGAGATACAGTTAGAAATTTAGGCAATAAAAAAGATATCGAGAGAAAAAATAAGACTTTTTTCCCTTTAAGTAACTTACAATCTACCTATCAATTATTCAATCGACAAGTATTTATTGAAGTGCCTATTATGTGCCAGGCACTGTGCTAAGCACTAACCTAGTAGTTTTAGCTCAGGGTAATCAGAACTTTGATTGATGTTCCATTCTCTTGGGTTTATAGCCTTAGTGTTTAAAGTAGTAGGCTGCTGGCATAAAAGGTAGCATCAAGCCTTCCCATAAGGTTCTGCTGCTCCTGAGCAGTGACCACATCCACCAACCTTAGTATTAGCTTGGAATCAACATGGTCTGACTCTTGCATGAAAAGCACTCTCCAATTCCAAAGTCAGTTTGCTTGTAACTTGCATTTAGGCTCACAGTTTACCAAAGGTTAGTGCATGCATCATCTGCCTCACCCAAATTCTCTTCCCAGCAAGTTCAAAGGGACTTCCAGCAGGGCCCAAGCTCCAAAGTCACAACAGCAATGACATCATCACTTCCTCACATTCCTATGGGGCTCTAAAGTTACAACGTGCTTTCCTCACTACAGCACAAAAAGCAGCTAACATTACACCCATTCTGCAGATAAGGAAACTGAAGATCAGAGAGGTAAAAGAAAACTTCCCAAAGTCACAAATCTATTAAAGTGTCTGAAGAAGCTTGGATTTGAGCCTGAGTCTCTTGACTCCAAGTCTAGCACTCTTGCCTCTATACTGTGCTGTATGAAACGAAATTGCTTTTTTCAAAGATTCTTGGGGGGGAGACACATCAACCCTGCTTGAGAGAAAAGATGTAAGAAGCTACTCGCATGCTTCACGGGGCTTTCCATGCAGGGATTCTGCCAAGATGGTTCTCATGTTCCACACTTCACAGAAGCTTCCCCCAGCTGGATCCACATGTTCCCTCCTGGCTCACTTGGGATGGGGTAAAGATCCAATTAAGCATTTCAGAAAGTATGTCAGGAAACAAATGGGTGTTTCAAGGGGCCAGAAGCAACAAAAAAGCTTTAGAGGAGGAGACTGAGGGCGAATGCCATCTGTGGTAAACTAGAGAAGTAATAATAGTTTATATTATTATACTGCTTTGATGTTTACAAAATAACTCTTCTCATAGCCACCCTGTGAGAGATGCTGTGCAAGTAGTATTTTCATGCTTTAGTTGAGGAATCTGAGGCATGGAGAGATTGTCACTTGAAGCATTTCATAGGAAATAGAGTGACAAATTTGGAGTCAGATAACCTAGGTTCAAATTCTATCTCTGACATTTCTTGGCAGCATGATGCTTGTTATGTTTCTTGACATCTAAGAGCCTCAGTTTTCTCATTTGCAAAATAGTAATAAACATACAACTTAAGACACAGGTTGTTGTAAGGATGGTGCTTTATGAACCTTAGAGTGTTCTGTAAGTATGAGTTATTATTGAAAGAACAGAAGGAAAAAAAAGATTAAGTCCTTACTCTATGCCAAGCATTATGCTAGGTACTGGGGATATAGATAGAAGCATTCTCTGCTTTCAAGGAAGTCTCACTTTAACTGGGAGAGACTACACATAAAAGAAAATTCAGCTGCCAGGTAGAACAAGTCTTAAGGGTGCAGTTATGGTGCTGAATGACAAGGCACGTGGTTCTTTGATTGTATCAGTAGGTCAGATGACAGTACTAGTCATCAACAGAATATAGAATGAATGCAGATGGTAGGGCTTGGAGGAATTTGGTAGGCAGTAACAAGGCAAATGGCAAGGTTTGATGGTCCTCCTCATTAGAAGAAACAGAGTTATTTCCATATCTCCAGGGAACAACAAAGCAGTTGGGATTGGTTCTGGGTGGCCTCAGGTAGGGCTAAGAGGGTGCAGGGGAAGGCAAAGGAAGAAGGATGCTCCTAGTGCTAAAAGGACTTCCTGCCATCTGGCCATCCCACAAAGAAGCACAAGATCTAAGGACTGAAACCAAAAGTCTTCTAACTCTGAAGGGAAACAAGTTTGGCATTCAAGGAAATGAAGCCCTCAACCTATATAAGAATTGTAGACTCCAGACTGGCCCCAGCACCAATCACAGAGCTAACAGGCCTGGGCAGCTGAAGAACCAGAAATTCTATGTGCCTCTAGAACATTCTTCCACTAAATTCTTTCCCATTACTGCCTTGAGCAAGGGAATCCTAAATCCTGAGTGAGATGAAGCAGCTTGCTCCATCCTTTATCATTGAGTGTCAGGCTGCTATTAGGACAGAAAGGCAACAACAAATGATCTCGACACTTCTTGGGCTTCCAGAGAAGCTCTTCCTTAGAAATTTCAAGTCTAATACCAACCCAGATGGTCATAAAATAGATTTGAATGCAAATAAACCAGATGAGCCCAGGGAGAGGCTAGAATTTATAAAGCTCTTCTTCTACATGGCATCCACCCTGCATTTTCTTCCAGTGGATTTCTTTGGATGGCTGGCCAAGAGGACAGGACATTAAAGTAAGAGATCAAAGCCAAAGGTGATTTAAAGTTGTCTTTATATTACTACTTGAACAGGCTTTAAGCTGCTAAACAAAGCACATCCTCATTCTCTTCTACTGTGCAAATCAAACCTAATAAAGAGAATAACGCACAAGGCCTACTCTCAAGAGCAGAGATGTGTTTCCACCTTTCCTGTATGCGTGAAGCTTTGGTCTGACTCGAAAGACAGTCTAAACAAGAGGGATGCTGAGCTATCTAGAAAGATCCCAATGGTAGTAGAATTCACTATCCCAGGAAGGACAGTACATGTTAATAACCATGTTTCTTCTCCTGGGCAACATACTTCTGTTGCTGTTGTTGTTCGGTTGTTTCAGTTGTGTCTGATCCTTCATGACCCCATTTGGGGTTTTCCTGGCAGAGATATTGGAGTGATTTGCCATGTCCTTTTCTAGCTCATTTTACAGATGAGGAAATTGAGGGGTTAAGTGACTTGCCCAGAATCATACAACTACTAAGTGTCTGGGATTGAATTTGAACTCAGAGAGATGACCCCAGGCTCCACACTCTATTCACAGTGCCACTTAGCTGCCCCAGTCAACATACGCTGACGTGCTTTCTTTGGAACTTTTTGAACTATCTTTCTGAGTGATGGCAGCTGACAGTCGAGCTCAAGGCTCTCCTCATTGAAGTGAGTCCAGTTCCCATAGCATTTCTGGGAAAAGACACTGCATGCCTATGTTTCTCCACAAGAGATTGAGAAAAAATGACCATATGGCTTCAAGGAACCCTAGAGAAAGGAAAAGAGAGGATGGTTTGCAGACAGACCTGGCCAAATGCAAGATTGTATCAATCTTTATTGCTTGGAAAATCCAAACTATGATACAGAAAGGCGAAAATATTCTGTTTCCTCATCTGTAAGACATAGGAACTAAACTAGCCATATGTTTAGGGTCCTTTCCAGCTCTAAAATTATGAACCTATGAATAAAAGTGCTGAAGTCTCGTGGCCACAGAACCAAGAAAAATACCAGACTAACTTTGTGACTTTGGACAGGTCACAGCCCCTGTGTGTCTCATTCTCTATATCCAAAAAATGCCTCCTACCAACCCCTGCGAGGTAAAGATAAATATATACAGCTGCTGGGAACTCTTAGAGAGCTACTCTAGACCCAAAGCAAGATGATGCTGATGATGTCATCTGTCTTTGAGGTGCTTTAAGGTGGGAGTACTGCCTTGTAGTGGGGCCATCTCCAGTTGTCCTGATCTATATCTTGCCACTGAACCCAGATGGCTCTGGAGGAGAAAGTGAGGCTGGTGTCCTTGCACAGCCCTACCTCACTTAAATCCAATTCATTTGCAAGTCATAGCATCACCTTCCTGATGTCATGGTCCTCTTTGAGAAGAAGACAACTACCTAGTAACTGTCTGTCCAGGTCACTTTACTAGCGCACCCCTCATTAAGAGTATTTTATTCTTAAATCCTGTCTCACTTTGTAATCAGAGCATTCCTGTAAACTTCGCATTCCTCCCAATCTACCTCATTTCCATGCAGACTGGTTTGCTTGTCACTGTCACACCCATCACACCCTGGGTCTGGTCTGTCAGGATTTCAGACAGGCGGTGGAGGTATATGTGTTTGTGGGGGAGCTCCTTTTGTATTATTGATCCAGTCGCTCTACAAATGACAGAGACAGGAAGGAAAGCTGATAGGGAAAGGACTATAACCCAGTTCCCTCTGTAAATGGGGACTCTATGAAAACTTCATTAAGGGAATACACTGGAGAGTTCATTTTGTTCATGGTGCTTCTCTTTATACAAAGACAATCACCTTTCCTTTATCTGCGTGTGGCTAAACTGGGTAAGCTGAGTTGGCTTCCCTGTGCCTTCCAGTGTTTTGTTACCACAACCAGAGGCAAAGAAGTTGAGCTGCAGGAGCACAAAGAGAGCGGTTGCTGCCAACAGCCCTAGCAGGAACCCTCTCCCTTTCCAAACCTGACTGCTGGAAGCACATACTTCACAGAAAGCCCAGGCTTCTGGGCTGGGGTTCCTAAACTGGCCCTTATATTACAGCTTTAGAGTTTAGCATTTTGACAGAAGGAAAAACAAGAGAGCTGGGAGAACTGTCTTCATGGAAGAGCAGTCCAGCTCTGAAGAATCTGATTCCCTGGGTTTCCTCTGTGTGTCTTTAATCCTGGGAGACTTTTGTGCCTCAGGCTCTTTAATCAATGTCCTGAATGAAGTCTTGGGCACAAGGTACACCAAATGGCTGAGCCATGGTAACAACTCTGCCTCAGTGTCATCACAGCCAAATTCTTGACAACACCTTCTGAGTCTGTCTCTAATCTCTCTGGCAACGCTATGTCAGAGGTTGTGAGAACTTGGCACCTTCTTCTTCTGAAACTTCCCCACCCTCATGGGGTCTCCTTAGGGAGCATTTGCCAATCAACTGCCCTGCTTCTCATGTTGCCATAATGGAATGCTAAAATGCACAGTTAAACCAACTCAGGATCACAGAGTTTGCTGCCTGCAGACAATGGAAAGGTGAGTATCTTTAAAACAGACACTTTATAAGCAGAACACAGTTAAGGAAGGGAATGCTTGTCAAGAAAATAACCAGTCCAACTGTGTGACACAATTATCTAATTCAGTGTTTTGGTCTATTTCAATGAAATTCAATTCAACAAGCATGCATTAAACACCTACACTGTGCTGGGCACTGAAGCTACAAAGACATAAGCCAAAAAGTCCCTGATCTTATCAACAACAATAATAATAATATACTATATTTATATAGTGCCTTAAGGTCTTTGCAAAGGGCTTTACTGACCATCTTTTATCCTCACAATCACCCTGAAAGGTAGGTATCATTATTCCCATTTTACAGGTGAGGAAACTGAGACCCACAGAGGTTAAGTACCTTGCCCAGGGTCACACAGCTAGTAAGTGTCTCAGGCTGGATTTGAACTCAGGTCTTCCTGGCTCCCGCACTCTATCCACTGCCCTCTCAAGGAACTTCTATTCTGTGGAGATATAACATGTACATAGAAGAGATGCCACAAAATAGAGAATACAAATATGAAGTGGGAGCAACAGTATCGTGTAGCGTAGAGTGATGGCCTTGGAGTCAGAAATGCCTGAATTTAAGTCCCATCTCTGACACATACTGGTTATATGTTTTTGGTTTTTTTTTGTTGTTGTTTTTTTTTTGGATGGGAGAAGGCAGGACAATTGGGGTTAAGTGACTTGCCCAAGGTCACACAGCTAGTGTGTCAAGTGTCTGAGGCCGAATTTGACATACTAGTTATGTGACCCAAGCAAATCCCTTAACTTCTCAGTGCCCAGATGACTCATCCTAAGACTCTAAATTTCAGAGAAGTTACCTACTTGTCCCAATAGAAGAAGTGTCTTCCCAGTAACTCCCTCTACCAGTGGTTTTCAAAAGTGTGGTCCAAAGGCCCTTTTAAGGGGTCCAAGAGATCAAAACTATTTTCATAATAATAATAATGTTATTTTCCTATTAAAATATCCCTCCATTTCCAATGATATATGTGTGAAGCCAGGTTTTCCTCATGTATGTCCACCAAAACAACATGTTGCAACAGATTAAATGCAGAAGCAGATATGAAAATCCAGCTGTCTTCTACAAAGCCAGACATTCAAGAGATTTGCAAAAATATGTAAAACAACACCATTCTTCTCATTAATTTTTTTTGTTTTGGAAAATAAAGTTATTTTTCATTAAAAAGGTTATTTGTATTAACATGTAATAGGCTTAATGTCATTTTAAGTGAATTAATAAATAATTAGAAAATTTATCAGTTTAGATTTCTAATATGGTAAATATATATAAACGAGTCTGATGCCAGACAATGATGAAATCATCTCACTAAAATCACGGGAAGAACAGAGATGTGGGCCAGTCTCACACCTCACATGTAGTTGAGGTCCTAGTGGGAGGAGCATTAACAGGGGAAGGGTGAGACAGGGAAGGGAACCAGGATAGGCCTTTGGCAGGTGGTGGCATTTGAGTAGAGACTTAAGGGGAACCAGGAGTTCCAAGAAGAAGAGATGAGAAAAAAAAAATGAACATTTGGGGCACAAGCCAGCGTATGCAATAGAACAGGATCGAGAAATGGAGTGTCACGTACAGGCAACAGGAAGTAGGCCAGTTTGACTGTAATGCAAAACAGAGAATGTGAGGGGCAGTCATGTGTAATCATCCTGGAAAGATAGGTTGTAATCAGATTGTGAAAGGCTTTAAAAGACAAAGGAATCCGTATTTTATCCTAAAAGCAATTGGAGCTTGAAGCTTGGTAAGCAGGGCAGAGGCGCAGTCAGGCTTGTATTTTAGGACCATCAATTTGGCAGCTTTGTGGGGGATGGATGAAAAAGGGGAAAGGCTGAGAGGTAGAAGACCCATTAGGAGGCTCTTACAAAAGTCCAAGCAAGAAAGAGGTCATTGTGGCCTCAATTGGGGTGGTTGTGGTATGAGCAGAGAGGAGATATAAGCAGGAGGTTTTGAGGAGGTCAGAACAATAAAACTTGGGAACTGATTGGATATGAAGAGGGCAAAGCAAGAGTAAAGAATCATGGATGTCTTAGGGTGCCGGCAGGGGTAACTGGAGGAATGGCGGTGCCCTTGAAAGAAATAGGGAAATTAGGAGAAGGGGTGATTTGGGGAGTTGTGGGTAGGAAAATGAGGGGTTTTTTTTTGAACATATTGAGTTTGAGATGCCTATAGACCTATAGCTGTATCCAGATTCATGGGTAGGGATAATAGCTTATCTTTCCTGTTTACTCTGGACCTGCCTATGACTTGCCTATGATTTTATTGAGCCAGTTGTTCTCTAGTACCTTGGGCCAGAAGCCCCACGGCAGAAGAGGTTAGGGGTTGTTAAAGACTTTCCTCTCTAGGAAATATTTCTACTGGCACACAACCAAAAGTGATTTGGGTTGTTGATTCCAAAACAGACTAGGATTTGCATAAGATCTGGCATATTAACTACACACTCATTTGAAGACAAAATATATACTACTACTGAACAAGGCAGGAGACTGATGAGATCAAGGTTGGCCACACACACCATGGGGTGCTCAGCCAGCAGTTTGTCAAGGCTGGTTCAACCTAGTCTGGCACAGCAGACACAGGGAAGAAAACTGAAATGATAGAAGAGGCCTTGGTCAAAGTCAGTGTGTTCTCACAGTATATAACTGACATATAAAATCATAGCACATATTCTTAGGGATCCAACATTTCTGACATGGTCTAGAGTCAGACAGCAACTGGATCATGGATCTCAGGTAAACCTTTGTTACCTCAGTATGTACCATCATTCCAAGAAATCAATGTGAACAAGGCATCACAGAGTTCTAGCCTAATATAATAAGAGCTGAGGTTTATATACCTTATGATTTACAAAGCACTTTACAACTTTGTTTTATTTTATTTTTTTTGGAGGCAATTGGGGTTAAGTGATGTGCCCAGGGTCACAAGGCTAGCAAGTGTCTGAGGCTGGATTTGAACTCAGGTCCTCCTGATGCTGATGCTCTCTCCGCTGTGCCACCTAGGTGCCCCTACATCTCTCATCTGAGCTTCACAGGCACTACAGACAAGATTATGAGCCAGCACTATATAGTGAAAAGAGTGCTGGATTTAAAGTCGAAAGACCTGGGTTCAGTCCTAGCTTGACTTTGAGCTTATCACTTAACCTTTTTGTACCTCGTTTCCTCATCTATAAAATGAGGGGCCTGGATTAAATGGCCTCATAGCTCTAAATCTATAGCCCCAGATCCTGATTCTAAAGTTGTAGATTGTGCGGTTGGTTTTCAGTTGTGTCCGACTCTTCATGACCTCATTTGGGGTTTTCTTGGTGAAGATACAGAAGTGGTTCGCCATTTTCTTCTCCAGCCCATTTTACAGATGAAGAAACTGAGGCAGACAGGGTCAAGTGACTTGGCCAGGGTCACCCAGCTAGTGAATGTCTGAGGCCAGATTTGAACTCAGGAAGATGAGTCTTCCTGACTCCAGGCTGGGCACTCTATCCACTGTGCCACCTCACTGCCCAAAGATGTAGATTTGAAGTTTCAGAGAAGTTAAGTGACTTGTCCATTGTCATAGGGATAGTAAAAGTCAGCAAAATTAGAACTGAGGTTTTTACAGACTCAGAACCAACCACTCTTTGTATGTTGCTGTGGGACTGGTAATCAGGAGATCTGGAATCTAGCCCAAGTTCTGTGACTGATTTTATGGGGCAATGTCACTTCCTCTGTGTGAGCCTTGGTTTCCCTATTTGCAAAACAATCCCCTTTGGACTACATGATAGCTAAGGTAACCCTCAGCTCTAATATCAATCAACAAGCATCTATTAAAGTGCCTACTATGTGCCCAGCATGGTGGGGAAACAAAACACAAAGAGTAAAACAATCCCTGCCCTCAAGATGCTTGACTTCTAGCATCCTGTCCTGGCATTCAGTACCATTTAAGTAAGAAAACCCCTGGCACCTCACCCCAGTACACTGAGGATTAAATTCCTCTGTCTGCTGCTTGGTGTCACAATTTAGTCACCTCCATTTACAAAAGCTAGTGTCAGCCCCAAACACAGGCTCCTAGTGGCGCTCAGTAAGATGTATTGAATGGGTGAAAGAATGAATGAATATAGTGGGACTCACTGACAGCTGAAGCATAGAATCCCTTCCCGCCCCCCTCCCCTTCTAGGGTGCAGCCATGAAAAGGCAGAGAAATAAAGCAGAGACTGCTCAGTGGGTGTAAGGCAGCCTGACTGCCCCAGGGAAAGGGAGGGGGGGAGGGGAGGCTGGAGACAATGGGAGCTTTTTATCGCAGGTGATTTTACATGCAGATGACAAAGAATTAATTAACAGGGAACATTTGGGAGGCCTGATCACTTCCAGACCCCAACACAAAGAAAAGAGAAATGAGAAACTAACGGCAGAGATGGCAACCTCATCAATGTAATGAGCAGGCTGCTGCTTCAATGTCTTTTGCATCACCAGGAATGGAAACTGCCTGATTGCCTGGCAAGACTCAGGAAGATGGTGGCTGAGGAAGTTCGTGGAGAGGCATCCAAACCCCTACAGTGGCGGCAACTCTCTCCTTATTCTTTTCCTTATCTCCACTATCTTCCCTTCCATTTGACTTGGAGTCACACTATGAGCTAGCCCACATCCAGGAAACCTGCTCTCAAATAGGGTCCTTGAAAGCACCCTCCTGAGGAAGAGCCTACATGTAAACTGAGCTCTCCCTCCCACCCACCCTCAAATACTGAAGAAGCAATGCTTGCTGGCCATGGTGGAAGACAGTTCTAGGCTGAGAGGTAGATGACTTAGAGTTACCATTTTACAGAGTAATCTTGAGTGTATCTCTTCACCTTAGTTTCCCTGTTTAGATTTCAAAAATCTGCCCTATACCCTACCTTCTTAGATGACTCATTGCCAGGATAAACCAGAAGTCTAAGTGGCATTTAAGGTCCTTACAGAACGATACCAATTGTCCTTTTGTCATTATTCATTTACGAACACACCAGGTTTCCCTATACAATTCTCTGCTTATTTCTAAAAAGTATCTTCAGCCTGGCATCCCTGCCCTCCCCAAGTTATCATTCGCTGGCTGAAATGCGAAAGCTAGAATGTCCTACCTCCCAATTCTCCCATTTTATAGATGAGGAAAAAGAGGCCAAGATTTCTTATTGGCTTAATCTACATTGCCATTTCATCTTTCTTGGAAGTGTAAGTAGGATTCCTCTGATGGAGGCCAGGCTTAGGCAGAGACAGGTGCCCCTGCAGAGAGGGGGCCCAGTGCTATTAATGCAGCACCTGCTTTCCATAAATAAAGCTGGTCACTGTTATATTTAGACTCTCTGCTCCCAGGAACCCCGGGCTGCCTGCCAGCCTAAAGGCATGGTGGAAATAACACCCTAGGCTTAGCTGGCCTGGACTGGGCTGGGATGCCTGGACCCAACCTCCCTTCATTTCCACCGGCCTAAGGCCCCCGGAACACATATTGGCTGGTATCTCTCTGAACTCTCTTTCCTATACAAACCAACAGGCATCAGCAACCATAGCTGCTCCTAAGTGGCTAGGTAGGGAGGTATTAAATTTGGGTGGGGGGTGTGGAAGGAAGAAATTGATGGGAATGTTGAGAAAAGAACAAGGCCATACATTCCATAATGAGAAAAAAGCATCAGGAGGGAATCCTCGAATGCTAGTTAGAAGGGACCTTGGATTTTGCTCATTATTTTTTCTTTTCTCTTTTTTCTCTTTGAAAAAAAATATTCTTGGCTCTCCGGGAGTGGAATGGATATACAGGGAAATTAAGGTGATGTAAAAATAAAAGATGCCAATAAAAATGTATTTTAAAAGTGAAAGAGGAAGAAAACGGCATATCCAAGGTCACACAATGAATTCGTAGGGATGGGGAGGAGAAAGAGGTGGGAGAGATGAAAGTGTTGTTTTGTTAAATTCCTTGTACTCTAGAGAAATACTGAGCACTCCAATGCTGGACCAGGCTGCCCTTCATACTCACTGATCACCTCTGAGAAATAAAGCTTTCTCCACCATAACTCTCAGGGTTAGGCAGGTTGGTGAAAATCCAGTCCTCTATATCCTCTTTTCTGTAAGATACCAGCTTCAAATCTATCAAACTTAAGTTAAGTTTAACTTAACTTAGGTTCAAACAACAAAGAGCATAAATGAATGCTAAACCAAAATAAGCCATCTAACCTTCCTAGCAAAGTATCTGTGACATGTACCATAGACTTTAAACTCCTTGAGGGCAGAGAGCACCTTGTTCTCTATAATGACCTGGAGAGTGCTAAACACTATGAGACTTTTTCATGGTGGTAAGAGATTAGGAAGAAAAAGGATTAAAACTTCAAAAGAATAGTAAAGTTCAAGCTTTTACTTTATATTTATAAAATTTTAGTGATCTGAAAAGATCATAAGAATCAAATTTGAAATAAATTCATGGTAAGATACTCTTATCTCCTCAGAGTCAGCTGCAGTGGTCCTGAGCAGGCCAGGAATGGGGCAAAATGCTCCAAGCATTCCCACCAGCATACAGAAAGACCAATAAGGCAAGTTCATACCTAAACCAGCAGGCATATTACCCACTGCTCCTGCAAGATGTCTAACCATGAAAATTTTTCTACTCTCAAGCCACAGATTCAGCTTCCTCTGGAATCACCTCCATCACTTAGGAAGGTATGGTAGGGAAATAACTGCAGTCCTGAATGAATTAAGAAGTTTTAATCTGAAGAAGAAGAGAAATAAGTAGGACCTGATGGTTGACGGCAAGTATTTGAATGACTAGTATATGAAGAAGGAATCCCTCTTGTTCTAATGCTGGGGAAAGAATTAGGAGCAATGAGTAAAATTGTAGGGAAGGTAGACTTCATTTGGATATAAGGAAAATCTTCCTAAAAATGAAAGCTGTCCAAAAGTACAACCTGAAAATGTAGAGTCTGAAAAGGTAAAGTTTCCCCTACCAGCCACTGAAAGTCTCTAGGCCAAGGCTGAATGATCACTATTGGGAATGTTGTAGAAGAGATTCCTATTTAGCCAATTAACATTTACTTTGCACCTACTATGTGCCAGGTGCTGTGCTAAGCACACGGAATACAAAGAGAAGCAAAAGAGGTCACTGCCCTCAAGAAGCTCACAGTCTATTGGAAGAGACAACATAAAAATAACTATGTACAAACAAGACATTTATAAGAAAATTTGGAGATAATCAAAAAAGAGAAGGCATTAGTATTAAGGAGATTGGGAAAGGCTTACAGGTTAGACATGATGACCTCTAAGGATAACTTCAATTGCGTGATTCTATAAAGTTACCTTCAGCAATAGGTATCTGCCAGGTTTCAGAAAACCTGTTTTGGACTCAAATGTTTCTCTACTTACCGCCAGCAGGATCTGGAAGGAGCTGTGCATGACCTCAATGTACCGATACTCCAGAGTACAACCAATCACAGAGACATAAGACTGGCTGTCCAAGCCTGCGATCCCAGCTGCTGGGGCTTCCTTCCGGACACAGCCTGGTCCGTTCTCACTCCACCATGATTGGTGCTGGGAAATATTAAAGGTAAGAAGCTCACTGTCCTAAAAAAAAGAGGGAGAAGAGAGAGGAAGGAAAAATTGTGGTAGAAACAGAACCCAGCTTACTCTTGTCCACTGGGGACCATATATGTGTTAAACATTGACAGTATGTATATTAAGGGCTGCACTAAATACCAAATTGACTGTTTTTCCCATCCTGTGCATAAACTTAGACCCTACATTCCCAGGGGCTCACTTGGGACCCATTCTTTTCACCTATTCAGGGCACAGGTCACACACATTAAAAGCAAGGTCTACTATCATGTACTCAACGATGCTCAAAGTGTCATAATAAAAAGCATTCCAAAACTTAAATTAGTCTTCTTCCAATTCCTCACATTGCTCACAGATGAGGCTTTCTAAAATACACCTCTTATCACATCTCCCTTTCCATCTCCCCCTTCCCTCAAAACTTGTAGTAGCTTCCCATTAACTATCCAATAAAATCCAAATATTTTAGTCTGGCATTCAGGGCTTTCTATAGGCTTGGCCCCAACCTATTATTCCCGCTCATTCTGGTGCTGCTGCTTAGAAAATCTTTTTCACCCTCCTATGACTTATCTGAATATTCAGATTTGTTATCTCTGAGCCTCACATTAACCTTTGTGACTATTACCTCTAGAGCCAAATGACTCTGAAGCACTGACCTCCACAATTATCAGTATCTGCTCAGTGAAGAGTCTTTAAGAGATCTAGGCCTTTGTTACCATTGAAGGCATTTTTCTTCATCATCCTCTTCCCTCAGCTCAACAGTCTCAACCAAGTGCTTGTGTGTATATGTGTGTGTGTTATATATATATATCTATTTATCAATATATTTATTAATAGTATGGTTATTAATGAATATAAGACACACATATGTGTATGTGTATGTGTGTATACACACAAAAGATTAGGAAGATTTTCCTCAGGTAACTAATGGAAATCCTTCTTAGCAGTATAAGTACATTCCTTTTACTCAGAGAAAGGGATAAAATGAACTGATAATCTTCTTATTAAACCTGTTCCTTCCCCTAGCTTACTAATTCCTATTAATAAAATCATCTTTCCAGGTACATAGGCGTAAGGACATTTTTGACTCCTCCCCTTCACTAGTCTTTGGTATCCTTTTGTTTCTATTGGGATTGTAGTTGTTCAGTCCTGTCTGATTCTCTGTGACCCCAGTTGGAGTTTTCTTGGCAAAGATACTGGAGTAGTTTGCCATTTCCTTCTCTAGCTCATTTTACAGATGAAGAAACTGAGGCAAACAAGATTAAGTGACTTGCCCAGGATCACACAGCTAGTAAGTGTCAGAGGCTGGATTTGAACTCAAGAAGATGAGCCTCATCTAGCTAATCACACTCCTACCCCTTACTTTCCTCTAGCCCTCCCCCCTTTTGTTTCTGTCATCCCAGTATTTCCTGCATCTAGTCTCTCCTCTCCACTCCCACTCAAGACCTTCCTCTTTCTTGCCTACAATAGCAGAGCAGTGGAAAGACTGGATTTGAAGCCAAAGGATGTAGGTTTGGGTTGTGACTCTATCACTTACTCTCTGCAAAACTTTGGACCAGTCATTTCATCTGTATAGTAAGGGAGGTGGTTTATTGCCTATCCCAAAGCTGAAACTTCAATCTATTGACCTAATCATTCAACAAATATTTATTTCTTTGTTCTAAAGGTAACAACCCTCTACAAAAACATACATTAAAATACACGATAAGGATAAAATCAAGCAACAGATATTTACTTGCTCTTCCTACATGACCAGTCCTGTTCAAAGAGCTGTGAGGAGAAATGATTTCTCTCCTCAAGGAGCTGACAGTTTTCTGGGGCTGTCTCACACAAAGAAAATTATGCTAGGGAAAATGCAGCCAATGAATATCATAGAAAATAAGGGCCATAGGACTATTGAGGAAGAAAGAATGGTCAGAAGAGGCTTTATGGAGGACATAAGACTTTGGCTGGATCTGGAAAGATTATTTCTCCCAAATATTTCAAACTTTGAAATGAAAAACTTGAGTCAGTCCCAGAGGTTGGAAGAGAGAATTACAGCAAAGCGGAGACTTGCAGTTAATGTCATGCAATTCAACTCAATTTGGCAAGAATTAGTTAATTACTACCAGGTGCTAGAATTATGAAGACAAAAAGAAAACAGTTGTTACCCTCAAAGAACTTATATTTTACTTAAGGGTGAGAAACAACATATATGTAGATAAGTAAATATAAAACATATGGAAAGTATTATTTCTTTCGTTTAATTCTAATAATGTAATTAAATCTAAAATTCAATTTAAATTAACTAATTTAAATATTAACTTAGCATGGGGTACAGTGGGGCCACCAGAAAGGGCCTCCTGTAAGAGCTATACTCGGGCTAAGCCTTGAAGAGAACTTGGGATTCCAAGAGGCAGAGATGAAAAGAAAGAACACTCCAGGCACAGAAGAAAGTCTGCGCAGGTCAGAGATGGAATATCACATACAGAGAACAGCATGTTTGGAGATGTGAATAGCCCAGTTTGGCTGCTATGAAATCAAGTATGAGAAGACAGGTTGGAACCAGATTGTGAAGGTCTTGACATGCTAAACAGAGGAGTTTGTGTTTTATTTGGGAAACAATATGAAACTACCAAAACTTCTTAAGTAAGAGATATCATGCTCTGACTTATAATTTAGGAATATAAATTCGGCAGGTGTGTGGATTGGAAGAAGGAGAGACTGAATGCAAGGAGCCTGGTTAAGAATGCTGTTTGCAACAAAACAGATGAGAGGTGATAAGGATTGAATGGGATGGATAATTGTGAAGACTTCACAGGGTATGTCTAATGGAGAGGTTTTGGGATTTGGCCTTGTAATTTTGGAAGGCATGCCCTTCCCCCTCTCTCTCAGATCTTAGAAGATAATGAATTTCCTGTGAGCTATTTGTTCTTTGCTCTAGGAAGGTCTCTCCTTCCCCTAGACTTTCAGACGCCACCCAGGCAGTTGAGTTCTGATAGGGAAAAACCTGAATGGACC
>CM053625.1:136172422-136182681 GCA_028646595.1 Phalanger gymnotis | reverse complement strand
TCAAAGAATGCTTGGGTCCATGAATTCATTCCAGGCGACCTGGGAACTTTGGTTTGGGATTCCTACATCCCTAGGGTTCATTTCTCCCTCAACAGGTAGTTTTAAGAAATCTCATCATTTGTGTCGCTTGTTTTCACAAGCAAGCCAGATTCAATCTAGCTCAGTAGATTGAATCTGAGCGCCTTCATGGAGGCAAGATGAGACTTATATACAGAAAGATTGTGGGAGGGATTGAGGGGTGGTCAAGTAGTCTGGGGTGACTAGAGGAAGGGTTTAAGGAGGGTCTTGAGGAGGAGTCTAAGGAGGATCTTGATGGGACTGGGGTGACTAGAGACCAAGACTCCAGGAAACAAGAGAATGGAATTTTGATGGGATCCAGGGTAGGAAGCAGCTGGATAATAGAGGGCTAGGCTAGGTAGAGATTTGGGCCTAGATAATGAAAGGCTTATGTTCTCAAGCAAAGGCCAGATCTAGTGGGAAGATTCAAGGAGAGTTCAAGGGGGTTCCCAGAGACTCTACCCCATCAGGTTCAAGGGGGTTCCCAGAAACTATACCCCCATCACAGTCATCAGGGAAATGATAACCTAAACCATATCTGGGTACTAAGCAGAAGCTGTGTAGACACCATTGGGAAAATTTTGCCAACCTCCTCCCACCAACCCCTTCACCACCACTGCTTTGTAACTTTGGAAGGTGTCTCTTGGCAAACAGACTCTATCTCAGATCAATGACCAGGAAGGGGTTGCCTTTCCCCTTTTCATTTTTGGTGGGACAGAATGAGATGCATAAAATGAACAGGCATGGATGGTTTGTGATATGCATCACAGATCTTAGTACTTTTTATTCCCCCTCCCCCCCCAACCTACCCCTTTTCCAAATTTCCCTATTTCAACAAAGGACACTACCCAGCCACCCAAGGCCACCAGGACCTCACTCTCACATTCACACATATCTAATCAATTGCTTAGCATCACCATTTTTACCTCTACAACCTCTCTCACGTCCATTTCCTCTCAAGTCCCTTGTCCCCTCTACTCAAGCAGTCACCATTCTCCCTCATCTGAACTGCAATAGCCTACTGAATGGTTTCCCTGACCCAGTTTCTCCTCTCTCTAATCAATCCCCCACATAAATGTCAAAATAATTTTCTTAAAGCAGAGATCTAACCATATCAGTCCCCTACTCAATAAACTCCAGTGACTCCCTGTTGACTCTAAAATAAAATTACTTCATCTTTATTTCATCCTTTGGAATTTTCTATTTTTGTGTGGGTTTTCTGATGTTCATAATCACTAGTACATGTATTAGCATTGTATGTATACAAACATATATAACTTGCAAATAAGTAAATATATCATATATATGGAGATGTGCTCAAAATTTTTCGGGGTGGGGGTGGAGTATGATAAAAAAAAATTTAGAGACCACTGATCTAGTATTTTCTCATTTTTTCCCCACAAGAATAGCATGAGGATTTAACAAATATTTTGCTAAATCTAGATAAACTATACTTACAGGGTTGCTCTGGTGTGGTGGTTTAGTAAGCTTGTCAGAAAAAAGACAAAGCCCTTCTCCCAAAAGCACTGTTCATCACAGGTTGGAGTGGGCCAGGGGACAGTGGGCAGAAAAGTGAACTAATTGCCTATCCACAAGCTCAAATCCAAGGAAGGAAGGAAGAAGGGAAAAAAGCGCAAACAGGGGAGAGGAAGACAGAGAGACAGAGGAGAAAGTTAGCCTGAGCTAGCACTCAGGAGACAGCTATAGATCCTAACTCACTCTGGAATTTGAAACCCAACTGGCATGTTGAGGGATGAAGGTTAGACTAATAACTTACAATTAGGAAAAACTACGCAGACTTGAGACGGTACCATAGCCTGAATCCTACTTCCTGGAGCAACCTGGAGTATCTTTTATTTAAACAATGAATAAGAATTGGAATGATTTAATCATCTTTGTCTGTCTTAGCTCTCTCTCTCTCTTTTTTTTTTTTTTTTGGTTTTTGGAGGGGAGAAGGTAGGGCAATTGGAGTTAACTGACTTGCCCAAGGTCACACAGCTAGTAAGTGTGTCAAGTGTCTGAGGCTGGATTTGAACTCAGGTCCTCTCGACTCCAGGGCTGGTGCTCTACTCACTGCATCACCTAGCTGCCCCTCTTAGCTCTTTTATAAACAAGAACCTATGTTTCCTCAGTGGTTGAAATAGATGCCCTATATCGAAGCTATTTCTTAGTATCAATAGAATAGCTCACTGGCAAAGCAAGGGCTTGACCTGCAGCATTATGGGGAGATTGTAGTTGTTCATTCTTCATTTTCTTTTTTTCTTTGGCAATTGGGATTAATTGACTTGCTCAGGATCACACAACTAATAAGTGTCTGAGGCTGGATTTGAACTCAGGTCCTCCTGACTCTAGGGTTGTGTTCTATCAATTGCACTACTAAGCTGCCCCTGTAATTCATTTTCAAAGAAGACCAATAACATCTTGGGGTCATGTCTTAACTCTTGAATGAATTGGATTTAAGTGAGGCAGAGTTGTACAAAGTCCTTAGCTTCTCAAAGTCATCATTCTCTCTTCCAGAGTCATCAAAGTTCAGTGGTAAGACAAAAGTCAAGACAATTGGCAATGGGATGGCATCTTTGTTGTCTGACCAAGCTCTAAGCATGGATGACAACAAATTACTCTCCTCAGAGGACGGGTTTGATTTACAAAATAGCCAAATATGATTTTGATACAAATCTAGGGAATATGGTGGACAACTGGGCTGTAGATTCTTTTGGGAATTAAAACTTCTGTCCATAATGTAAGGTGACTTTCTTATATGGCTTATGCATTTCTGACCATTTCAAAAGAGTCTACCCAGGTCTTTAGCAGAATAAATACTGTAACAGTCACTTGGATGTCCAAGTTTTGGTCTTGTTAGACTGTCTTCTTAGTTTATTGTCATTCCTATGCTTTGTCCTGACCCATCTCATGCCAAGGACACTGTCTTATGGATAGGAAGGACCAAGGAAGCCTTGGACAGCTGATTGTTTTTAAGTCCACGTTCAAGGTCAAACTAACACCCTGGACAGTGGGCTCCCTGCAATCTGCTGAACACATGAACTGGAAAACCAAATAGGAATATCAGGCCATTCCTACCAACTGCCACCCATGGGAAAGGTAGGCCAGACTAGATGAAGCAGGATTGTGCCTTGAGGGAGAAAAAGGACTCAGCATGCAAGCTCAACCAAAGCTGCTATCTCCCCTTAGACCATAATGGAGATAGCCTAGGACAGTGTGCCCAAGAACTCCCGGCACAGCCACGTCTGGACCACCTTGCTTCCAACCCAGCTCCCACAACCATCAAGGCAGTGAAGCAAGGCTAATGGAGATCTGACTTGGCAACCACCTCTACAGGGACTACAGCCTCTGCCTCCTTGTCAGCCACAGTTATTGAAGACATGGAAAAGTGGGTTCTCACCGCCAAAGTCCTTGACATTGTCAAATGGCTCAACATCAGAAATGGACAATTTTATCAGTGGAAGTAACATTAGAAAAGATACATTATCATCTGATTTGATCCTGCACCCTAAGAACCATGGAACCTTTTCATCTGATTTATAGCTTTGTGATAGGACCAAGATCTAACCTAACAAACTTCCTATACGAATCATCTCTCAAAATAGAATGGAGTTTCCTGGGAACAGCGACTGTCTCTCCTTTTCTATTTGTATCCCCAGTACTTCAACCAAAGTAAGTGCTTTAAAAATGCTTTTTCATTTACTCATTCATTCATTCATTCTTTCCATGCATTATTATTGACCCTGTGTTTGTGATCTTCATCTCTTTCTGGGAATCAGAAACAGTCCACAATGTTGAAGTCTTATTAATAAGAGGGACAGAACTTAATTCAAACACTTTTTTTTTTTTAAAGCTAACAGCCCCTGCCCTTCTTCCTCTAGGATGCTTTTACCTCTAATACAGCAAGATGGAACAGTCTGACCTGGGAGGGGAGAAAAACAAAACAAAACTACTGGACCAGGTTTCTTGTAGGTGTCTTAGCATTGGCTGTAGCTCAGAACAAGGGCCAGAACCTCAGCCTAATTATAAACTTTGAAAAGTCACATGGTCTATATAACTGAGTATATGTATTATTAATTACAGGAGTCAACATTTCTAAGAGCTTGTCTTCAACAGCCCTCTCTTCTCTCCGCATCATCAAACTCTCTATTCTAGGCAGATCTGTTCATTCTATTAAATGACCAGTGAGAGCTTGGCTGGTAGAGAGTGAATAATATAAAAGGGCATAGCTGCCAAGTGCCAGCTTAATCACATAGCAGATGGAGTGGCGATAGCTAGACAGGGGGAAAGGGCTGGTGGCAGGAATTTCAGAGGGTTTGGGGAATGTTCAATGGATTCCAGCTATTCCTGCCTTAGAAATTCTGCCTGGCATTGGGTTCGAAGAGTAACACTAAAAAAATTGCTGTTATTTTCCATCTCTACTAGCTACATTCTAGCCCAAAGATCTTGCAAACATCTGGAGAAGACAGATGTAGGGTGAATCCCATGGGGGCTCCAATGGGGTGGGATGGGCTCCATAGGACTGGCATGACAGTCAGGTTCTGTGAAAAGGGAGTTGTTTGTCAAAAAGAGGTTATTTGTCACAGAGTCTGAAAGCACTCAGACATCTTTGGTAGACCACTTTGTTCCCCTCCTGCCCCAGGGGATGTTGAACATCATATGTCACTCAGTGGGCTGGAAGAAGGCTTGAGAGAGCCGATTGTTAAACTTTCTGCTTATTTACACCTTGAAAATGAGCAAAAAACAAAAACAAAACAGGGCTTGACATACAGTTTGGTTGATTGTTTAGAGTTAAGAAAGTAATGGAGAAACTTTTAACAATGCAGATTAAACTCAAAAGTGTGTCCTATGGACAGACACTTCCCCTACCCTAGCCATTTGTTAAACATTTATCAGCACACTCCCATACTACTCCCACTTTTTTCTCCTTCCAAATACATGATGACTGCCAGTGACTTTTGCTTTCACACCTACCCCAAGGACCTGGCCTTCATCATCTCCTAGGGTCTCTCTGCCTCAACTCAGGAAGGTTCTATAAGGTTCTCGGATTGCTGGAACATTAGCTCCTAGAGGCATGGGATGTATGTAGTCAGAAGCACCATTAGGCTTTCTGACTCTGCTAAGGGCTCAGGGTATATTCCAAGGTAAAGCTGGTCCTATCTAAAATTGTGAAGAACATTTAATAGAAACATGGGAATTTTTTTTTTTAAGAGCTGAAATGTATCTTAGAGATTACCTAGTCCAACCTTCTCATTTTACTGGTCGAGCAGAAGTTTAGTGATTTATCTAAAGTCAAAAAGTCTGTCACTGATATAACTTGAACTAGAATTTTGCCTCCCCCAATTCATTTCCTAGACAGACCTTTTCCTACCACTTCATACTCTCATCTTTCACTTCTCAAATGGGACTCTTTTCTTTTCCCAGGTGCCTGTCTTTGCTAGCCAGCAATTAATCCCAGGATTAACTAATAAAGCCTTCAGGGGTATGCTGGAGTCAACTGGAACCTACTCTGGAGAGCAAATTGTTAAATTTTCAGCTTGAGAATTTATACCTCAAAAATCAGCAAATGCTACAAATTGGGGCTTGATTTAGTGTTTTGTTGATAGTCTTGATTTAAGAAGGTGATGGAGACAATGTTAAGAATGCAGATTAAACTTTAAAATGTGTCAAGTGTTTGCTGGCAGAAGGGGAGAGAAAGCTGGTTGCTGAACATTTCCCAGTACTCCTCTGGGCTTAAGGTATTACCTCTTCTCTAGGAAAGGCATCTCAAGGACAGAAAGCCTTCAAGAGGCAAGTGTGGACCTTGAATGGTAACATTTCAGGCATCATCACTGGCAGTGGAGGAGGTATTGGGTCAAAGGGTCTTGTAATGAGGGCAGCTCCCTCATTGACTAGCCCAGTTTTAACAGATCAAGTATTTCCCATCCTTGCTACATAATTCCAGCTGTACAGGAGAATCCTGTTGCTTCAAGTCCAGGCCATTACAGAACCTGAATTTAACCTGGGATACATGGACATTACACTGTTGCTGGTAGCTCTAAACTTCTACCCAACCTCTGACCAGTTATGACACCAAGGAGTCTTTGGAGTAACTTATCTGCACATCTCCTTACTCTGATGCCTACCTAATTCAGCAGGGGCCGACCCAAGATTTCCCAGGATAAGAGACTTAATAGATGTGCAGCTGGAAAGGATCTTAGGTTCACCCTCTTTATTTTACATGTGGGGAAACGGAGGCCCAGGGAAGGTAAGTGATTTGCCTCAGCGACATAGGGAGGAGGTAGCAGAGCTGAGATCTGAACTCTGTTCCCACAACTCAAGGTTCAATGCTGCAAGTTCTGTGCCCTTTCTGCTTCACCAAGGTACCTCTGCTGAGCAGGATTAAGTTTGGGGAGTTGAAGAACATAATGGATTGTTTCAACCATTTTGATAATCAGGCTAGAGGACCAGGAGCCAAACCAATAGGATCACAGTCTGAGCTAGCGGGTGCTGCAGCTTTCCATTCAAATAAGCTTCATCCCTTACAGTGGCTCCTTCCTTGGGTTTGTTTACATTAATCCTTAATACACACAGTAAGAGTATGGGTTCTCTTCCCTCTCACAACACAGGATGAAGGTCCCAAAATCTACAATTACTTTCCTGCCCCATTTCCAGGTACTCGCTGGCCATGGCACAGGATCCTAGATTTAGAGCTGGAAGGGAAATCAGAGGCCATTTACTTCAACCCACTCATTTTACAGATGAGGAAACTGAGGCCCAGAGAGGTTATATGACTTGCTCAAGATCATGAAGGTATTTTAAGTGGAAGAGGTGGGATTTGAATCCAGATCCTGATTATAAAATTCATTGCTTATTTTACTGACCTATGCAGTAGGATATTTTCGGTAGGAAGGCAACCACAGATCTCCTCATGGGGTAGGCAAGTAAAATGGATGGTTTTTCCACATCAGAAAATAAGGGGCTCAAAAGAAGAAGAGTGAAATCTCTTCTAAGGTGAGTGGTCTGAATCTCTGCAATAGGCATATGGTCCACCTCAGGACACCTAGCAGTTGCTCTGAAAATGCAGTCCACGGCTAACATCAACACGAAGCTGAGAAGCCCACCAACTTCTTTAGACAGATTAACTTTATGCAGCAGCACCTGGGGATCCTTTAGTTCTGTCCCAAAGTCATCTTTCTGAAGGCTGATGAGAGGCCACAGGCGAGCTGGCAATCACAGAAGCACTGCGAGGCCTGTAAATTAGGATGATATAAAGCAGCTGGATGGCAGGCTTAGCTGAGCCATATTTTAGTGAGATGTTATGTGTGCAAGAAGGAGGGAGAGGAAACAGGGACTTGGGAAACTCACTGCTGAGAGGAGCCTCCAGGCATCTTCCTGGAGGATCCCTGGCCCTACCCAAGCTGAGAAAAAAGGCCCTTGGGAGACAGAACCATAGGATCATGGTATCACAGAATTTCAGAGCTTACATGGGAGCTTACATCTCCTTTCCTTTTCACAAAAAGCTTCCAGGCAAGACCTGGAAAGGAGAAACAGACAACCTTATCAGGCATTTGTCTAATCCTCCGGCAAGATATTCTGTTGTGCCATCACAGAGTAAGGCATGACGTCCAGCTGAGGGACGGATCCAAAGGACTCAGGGAGTGTAAAAAACTGGCCCTGTAACCACCAACCTAGATTTGTCTGATACATTTCCAATGATCTATCAAGTCAGATAATATTTGAAAAGCACTTAATGCCTGGCACCCAGTAGGTGCTTACATATTTATTCTTTTCCCCTCTGTAAGCAACATGGAAATAGAGATCATGCATTAACTGAACTTGGCTCCCCTAACCCCAGCTTCTAGGGCAATGTTTTGCATATAATATAATAATGGGATCATAGATTTAAAGCTGAAAGGGAATCTAGGGGGTCATCTAATCTAGCCACCTAGCCACATATTTTACATATGAGGGAACTAAGGCCCAGAGGTGATATAACTTGCCCAAAGGCACCCACATGGTTCTAAGTAGTAGAGTCAGAATTTGAACTCAGATCCTATAACTCCTTTTTTTCCCATTTCATGACATTACCAAGCCAACTTTGCCATTTTATAAATGAGGAAACAGAGGCCTGGAAAGATCAAGTAACTTAACCAAGGACACAGAGGTATCAAATAGCAGGACAAGATTTGAAACCAGGACCTCAGGCTGGCTTTGTAGCACTTTGTAGGAATTTAGTAAATGTTTATTGAACTTAATGATCTGAATGAGAATTGGAAAGCCTTCAGGATTAGTACCTTAGAAAACTACTATTTTTCTTTTTGGATACAGATAATCTTGTAAAAATCAGTGTGTCTGGTGGGGAGATGGGTGTGGATTAGTAGAATACTTTGGGGCCCAACTGGCTTATCTTACTCAGAGAAGAAATTTGAGAAGGAGCCTTACAAAAGGGTTAAAATCGGTCTGCCCAATCTATTCAGTGAGAGAGAGAAGCCAAAATCACGGCACGAGGTCTCAGGTTAGAGATGAAGAAAAATGTCTTGATTCTATTGGTGGGGTGCTTGGACCCCAGTTCCAAAATCACATCCAGGTCCAAAATCACATCTCTCCCTAGCCACAAAACATTGTCCCTAGTAGTTTCTGTCTAGCAAAACAAGACAGCATACCCTAGTAAAACACTTATCTCTCTTCCTGATACAGTGGCTAGCTGTACCTATAGAATTTATTAGTTTGAGTCAGCTGTGTACTGGGTCACAGAGGTATTTATTACTCATTGACCATGTCATATGCTAGACTTAGACATATGTATACTCCCTGATATTTATCTTGTCTAACAAGACATTGATAAAGAGCAGCCTGGGTATTTCCCAGTTAGCCCTGACCTTAATTGACTTAGTGACATTTCAGGCCTAAAACCACACCTCTATGTATCCCCCCCCCCCATTTCCCAGTGAACTCTGGGTAAGATACCTGTGCAGTAGATATAAAAAGTGAAAGTTTCCTTAAGAATTGACCACTCTTTAACCACTCCCTAATCCCACCCTGAATTACTTAATTAGCATATTTGACACATCTCTTACCAAATTTTAACCTATATAAACTTCTTGGACCCCTGTAAAGTTACAGGTTTCCTAAGAACTCTTGCCCATTGAAAAACATAATAAATCTTTGCCACCTTGACTTAAAGAATGCTTGAGTCTGTGACTTCAGACTCTGGTCCTTGAGGGGTACCCCCCTCCCTCCAAGATCCCGTCTGGGAATTCCAGTCTTGGGATCCTGGATGTCATGTCAACCTCAACACTACAGCTCAACAGACGCCGTAAAGGAATTACCAAGGGAGGGTTTGGAGACTCGTTTGGATAAGATCATCAAGGCCAGGGTGAACAACCAACTCTATAAAATGAGTTAAGTCCTTAATGGCATGAAGGCAGAAGAAAGTACTAGATGAACTTGCAATCCCCTGAAGCCCATGATTCTATTCACTAGAAAGGGCTGAAATTTAGACTATGAGGAGAAAGAGATAGACACAGAGAAAAAGAATGAGTCAGGGAAAGACAGAAATAGAGACAGAGAAAGACAAAGAGACACAGAGAAAGAGTTCCTCTAATGTGCCAGTAAGGCAAAATGGGCTTAGTTTAATGGGTACCCTTGAGGAGTTTGGCTTTTGTTTACCGTGAAAGTACTTTCACCTGTTAAACTCTAAGCCCCAGGCCCAAAGCCCTATCAGGTGTGAAACCTGTGTGGGCGTAGATTAAGGACTTAAGAGGGGCCAACTCGGGAACCAATTGGTCTCTGGTCTCTGGTCTCTGGTCTCTGGTCTCTGGTCTCTGGTCTCTAGTCTCTAGTCCTTGAGGTGGGACTTGAGAACGCCAGAGGCTTGGCTTTGAGGAGAGGCGAGAAACTACAGCTGGAATAAAATCAAAGCAGAGCCGACCCCTGTGTGGACCCAGGAGCTCGAGTGAGGAGGACTTGAGGCCAGTGAATATGATTTATGCCATCTTATTTTTCTGTGGCCTCCTGGCTCCTCTTGTGAGGCGGGCCTACTGGGCCTGGAGGCTTGTGTTCACAATACTGGAATGGGGAGGTTGGTTCGCTAATTTGTTGCTCTGGGCCCTGAATAAATTTTTTGATGCCTTCTGCTTGGAGAATTCTGTATACCCAACGATTTCGAACCATTCAGATATTTATATGATCCTTTTTGAGATCATAAATTCGGCCTTCCT
>CM053625.1:136153190-136172322 GCA_028646595.1 Phalanger gymnotis | reverse complement strand
TAAGCATTATGGTTAATGGAAAAAGCACTGATTCTGGAGCTGAGGACCCACCTAAATTCAAATCCCACCTCTGACATGACCCTAATGACCTTAGCCCAGACTGGGCCTCTCTTCATCTCTCTGGGCTTTCATTTCCTGATCTATTAAACAATGAAGGGGGTTGGAGTGACATGGACTCTAAGGAGGCTCCTTTTGAAAAAAGGAAGTAGATGAGACAATCATTTGAGAAGAATGAAGTGAGGCATTAATGTAAAGAAGAAAAACTTCTATGACTAGTACTTTATACTATGGAGGCACAGACTATCAGTCCTGACAGGGCCACTGAACCACAGAATCTAGAATATCAGTGTTTTGAGGGCCCTTAGACTGTAAAGTATAGAAATTCAGAGAAGGAAGGGACTTTTGAAATGAGTCCATTCATGTTAAAGAAAAGAGAACTGAGTCTGAGAGGGGTAAAGTAACTTGTCCTAAGATATAGTTAGTAAATGGCAGAGTTAAGCCTCAAATCCAGGTTATATGACTCCCATGTCTAATGTGCTCTGTACCCTATTATGATTCCTTAAATATCAGCTTGAGGGCAGTTAGCTGGTCCTGGAGAAGGAAATAGCAAACCACTCCAGTATTTCTGCCAAGAAAACATCAAATGGAGTCACAAAACATTGGGCATGACTAAAATAACTGAAACGACAGTAGCAACAACAAATATGAGCTTGATTGGCCATTTATTTAGCAAATATTCATTATATACTTACTGAGTATAAAGCATGGTGTTGGCCTGACAGAGATATACAGATTTGATGAAACATCATCCTTGCCCTCATGGAAATTATTCTTATTTGTGTGTATTATCTTTTTCATATACTAGATGGAAACATAAGATGTGTCAGAAATGCCCTGGAAAGTTGTGGAAGCACAGTGTTAAATGAGGCTGGGGCCAAGTTGTTATCAAGTGAGGAAATCAAATAAGGCTTTGTGGGAGAAGTGGAATTTAATTTCTACTGTAAAGCAGATGTCAAACTAATAGTTCTGATAGCAAATCACCAGACTAAAAGGTAAATGGGAAGTGTTTAAAAATAAATTAAAATACAACATAAAATAGATAATGCTAATTTGTGGTTTTCTAAATTGATATGCAGCTTGCAAGAATCTGTTTCTATTTGCATATGACACCACTGCTTTTTTAAAGGATGGGTAGAGAGGGAGAGCAAGTGTAAGAGCAAAAGCATGGAGGTGGAAACGTTTAGGAAAAAATAGTCCATGTAGTAATAGGAGCATGGAATATGTAGACCAGGGATAAAACAAGGCAAAGTTGGAAAGGTAAGATGACACCAGACCATGGAGGGTTTTGAATGACTCAGCCCTGTGATATATTGGGAATTTATACTCTGGTTAAAAGAGTAAAGACCTTAGGGCCCAGAGTATGTAAGTAACTAGGCAAAATCAGCCAAAAAGCAAGATGAAAGCAGATCTGGGAGTCAAACTCCTGATTCTAAGATCATTAGCTGGCTGTCGAGGCCCACAAAATCACACAGAATCATAGAGTATCAAAGTAGAAGAGGATCTCAAAGGTCATCTAGGGCAGTCACTGCCTAAAAGGTAATTAATTCAACAACATCCCCAACAAGTAGCCATCGAGTCATCACAGCTAATGCCCCTTCCACATGACATCCCTTCCAATATCTGACAATTATTGTGCCTTTTCTTTCAAGTCTTCTCCTTTTCAGCCTAAATACCCCCAGTTCCTTCAAATGATCCTGTTATTACATAGTATACAGTTTGTTTATCACCCATATCACCTTCTTCTAGCTATGTTCCATCTTGCCAATGTCCTTGCTAAAAAATGTGGTGCTCATAACTGCTTACGCGTCCCAGATAGTCTCACTGGCTTAGCCAAAACACCTATCACTACCCTCCCCCTCTCTCTGGACAACATGTTTTTGTCAATACAACCTAATATTGAACTAGGATTTTGGGGTTTTGTTTGTGTATTTTGGTAGGGGAAAGGGAGGGAGGGGAGAAAGGAGGACTTCGGATTATACAATTGGCAAATACGGACCTTGCAGGTCACATAGACCTCATATATAATGGTACCCCTGTGTTTTCTAAAGGTCTTATACTGGGCAAGGAGGCAGACAAGGAAAACCACAGAGGATGAGCATAAGCATAAGCCAGTGTTCATTCCTCTCATTTCATCTATTTTATTTCCTCAACAGAAAAGCCGCAGTGATTACAGAAGTGGGCAAGGAAATGACTCTTCCTCTATGAACCCATGTAACAATTTCCTTGACATTTGTACTCTCATCCCCATAGACATTTATTAAACTTGTGAAAGCAGAAATACTCAACGCTCGCTTGCTTGCTTACCTAACTCACTCAACTCCATTTGAATTATTGTCCATAAGAGCCCCCTTCTTCTGGCTGCCCACTTAGCAAACTCCATTTTTTTCTAGCTCACTGCCCTTACTGAGTCTTATCATGATCAATCAGTTGGCTGCGGATGCCCTAGGTCAGCCCCCAATTTCTCAGGCTTAGCTGAAGGCCTATAAACTACATGGAAGGCATGTCTATTGGGAATGGGAGGGGAGGTTTTTCTTAGGAGGATATGGGAGGGGGGTACAGAGACTTCTCTCCATATCAGAGTCCTAATACTAATATCCTGACTTTTGCTCCACAGGCAGACAATAAGCCAGGAAAAGCAGGGGTTGGCAGGCAAACCTATGGCTCTGACTTAAAATGCGGAGACCTCAGCACGTAAAATGCCTGTAATAACTTTTTAAATGGAATCAGTTTCTCCAGCATTCCCTCTAAATGGTATTATGGTAATGAACTATTAAAGGAATGGTTTTGCCACCAAAAAAGCAACCCGCTCTGAAGCCCATATGCAAATAAGGGTTCACTTGCAGCAGAGGGTGAGAACTTTATTTGGTGAGAATTCACATCAGACACACTCACCAGCATCTTTTCTCCATTAATACCAACCCAATGACAGGTTTAAAGGAAACTGGCAGCTTCAGAAATATAAACCACATAAACTTGATTTGATGATGAGGATGAGAAATGGGTGTGTGTGGGGGGGGGCTGGGTATAAAAAAGAATGCTCTCTAGGCTCCTTGGAGTTTTCAGAACCTCTGAGGTACAACACAATCTCGCTTACATCAGAATCTCTAGGATTGAATAGCTGGTTTGGTCACCTACTATGTGTAGGCACTGTCCTAGATACAACTAGATCACTGATTGCTGAATTCCTACTATATGCAGGTGCAGATGGCAGTCCCATCTCTCACCTTTAATCATAAATCTAAGATTAGGAAAGGTCCTCAAAAGTCTAGTCCGTCTCCTGAAGAGGTAACCCCTCTACATATCCTTAACAAGTAGGAAGGAAGGAAACCAGCATTTGTTAGGCAGCTACTATGTACTATGTAAAGACCTAAGCACTTTACAAATACGATGTCATTTGATCCACACAACCCTGAGAGGGAGGTGGTATTATTATCCCCATTTTACAGTCAAGGAAACTGAGACAGAGGTTAAGTGGCTTTTTCAGGGCCAAATAAATGCCAAATAAGTGTCTGAGGCCAAATCTGTATTTAGGTCTTCCTGACTCCAGGCCCAGGGCTCTATCCACTGTGCCACTTGGCTGCCCCAAGTAATAATACAGGAAGACATAAAATGAGGTAACCTACTAACTGAACAATACAACCCTTTTTTTAATGACTATAATTGCTAGAATGTTTCCCTATTATCAAGGTGAAATCTGACTGGAACTAACACCCACTGCTTCTAACTCTGCCTTCTGGGGCCCAAATCAATCTTTGAATCCCAGAATTTCTAAAGTTGGAATGGATCATTCAGAAGCCATCAAGTCTGACTCATACCTGAAAAAGCACCCCCCTACAGCATACCTGATGAGTGATCATCCAGCCTTTGCTTGAAGACCTCTGGAGAGGGAAAAACCCTGCTAACTCCTAAAGCAGTCAATAGCTCTAATGCCAAAGTTTTTCATCCTGTTAAGCTCAAATTTGCTTTTTCATCACTTCCACCCATAGCACCTAGTTCTTCTCTCTTGGACCAATCAGAAGAAATCTAATCTTTCTTCCCACATGATTGCTTTTCAAATCCTTGAAGACAGTCAACATATGCTCCATAAGTCTCTTCTCTGGGCTAAACATCTTTAATTCCTCCACTTGATCCTCATGTTCTCTAATTTTTGCTCCTGTCACAGTCATGGTTGCCCTATCCTGTCATGGGCTGAGTTGCAAACGTCCTTCCTAAAATGGAGCATGAAGAACTAAACACTATTAATATGTGGTGTGACCAAGGCAGCATACAGGAATATTGTGCCCTTGTTCATTCAAGATACTCTTCCTCCATCAATACAGCTTAAGATTGTTTTGGAGCCAGTTACACATTGCTCACATTAAATTTGCAGTCCACTGAAACCCGTCATTCTTTTCCAGATGGCTTACTGTCTCTTGTTCCACCTTGGCCTTGTGCAGCTGACCTTTTTAAATGCCAACATAGGACTTATATTCTCCAATTTTTGGCCTTGACCTTCTCAAAGCCACCCATCTTTCCCTTCTGCAATGCTACCACAGAATAGGAAACTCAAAATTGTTCCCTGGCAGGATCATTCTTAATTCATCACCTTTTCCCCTCCCTTCCTATTACCTAAGGGCAGCTAGATAGTCTGGGATACAGTGCTAGGCTTGAAGTTAGGAAGACTTGACTTTGCTGATCATTATAATGACAAACCATGATTCCAGGGGAAGGATGATGACAATTATTGTGCTTTCTCTTTCAAGTCTTCTCCTTTTCAGTCTAAATACCCCCTTCTTGAGAGAGAAGTGATGGAATCAAGATGAAGAACAAAACATACATTTCCAGACACAGCCAATGTGGGAATTAATTTTGCTTGATTACGTACGTTTGTTGCAAGGGCTTCAGTTTTCTTTTTTCCAATGGGAAGGAGTTGAAGGATGAGGTGGAATAGGGTAGTAAAATTTTTAAAAAGAACATCATTCTTACATGAACTGATGCAAAGTGAACAGAACCAGGAGAATATTGTACACAATTACACAGCAATACTGTTCGACGAAGAACTGTGAATGACTTAGCTATCCTCAGCAATACAACGATCCAAGACAATCCCAAAGGACCAATGATGAAGCATACTATCTGCCTCTAGCAAAAGAACTGATATTGTCTGAATACAGACTGAAGCATGTTATTTTTTTACTTTCTTTCTTTCATTGTTTTTCTTTTATTCAAGTCTTCTTGTAGAAAATGACTAATATGGAAATGTGTCACATG
This sequence comes from Phalanger gymnotis, assembly GCA_028646595.1. Lineage (NCBI taxonomy): Eukaryota > Metazoa > Chordata > Mammalia > Diprotodontia > Phalangeridae > Phalanger > Phalanger gymnotis. The sequence goes on along the minus strand of CM053625.1, from coordinate 136,167,012 downwards.
ATTGCACATGTATAACATATCTGATTGCTTACGGTCTTGGGGAGCAGGGAGGAGAGAGAAGTAGCATTTGGAACTAAAAACTTGAAAAAATGTTAAAAAATTGTTTTAACATGTAATGGGGGAATAAAATATATATTTTTAAAGATTTTAAAAAAAGAAAGTCATTGAGGCATTTCTTTTTTAAATGGAGAGAAAAAATGAAAGGCCAGAAAGCCAGACAAACAGGACAGCTTTGAAAGTTGTATGTGGAGCTTACTATAGGGAGAAAAAGAAAAGTAAACTGTATATCATAAAGACCTGCTGTTTCATGTACATGCTATGTTTCCTGTTCTCTTTGGCATTTGTAAATTTCCAAATAAAAATTAATTTATAAAAAGGAAGACCTGAGTTTGAATCCTACCTCAGGCACTTACTACTTGTGTAACCATGGTTAAGTCAACCTCGTTCAGTTTTGGTTTACTCCATAAAAGGGGGGATGGTGATAACACCCACCTCTCAGGGTTGTTGTGAGGACTAAATGAGATGATATATGTAAAGCACTTTGCAAACATTTAAGCACTCTGTAAATGTTAGGTATTACTATCATTACCAATGCCATCTCTCACCTGCCCCTTTTTAGGTGAATGCTGCTGTTTCTTTGCTTTTATTCTCGGCACATCTCTACTGCACAACAACCACCAGTGTGATTTCTTCTGGAGAAGGAGGTATTCATAGTGTAGTGAAAAGTATGCTGGCCTGTGAATCTAGAAGACCTGATTCAAGTCCTGACCACAGCTAAGTGAGTATAAGGAAGTCACTTAAACTCTCTGTGCCTCAGTTTCCTCATTTATAAAATGGGGATACTAATGCTTGTACTATCTACCTTATAAGAGTCTCCTGTAAACTGCAAAATACAATCTAAGTGTGATCCATTAGCACCAAGTTTCAGTGTAACTTAGGCATCAGAATGGGGTAAAAAAAATACCTTTGTTAGAAAGCAGCAAACACTCTCACACCTCTATTTTTTTTTTAGAGATGCAAGGCAATTCAAAATATTATCATCAACAACCATTATGAGAGCATGGTCATATTAGCATTCAACATTTCTATGCCTGAATGGGGTAGGTTAAGACAATTGAAGAATCTAGAGCAGGGAGAGAATATTGCATTCAAGCAGCTAAAGCCAGTAAGGACAGACTATATATCACACTCTGAATTCATTCACTCCTTATGCCACCCCCAACTTCCCACCATGATAGCCTTCTAGGGATGGAGGAATGGTCCCAAACTGCACAATCAGATCAGCAGCTATTTGCTGATTCTGAGACACAGATGATCATAGACCACTCCCCAGGTGTAATGTGCCTGGTTTTGGGCTGGCAAAATTGTGAGGGAATGGGAGGGAACAGATTGACAAAACATCCGGGGAAAACAGATACCACCTGTCCTGACCTCTATTTCCAGGTGAGGATGGTGATACTTATCAGCAGAGCACACAGGTGATAAAACTTTACCACAAAATTTGACCAGCACAAACAACCCTTTTGCTGTGCCAGGCTTTCTAGACTCCTCCCTGGCTTGTCTCCTTTACTTTTTACACACAATCTTCCTGCAATCATATAATTGTGCCAACCAGTCTTATAATATTCACTGGCAATGTTTGCACTGCTTTCCTTTCTTGAAAAGCCTGGATACTGCAGGCCAGCATATAATCACTGATGCAATCACATGGTGCTCCTCCTAGATGTGATCATCCTGTCTGTTCTGCTCTGCTGCTTTGCTTCTCCCCCTGTGCTAACATCATGTGGGGGCCAGAGGGCCCCAGCTCTTGCTCTCTTTACCAAGGATCCAGGGGAGAATATGGACACGTCGGCATTCTCTCCAACCAATTTGGCTGACATGTAGGTATCCTTCATGGGGAGAACAGGCAAGAGGAGTTTTGCAAAACTGAAAGACCCATTAACCTTTCACTAAACTTGTAAAATATCTGTCTGAAAGACTTTTCTAATGGAGATTAGAAGGAAGACAAAGGACAGGAACATTCCCTAGTCTAATGTTGCCACTGCTGCCATCCATGAGATTCTGCTATAGCAAAACTGACAAAAAAAAAAAAAGTCCCACGGGGGTTATCCTGGTGTAGTGGTTCATGAATTTATAAGCTATCACAGAAGAAATGACTCCAGCCAAAACCACTATCTTTGACAAAGAATTAAGTGAAACCAACAAAGAAGGTGTCTGTGCTCTTTGATTATAAAGGCACTGGAACTATGGCAGGAATTGCAGGACAAGAGAAGCTCCTTCTAAGCAGTTAAATCCAGATAACTCAAGAAAGCTTCAGGTCTGGTACATCAAACATCCTATCAGAGAGCTCAGCGTCTGGCACTGCATAGTTAATGAAACATCAAAAATGGAGCGTGACTTCCCTTCATCCTCCTGTAAAAAAAACATTCTTTCATCTACTGTATCCTGCCTGTCATGCTCAGTGAATGCTTGATGAATGCTGACCTCATAGATATGAGCAGCAACAACAATGAGCTAACAGACAAATGTGGGCCAGGGGTTAGAGTTTTAAAGTTTAATTGGTTACCACCAGGACTGGAATTTGTGAAGGGCATTGATTAAGGGAATGCCCTGAGGGAACTCAGTAATCCCTCAGAAAGGGCAATTAGTTATGGATATAAGAAATCTTATTTCCCCTACCTGGAAAAGGCTCCTCCGAAGCCAGATTTCTGATCAAGACAACATCTGCAACTTGACATTTGACCCAAGCCTTCTGGCCCCCTGAAAAATATCCAGAACTGAACCCAGACCAGTTGGTCTCTCCGACTCCCTCTCTCTGAGCTATGTACTCTTCTTGGTTGGCAACTTACAGCCAGTTTAAGATTGGCAACTTTGATGCCCACTGGTTCTGAGCACAATCCACATGTCTACATAGAGGTGAGTCGCCCAGCTTGTACTACTAAGCTACCCATTGAAAAGACCAAAGGGGCTAGCTGCTGAGTATGAAGAAAAAACAAAAGCAAGGATCACCCCCCTCCCCGTCACCACTCCTAAGCACAATGGCAACATAAAAAAGGGCCATAATAAGGGGATAATGAAATGCAATTAACGTATTGCAGGCCGCTAATCAGAGCTTTCAGCTGGAGCTGCTGGGTCTCATGAAGCATTTACTATAATGGGGGGGAGGAAGGTCACCAAGACTTTATTAAATTCCTCCGTTTCCCCAAGCCCTTTTGCTTCCAGCACTTCTTTGTCCCGTTTTGAATTATGAGTTTAAAATTTAACCACAACAGTTGCTGCCCAGAATCTGAGAAATTCACTTTGACTTTCTGAACATTTCTAATTGCTTTGAATCAAGGAATTAAGGGGCACACAATGAATGCATCAAGATGAGTAAATTAGCTTCCCTTCTTTCCTCTCTGCTCTTAAATTTAATGAGGGCCACATGAGCCTGGGTGTCTCTCCTTTTCTTCCACAGCCAGCTGGTTTCCTTGTATTTCAAAATAGCACCCTATCCTTGACTCACCTTTGAAAGTCCTCCCACCTCCAAGTAAAAACAGATAATGAAGATGTTCCAAGTGACCCAGATGGCTGTCCATACTGCATACTAGGAGAAAGAAAAACCGGAGAGAAATCAGGAATGAAAAGCATAAATTGGAAAGTGACTACTGTTTGATTTTGTATAACTAACTTGGAGAAGACTAAAAGCTGCCCCGCATAGAAGTCATTACACTTTTTAACAGTATTGTGGCCAGCCCTGAATGTTTTCAAGGGATCCTTCGTTCTCTAATCTTTGTGGCATGAAGGTGTCTGTGCAACTTTGGAGATAAGGTTTCTGCTATTGGAGATGTGTTTTCTGCCTAAGTTAGCCACTGGTAAGATTTGTACGTGCCAGTATAGTTATTTTAAAGCTCTTTACAACCACCCAATGCTATCTTTCCAGCCAAACTGGGCTTTTCTCTGTGCCCCACACATGACACTCAGTCTTTTATATGTGTGCCTTTGCCTTAACCATCTTTCGTGCCTAGATCACACTCCCTCCTTAGTTCTCTCACAGAATTCTTTTCTTCCTTCAAGATTCTGCAGTTCAAGCACAACCTTCTAGATGAAGCCTCTCTTGACTTCCTCCACCTCCAACTGCTACTGCCCTCTCTTCCAAACTACGTTGTGCCGAACTGCTTGGTATTTATTTGTATTTCATCTCTTTATATTGGTTCTGATGCATATGTGTATATCCTTGTTGTGCCTCCCATTAGAACATGAGCTCATTGCAAAACAAGAGTATTTCATTCATTGTATTTGTATACCAGCACCTAGCCTACTGACTAGTACATAGTAGGTGGCATCTACTTCTATCAATTCTTATTGATTAATTGATTTTGTGTCATTAATTCTTAGCTTATGCCATGGCATAATGCCCCCCTCCTCAACCCTCTGGCACTGATATTGATCTAACCCTGAAAAGGAAGACTATAAATGTGGTTTCCTTGGTTGGCATGTGGGAGCGAGGGTTGATGAACCTCACAATGCTATTCACAGTCAGAGATTCTGGAAACTAAGGAGTCAAACATTGGATATCAGATCATATAATCATTTGGAGAAGGAGGATGAAAACATAAGGTCCTCAAGACATTAGCTAGAACACATACCATGAGTCTGAATTTAACTAGGGCTAGTTATGGGACACTGGGCTGATGGGTCATGAGGATTTTCAGCTGCAACTATACTTCAATTAATAAATGGGAGAAAAAGACATTTGGAGGTCAGGATCAATCTCCCTAAGCACTCTTTAAAAGTCATCCTGGTCTGACTGCAGATTTCTGCATATAAGCAATCCTCTTCATTCCTCATTAAATCACTCTGCAAGAAGTTAGAACATGGGACTAAGTTTCTGCAAGATCCATCAAGACCAAGGACAATTTGGAAATTTGTGGGGCATCAGTATTAAAGTGAAGCACATATCGAGCGATTAGGCTTCTCTGGGACTATTGATATGCTGACCTTCAGTCTATTCAGTGGCTGACCAGACTATAATGGCTAAAACTACCTGGACTACAGCTTCCTAGTGAGTGAGTAAAAGATCTCTCTCATTCCAATGCAGACTTGAGTGAATAAAGGAATATAACAACCATTGCGTTGAATATGTTTGGTTTAATTTATTTTAAATCTTTAAGGAGGACTGCAGATATCAACAAATTCCACTGGCCTTGACCTTGTAGTCAGGAGATCTGAGTTCTAATCCTTGCTCTAGCACCTCACTTCAGGGTGATGGCCAAGTCATTTCCCTTCTCTGGACCTCTATTTCCCCAACTGTCAAATGAGGGGGTTGAATTAGATCATCTTTCAAATTGCCTCCAGCTCTAAAATTCCAGGATTCTATGAAAATAAAATAGTAAAGTCTTCCTCAGCTGTTAGGTGATCAAGACTGCTAGTAACCCCACAAGTGAATGCAGGCTTATTACTCTCATGGTTCTCTCACTGGTTCTCTCCCTTCACCATTCTTTGAAATCAGCAGGGAATTTAAATTGGCAATTTTCCTTCTCTGCTGAAGTAAGAACAGGAGACTTGTCAGTTTCGATTGTGGGCTGGCTTAAAGAACAGAGCAGGGCAGCCCGAGTAGAAAGCCTTGGAGATGGCTTTTACGGTCAACAACAATGATACATTAATTCCTTTCTCTCCTTCCACCCTCAAGTTCCAGAAGAAAGAGTTTTGCTTATTTTTTTTTTAAATTAGTATCCTCTGTTCATCACTGGCCCTAGTAACTCATGAAAAGGTCCATTTTTATAAATAAAATAAGGATGAACTGGTCAGATTTGGAAGGGAAAACCAGTTTTATCTTAACACAAAACAACGATCCAGAAGTGGGGAATTAAAATATGCTAGGCTGTTTTATGTCTCTGCAGAAAGCAAGTTCTGTTCTTTCTCAATGCATTGTTTTCTGGATACTACTCAGGACCCCTGTAGTCCTCCTGGTCTAAGGGAGAAGACAAGAATAGGCAAATATCACTTACCACAACGATATATCGAGGTCTATACTGAATGGTTCCAAAGAGGCCCAGGATGACAATTATGATGTGAAGGAAATTGGCCAGGATGGGAGCCCATTGATATCCCAGGAAATCGAATACTTGTCTCTCTAATGCAGCAAGCTGAGAGGGGAGGAGGGAGAAGAAGGAAGAGAAGAGGTGAGGAAAGATAAAGAAGCCAGAGGTTTATTATGACACATGTAATGTTGGAGCTCAGGGGTACTTTATCTTAACAGGATCCAGCATTTCTGGGTTACCAGTCCAGGTATATTATTGTCCCTAGGAGAGAATACACAGAGGCAAAGACAGCAAATTAGAGCCATGCACAAGGGATGCAATGAGGGAGGCTTGAAGCAAGATCAGAGAAGTTCCAAGGAAGATAATTCCAAGGATACTTTAGGAGTAGGAATTAAACCTGTGATTTCATTGGTATAAGGAATTCCAGGATGAGAAAACTCCCCCCACCAGGGCAGGTCTGTACCTCTTCCGCAACTTGCGGTCTTGGAGTCTTGCCTAAAGCACTGAAAGGTTAACTGACTTGCTCAGGGTCACACAGCCAGAATGACAAAGACTGGATTTGAACCCAGGACATCTTCGCTCCAAGGCTGACTCTCTATGCACTACATCCACCATGGCTGCTTCTCAATTTCAATCATACAAAAGATAACTCTTCTTGATACTTCTACTTGAATCCTTCCAGTCACCTGGATGGGACCACACATATCTTCCTTACTAGCTCCATCTATCTACAAAGCCATAGGACTAAAAAGGAGATCAGAAGTTTATACACCCCTGCTCTAATCAAGATCATCAGCAAACATTCATTGAGGTCCTAATGTCCATGACCATTCCTACATATCCACAGCAAGTAGACACAGACAAAAGCTACTACGATGAAGAGACAGAAGATCTAAAGAATCCTACTGAGATATGATTTGTTAACTCCCTGTCACTCCCTGAATGTTCCCCCACTAATCTCATATGAAATCCCTCAATCTCTGCTGATAGCCAGTCTTTCCGTTTTTCTCGGCATCCCTACAGACACCCCAATATCAAAATGTTCTGGTTTAAACTTGCTTTCCTCCCAAATCTGACCCTTCCTCTCTGACACTAGTCAAGCCCTGCTGTTTGGCATCTGGCATATCTCTGATACCTCAGACAACCACTGATTAACATACCAAAAGCTCCTCCTTAACCTCATATCCTAGGAGTGGAATATGGAGAACATGGAGTTTCCAAAGCACTGGATCTCTGAGGACCTAGCAATACAGCAATGAACATCTAAGATTCTAAAGGCTTCAAACACCTGTTTTAGGCAGTGCTTAGAGTCAGCAGAGGCAGACCTAGCTAGCACATGGATCACTTTCCAACTTTTCTGCAAGGAAAATGAAGAAGTTCACAGGATTCCTGCCCACAAAAATCATTTGTGGACCTCCAACCCCAAGGATTCCCCATGGACCAAGCCAAGGTGGTTTTTGTAGTACCCCATCTAGTAAGGCAAGCCCACTGGGTCATAACCTGTCTCAGCAGCTCTATACTGGATGGTATAGAGGTGCTTCTCTAGTTAATTCAAAGAGACTTTTGGCAGCTTCTTTAGAATGCATATTGACAGCCAGAAGGTTCCTTGGCATCAGCAAGGACAAAGGAGTGTTATGCTCTGGTTATAATTCCCCCAGGACCCTGATTTTCCCTAAGTCTGACATAGTGGCTGGGTTTGTCTAGCTTTCCATCTCTTCTGTAGAGTCTTTAGGTTTTGTAAAAAAAAAAAAATGGGAGTTAAGGGAGAATAGTGTCAAGATGGCAGGGTAGTAGAATGAAATACAGTAAGCTCCTTTCCCAAAAATCTCTTCCAAACAGACCTAGAAAACACATTAGAGAGAATCCTATTGGGGAAATCAAATTTAAAAATCACAGTGAATCATTTTTCTAGTTCATGTAGGCATAGAAAACTAGAAAGGCATATGGATGCTGTTGATCAGGTCTGGCCATAATACCACTGCCCAGAACACTCTAACACATGAAGATGCTGTTTACCAGGGCAAGAGGAGTTCCCAAGAAGGAAAAGCATTTATTCAGCACTTAACCAGGGGCCAACCAGGGCACAGTGATCTCATTCAGGATGTGCAAACAGGTACCAACTTGTAGCTTTTTTGAGTCATAGATGGAATTGGGAACCTGTACCCATGGGTAGAGTGCTGAATGGTAGTGGGTCATGGGCTGTGTACCAAGAGAAGGGCAAATTTGAAAGCAAACAGAAGCATGTGTGGCTTGGATTCCAGGAGCAAAGCAAGTCTCACCTCCAACTTCAAGCTCAGTGTGAAGCCTGCAGAGGAATAACCAAGGCAGGAATCACAGACCAAAGGGAAGCTTGCAGTTCAATCACTCTGAAACAGGAAAGCTCCCAGATGGCTAATAATTGCTGGTCCAGCAGCAGTCTACTCTTGTTCAGCCCCAAACCCAGATTAGAATCTTAAGACAGTTTAGAGCAGGGAGGCAGCAATCAGACTTTGTCCTGGATCAGACCACTTTGGAAACCCTGAAAGCTTGCATGTTCCCAGCCTGAGCTGCCTCAAGATACTGGACTAACACAAGCCAGTAATAACAAGAGGACCAGCCCAGACCTTCCCTCCAGAAGTGCCCAGCATCCAGCCCTAACATCAAGACTGAAATTAGGAAGTAGTCTGGAAGAATGAACAAACTAGAGAGAGGTTTCCTCAACTCTAAAGGGGTAAAATTAGACAAATAAAGAGAAATAGAGAAGGTTAGAGAAATAAGAAAGTTTAGAGAAACAGCATTATTTGCCTAATGCTTCATAGCCAGGGCCCTAACTAGGTCTCCTGACTCAAAACTTGATGGTCTTTCTATTATGCATCAATGACACTCAGATGACCCAGTGAATTCCATGTGCTTATGACGATAGATGCTAATTTCTTCAAAGCAGGGAAACTTAAGTAGATAGAGGTACACTACAGGAAGATCTCACAAAGCTGTGTGAGGGGGCAGGTAAGTAGCAGATGGACACATGTAGTGCACAGTGATCCATTTAGGGAAAATATATCGAAAGCGAGTTCTTTGTAGAATGTAAGATCATTAAGAGGAAGGTCTTTCATTTTTTCATTTATACATAGCAAGTAATTAACAGGCACTTACTGAATTGAATAATCCAGGCCACATTTGTAAGGATGGACTTTAAGCAATTAGCTAGAGACTGGGAGAGTCATTTTGGAGTCATTCCACATGATTCCCTAAAGATACTGGCCTAAAGTTGTATAGTTACCAAAAAGCTCAATAAAACGATGAAGTGAAAAGCATTTATTCAGCACTTAACCAGAGGCCAACCACTGCTAAATTCAAGGAGTACGGATACAAAAAGGTGATTATCCTCGTCTTCAAGGAGCTTACGAGGGGTTGGCAATACATACAGAGAAAATAATGGCCAGGGAAAGATGTTTTGGTATAGAAAGCCACAGGGATGGCTAGTGGGACCATAGATGAATTAACTGACATGAATTTTCCAAGAGCAATAATAGCATTGATTTGATTATGGCCCCCAGAGCAAGAGGTGAAAAATGGTGAGAGGTGGGGGAGGCTGGGTGTATTTGAGATAAGATGGCTGGTACAGCTAGATAAAAGGGACTATGTGAATTTTCACTAGCTTGCTCACTTACCAATCAGGACTACTTGCCCCTAGGCTAGGAATTCCAAAGAGGAATACAGTTATCTCTTCCACATCTGACTTTCTTCACTGAAGTTTCATTGTGGGTCAGCATAAGAAATTAAATGAGAATTTTGGGGCAGTTTTGCAGAAGTCACAGATGACACAAAGCCTATGACCAAATACTTAACCCAAATTTTAAAATAAGGTACTGTAAACACCCCATAAAAGAAAAAGAAAAAATTCACTTTTCTGGCATGAAAGGAGGGCCCAAAATTTTTACACAGATTTTCTAGATTGCAGGGGCAAGATGTTGAAGCACTACACCCCTAACCCCATGGAAAAGATAACCAGATCAAATCCTCCAGGGTAGAGTCTCTGGAGTTTCAGTGGCCCAGGGGTCAGGAATTTCAGTGACAAAGTATAGATGGCCAAAATTTACCCAGAATGGATGGGATGTAGAGTAAAATATTGAATGCTGGAAGAATATTGGAAAAACCAAAAAGCTCACCATTTTCTAGAAGGGCAGGATTATGCTTTCCATTTTTCTAACATTCTTCTAAATCATGATGAGCATATCATCATAATCTACGAATTTCCCCCATGGCACTATGATAATAGATTGAATGCTAGACCACTCCATTGATTTTTTAAAATTCCTCAAATATTTATTGAACACTCACTATGTGCAAGGCACTACAGATCATTGATCTGACCCTGTCTGCAAGTTCATATTCCTACATTCTTTTCTGTGGTGACTCCATGGAGTATTAGTATCCTGAAAGAGCTGCTGGAAAGGTCAATGGAAAGTCTAGAGCTTAAGTGACAATGACTAACTTAGAGGCGGAATTTAAACGATCAGCCCTTGAGATGGCATTCTGCAGTGACACCATTGGCATGCAAAATCAGAGAAGGCAGCCAAAGAATTGATATTTCAATTTCCAGGAAGGAAACCAAACAGCATGTCGCTAAAAGGAAGCGATTTAAAGCCTCCCATGCTGGATAGGGTTTTGTCCTTGGAAGACAGCTGTGTATGTAGGGAATGAGGGGTGGGGAAGAAGAGAGGGGGAAGGGAGAAGAAAGGAGGGAGGGAGAGATGGGTTGGAAGGAAGGTTGATGGAGAACCTGCTGTGTTTCCAAAGTAAATTAATATCTTCTTTGAAGCAACCTTGAAGTGCCACATGCTGTCATATTTTGAACTGTTTTCACTTACTGAAAAATGTTATAAAATGCATCCCATTCATTGTCACTCTGATAACAAGGCTGGCCTTTGAAATAAGAATTTATTCATTTCACAGTCAAATTCCAAATCCCCATGGACACAAAAGATTTTGTCTTTCTCATCAGCCGCAGTGATATGCTACATGCTTAATCTTTACCTAAGGGATTTATGCACAGGCTGCCAGTGACCTTTCATAATCCTAAATTTGGATTGCTGCTGGACATCAGGTTTCATTTCATTTGAGTTCAGGTATTATGTATTCATACCTGCCATGGACTCTCTCCTTCAATCAGGAATATAGTAATCTAGATGGATGTAAAATTTTACCTGATTAGCCAGGTGTGCTGGCACACACTTGTAGTCCCTGATGCTGGCGAGGCTGAGACTGGTAGATCCCTTGAGCTCTAAAGTTTTGGATAAATCCAACTGGATATCCACACCAAGTTCAGCACCAAAATGATGAGCCCCCAGGGTAGGAGGGCCAACAGGATGCCTAAGGAGGGGGCAAACTAGCCCAGCTCAGAAACACAAAGCAAGTTAAAGCTTCTATGATGATCAATATTGGGACTAGACTCATACCACATCCAGCCTAGACCAGATAGAGACCTACTCTCCTCATCCCCTCCCCACCCAAAAAAAATTCTACCTGACTTTCATATCCTTTCATGTTTTTGTTTATTTTTATTATTTATTTTATTTATTTTTTCAAGTAAGAAATATTTTAAATTTAATCTATGCCTCCTATTACCCCCCACTAAGCAAATAAAATAATTTAAAAAAATGCCTCAGTACTTATCTCCATAATCTAGCAAAACAAATTCCCACATTAACCATGTCTAAAAATGTCTCTGCATTTTAAGTTAATCATTTCTGAGCCAAGAGGTGAGTGGCATATTGTACCTTCATTCTTTTGGGCTTGTAGTTTATCATTGATCATTTGGATGAGAGTTCTAAAATCTTTCAAAGCTGTTTTTCTCTATAATGTTATTATCACTATAGAAATCATTACCCTACTTCTGTTCACTTCACTCTCCATCAATTCACAAAGCTCTTCCCAGTGTTCCTCTGAAGTTGTCCATTCCATCATTTCTTATGGTAAAATATCCCATCACATTCACATACAATAATTTGTTTAGTCATTCCCCAAAAGAACATCATTTTAGTTTCCAATGTTTGGCTCCCATGAAAAGAGCTGTTATAAATATTTTTGCACATACAGATACTTTTCTTCTTTCCTTGATTTTTTTTTTTGAGATATAGACCTAGTAATGGTATAGCTGGGTCAAAGGATTTGAATCGTTTGGCAACTTTCTGGGCATAGTGCTAAATTGCTTTTCAGAATGGCTAGACTAATTCATAGCTCCTCCAAGAGTGCTCTAGTGTACCTGTTTACCACAGCCCTGCCAACAAATGTCATTTTCCTATTTTCTCACCTTTGCTAGTCGGCTAGGTATGAGGTGGAACCACAGGTTTTTTTTTTTTTCAAATTTTCATTTCTCTAAATATTAGTGATTTATACCATTTTTATATGATTGTCAATAGCTTGGATTTCTTCCTTTGAAAACTGCCTGTTTATGCCTTCTAAACATTAATTCTAATGGTTCTTCTGATTACTTAATTGTCAATGGCTACTGGCAATCAATCAACAAGCCCTTATCAAAAGCCTCCTCTGTGTCAGTTACTGTGCTGAACTCTGTGGATACAAATCTTAATGTATGTAAAATGGTTCTTAACTTTAAATTTCTACAGAAATATAAGCCATTATCCTTTTTTTCTATTACAATGACCTTCACAGGTCCAAATCAGTTGTTACTTTTCATGATTCTCTATCTGCTTTGTTGCCTCATTTGTTACCCAACCAGAAGTCCCAGAGATAAAAAGCTTTCACTGGCCTGCATCCTCTTTTATCCACTTAGTCAATATTGATTCTCATGTTGTTTTCCCAATGAAGTGGAAATCAAGGTGGCTGTTTTGTTGATGACCCACAACCACTCAAGGTCCTCCATAAAAAAGAACCACTAGAGCTTTCAAATAGTAAAACCCAAATGAAGAAGAAAATAACAAAATGTCATTAACATTCATTTATCATCACAATTTAAAATAAAGCTTCCCAGTGATAATGCAGAAAGTCATTCAGCATCCACAAGTGAATCGTTCCCTATTTTAAACAGATAAGAATTCACCTCTAGAGTAGGATGACATTAACCCTATCATACTCGTTTACCTTCTCCTGGACATATGAAGCTATAAATTTACATGTCTATAAATTTATGTGCCCCGAAATGAAAAGCCTATTCAAGGGTATTTATTCTTTGTCAATATTTAACCTTATAATCTGAGAGTTAGAAGGAAGTGTAAGGGTTATCTAACTCAACCTGAACAACATGTGACCCCATCATAACACTCTCAATTCCATATATGTGTGTTCCTCGTATTCTATGTTTAGGCTTTTCCAACTTTATGTTTACACTTGATGAAAAAGGCCTGCTGTGCATCTAATATAGTCCTGGGCATAAAGGACTCTCAAAGATTTGATGATGATGATGATGATGATGATTTTGGGGTACTAAACATGTCAAGACTCAGGGAAGTCACTGAATGTATCACCTGGAGGTACAAAAGGATCTTTGCACTTCTGCCATGGAATGACTTATCTTCTGCTGGACCAGACAGACTTTTAATTATTATGGATGATAATGATGGCGATAACAATAACAGCTAATACACAGTGCTTTAAGGTTTACAGAGTACATAATTATGGATGGTGATGATCACAACAACAGTAATAGCAATTCCATATATATATACACATATATACATATACATATATATACATACATATATACATATACATATATATACATACATATATATGTGTGTGTGTGTATATATATATATATATATATATATATATATATATATATATATATATATATATAT
>CM053625.1:136126826-136152690 GCA_028646595.1 Phalanger gymnotis | reverse complement strand
CTAAAGAAAAAATCAAATTAAGCAATGCAAGAGGAATATATTGAGAGAGGGAGAAAGGAAGAGATAGAATGGGGTAAATTATCTCCCATAAAAGTGGCAAGAAAAAGCACCTCTGTAGGAAGGGATGAGGGGGCAGGTGAGGGGGAATGAGTGAATCTTGCTCTTATCAGATTTGACCTGAGGAGGGAATATCATACACACTCAATTGGGTATCTTACCCCACAGGAAAGAAGGAGGGAGAAGATAAAAAAGGGGGGATGATAGAAGGGAGGACAGATAGGGGGAGGAGGTAATCAACAACAAACACTTTCAAAAAGGGTCAGGGTCAAGGGAGAAAATTCAATAAAGAGAGATAGGTTAGGAAGGAGCAAAATGTAGTTAGTCTTTCACAACATGAGTATTGTGGAAGGGTTTTACATAATGATACACATGTGGCCTATGTTGAATTGCTTGCCTTCTTAGGGAGGGTGGGTGGGAAGGGAAGAGGGGAGAGAATTTGGAACTCAAAGTTTTAAAAACAGATGTTCAAAAAAAAGTTTTTGCATGTAACTAGGAAATAAGATACACAGTCAATGGGGTATAGAAATTTATCTTGCCCTACAAGAAAGGAAAGGAAAAGGGGATGGGAGGGGAGTGGGGTGACAGAAGGGAGGGTGACTGGGGAATGGGGCAACCAGAATATGTGCCATCTTGGAGTGGGGGGGAGGGTAGAAATGGGGAGAAAATTCATAATAAATAACAAACTTGTGAAATTCAATGCTGAAAACGAACTATATATTAAATAAATTAAACAAAGACAAAAAAAAGATTTATAGATTACAAATATTTCGTTTTATCTTCATAACAACCCTGGAAGGCAGATGCTATTATTCTCCCCATTTTACACATGAGGAAACTGAGGCAGAGAAAAATTAAGTGACTCACCCTGGGTCACACAGCTAGTAAATGTCTGAAGCTTGGTTTGAACTCAGGTCTTCTCAACTCTAACCACTGTACCACCTTTCTCCCTTAACCACCTCAGTCCTTCCCATTAGATTTGGATAAACAGGAAGGATAGAATATAAGTGAATGCCTAGGTAAACTGTGAGGCTAGTAGGACATTCCCGGACTTTGATGCAAATGCTACTATAATAAGATTTCTAAGTTTTAAGAGAGAAAATTTAGAGATAGGGCAGCTAGGTGGCGCAGTGAGTAGAGCACTAGCCTTGGAGTCAGGAAGATCTGAGTTCAAATACACCATCAGGCACTTGACACACTCACTAGCTATGTGACCTTGGGCAAGTCACTTAACCCCAATTGTCTTGCCCTGCCCCCTCCAAAAAAAAAATTAGAACTGGATGAGACCTCAGAAGCCAAGCTTTCTTTTTATAGATAGGAAGTTGAGACTCAGGGAGGTTAAATAACTTGCCAAAAGTCACACAAGTAGAAAGCATCAGGGGCAGGATTTGAATAGTAATTCCTTGCTACCAACCAGTGTTTTAATATCCAAAGACAAATTTTGATTTTCAGATGCGAATTCTCTTGTCCTACAAAAAAACCTATCCCAAGTAAAATTCATTTGAATTCACTTAATTTTGTGTTTATTGATGCTTTCCAATTACTCCAACCAACTTTACTTCAATTTAAAAATACATTTCAGACAGGTGACCCAGAAAGGTTCAGAATCTCTGCTTCCTATTTACAGCCTATGAGATTGCAAGCCCCTTGAGGGCAGGCATTTCCTCTTTTTTCCTCTTTGTATCCCTAACACTCAACACAGTGGTCTTTCTAGAGTAAATAATATTAATATTTTCTGTATGAATGGAGTTATGATCACTATATTCTACAACGCAGTGTGGTAGTAAAGAAATTACTTTGTAAAACTTGAAAATTTGCCTAAATGCACTAATGTTATTTTTATTCCAACTCTCTAATCTAAATCTCCCCTCACAGTACAAAAGTATTTTCTTTTATCTGGTTCTGATTAAAACACTCAAAGTTACTCACATTCCAAGTCCCCTGAGACTTAAGTCTCACTCTAATGCTATAACTCTGAGTAAGTATGCTTATTTACAAAGTCTTCTGCTCAGGTCCCACAGCTCCTTCCATGCCTCTGGGCTCTAGAAGTCTACACACCTCCTGAAGGTTTTACCAAGCTGGAAAATCTTTCACTATAGTCATGACAATAGACTGAGTCTATTTTTGGGAGATCAGCCCAAGAAGAGAGACTCATTACCAATAGGCTGCCTACTTGAGGATGAATTATTTGGTAATAGAAAACCATGGAACAAAGAGAAATGCAAAATGGCCCTCATCCCTGTTCAGCTGCTTCCATTCCTTGGGGACAAAGGCAGAATGATGGGGTAGAGGGTGTTCAGAATTACATTTAATTCAGATTTAAGATCCTCTATAAGCATTAACTCGGCTATTGGTATTCTAAAAGTGAGAGCTTTGTCCAAAGACCAATACTGACATAATGCTGAAGGAATTGAATTGTATCAATCTTGGCATTCTTGTTATAAATGAAAGCAAAACAAAGAAGGAAGCTATAGCTAAATGGAGAGGCAAATAAAGTAAATGGCAGAGATGACTGCCTCCAAAAGCAATAAGGAATATCCGTTAATGGGACATTTCAGCATGTTCTATTGCAGTGTTTGCAAAGTACTTACAAAAAGACCACCATGAAAAGATCACAGCTTATGTACTGATCTGTTAAAAGAATGAAGTAGAAAAATTTCCTTCAAAGAACTCACTAGCACCTTCTAAATTAAATCAATGTACATAGTTTGACACTTCAATGCAAAGGAGGTAAAAAGTACATTGAAAAAAGTAGATTAAGAAAAATGAATTAGAGGCCAGAGACTTGTAAAAGACAGAAAAATATCCTACCTTTTTGTCATAAATATTTTCTTTAAGAATCTGAAGGCACAGAGCATGGTTGACACCAAAGAAATACCACAGAAAATGAAACTCTCTGTTTTAAGGGGCAAGAAATGACTCACTAATAATGTGGAAGTCAGTGTATCAGCAGTGATCCAGTGGCTGTGTACAATGAGATTCAATTTGCCAGAGTCAAGATCAAAATTAGTACAAAGTTAAAAGAAGGACTAAAAATAAGGAAAAGATATGGCATGCAATTAAAACAATTCCATTCTGACCTCTTTAAACAAGTTATTGATGATGAAAGGCAGGGTATGGAAGGGAAAAAGGACATAGACAAAAGCTATGATAATTTCATGCAGAAGTTTAACTGATTTAAATCAAATACCATAGGCAAGGAATCCAAAAAAACCTAAAAAGCATTTTAGTTAGCCAACATTTGATTTACATGCCAAATGGAATGAAATGGCAGCCGAGGGCAACAATGGTTTAGAATGTTTGTCCCCAAAATATTACAGAAAAGGTTGGAAGATTATGATCAGTTTAGACAATACTGATAGCTAATATTACCCAATACTTTATATTATCTCATTTGACCCATGTAGCCACCCTGTTACTAGGGACAGCTAGGTGGCACAGTGAATAGAGCCCTAGGCTTGGAATCTGACACGAGTCAGGCATGATTGAAAAACAGCTGACCAACAGCAACATCCCTGAGATAGGTGCTATTATGATAAAGATAAAACTGAGTCTCCAGGATTAAGTGACTTGCCCAGGGTCTGATAACTAATGTGTCTGAGGTAGAGTTTGAATTCAGGTCTTCCTGACTCGGGGGAAGCTAGGTGGCCAGTGGATAGAACACTAGGTCAGAAGTCAGAAAGACCTGAGTTGAAAACCAGTCTCAGATACACTAGCTGTGTCACCCTAGGCAAGTCATTTAACCCTGTTTGCCTCAGTTTCCTCATCTGTAAAATGAGCCAGAGAAGGAAATGGCAAACTCTTTGGTATCTTTGCCAAGAAAACCCCAAATGGAGTCATAAAGAGTCAGACACAACTGAAGAACAGCAAGTCTAGTGCTCAATATACCAATCCAGCTACTCCCCTATCTTTTTATGTCTCCCCTAGGAAAGAGGTATTAGATTTCTGTAATGCTACTTATTAACCTCTTGAAGCCTCAATTTTATTAGCTCCAAATTTTCATCTTCTCTTGGCCTATAACTGGGGAGCAAGGAATTGAAAAACAAATTAATTTACCTGACAATAAATTTCCCAATTAATTTTATCATCACTTCCCTACCCCTGTGTTTCTGTCTCCTATCCCTGGGCCCTGGGTTACATTGAATTATGTAGAAAAGACAAACTACTGAGAAACCTACTTCTCAGGCAAATCTAAGAAGTGACATCTATGTATATAACCCCTCAGAAGTTAACTAGTCTAACCCCTTCATTTTAGAAATAGGGGAACTGGGGGCAACTAGGTGGTTCAGTGGATAGAGCACCGGTCCTGGAATCAGGAGGACCTGAGTTCAAATCCAGCCTCCAACACTTACTAGCTGCGTGACCCTGGGCAAGTCTCTTAAGCCCAATTGCCTCCAAAAAAAGAAATAGGGAAACTGAGGCCCAGCTCAAGGTCACACAAGCAGTAAGTGGCAGAACTGGGGCTAGTCGTCAGGGTCACTAAGGAACTTAGGAAAGAGGAGGGTAATCACTCTCCAAAGTTTCAGAAAAATAGTCTGTTTGGATTACCTTTAGAATAATCATGCTTACGTTTACCAGTGCTGCCTCCAACCCTTGCGTATAAGTCTCTCTTCTCATTAGACTCACAGAGCTCAGGTGCATCCCTGAGTTGTTTCCCTTTACAACCACCAACATTCAGCATCCTGCCTTCCTCGGGCTCTGGTACTGACTCCATGACAAGCCAGAACGGAGAAGAAACAAGGTAGGACAACCCACATAATGGTTTATTTTGAAAAGGCTCTCTGCCATGTATGACTCTCAGGGATGGATATAGATCAGTCCTTAGTAGCAAAAAGAAATAAAGAGCTCTGATATTGAGTATATACCCTAGGTTCAGAGACACATTGGGTAGGGTGTGTAAGGCTTTGCTCAAGGGTGCTGAATTTATAGGCACCAACATCATTTATAGTTATTAAGTAGCAGTGGTAGAAAGAACAGCTTAGCACCAAGTTAGCAAGAATGATTAGTTAAAATAGGAAGCTACCAGACAGTGAGCTGGGGTGAGCTCCTCTCCTGGCATCCACAATGCAGAAAACAACCTCCTGTCTGTGTTCTAGACAGGGTCTTTGTCTCCACCCCAGCCCCCTCAACTGAAATAACCTTTTGTACCACTCCTTCTGGATGCAGAAATTCCCCATTGGTTCTAGGACCTGGAATCACAACCTTAGTTTAATTATGCTTGTTCTTGTACCTATAAAGGAAAACCCTCCCCAGGAAGCCAACTAGAGTTTCCAGGGCCTCAGGCCACTACCACCCTTGTCCCAAAAATGCTATGGAAGACAACCTGCCCTCTGCTAAAACTATAGCTTGATGTGAGAAAGACTCTTTTCAGGCAGACCTAGCCTGACAAGTCTGATCTTATGCTCATAATCCAGACTGGATGTCCACGTTCATCAGACTCGCTAGACAGCTCCTCAGTTCAACCTCATTTGATGCAAGTAATTGGAATTTGGACTTCTTACAATGCCTCCTGGCATCCCTTCAGAACATTTGGAAAAATTGCAGTGATAGATTCTGGAACAGAACCCTAGAGAGGAGGCATCAGTCTCCTGGCCAGCACATCTGAGTACAGTAAGAACCAAATTAAAATGTAATTGAGGAATGTTGAAAAAAATAAACAAAGATACAATAGAACATAGATAATGTTGATTTGTGGTTTTCTAGTCAAGATATGGGCCAAAGGGATCTGTTTCTATTTGAGTTTGACACCACTACCCTAGGGTATGGATTTAGATTATGGTACTTGGATTTTTTTTGCCCACCTGGGACTTTCTCCTCTAGGCATCAAGTGGAGATAAAAGTCACTTGGCAGAAAACACCAACCTACTACACTGATTTGGGACTGAGGAGATTCTCCACGTAAAATTAGTCTAAACTAGGTCTCTTATAGCTTTGGGCTCCCTCATTTCCAAGCACATCTTTTGTTGTTCAGTTGTGTCCAGCTCTTCGTGACCCCATTTGGGGTTTTCTTGCAAAGATACTGGAATGGTTTGCTGTTTCCTTCTTGAGTTCATTTGACAGATGAGGAGAAGGAAGTAGACAGGGTTAAGTGATTTGCCCAGGGTCACACAGCTACTAAATCTTTGAGGTTAGCTTTGAACTCACAAAGATGGGTCTTCCTGACTTCAGGTCCAGCACTCTATGGACTGCGCCATCTAGCTGCACAAGCACACCTAATTCTACTAAAAAAAACCCCATAGTTCCCAGCCACTATGAGAGCTCTTTTGGCTGCCTTTCCCTCCCTCCCCCTTCCCTCTCCCACCCAATAAAGCCACTCTTAGGGTCTAATGTATAATTATGTCCCCAAGAGCTCATTTTCTTATCTAAACTTCTTAACAGTCTGGAAGGTTTTAGCCACAGCCTACTCCACCACAGGGTAGAGGACTAAATAACCTTTCAAGGTCTTACACAACCAAAGGCACAATTCATTCCATATTCAGTCAACAAATGTTTATTGTAAGTGTTGTCAAGGTAACCCTCCTCTAGGCTCTCACAATTCTATCCCCAGAATGCTTTTCAGGGTAAAAGAGGTCTGGGGTCTAATTGAGCTGGGTAGCTCTGTACCCCAGGAGGTCTGTTTGGTCAGCACTGCCATTTAATAAAGCAAACACCATTCTCAATTAAGCCAAGGCCCTGGGGTCCCTGGAGCTGCTTAAACGCCCCGGGTTCATTACACCCTCAATGACACAGGCATGTAGGGACCAAGTGGGTAGGTGCCTGAAATGCCATTTCATGGAGCCTTCTAATGATTCATCCTGTTGCTTTATAGTGGAGCTTCCCAGGACCCAACATGGCCAAGAACTGCAGCTAAATGTTAGATTGTAAACAGCCTCTCAGCCTCTAGCCAAGCTGTCTTCTTGCTATAGTTGAATTTACAGTTGGAAACAGACAGAGGAGTGATTCACAATCATCCTCTAGGATAAGCCCAAACACAGCATTCCCCTAGCCCATTTCCCTAATTTCTAGCCATCATGTGCTAACCACTGTACTTCTCCACCCCTCCGCTACCATGCAAAGTCCCGGCTATCCAAGACTAAGCTTTACACCCATTCAACAGTTGTTGGCTTTTTGTTTTAATTTGCAAGTTTCTGGACACGTATGTCTGCACCAAGAAGCTTGGCAGCTCAGTGGATGGAGCACTGGGCCCTGAGTCAGGAAGACTTGAGTTCAAATCTGGCCTCAGACATTTACTAGCTGTATGACCCTGGGCAAGTCACTTAACCTCTGTATGCCCCATTTTCCCCATCTACAAAATGGGAATAATAATAGTGCCTACCTCCCAGGGCTGTTGTGAAGATCAAATGAGATAAGGATTATAAAGTGCTTAGAGACATGCCTGGCACATAGTAGTCTGTTAACTAATGTTTCTTTCTTTCTCTTCCTCCCTCCCTGCCTTCATTCCTTCCTTCCTTCCTTCAGTGTGCTTATTCTGGACAGTCTATTCCCTGAGCACAAGCACTGAAACAACAGCGGCAGCACTCTGTCAATACCTTGACTTGGGTGGAATTGGGTGAAATAACAAAGGGGGAACAATTAAGGTAGCTGACCAAGGTGGAATTCAGATTTACTAATGGTAACTTTAGCCCAACTTCAAAAACAAGTTTCTCCTTCCCATCACTCCATCTCAATCCATCCTGCAATACTGATGGATAGGGTCGTAGATTTTACGGCTGGAAAGGACCTCAAAAGCCAGAGAGTCCAAACCTGGCATTTTACAGATGAGAAAACTGAGGCACAGAGGTTAAGTGACTTGAGGATCACACAGCCAGTAAGCTAAGTGTCTGAGGCAGGATTTTAACACAGATCCTCCCAGCTCCATGTCCAGGTCTACTATATCACCATTCTAGACTAGAAGGCTAGAAATCACCGTTCTCTTGGGAACAGAATAAGCCAGACCTGAACAACTTGACAGGAGGTAAAGGTCAAAATTAAAATAGCTAAACTTCTTTGGGCCACAGATAGGTTAGACTAGAGATAGATAGACTGATGATGGTTGGATGCCACATGACAAACAGGAGAGTATGCAGTGGCAACCCTACATTTTTCAAGGGGTGCCCAAAATCCTTTGGTGGTCTGCAAGTGACTTGAGGGCCACACGTTGTGCAGACCTGGAATAAGCATTTCTCTAGCACCTACTATGTGCCAGGAACTGGGCTAAGTGCTTTTTACAAATATTTCATCTGATCCTCAAAACAACTCTGGGAGGTAGGAACTATTATTAATAATAATAACTAACATTTATATACACTTACCATGTGCCAGGCACTGTGCTAAGTGTGTTACAATTATCGTCTCATTTGATCCTCACAAGAACCCAGGGAACTAGGGGCTATTATTATCCCCATTTTACAGATGAAGAAACAGAGGCAAACAGAGATCAAATGACCTGCCCAAGGTAACACAGCTAGTAGGCATCTCAGATTGGATTTGAACACAGGTCTTCCTGACTCTAGGCCCAGCACTCTATCCACGGAGCCACCTAGTTACCTCACAATTCTTGGGAATTGGGCCTGGGTAGGTGGAAATTCACTAGCACTGACATCTCCAATTCAGCCCCAACTTAAGCTGGCAACATCTATTCTATCCTAGATCTTGTTCACCCCTAAGCGAAGCTCTTTAGCCTCTTGCCACACACTTGGGCCCCTTGTCCTTCATGCCACTTGCCTGGACCCAAAGCTAATGTTGTTGGCACTGCCATACCAACCAGGCCTCTTACTCAGGTCACCTGTGGCTAACTCCTAAACCATGGAAACAGGCCAGTTTCAGAATCAACACAATGGAAGGATTGGGTAATTTCCAGAGGACTCAAAAGTCAATACAAATCCACCTAAGCCTTGACTGAAGTCAGATTGACCAGATTATGAACTTCTCCTTGGGAAACAGAGAAAGGAGGCACCAGCTTCTCCTGCAGTTTCTTTTAAGCAGCCCAGTGGCATTCCAATCCCCAGCATTGCCCTGGGGTGGGCATTCAGCTATAATTGTATCTGCTCCTGCTGTACTCTCAGATTGCCTGGTTATTCATAACAGAAGGAGTTTAATGAAAATTATAATTAGAGCCCTGTGGTGAGCCTGGAGATCAGCCCTGGCTGGGCTACTAATTTACATGACAAATCAGTCCCTGGTTGTTTTAGAACCTGAGGGACAGAAAGAGAGACAGCAAGGAGAGGAGAGGGAGAGCCACATCAATGACATCAACCCTGAGAGTTCCTCACTACTAAGCAAAAAAAAAAAAAATGGCAATTGACCACTTTTTACCTACTACCCCAAATGCCCTTCATTGGCAAAGCTCAATTGCTCATGTACCTTCCACAGTTTTTGGTGTGTGTGTATGATGTGGATACAAACAGTACCCTAAGAGTTAAAATTAACAGCTGACTTTGTGAAACCCCTCATTTACTCTCTAACCTGAAGGTGCCCTGGAGTCTCTTCCCCTTATCTTGAGTTACCATAAAACTTCTTATCCTGGACCATGGAATTCCTTCTCCCCACCACCGCCCCCCATCCTAGGTCACAAAATTTCCCTTTGTCTCCCTTATCCTGTACTTATAAAAACAAGCTCCTGTCCCTCTGTAAATTGCTAGTCCTTGCTAGTCCTTCTTCCAGGGTTAGCCCTCTGCTTTGGCATCAATAAAGCTCCCAATGGCTACAGAGAAGGTCTAAGTGAATTCTTTCACATTTGATGAACCAGCTCTCCCAACTCTGCCCTCATCATTTGCATTTGTGTGTGTGTGTATGTGTGTGCGTGTGTGTGCTAGAATTTTGTTGGGGTTATTTTTCCCCTACCCATGGTGGGTCCCATCATACCTAGCTTGGACATTTTCCTTTGGAAAAACTGAGAGACAAAGAAGAACTCTGGGTTTTAAAACAACTCTCAATGGACCTTTAGTTTTCAGAAAATGAAAGGGGTAAGCATTTACCCTAATGTAAAAAAAGCTGGCTTCTCTGAGCATCTCTTTCATTTTATCCCTACTCTTCTCATTTACTCCTGATTCATACCAACATTCCTGCCAGGAAGTTGCTGAATCCTGAACCAAAATCTGGAGTTCCTACAGCTGCTTTTCCCCTTCTTTCCAGGGTTCCAAGTCACACCTTGCTCTAAATCATTGCTTCCATAGTGTCTCTAGAAAGGTGCTACCATAATTAAGAAGGCAGGGCAGCTGGACTTGTGGCCAGTAAAGCAGTATTTGAAGCCATTATAACCCTAATGAGGGCACCACCCTATTTCCCCTGACTCTGTTATCAGCCTATAAGCAGCAAATAAAAAAGAAAGCTGTGATTTTAAGAGGTAGTATTAGGTCTACCCATAATATTGGGGTGGTAGAACATACCACCATATTTACAGGGAGGTGTTGGGGTGGGAGGAGTTGCCTTTGTATCTCTATATTAAGAGGTAGTGTTAGGTCTACCCGTAATATTGGGGTGGTAGAACATACCACCGTATTTACAGGGGTGTATGGGAGTGGGAAGAGTTGCCTTTGTATCTCTAATGTTTAGCACAGTGTCTGGTACACAGTAGGTGCTTAATAAATGCCTGTTGATCACCTGAGACCAAGGTCTTCCTGAGGCAGAGGCTTTTGGATGACTAGGATTCTGGAGCTGAGTTGTTATTCATCCTTTCTTCTCAAAGAGGACCAATGAAACTGTATGGGACAGAATTTTTAATAATAGGAGAGAGATCCTTAGGAGGAACAAAGTAAATTTATTTCACAAAACTTGCAAGATTTGGGCACACCTCCATGCTGGAGGAGGTGAGGTAAAAGGGAACCTGCCTTAATTTATACTCTTAATGAAAAAGATCTCCACCCACCTCTATCTCTTCTCGCCATTGGCTGGGAGGTGGGCTTACAGTCTAGGCAGAAAAACTACACAGAGGACCAAGGTTGATCCGGCCCATTCAGGTTTTTCCCTATCAGAACTCAACTGCCTGGGTGGTGTCTGAAAGTCTAGGAGAAGAAATGGGGTGGGGGGGCGGGGCGGAGGAGAGACCTTCCTAGAGCAAAGAACAAATAGCTCACAGGAAGTTCATTATCTTCTAACATCTGAGAGAGAGGGGGGGAAGGGCATGCCTTCAGTTCCAGGCCCTCGCCTTCCAAAATTACAAAGCCAAATCAAATCCCAAAACTTCTCCATTAAACATACCCTGTGAAGTCTTCACAGTTATGCATCCCATTCAACACCATGAGGGGGACGTCTTGGCTTGCTTGTGATTTGAAAAGTCATCAGCTTCACTCTCTCCTCCAGAGTCACTAAAGTCCAGTGGCAAGACAAAAGTCAAGATGACTGGCAATGGCCCTGGATACAGTGGATGAACTTGATCTTTCTAAATTAGGATCTTTTCCAGGTTTCAGTTTGAGGCAATACCCATTTAATGACTAAGGGCTAGGTAAGAATTGAGACAAAAAAGAGCCTGGTTTGCCATCACAAAAAATATCAATCCAGGAAAGGAAAGATCATCTTTTCAGAGTAGATCAGAAAACAGTTGCTATTTACAGTCATTCTAAGCCATCAAAACCTAAACAACAAGCCAGAAGTTTGGGTAAGATGGCTATTATTAGCTATTCAATGAAAGCCAGAATGATTTGGGCTAAAAGGCTAGTCAAGTAGCTCCATTTGAAACACAAAGGGCTTTTTTAAAAGACCTACTAGGCTTTTTCAGAGCTATATTTCAAGAATAGCAAATTGTCCCAGAGCTAAGTACCAGACAAAGAGAAAAGAGGGAAGAAGATAGAGTCTGGTAAGAACTATGTGGTAAACAAATGCAGCTCTGTTTACATGGGCAGTTTTCCCTATGGGCCTCTGCTTGTGCTCCTCTTTGTCACATCCTATATGCTTCTTTGGGCATGAGGCACGTAATATACCCATGTCATGGGCAGTAACCACACCTTTTGAGCCCCTCATTATTTTCCATGTGCCTGGGTAGAAGATCACAGGATTCTAGAAGTTGAGAGGTTCTGTGACCCTACTGGAAGAATAAACATCACATTCATGTCTTTCCTAATTTCTGCCTATGAGGGCTCAGTTCACTGGTAGGACTGTCGGGTTCCTCATACTCATTTCAGAAACTGAAGATAACTGCCTCCTGAATCTTTGGGTCAGTGGATTGGTAGGATGGGTTAGTCTGTGGGTGACAGTGTCAAAACAACAGATTGGTAGATTAAGGGGTTGGTTGACCACACAAGCAAACCATGAAGACTTTAAACTTCTTGAGAGCAGTGACTACTTGTCAGGGTGGGAGTGGGTGGTAGGGAAGAGTTGCCTTTGTATCTCCAGTGATTGTCTTGCACACAGTAGGTGCTTAATAAATGTTCGTTGACTGACTGGAGCCAAGTCTTCTGGTTGACTGAGAGACTGGAGCAGAGCTCCAGACAAAGGAGAAAGTGCAACAGTGTCAGTCAGTAGCACTATTCAATAGGACAGAGCAAGAAGTAAACCTAAATCAGCTCAGACCCCAATATGAGCTTGCTTTATAGCCCCCTCTCCAAAGAAAAAGATAAACTGAGGCCTTGGGCCAGATTGTTACCAGAAGGAAAAACATTTAGACAAGCTGAAATGATTTGGAAGGAATTTAGTGCTGAAAGCCTGAGCGGAAGAAGCAACTTAAAAAGAAAGAAAAAAACTGAAGGAAGGACACGATGCCAGGTGCAGAAGTGGGAGGCCTTTGCTGGCAGAGAACAAGCAGTCTGGAAGTGGGGCAAGGAGCCAAGGTGGAGGGGGGAGGACAAAGGCAGACTCTACTTGTGCCAGCTTTCGGCATCATGTAATGCCATGGCAGGCAGGGAGGGAATGGTGCCACCACAGTAGCCAACTGGCAGGTTTCGTGCTGCTGGTGTATTGATTTCTGAAGTACCACTCATGGGTGGTATTTATTTCTTGAAATCCCATGCATGGATGGCCCAGCAAGCAGAACAACCACTCAGCCCTCCCACTTAAAAACATCTGAATGTGTCCAGGCTGTGTGAATCCCTGGGGAAGAATGGGTTCTTAGATGGCAGTCTAAGAAAGGAGCAGAGCCCTTGGCTCCGTCAGAGAGAACAGTGTGACCTGAAATCAAGGGATAAAATAAAACTTCAGAACTTGTCTCCTGAAATGGCTTTTGGTGGGAGAGGGAGGAAGAAGGGACACTGGCTTTTTTTTTTTCGAAAACAGGCTTTTCCTTTAAAATGTTAAAGGGTTGTTTATTAAGTTCCTGTGCTCCCCTCTTTCAGCAGTTCTCCAACCCTATGAGCTACAATTTGGCTGCCAAGCCAATTTCTAGGCAACGGAGTGTAGGTTCCCAAGAAGCTGTAGACATCCCAGCAGGAAAAAAAAAGGAGCAGGGAACAGTGATAAAGAAAAGAGTCTCTTGGAAGGTCAGTGTGGCACAGTACCAGTGGGTGCTACTGCACCTAGGGACAGATAGATAGCTCAGCAGATAGAGTGCAGGGCCCTGACTAAGGAAGACCTGAGTTTAAATCCAGCCTCAGATACTTACTATGTATGTATCCTGGGCAAGTCACTTAACCACTTAATCCACTGGAAAAAGAAATGGCAAACCCCTCCTGTTTTTTTTGCCAAGAAAACCCCCAGGTACAGTATGGCCCAAGGAGTCACAAAGAGTCAGACACAAGTGAACGGCAAGCTACTGCATTTGGAACCAGAAGACCTGGATCTGAATGCTTTCCCTTACAACCTGTATAATCTTGGATCAATTGCTTAACTTCTCTAGGCCTCAGTTCCTCATATAGAAAATAAGCGGATTAGACTAGATGATAGATGATCTCTAAATTCTGCCCCAGTTCTAGATATGTGATCCTAGGGTAATACAATGGCCTGGCCCTCCGCTCCGTGGACTAAGTAAACAATTATTTTTAAAATATGTTTATTGGTGCCTTTTGTTTTAACATTACAGTCATTTCTGGATACACACACACACACACACACACAGACTTCGTCCCTATGTCATTCGTATTCTTTACCTTGTAACAAAGAAAAAAAATAAAGTTAAATCCAATGACACATCGATCGTATCTGATAACTCATGCAACAACAGTTAATACCTATTGTCTCCTACCTCTCCAGACAAAGGAGAGAGATGCTTTTGTTCATCTTTTCTCTAAGACCAAGACTGGCCGCTCTACCAAACATTTGGTTTTCTTTTACTGTCCTCTCCTCTTCAGCGTCTAGACATTGTGTGGATCATTTTATTGGTGCTGCTGAATGAAATCAGAACCAGGAACCTTTTACCTTCCCCAGGGTTGGAGGTTGTCATGTCTTCAAGCCAGGGATTTCACAGAAAAAGGAGAAATGTCAGAACCTGGCCAGATTATACATTTTGTGCCTAGTAGTCATAAACAAACAGGTGTATTTAAGGCAGGCAGATTGCTATGGCGATTACAGCGATGGACTTGGTGTCAGGAGGACTAGGGCTAAAATCTGGCCTCAGACTCTTACTAGCTGTGTGACCCCGGCCAAGTCACTTAATCTCTGCCTGCCTCAGTTAACTCCTCTGTAAAATGGGGATGATAATAACAGCACCTACCTCCCAGTGTTGTTGTGAGAGTAAAATGAGAGATAATATTTGTAAAGTGCTCTGTAAACCTTAAAGTGCTATATGTGTTATTGTTTATTACCATAATTATTATTAGTGAAACTGGGGCAAGTAGAACTTGAGAGTTCTCGGTCTGTGTGGAGAAGTAAAGGCCAAATCTTCCCCTCCCAATTTCTAGATTGCAAATGGAGATCCTGACAAGGTAATTCTTGAAAACGTCATGTGGCTTTTAAGGGGGATGGAGAAGGTTGGCTTAGATCTGGAGGACAGGTCAGAGGATGGTCCTTGTCCTCTCTGACTAGTGCCAACAGGGCAGATAACCAGCTCGGTGAGGGGAGAGGCCCTTAATGACCAAGGGCCTGAGCAAGAACCAGAGGGAAACCAACAATCTCCTAATGTCTCAGTTTTCTCTAAACCATCTGGTTCCTCGAGGACTTACAATTCATCATTTCCTCTAAATCTATTCTTCTGCCTCACTTCACTATTTGTATTGATGTCATTCACCCCATCTTCCAAGTTCAAAACTGTGGCATTATCTCGACTCTTCCTCTCCTTTATTTCTCATAGGAAATCGGGCATTGAGACTTGTCAATCCTTTCTCTGTAACATCTTTCCTGTCTCTCAACATTTATGCCTTCCCCTCCTCTGTGCTGCCACCCTGGTACAGATTCTTGTTACCAATGGCATAAATCATTGCAGCAGCCTCCTTATAAATCACAGGATCACAGCCTTAGAGCTAGTAGGCTCCATAGAAACCCCTTCATTTTAAAGATGAGGAAACTAAGGCACAGAGAAATTAAAAGTGATTCCCTGGGGCCACTGAGGCAGGCTTCGAACCCTGGCTCCAAGTCCAGTCACTAAGCAAGTCTACTCTCTACTCTCTTATTCCTCTAGTCTATTTTTCATTCTGCTGCTAAATTAATTTTTCTTACACATAGATCTAGTAACTCTTCTCTTCTTCTCAGAAATCTTAAGTGCCAACAGAGTAAAGTTCAAACTCTTCTAAGAGGCATTTAAGGCCATCTGTAATCTGGTGCCACCCTATCTTTCTAGCCTCCATGATCCCTCTCCCCGTCCCCCTACATATTATATGCTGTAGACAATGTGGACTACTCCCTGCCTACTCACCCCTCCAAACACATTATGCTTTCCCACTTCTTCTCCGTTCTTCATAGTGTTCCATATGCCTGCGACAGCCTCCTCCAAATCCATGAAGCTTTTCCTGATCTCCTGAAAGGACCATTTATTCCTCAGACCCCACTAGCACTTTGTTCTACACTTCTCCAATGCAATTAACTATCACCCACAAGATGAAGTAATCTCTGTGCACATGTCTTTTCCCCCTAACTTGACTTTAAGTTCCATGAGGACAGGGGCTATGTCATAAACCCTGTTCCATGGTGTTACACAAACAGGAGATACTTAATATATGTCTCATGAACTGAATTTGCTTAACTTTAGGAAAGTACGTAGTTGCTCAGTACCAGTTCAGAGGCCTATTTCCTGGAAGATCACTTAAGTTAAAACGTTGACATAAACTCTCCCACCAAAATGGGTGTTGGGGGCACTGCAAAGAACACTGGGCTGAGTGAGAGTTAAGAGATCTGGGTTCCAGTTCTAATATTTCTGCTAAAGCTCTGAGACTATCGGTAGGTAATGAACATCTCTGCATCTTCTTTTCTCTTAATAATAAAATAGAAAAAATAATCTCTACCTTCTAGGGTTGTTGCAAGGGTCGAACAAAATAACCTACAGGTATACCTCATAAAACACTGATTCGATCCACATAACTCAGTAGAGCTGCATCATAAAGTCACAATCCCGTCCTCAAAGGAATGGGTATCCTTCAACTGATCACTCACAGCATCTGTAGCATTGTTCATATGGAAATAGTCGATTCCCACAATGTTATTTTACCTATCATTATATTTTTGTATAGCCAATTAATGATGTTAGGTGGATATATTTATAGGTGTTGACAGTATTATTATCGTTCCTACCTTTGTACCTCACCTCTACCACCTGGTCACTGTGACCATATTTTCATTGTTGCTCATGGTTGTCTGCCAGGATCAAGGTAGCTCCCTCTTCATCTCATATCAGTCAGATGCTTTCCACTACTTCCTCCTCCTTTACCCCAATTTCACATAAAGAAGTGACCCTTCTTGCCAGAGCAAACTCCTGTACATGCACAAGTGATTCCATTCCATCCCATCTCCAGATTTCCTCTTTCAACGTTCCTACTCTCGCTAATATTAAATTTTCCTCTATCTATTGCCTACTTCCCTGATGCCAATAAACATGCCCATGTCTCCCCCATCTTCAAAAAAGCCTCTCTTGATCCATCCATCATAGGTAAACTCCTTGAGAAGGTCATCTATAAGTGTCTCCACTTCTTTTCCTCTCACTCTCTTCTTAACTGAAGTCTGGCTTCTGACATGATGATTCAACAAAAACAGCTCTATCTTCAGATACTAAGGATCTCTTAATTCCCAAATTTTATGTCCTTTTTTCAGTTCTCATCCTTCTTGACTCTTCTGTAGTTTTTGACATTTTCAATCACCCCCTTCTCCCATGGATTCAGTTATCCCTATTCAGATGAATCTTGGATATACCTATTCAGCCCTAACTTCTCTCCTTGACTCTAGTCTTGCATCACCAACTGCCTTTTGGACATCTTAAGTCGGCTACCCTAAAACATCTTAAACTCAACATGTCCAAAATTGAACTCATTATCTTTTCCCCCAAACCCTTCCCTCTTCTTACTTTTCCTATTACTGTTGAGTGCATCACCATCCCCTCAGTGACCCACGCTCGAAACCTGTCACCTTCAACTCTTCACCTCCCATACTCAACTTGTTGCCAAGTCCTGTCAATTCTATCTCCACAACATTCCCTGTATGTGCCCCCTTCTCTTGTTACTCTGTCACCACCATGTCACAGGCCTTCATTGCCTTACACTTAGACTATTACAAGCTTTCTGGTCAATCTCCCTGCCTCAAATCTCTTCCCACTCCAGTCCATCCTCCGCTCAACTGTCAAATTGATCTTTGTAAAGCATGGGTCTATGTCATATCCCTTTATTCAACAAACCCTAATGGTTTCCAATCACTTCCAGGATGAAGTGTAAAATTCCCTGGTTTTTAAAGACCTTCATAACCTGGTCTTCCCCTTACCTTTCCCATCTTCTTACCTCATAAAAACCTCACCCCCACCATGTACTCTGCAATCCAGTGACACTGGCCTCCTTGCTGATTGTCACCCAAGATGCTCCCAACTCTGGATGATTTCACTGACTGTTCTCCATTCCTGGAATTCTCTCCCTCCTTATCTCCATTGTCTGGCTTCTGCGACTTTCTTCAGGTGTCAGCTAAAATCTCACCCTCTAAAAGAAACCTTGCCTGATCCCTCTAAATACTTGTGCCTTCCCTCTGTTCATAATCTCCAATGGATCCCATCTTTATGTTGTCTGTACATAATTTGCCATGTTGTCTCCTCCAACAGGTCCTTAAGAATAAGAACTGTTCTTTTGCCCTTTTTTGTATCCCTGGTTCTTAGCACAGTGCCTGGCAAGCATTCATGAAAAATTTGATGACTTGACCTAACACCTGTGAAGAAACTAGAACGACAACTCACCTGCTCCCTTCCTCATAGCTCTGTTCCTTTATTTTTTCTTTCATACTAAGGATGTTTCACCTGGCAGCTCAAAAACAGCTGGAGATTCAAAGGCACAGCAGATAATGATGTCTGCAGGATCAGTTGAATTTATGCATCGACATGTACTCCCAAAGGATTCCTGACTCCATGCTTCCTTACTACAGCAAAAAGCAGCGCACTTAAAGTCTTGCAGCTAACAGCTTGCTCTTTGGGTCACAGCTCCATACACACAGGTAAGTGCAACCCCAAAGACTTACACACTCAAGCAGTTCTAATGTTCTTGCTCAACAGTTGTGCCACCCCCTTGTTTGCAGGGAGACAAGGGACTGGCTGCCCCAGACCCCCGGGCTATGAAGGCTTAGGTCTTTCTAGTTCTAAAATTCTTTGAGTCTGAATTTGAAAATAAGAAGTGACCATAAAATGCTAATATAGTAATTGTGTGACCTTGACCTCTCTGGGCCTCATTTCTCTCATCTGTAAACTGGAAGAGTTGGAACAGATGATCTCTGAGATCTTTCCAAATTTTGAACTCTAAATCTATGGTCCTATGAATCTTCTCATTAAAAAAAGATTATATTAAAGAGTAAATGCTGCCCAATTTATGTGATGTTTATAGCATCAATGAAACATGAGCTCAAAAGTGTTGATCCACCAAAGGTAATGCAATCTGTGGCAACAGAGTGCCAAGAACACGGAGCTTAGAGTCACTGGATTTAAGTCCCACTTTATGCCACTATACTGGTTGTATGGCCTTAAGGACGTCACTTATACTCCCTGAGCCTCAGTTTTCTCATCTGTAAAATAAAGGGGTTGACCCAACAATCTAAGATATCTTCCAACTCTATTGTTATTTGATTCTAACCATCCAAAGCAAACTTTGGTCAGGTGACTGGCCTGGTTAGGGCTGAAGGTTATGGCCCTTTGAGACTGTGAAGCTGAACAGCCTCCCTAGAGATTAAACCTATGACCCTGCTTTCAATGTCAGCATGTTCTCTTGGATAAGTTGGTATCAACATGTCCCTGAGTCGGTTGCCTCAGTCTGACCTGAAAAAGCCAAGAAGACACCTCAGTAAAAGCTATTTCAAAAGCCTATTCTTTCTGGGGTGGTCCTATTTCTCCCAGTATGTATGTGAAGACAGAGGTCCTTGTACACTGAAAATGAAAACTGAGCTTGAAGTTCTAGAGCTAGGCTATTGATACAAGGAACTATTTTCAGTCCAGGGTTCTCATCTCCTGCCCAATGAGCACATCTCTACTCATTCTTTAATACAAACTCTCTCAACTATCATTCAAAACTCTCCACAATCAGGCCCTACTCTAGATTTCCAGCGTACTTCATACTATTTTTTCCAAGTAGTCTAATTTAGCTAAACTATGGCATATCTGCCATCCTCCATATATACCCCACCCTTTCCTATCTGTGACTTTCTTCATTCTGTTTCCTATACTTCCAAATGTCTTCCTCCACTTCTAGCCCTTACCTGTGAAATTCTTATCTGTCCTTTAAAGCCTAAATCAAATTAATTAACAAGTATTTGTTAAGTGCCTACCAAGTATATGACCTAGAGTCAGGAGGACCTGAGTTCAAATCCCACCTTAGAAACTTAGCAGCTGTATGATCCTGGGTAAGACACTTAACTTCTGTTTACCTCAATTTCCTCAGCTGTAAAATGGAGATAATATTAGCATCTGCCTCTCAGGTTTGTTATGAGGATTAACTAAGATAATATTTGTAAAACACTTAGCACAGTGCCTGGCATATAGTAGCTGTTATATAAATGCTAACTATTATATTAAAAGTAGTACCAGGCACTCTGCCAATGCTGTCTTTTATCTCTCCAGGTCATAGTAACTAACTCCTTAGACCCCATATAGCAGTTTGTTCAACCTTCTCTTATATTCTTGCTTTATTTTGTATCAGTTACCTAACACTCCTGAGGGAAAGGAATTATTTGACCCAATGCCTATCAAGTGTTGTACACGTAGTGTTGTGCCTTCATTATTGAAGAGGACTAGTGACATCCCAGGTGATGTCTTGACTTGAATGTAAAT
Source organism: Phalanger gymnotis (assembly GCA_028646595.1). Taxonomy (NCBI): domain Eukaryota; kingdom Metazoa; phylum Chordata; class Mammalia; order Diprotodontia; family Phalangeridae; genus Phalanger; species Phalanger gymnotis. The sequence goes on along the minus strand of CM053625.1, from coordinate 136,132,358 downwards.
AGAATTTCAGTGAGGCAGAGTTACACAAAGTCATCAGTCCCTCTCTTTCAGAGTTGTCAAAGTCCAGTGGCAGGACAAAAGTCAAGATGACTGGAGATGGCCCGGGATTCAGTGGATGGCCTTGGCATCTTCCATGTTTGACCAAGTGCTAAGCACTTGTGTTGGTAAGCAAAATGGGCTCCTTAGCACTTAGTTCAACAAGTGCCCTTGAAGAGTTTGGCTTTTGTTTGCTTTGAGTAATTCAGCATATTTCATTGAATCTTACTAAGTGCTAAGCCCAGGCCCAAACCCCTATTAGGTGTAAAACCTATGTGGGTGTGGATTAGCAACTAAGGTGGTGCCCAAAGTGGGGCTAACTCCAGGAGGGGCCTAGTTTACATGTCTGGGACAGCAGAGGCTCTTAGACCACATGAGTTTAAGTCTGCCTGTTTGTGACAATTTTAGGTCATGTGGGTGAGTCGCATGTGTGTCTCCCCCCTGACACTGAAAAAGATGTAAAACCAGAGGTCGGCCTCCTCTTCCTTGGAGCTCATTCCCACAGCAGTGGTGGTGTGTGTGACTCTGGGCCAGCCCTTGTTGTGAGCTCCCGGGTTGAACCTAGATGTTGGTAACTATGAATCTGTATTTGGTCTGTCTGTTGATGTTTGTAATTTTTTTATATTTTCTTCTGAAGTTTAGGGTGCTGGCTTTTTCCTCTGAACTAAGTGAATGATATTTGTGTGCTGAATTAAAATAAGCTTGCCAACCCCTTAACCTTGCTTTCCTTAGTTAAGCAGATCAAAAGAACCTATGCTGTTTGGTAGCGTGCCGGCAGCTTTCTGGGTGCTGGCTGTGGGTGGACCTTACACCCCCACAGAAGCTGCTAGCAGATTGTTAAAACAGCTCTCCACAGCACCTGCGTTAGCTGACTTAGTGGCCCTTGGAACAAATTGTTATCATCTGCCCATTCCACCAGAGGACATCTTCACATACTTGAGGTAGACATACCCCTAGCTTACCAAAGGAATTGAAGCCCATCAACCTGGTTTCCCTCTGCCAAGACAGTTTTAGTGGAGTGTGGCTGCTGCACATACTACAACTTCTTGGAGCCATAGGAGAGAGTTGGGTGACAGATGACAACAATGGTGGATGAGCAGTCCTAAAAAGGTCTCAGCAAGCCATCATAACAGAGGGGCTAGCGCTCCCCACATACCCTTCTACATACAGTAGGTGCTTAATAAATACATGTTGAACTGAATGAAATCTATAAAACTCAACTCTACAGGGTTCCATGAAGCACTCATTCTCAGGGAGAGTGTTATGAACTGGGGCCAATTCTGATTCTGTTACTTACTAATCCAGTTCATTTAAACAAGTATTTATTACCCTCTTACCTTACATATTGGGCTATATACTAGGGATTCAAGGATAAAAAGCAAAGTATCCTTACTCTTAAGAAGCTTACATTCTACTAAGAAGAAATAACACATACATAGATAAGTATAATACGCATGGATGTGTATATATATATACGTATATGTATATGCATATATATAACACACATATATACACACACATACATAAAATATTCAAAGCAATTTGGGGAACGAGGATGGGAGAAAGCACTAACACTCTGCTAGGATGGAGAGGTAATCAAACAAGTCTGAGGAAGAAGTGTTCCTTGAGCTAAAGGCCTTGAAGGGATTCAGGGAGTCACTGAGGCAGAGACAAGGAGGCACGATTTTCTAGGCATATATGATCCTGGGGAGATTATTGAACTTTGGAGGGCCCCACTTTCCCAATGGGTAAAGTAAGGGGTTTTGGAGTAGATGATTCCTGTAAGGTTTCTTCCATCCTGCGGTGAGTGTCCCTCATTCATTTCACAAGCCAGTGGGCATTACCAAGGAAAGAAGGGCTAGTCTACTCAGATATTTGTGGGGAGGGTGTCTTAAGATGTCCTTAACTATGTGCGCTCCTCACATAAGCCAATGTGTCCCAAACGGTCATGATATGGTGAGATGATAACTCTAACAACACTCATTCTAGGAAGTGGCCTAAAATAAAAGAATATCTCCACAAAGGGCATTATTCGAAGGACTTTATCCCAAAAAACCACAAGGCTCTCCTCCCTCCCTTCTCAAAACAACCTTCCCTGTTAAACAGAAGCTCAGAGATTTAATCAATCGACATTGATTTTCAGTTCCTGATTCCTCTAAGAGAAGGAAATCAATACTAGTTGAATAATTGATTAATCACCTTGGTAATTACAGGTAACAAATCTAACCTTCCCTCGCTTCCCTTGGGACTTGTATTTTATGAGCCAATCATTATAAAGCTGAGAGTTTTTTAGGATTGCTATTGATTTGGGGAGCTAAGCCAGATTATATGTTATAGGAACTGGAGAGCCAGTGCTACGCTTGTAAAGCTATAAACCTGAATTCCAAGTTATGACTCTGCAAACCTTTAGATATAACTTAAGAGTCTAGGCTTCAAACACCATCTGAATTCAGTTCAATTCAACAAAAAATTGTTAAACACCTTTTTACAGAGGCAGTTAGGTAGCACAGTGGATGGAGCACTGGACCTGGAGTCAGAAAGACCTGAGTTAGAATTTCACTTCAGATACACACTAGCTGTGTCACCTCTCTGCTTTTGTTTCCTCATCCGTAAAATGGAGACAGCAATTGCACCTGCCTTTAGAGTTGTTATAAGGATAAAAGAAGATATTTGTAAAATGTTTAGCAAACCAGAAAGTGATATATACATGCTACCTATTATTAGAATGCACTATGCCAGGGGCTGAGAGTCTCCAGGTGTAGTCTTTGGGTTTTCCCTAGCCCTGGCTGGGTACTACAGATTTAAGACCGTGGTACATCACCAAATATAAAAGAGCAGGAACCAGTATTGGAGTCAACTCATCTTAGGTCCTCATTTACAAAGTTGCATGTGGAGACACTTCCCTGATAGACTTGAAGCTTTCTGAATTCAAACTCCCATCCATGTTGGAAGAAAGACTCACAGAGATGCCCTAAGGTTGCTGACTGGGGAAAAGTTAGGGAATGGTGGTGCTTGAAAGGCCAATTTTTTTTCAATAGCAAACCAAACAATGGCCTGATTAAGAGATTGAACTTAAAACAATCTTTGTAGATGACCAATTACACAAGCTCCTCCTGTTGCCTTTACTACAAATGGCTGAGTTTCCAATTTAATCTTAGCAAGTCATTGCAAAATCTCTAAAGGAGATCTGTGCTTGTCATGCTTCTCATTCAGATATATAATTCACACCATGATACATGCCATGGGGATTGTCTAAGTAAGCCCCAGAGCTCAAGATCTTTGGGGAGAAAGAGCTAATTCTAAGTCTTAGAGGATTACAGAAGGAAGGATAATAACAATTCATATTTATATGATGCCTTAAGGTTTGCAAAGCACTTTCCTTATCAAAATTCTATGAAGTAGATTGTGCAAGGATGATTAATGTCACTTTACAGATGAAAACAATGTTTGCTGAAAAAGCTTATTTGTCCAGGATCCTACAACTAGAAAGTATCAAAGTCAAGATACAAACACCACTTTTTTGACTCCACGTCTAGAGAGCTCTACATTGAACGAGAGCAAAGTCAGCCACAAATCAAGACAACTTAGAAGACTAGAACTACTTTTCTACTGGGGATTACTACCTGTGGGGTAATCAAAGATGATACAACGTCCTAGTTCTGAACCCTGGAGAAGCAGCATGGTTGGTAATAGGATTGGACCTGGCTTCAAATGCAAATGTTAACACCATGTGACCATCAGCAAGTCATTTAACCTTTCTGAGATTCAATTTTATCATCTATGCAATGAGGATAGAAATAAAAAAAAACCATGTAAATACTTAAGTGCTCTGATGAGAAGAGCAATCAGTAGTGATACTCTTCTCCCATCTCTTTCTCATTCTCCTCTAACACTGGGCTACCCAGACCCTAGGAGCAGCCAAGCAGGAAAAGCAACATGGATCCCACTTGGATAAGCTGGGAGTCACCAGCTACCACCCGACCTTACCATCTGCCCTGTCACTATATCCTCAGATCCTCCCAGGTCTTACCATCTGTGCTGCCTGCCTCTCTGCCTTCTAGGTTTCTAGGCATTGCTACCTGATCTGCCACTGAATCCTCCAGATTGCTAGGACTTTACCTCTGCCCTGCAGGTAGAGCATCTCCCAATTAGAGTGTGAGCATCTTGAGAGTACAGACTCTTTTTTGTTTTCCTATTTGCATCACCATTATTTAGAAGAGTACCTGATACTTAGGGCTTAGTGAATGCTTTTTCTTTCATTCATTCATTCATGTGTCATCTCACAGGTTGTAGTGAAGATGGAACGAGGTAGCAGGTATAACACTTTGCAAACTTTAGAGTACATATAATTTAAAGACACATAAATGTCAACTATTATTAATTTGTCAAGAGTCTCCACATCCCCAACCCTGCCCCGCTGTCTTGCCACAAAACACAATTCTTCCTGATTGCCTATCTTGATTACTGGCCACCTCTTGGCAGCTCTTTCCTTGTGTTTTCATTATGCATGTTTCTGGCTTCCAACCAACTCATCCTCTGATTTACCCTTCCATGACTGTTGTACTGCCCTGCTCTTTTTACCCAATTCTTTCATTATCTTTCCTATTTTTCAGGGGGCAACTAGGTGACACAGTGGACTCACATTCCTGAGTTCAAGCCTGGCCTCAGAGACTTACTAGCTGCAAGACCCTGGGCAAATCATTCAACCCTGTTTGCCTCAGTTTCCTTATCTATAAAATTAGCTGGAGAAGGAAATGGCAAACCGCCCCAGTATCTCCTATTTGTACACATCTCCTCAAATCTTCCTTCAGCCCAAGAACCAGGAAAGGGGCTGACTTTTGAGAAAGAAAGAAAAAGTCAGATAAATTGAAAGATCCATGCATGGAGAACACTACAAAGGCTTCTTCCTTCGTCTGTCTTTCCAACAAATTCATATCTGTGACAGGGAGCAGAAGCCACTTGTGCTGATTTGGGTGAGAACTTTTGGAATCTAAGCCTCTTGCTTCGTGGCTTTTCCAGATGCTGAATAGACAGGAGTTTAAGCTGATCCTGTAGCTTGGGGAAGTTGAGTGCATATGAACAGGTATAAACACAAATGCCTCCCTGGCACTACTACTGGTAAAGAATCAGTCACTTGTTGACTAAGGGAGTAAGCAGGCAGAGAAGGATGAATCACCAATACCAGGGGTCAATATAATAGATGAAGATGGATGGAGAAAGCTATAGGAAAGGACATCCTGGACAATAGTGAACAGAAACCATGAAAGGCCCAGGAGTGGAAATAAATCATAGTAAATACCAGCCTGTCGTGCTCTGGACCCTCTGTATCTTTAAAAGCCCAAATGAGAACATCTGTCCCAGATAAATAAGTGACAAAAAGGAAAGGAAGAGGAAAATAAAGGAGAATGATTTACCCACAGAAGGACCTTAAATACATATTGAATTTGGGAGAAACTAGCAATTTGCTCCCTCAGAATCCCTGCATCAGCTTTTTTT
>CM053625.1:136103083-136126326 GCA_028646595.1 Phalanger gymnotis | reverse complement strand
CTCATTTCTCTTCCCAATTTTTCCTCTACTTCTCTAACTTGCTTTTCCAAATCCTTTTTGAGCTCTTCCATGGCCTGAGACCAGTTCATGTTTTTCTTGGAGGCTTTTGTTGTAGGCTCTTTGACTTTGTTGAGTTCTTCTGGCTGTATATTTTGGTCTTCTTTGTTACCAAAGAAGGATTCCAGAGTCTGAGACTGAATCTGGGTGTGTTTTTGCTGCCTGGCTATGTTTCCAGCCAACTCACTTGACTCTTGAGTTTTTTGTTGGGGTATGACTGCTTATAGAGTACAGAATTCTATGTTCCAAGCTTGGGGGGATGCGCCAGCTCTGCCACACCAGCACTCCTCCTTTGCCAAGAACCCCCAACCTGGACTGGACTTAGATCTTCAGCAAACTCTAACCCAGTCTCCAGCAGCTTCTCCCACTAACCTACTCTGTTGTCCTTGGTGTTTGTGGGTTGAGAAGTCTGGTAACTGCTGCAGCTCACTGATTCAGGGCTCTAGGGCACGCTCTGCCCGGCTCCCCATCTGGTTGGTCCGTGCCACCCACGCTGGGCTCCGCTCCCCTCAGCTCCGCTCCCAGCTCCGTGTGGGATAGACCTTACCCAGAGACCATCCAGGCTGTCCTGGGCTAAAGCCCTGCTTCCATATGCTATTTTGTGGGTTCTGCAGTTCTAGAATTGGTTCAGAGCCATTTTTTATAGGTTTTTGGAGGGACTTGGCGGGGAGCTCACGCTAGTCCCTGCTTTCCAGCCGCCATCTTGGCTCCGCCCCTCCCCCCATCAGCTTTAACTCAGCCAAGGACCTAATATAACACCAGGATGTTCCACTGTTTGGAGATCCCAATCTCAACGGGCAGGTGAAAAAGCATCTTCATCAGCATCCACAGTACCTCTTACTTGGGATGTGCTCTCCATATCCAGCATAAGCCAAGTTTGGGGACTTATTACCCATTCACTAATCATTCCTACAACACTCACTCTCTTACCTCATTGGGCACTGAATCATCAGCTGCTATGTACTATCCTTTAAATTTTTTATCTCATATGTCCTTTCCACTACCCCTTCCCCAATTCACCCGGAAGCTCCCTAAGGGCAAGAATTCAGTATTGTCTTTTGATATTCCTTACAAAACCAGGGGACAGTGGTACAAATGAAAAAATCCTAGACTTGAAGTCAGAGGACTTTGGTTCTCCAGCCAATTGCTCCTGCTATCATTTATTTTCCTCCTCTCCCCCTTTCTCTCTCTTTTGTCTCTGGACCCCCCTCCCCTTCCCTCTATGTCCTCCTCTTTCATAATTTCAGATCTTTATCACCTCTAATCTGCTCCCTGCCTCAAGTCTCTCCCAACTCCAATCCATCTTATACTCAGCTGAAAAGGTGATTTTCCTAAAGCTGGCCATGGAATCCTCACCCAATCAATACACTCTAATAGCTCCCTATCACTTCCAGGATCAAATAGAAAGTTCTCTGGAATTTATAACTCTTCCCAACCTGGCCTCTTCTTACTCTTCTAGTCTTTTATACTTGACTCTCTTCCATGTATTCAGTAACCTAACCACACTGACCTACTTATGGTTCCTTGTATGCAACACCACATCTCCTATCTCTGACTTTTCCCCAGCTGTTTCTCACACCTGGAGAATGGTCTCCCCGTTTATTGCCACCTCTTAAGTTTTCTTTTCTTCCTTTAATCTGTAGCTCAAATCTGACCTTCTGTAGGAGGCCTTTCCAAGTTGCCCCAGTTGCTTCTCCTCTGACGTTACCTTCCATCTACGCCATATGTCTTGTGTGTACCCAGTTATAAACATGTTGTCTCCCCCATTGGAATTAAGCTTCTGGAAGGCAGGGACTGTTTTTACCTTTCTTTGTATCTACCACTTTACACAGTGTTTGGTACATAGCAAGAGCTTAATAAATGCTTGTTGACTAACTAATCCCCAACACTGTCAAGTCATTTAGCTTTTCTAAGCTTTAATTTCCTTATCTGTATATACCTAAACCTAATCTTAAATGCTTTATTGTTTATTCAGCTTAATAAGGAGGATGATGTGATGCTATCAAAATGCAGGATTTTTTGGAAATGTGTTTGTTCAGGTGTTCTTAGTTTATTGCAGAAATTTAAAATTTTTCCCCTCCTTACTTAAGAATCCTAGTGCCATTTTAAGTTTTTATAGCAGGATGGATTATGCCTCAAATATTTAAAATTCACAGTGCATATGTCTAATTTTTTTCTGTTGAATGAGTAAAAGAAAAACTTTCAAAAACTCTCAAAACAAAGGAGGGGAGGGGTAATAATAGACTAGAATATTTCTAAGGTCTCTTTCAGCTCAAAATGTATACCAGCAGCTATAACTTTGAAAGTAATGAGAGAAATTATATGATCAACCAATGATTTGGGGAGATTCAGATTCCTCCCTTTTCTTTTATCCTCACTTCAAGAACTCAGTCTCTGAAGGTTGAGCTAACCTTCTCTTCCATCCAGATTCCACCCAGGTGGGGCAGCCACTGTGTTCTGCTCAGGTTTGTGTGGGGATAAATTCTTTGAATAGATTGCACAAAGTTGATGATAGCTTAGAAGGAAATGACATAATCATAATTCATTTGAATAGGTTCAGCCCCTCATTGAAATATTCATTTTCTCATTAACTGTTAACCAAGCAGAGTTGATTGCCACCCCTAGGAACACCTCTGTTTCTAATGGGCATATAATCCATAAGCCCTCTCAGCCATGATTGTCTTTGGTCTAAGAGAGAGAAAGCCAAATGATCATCCTTTTATTAAAATGCTGGCATTATTAACAAAATTATTAAATTACCCAAAAATTATGTCTCTCAAACCTTTATATATATAAATATATATGACTTATATATGTGTCTTTTGACTTTTTGACTCTCATAACAACCATGTAATGCAGGTCCTATAGATATTATCATCTCTGTTTTACAGATGAAGAAACCGAGGTTCAGAGGGGTTAAGCAATTTGCCCATAGTCCCATAGCTGGTCAGAAGTTAGATGTGAATTTAGGTCTTGCCAACTCCAGGACCAGCATTCTGTCCCCTACAACAAACTACCTCTCTGATCCTAGCCCAGGGCTGACAGTAGACATAAGTACACATTGAAATATTGGACTCAGAGTCAAGATATCTATGTTCAAACTCACCTCTGCTATTAAGCTGATGTGTAACTTTGAACAAGTCACTTTTTTTTCAATGGAAGCTGTTTACCTCATCTATTTAGTAAAAAAAAGATAGGGTTTAGATTTGTGATTTCATTTATAGGGATTTCCCAGATGAGGAAAGTCTCTCTAGATTTGTACCTAGTCTGTAACTTATAAAATTATAGCCTCAGATGACTGTCTAGAACACTGAGAGGTTAAGTCATTTGACTAGGGTCACACAGCCTGGATGTACCAAAGATGGGATTTGAACCCAGGTCTTTAGAATTTCAAGGCAACTCTCATACTGCCTCATACAGTGAATGGATTGGGGGTGGGAGGGGGAATTACCAAGTTCCCTTATGACTCTAAAATTCTGCGAACTTATTCAGTTGAATGCACCCCAGTAAAGTCTTGTTCCTTCATGGAAAGGCTGCAGCATAGTATGGATAGGACAGTGCAGCTTAAACAAAAGGGCACTGGATTTAAAAACCTGCTCTGCTGATGGGATTAACCTGAGTATGTTACTTACTATAGCCTTATTGACCCTCTATTTCCACCACTACAAAATAAGTATATTGAACTAGATGACCTCAGAGGTCACTTTCAGGTTTAACTCATATTACATTAAATATAAAATGGAATTCTATAGATGGGTGGCTTCAAGTATGAAGAGAAGAGAAGAGAAGCTATTGAGTGAAGGGACCACCAGCTAGTCTGTGGGTGGGAATAAGTGAAAAGAAAGACCCTGCTGCCAAGAATCTGAATCTCAGGCCAGGTGATTGTTCTTCTACTGGGGAAGAAGAGCAGGCAAAGGGATGGCAGGCTGGAACAAGGGGAAGGGGGGTGGGTGTCAGCCCAATTAAGCAAATTGCATTATTTATCAAAATGTCAGCTTAATGCAATTGGACAGGATGGCAGATGATGGCACAACGGGAGTCTAGCTCCAGCTTGCTGTGTTGGTAACAGAACAAGAAAGTTATTTTCTTCTTTCTCTATCTCTCTCTGTCTCTCTGTGTCCCTCTAACTCTCTGTCCCCTTGCCCCACCGCCCCATCCCTCCATTTCCCCATCTCTCCTCTCTCTCTTATATCTTCTCCCTCTCAACATTCTAACTCATCCTAAAGGCCAAACTTCCTAACTTCTGGGTAAAGCAGAAAGAGCATTAAACTCAAATTTGAATCCTGACTCTGCCATTTACTCCCTGGGTGACACTGGATAAGTCATTTCATCACTAGGGCCTCAGTTTCCTCATTTTTAAAATGAGGCAATTGAACTGAATCCCTAAATTCCCTTCCCACTCTAGATTAATGGAATGGCTGCCTTAATATGCAATGAAGTTTTTAAGCACAGGCTGGGTTACCTGCTTTGGGGGGAAGTTGGGAAGCTAGGCTAGGTGATCTCTAAGGTCTATTTCCACAAATAGCCTAATAACTCCATGCCTTCTATATAGGATCTCTTCCCAACTCAACAGATTCCACCATGACTAACTCATCTAAAGGATGAGTTTTTCAGCTCTGGAAAGAATCTCTCTGACTCTTTATACCCCCCTGCCCCCACCTCTCTCTCTGTGAAACAGTGTTTCTCTGTCTCTCTGGGCAACAGTGTCTCTCTGTCTCTCTCTATCTCTGTCTCTCTCTGATCTCACCAGCTGAATCAATGGATTCAATTATCATCTCTCTGCTAACAATCGCTAGTCTTCCTTAAACTCCAGTCCCACATCACCTGGATAGCCCAAAGGCATCGCAAACTCAACATGTGCAAAACAGAACTCATTATCTTCCCTTCATAAATCCTTCAAGCTTTTCCATTTCTTCTGAGGTTATCACTATCTTTCCAGTCATTCAGGTTCACAACCTTGGTTTTATCCTCGAGTCTTCTATCTCCTTCCCTTCCCCATCTCCTCCCCTCAATGTCCAAGTTTCATTGAGTCTACCTTCCAACATCTCACTTCCATTCCCTTCTCTCCATTTATATGACCACCATCCCAGCTCAGGTCTTTACCCCTTCTTGCTGAACTACTGCAATAATCGCCCAATTGGTCTCCCAACTGCACATCTCTCTTGTCTCCAATCCATCTTTCACATAGCTGCCAAAACGATCTCCTAAAATAGAAATCTAGCCATTTTAGTCCCCTGTTCAAGAATCTTTGGTGGCTCCCTCTTGCCTTGAAGAAAAGATACAAAATCCTCAGTGGCACTTAAAGTACTACATGATGATTCCAGCCTAGCTTTACAGGCTTATTTTATATCATTTCCCTTCAGCTTTCCATCAAACTATCTTACTTTCTTTTCCCCAGACTCATTATTCCATTTTCTATCTTTTTTCCTTTGGATGTGCTATCCTCAGTGTCTGGAATGCACTCACTCTCACTTCATTCCTGCCTCTTAGAACCTTAGCTTCCTTCAAACTCACATGCTACTTCCCATGGAGAGCCTTTTTGACTACCCTGTCATTAATTCTACTTAAATACAGCTATCAAATATTTTTTTTAAAAAATCACTGACCCCAGTTTTTGATGTAGTAGATTCCCAGATTATTAGGAACTGTCTAATCTAATTCCTGATTTTGAGATAAGAAAACTGGCCTATAGCGTTAAAGTAATTTACTTGCCCAATGTCACAGAGTAAGTAACTGGTGGATCTAGGACTGCAACCCAGAGGGCTCTAAGTACAGTTCTTTCTACCATAGAAAGAACACTTTAGTTTACCAGGAAGGAAGAGAGATACCATATTTGAGATTTAGAGCAGGATCTTTAGAGATCATAATCCAACTTCCTCACTAGATAGATGAAGAAAATAAAACTCCTACAGGATAAGTGACTTGCTCAAGGTCATACAGGTAGAAAATAACTAAATTGGGTTCTCTAACTCTTCTACTGCTCCATTTTAAAAATGTTTTACTGATATGTTTACTTTTTTAACACCATGATCAATCCATTCCCATTCATAGTGTGCTCCCTTATTTAAAAAGATAAACAAAATTATTCAGTATAGCAACCCAACCAACAAGAGTATAGAGCATTCTGCACCCATAGCCTACCACCTCTGTATGAAGAGAATATTTATTCTGGCATCAGGACAATGGAAGCAATAATTATCATTGCATTTGATCTGAGTTCTGCTGGCTTTTATCTCTCATCTGCTTTCTTCATTTTAATTATTGAAACCATTGCATAATAGTTCTCTTGGTCTAGCTTTATCACTTTATCAATTCATATAGGTCTTTATGTATTCTTTCTAAATTTCTCATATTCTCATTTACCTATAGCCCAATGACATTTAATAGCATTCAAATTCCACAATTTGTTCCATCATTCCATAGTCATGGTATTCCAGGCCTATACTTTCCAGTTTTTCCCTAGTTTCCAGTTCTTTTTGCCACTTAAAAAAACACATTGTTTTGAATATTTTAGTATCTATAGAATCCTTCTGTTACCGAGAGAGATGGATAAAAAGGACTAGATAGTTTGGTAACTTTTCTTGAATGATCCCAAATTATTGCTAGATTATTGCACTAATTTACACACCTACCACATATCGTGGTTTCCGTGTGCATTTGTCTTCTATAACCCCTCAATACTGACTTCCATCTTTCACCATATTTGCCTATTTGATGGATGTGAGATGATACCTAAGAGTTGTTTTAATTTGCATTTCTTCTATTAATGATTTAGAGCATTTTTCATATGGTTGCTGAATGCTGAAAAAATGAATTAGCCAGGTCCACAGGGGCTTTAAGTAGCTAAACCATGGATGAACTCTGGAACTGTTGCATAGGGTGTCTCCCTCTGGGTAAGTTGCCACTAAATGTCATAGTGGGTGAAGGAAGAGAAATATACTCTTATTTTCTCCACTCCACCCCCAACTCCTTGAAGGACTCTTCTCCACTTTGTATCTTCTGTATAATTTTTTTACATGTCGTTTTCCCCCATCAGAATGTTAGCTCCTTGAGATAGAGACTATCTTTGCTTCCCTCTGCATCCCCAGCTCTTAGTACAATGCCTGGCACTTGCTGTTATTCATTCATTTCAGCTGTGTCCGACTCTTTGTGACCCCATTTGAGGTTTTCCTGGTAAAGATACTGGAGTGCTTTGCCATTTCCTTCTCCAGGCCATCTTACAGATGAGGAAACTAAGGCAAACAGGGTTAAATGACTTGCTTAGGGTCACATAGCTAGTAAGTGTCTGAGGCTGGATTTGAGCTCAAGTCTTCCTGGCTCTAGGCCTGATGCTCTATCCCCTGTGCCACCTGCCTGCCCTTCCTGGTGCTAGTAAGTGCTTAATAAATACTTTGCTGATTGACTAGCTTGGAAAAATTCAACTACTCTCCTTTTTGTCTTCTTGACTCATCAGAAAGGTGTTCACATTTCATAAAAGAATCACTGGGTGTGGCTACCCTTCTTAATACTTTATGGTTACATTAACTGGGAGTGGGGGTGGGAGAGAAGTACATCCTGCCCCTGTCTTAAACATTTCTTTTCAAAGCTATTTCCAGTTCTTTTTCTTTGTATCCCACTGTTATGTTGCAATCCTTGGTTGTGTTGCAACTCAAAAAGGCCTCATGCAGAAAGTAGGATTTATGGTGAGTTATGAAGGCAGCCAAGAGGCAAAGATGAGGAGGGAGATCCTTTCAGGCACAGAGCACAACCAGTGAAAAAACCCAGAGCTAGGAGTTAGAACGTCTTCTGCAAGAACTGCAAGAAGGTCAATGTTGTTGGAAGGTGAATAAAGTATGAGGCAACTCAACGGCCAGAAAGGCCATTTCTGTAAGAGGCTGATGGGCATACGTACTCACATGTAAAATGCCTATAGTGGTGGACATACACGTTATTACAACTGAGGATCATGGAGCTCTTGATATTCATGTGACTGCAGCTTGTAAAGAAATGGACATATCTATGATTGATGTCACTGCATTTTGTAAGGAAATAGGTGTAGCCATGTTCCAGGGACTAACAATCTGAGAAAGACAGCTCCATCTTATTACAAAATTTACACTACTCCAGTGGAAGGGATCTTGAAACAGAGAAATCAGGTCTCAGTCTCTCCATCTGTAAAATGAGGGATTTGGGGAAAAGATGATCTCTAAGGCTTCTTCCATCTCTAACACTCTTCATATATGATATCATCCTGGGACACTGCCCTTTTGGCCTCACTTATTGAATAGGGCTGCTATGTATCCCAGGCCTCCTCATTTAATCATCATGTCTGGAATCTGATCTACCCCATAAGAACAAGATCTTATGCAAAATGTGTCCTGGCATGACAGGTAGATATTCATTTTAAAGCCTGCTGGGCTTCAGTCTGATCCTCCACTTTGGTGATAAGACCTGAAATCTCAGAATTGTGCAACAGATAATCGCTAGGCTGTGTTCCCAATGGGCAGCGATAAACTAATAATCACCAAGAGGCTACTCTTCCCCAGAGGAAGTACATACCAGAAGCAGCCCTCCTCACAAGGCTCCAGTCAATATTTTTAAAATTCTCTGGGGCTCAACAAACCTACTCTAGACATCACATTTCCCTACTTCCTTTCTGCCCCATAGAGATTTCATCTTAAGTTTTCCCAAAGGGACGATGGTATCCAAAGCAGATAGCTCAGGTTATCATCTTGCATTCCTGTGCATGAGGGAGGTAATACAGTGTAATGGAGCGAGCAATATTCTAATGACTGTCCAACTGCTGACTGTCCTGTGACCTCTGGCAAGACAGTTAATCTTCAGGGTTAGTTTTTTCACTTGTAAAATGGGGATCATAACAGCTTACAAAATTGATTTAGATGTACTTCACTACAAATGTGAAAACGCAAGCTCTTTGCAAGTAGGGATTGTTTCATTCTTGGTCCTTGTATCCCACGGCCACTGACACCTAGTAAGTACTTAATAAGTGCTTATTGATCGATAACTACAATGATAATAGACATCCCGGGAGAAAACCCTGTTTTCTGCCCACCCCCTCAAAAGGAACACATTTTTTCAAAAAAAATCATTATCATTGCTTTCAATGTTTTCTTCTTTTACCAATTTTTTTTCTGTGACAAATATTTATTAAGCACCTACTATGTATAAGACACTGTGCTAAGTGCCTGGGCTACAAAGAAAGGCAAAAAATCCTCCCTGTTCTCAAGAAGTTCAGCCTTCTGAGAAAACCAATAGTGTAAACAAGAATATGGGAGTGTGCTTGAGCCTCAGGTTCCCTATCTAAAAAAGTTAGTGTCAGTATTACCTCATGGGAAGAAAGAACTTGTACTATATAAATGTAAATGATAACTATCATTATTATTGCTGGAAAAAAAAATAAACCAAGCTATTTTCAAATCCTTTAAATGACTATTTTAGTTGTAGCCAATTGCATAAAATAATGTCCTAATAATAAATCCTACTTATCTGGACATCAAAGTCCAACAAAAGCTACAATTAGTCAACTTTCTTAGCCCAAGCCTACCTGAAAATAATACTGTGTTTCTCTGAAAATAGTTTGCAATTCAGATCTGTCACTAATTTAGACTTGTCTTACTCTAATTAGTCTGAATGAATCAAGCCAGGCTAAAATTTGCATATAAATCACAGAATGCCTCTAACTCCTTGAAGGTAGTACCATATTTGTCTTTGTATCTCCCAAAGTGCCTAGCACAGTACTTTCCACATAGCAGGCATGCTCGATAAATATTTGCTGAATTGAACAGAATTCCCAACTACCCTTCTTTCCCATGCTGCTAGCCCCAGTTGTGAGAAGACAGATCAGTAGTCAGACACACCCAGCCTTAGCTTCAGCCCTGGGAAGTTGTCTCTCAGGCTGGTTAGCTGGCAGAGCCTGGAACATGGGGGAAAGGGGGGGGGGGGTGCACAGAAGAGTATACTAACTGGACCAGCCCTGAAGGCATTGCAGATGGGGCCTTTTCCCATCCAGCTCAGAGAGTATGATCTAAAGTCACAGAACAAAGTGTTTTTTCGTAGCTCAAGGGACATATCCCACCTAGGGCAACTAGCTTCCAACTAAGTAAAGGATACAAGGGATGGAAAATGGCAATCACAAAAACAGTCTGAGTTAGGAAGGAAGGAACAGGAAGTGCTTATCATTGAATAACAAAACTTCCAAGTTGGAAGGGGCCTCTTAGGCCATCTAATCCAAGATACCCCTGAACAAAGAGTAGCCTCTAGAACATCCCTGACAAGTGGTTATCCAGCATTTTTTAAAGGCTGTATAAATATAAACTATCACTATTATTACTGGAAGAAAAAAAGTTATTTTCAAATTCTTTAAATGACTACATTTGTAGTACCCAATTACATAAAATAATATCCTAATAATAAATCCTACCTATCTGGACATCAAAATCCAACAAAAGCTATAATTGGACAACTTTACTAGCCCACACCTACTTGAAAATAATACTGCATTTCTTTGAAAATAGTTTGTAATCCAGACCTTCACTAATTTAAACAAGTTTCAATGGAGTTATTGTCAGTCAAAGGGTAGAATAAAAGTTGTGGTTCTCCGTTGTTGGGTTTTTTTTAAGTTCTCCAATAGATGTGAAATCATCATAAGATTATGGATTTAGATTTTCCTCTCACTTTAAGTGAAAGGGAACCTACTGCCACTTCTGATTGCCCATTCCACTTCTAGGTAGTTTTAAGTATTAGGGTCATTGACCTGGGATCCAGAAGTAACCTCAGAGGCCATTAGTCCAGCCCTATCTTTTTACAGATGAGGAAACAGAAAGTGTAAGAGCCTTGCCCGAGGTCACCCAGGTGACCAGAATAAGAGACAGAATCTGAACCCAGATCCTCAGACTTCAGAGCCAGCACTCTCCACTGTACCCTTAAAAAGTTTATCCTTACTCAAGCACCTAAGTCTTCCTTTCTTTAATTTCTACCCATAGTTCTACCCTCTGGGGCCAAGCAGAATAAGTTATCAACCTTTACTTGCTGGGAGCTGAGAGCAGCTGTGTATTTGGCTGCTGGCATAGGCTGGCCAAAAAAACCAAAAACAAACAAACAAACAAAAAAACCTGGCCCCATAGCTCTCCATGTGTGATTTCTATAAGCAGGTGACAGGCAAGCTGGTGCATTGATTCTCACATTATATTTTCATTAAGGGGTAGCAGATGGCATTTGGGGCCACAGTGCCTACATCGCTTCACTAGGTAGCAGAGCAGGGAAGCTAATAATACATCAATCACAAATCTTTAATTCACCTAGAGAGCAGGTAAGAGGGGTGAGAGAGGTTGGCAGGGGTGGGGCGAGGCGGGGGAGGCAGAGAGAGTAGGCAGGGATTATAAAATATAGCATCCAAATCAAGATCTCTTCTCCCTTTGAATGAAATCTGGCACTTGAGTTTCTCTGCCCGGCAGCATAGCTATATCTGATGATCCCCTGTTCCTGAAGCAGCTGTCTTGATGTCCAGCAGCAAACACCAGGGGAATGACCCCTAGGCCCAGGCACTGGCATAGCCAACAGACTAACTCACAAAGGCACTTTGGTTGTCAGACATTTTCAAAGTTATTAGTCCCATGACAAACCAAGTAATTAAAACCCACAGGCCGGAAGGGAGAATGAGCAAGCAAATTTTGCTAGGATAGTGGTGATTTTAACACAAGGCTAGGATATCTGGGTCATCCAGACATCCCCATCTGACAGGCCACATACTTCACTAAGCAATGGGGCTCAACTCCCCAGTTGGAGGATGCTTCTGGAGATTAAGGAGCCTAGTACAGGGAGAAGCAGTATCCTAGAACAGAAAGTACCACCCCTATTTAAAGTGTTCTCCAAATCACCGTTCAGACTTCATTAAATTAAAGTAGATTTGTAGGTCTTGTGAAGGGAAGGTAGAGTGAAGAAAAACTGGGTTCAAATCCTGTCCTGGTCATAAGCTGTGTGACTCTGGGCAAGTCATTTAACTTCTTTGGACCTCAGTTTCCTTATCTGTAAAATTAGGAGCTTCTGACTCAATGGCCTCTAGGGTCCATTCCTGTTTTAAATCTATAATCTTATGATGATTTAACATCTATTGAAGAGCTTAAAAAAAAAAAGAACCGTGACCTTCATTCTACCCTTTGACTCACAATAACTCCGTTAAGCCTGGTATTTGCATTCTGGAACAAAGGGTTGGCAGGGAGTGTCGGGTTCTAGTCTGTTTGAAAGGACTCAACAAGACTAGCTGTTTTTAATAGAAACACAGATGCTAAACCCCACTCTATTTGTCTCTGGGTGTGTTCTCCAGGGTCACAGAACATGATTTGGCTTCTCCATGGTGCTCTGCCAGCCTCCCCCAGCAGCCAGTATTGATGGAAACCAAAGCATGCACAGGGGAAGCCTGGGAAACAAGGCTAAGGGCAAGGTTGGGGGGAGAGTGAAGGGAAAAGGAGATGGTAGGGCAAGCCAGGCTTCCTCTCAGATTCGGGTTATTTGAAGTTGGTCTGAAAGGGAAACTACTACTTCAGAGGTTGATAGAAATGGAGTCCAAGAGCAAAACTTAAGAGTTGATGCTTTCTTGCCCCCATCTCATTTGATATAGGAGCTAAAGCAGACAAGTTTATGGCTACAAGAAAGGCCGAGCAGAGGCATAGATGATCAGTACACTGGAATATAAGACAGCCATCTGATGACCAAGAGAGACTATGGCAGGAAGGGCTAAGCTTGTTAGAGAGGTCAAAGTCATTTATTTTACCCACCTGGAAGATTATTGGCCAACACTGGCTTCTCACCCACTGCTTCAATGGCTGAACAAGTTTCAACAGCAGCATTAACATCAGGCAGTACATGATCCCTAAATGAAGGCGCAGATTAAATCAGAAACTGGGTAGAAATGACAAAGTCATTTCAGACTGGGTTAGTGGAGGAGAAATGGATTTATAAAAGATTCTGCACAAACTCCAAGTGAAATTGAGGTAGAGAATTCTTCTATTACATCGCATGATTGAGGTAGAAAAAGCCCTGGCCTGGGGCTCATGGAGCCTGGATTTGAAGCCTAATTTTGCCACTGACTGACAAGTTATTGCTCCTCTCCAGGCCCCTGTTCATCTGTAAAGAGAGGGGTTCCAATTAGATTATCTCTAAAGTCCCTCCCACCTCTAAGATCCTATGGTTCTCTGATTAAATTCTTCCAAACCCAAAGACTTAACTTTCTTGTTTGGACCTTGGATGCCTGTAAAAATTAAAAATTATATCTCCACAGAAATGCTTAAAATTACAAAAACATTGCTGCCCCTATGTGCTTGCACAAATGGGTACATATTTGTATATGCATGTGCATGGTATGATGATGTTCAATTTTGGGTTACTACGGGTTCAAGTATGACAGGCAGCATGGATAGAGAACCATTATCAGAGTCATGAAGACCTGAGTTCAATTCCCACTTTTGAACCATACTAGCTGTGTAATCCTGAGCAAAGTCACTTAACCTCTCCCATGCAATTCTCCCAAGACTGTAAGTTACAGAGTAGCTTCTTGATAAAAATAAATGAAATTCCTAGTCAAGTTTAGTCCTGAGACTCATGCAGAATTCCTCAAAGTCAACTGCCAAAATGGATCTGGAGTCTGATTGCACATGAAATGAGTAATGTGATTTATCCTGGAGGGGCTACAATCTAAATATGCCACGTAAGTGCACACACCCACCACACAACCCAAACCTTGTTCTTTCTCTTTCAATTGGAGATGGATCATGTCTCAGATTTCCCAGAATTCCCAGAAAATGTAGCTCAAGTCTTGTTCCATATTACCCAACAAAGCAAAAGCCCTAGTACTAATACTGATATAACATTATTTAACTGGTTTCCTATCTCTCTTCTTCCCCAAACTCAAACCATACTGCATAAATTATCTTATTAATTTTCTTAAAAACACACTTTCACTTTGTTACTTCCTTGATCAGCAATTTCCAATGGCTCCCAACTGCCTACATATTAAAGTTCAGACACCTTAGTTTGGCATTTAAGGCCCTTCATAATCTGACTCTGATCTACTTTATATGTAACTGCTCCCCAGAATCAGAGCAATAATTTGCAATAATTTCGCCTAGGGCAAGTGGCAGGGTAGGGAGTAGGTTGAGGATGGAAATATGAAGAGGATCATCTGGTGTATAGACTGGAGGAAGTAAGCCCAATGCAGGGACAGGGATGTGCTAAGTGTGAAATAAAAGCATACTGCAAGATACCCCGACATTTACATTTTTGCGGAAAGTGTAACTACTGAGAGGAAGAAATATGCAACCATTACAGAGAGAGATGGTTGGTGGAGGAAGCTGGATAAGACCATGATGCCAAGGATAAGTCACCAGAAGGGGAGGAAGTAACCCTAGGAAGATGCTGTTGACACCCTCCAAATTTTCTACCCTGCAGCAAGACCCCAGTTGTCTACCATAGTTATGTCTCTGCATAACATGAACAGTCTGTTTCAGTTAGGCCAGTCTCCTCTCTTGTGTTCAACACATATCATGTTCAATACTAATTTAGTTCTTTTATTAACACTATTTTTCCCCCTTTTGGAATATTCTCTCATCACCTACCACAAGATTTGGAAAAAAGATACAAGTCTTCTTTCTTTCTTGAATACTACCCTCGACCACTACTCTGCTCAGACCTAATAGGTAGTGCTGAACAGGGTGAATTTCTCTGGCCTTATACATAATGCTTTGCCTCTCGGGGCTAGAAATAATAATATGGCTGAGTAATTGGGTGACTGGCACTGTTTGGGGCATATATCTTTGCATTCTTTTTTTGTGTTTGCCAGATATTATTTAAAACAAACCAAAACCCAAAACCCTACAGATTTAGATTCAGGTGTCTTATGGCTATGGTTCTATTCACTGATAGCTAGGCAAATGTGAGTGCCCCAGGTAGCACTTACTCATTCTTGGACACATGCCCTACACCCTTTCTCCAGTTCCTGTTTCCTGAGCTCTCCAAGAGTGTCTCAAGGATCTTAACAGCCTGGGACAATTTTGTCTCTAGCACAGAGCTGTGGGAAACCTGGATGGTCAGCAGGTGTAAGAAGTGAGATGTTGGGAGTATTACCCTGATAAAGAAGGCAAGTCACCCAAACTAGACAAATTTAGGAGAAAAGCAATCTGGGTCATCTACCTACCCTAATCAAATTCATGAGACAACTATTTTTCTCTTTTTCTTTTGCCTAAACAGAGGAATCCCCTAATACAAGACAAACCTGGTGGTCCAATATTCATCTTTCATGTTTTCTACCGATGGCTTCTATCTGATATCCTTTTCTACACAGCAGAATAAGCTAAGACATATTGCCTCAAGGATCACCGGCAGCACTACCAAACACTCTATAGAAGATGCACCTCATTAGCAATGGATATGTACTTGAAAAAAGGTATGTGCAAATTTAATTTTATAAATTAAACCCTATTTTATGCATTCTAAGGGAACTCACTATTGAGCATAGAGACTCTGTGGGGCAATAGAAAGTGTTGGACTTGGACAAAGATTTCTAGCTAGTGTGGGGACCTCAGGGATCATTTGAGCCAGTCTCCTCATTTTATAGCTAAGGAAACTGGAACCTTGAGAGAAAGTGTCTTGCTTAGAGAGTCACATTGACGGTAAAAGGCAGAGCCAGAATTTTAATCCATATTTTCTGACTCAAAATCCACCCCCATTATCTGGATCCTGGCTCTGAGGCTTATTTGCTATGTGACCTTGGTTGGGTAAGTCATTTAACTTTGTTGGTCCTCAGTTTCTTTACCTACAAAATGCCCTATTTATGCCATGGCATTGTTGTGAGGAAAGTGCAATGAAAATTTGATATTATCATTAAAAGCTTTATTAAGTGCAATTTTTTATAAATCAAATATTTTTAATAACAGAATAATTGCTTCTCACTTATTTGTGTAGCAAGGGCAGATTTTCATGTTTTCAGTTCTCTTAAAGGAAGGCCCACTGTGTTGGTAAGCAAAATGGGCTCCTTAGCACTTAGTTCAACAGGTGCCCTTGAGGAGTTTGGCTTTTGTTTGCTTTGAGTGATTCAGCTATTTCATTGAATCTTGCTAAGTGCTAAGCCCCAGGACCAAAGCCCTATTAGGTGTAAAACCTATGTGGGTGTGGATTGATGGCTGAGGTGGGGCTCAAGGTGGGGATGGCTAAGGGGAGGTGTTAACTCCAGAGCCATGCCCTGTTGGGTGTTGACCTAGTCTATCTGGATGTGAGCCTCCTAGGGTCCTAGAGGGAGGGGCCAGCTTGGGAACCAATGGGCTCTGGTCATTCAGGTGGCGCTTGATTATGCCAGGGGCTCAGCTGGGAGGAGGGCGTCTCAGCATCGTGGACACCGCGGCAGCCACGAAGCAGAGTGCAGTCTTGGAACAAAGTGAGGGTGCAAACTTGCCCCCGCTGGTGCCTTGGCCTCTAGCAGCCTTTCATACACCTGGGACGGAAGGAAGAGGCGAGGAGGCACCCTGAAGGCGAGCTCCCAGCACTCGATCGCTGGGTCGGGGTTAGAGGCTGTGAGGAGAGGTGAGCCAAGACACAGCTACAGCCGAAACTGAAGATAAAGCCGAAGCAGGAGCTGTGGAAGCAGAGCCAACCCGGCAGGGTCGACTCGTGTGTGGACCAAGGAGTGCTGAGCAAGGACTTGAGGCCAGTAGGTAATCTTCTTACCAGAGAGAGGAAGCATGAATATGATTTGGTTTAATACCATCATGCTTTTCTGTGGCCTCCTGGCTACTCTTGTGTGGCGGACTTATTGGGCCTGGAAGCTTTTGATCAAAATATCAAAATGGGGAGGCTGGTTCATGGGTCTGTTACTTTGGAGCCTGAATAAATGCTTTAATTCTTCTGCCTTCTGCTTAGAGAATTCCTTATATCCTGCGGTTCTGAACCGTTCAGACATATGTATGATTCTCTTTGAAATCATAAATTCTGCCTTCTTAATACACCCACCTATGCTGGTCTCAAGTCCAGTTAGCAGGGACATCAAGGTGAGTTTGTATTCTAGAACATTCTTAAATGGATTATTGGGGTTTTTTTCCTTCTTAAAATAGTCTTAGTAATTTTTTTGTAATAGTAAGATTATATAACAGGATTTCTTGGAACAAGATGGATATAATAAGCATCAAATGAGATAATAGCTGTACTTAGCACAGTGCGTGGCATATAAGAGGCATTTAATAAATGCTTATTCTATCCACACATCCATAATAGGAGTTTCTGGGATAAGATGTATACCCTGTATCAGTAACAATGACACAAAACCTTGATCCCTCACTATCTTCTGCTCCCTCTAGTTCTTTGGAGGAAAGATGTTATTACAAACAATTATGATAGCTAGCATTCATTGAGTGCTTTAAAGTTCAAAAAGTGTGCTTTACATGTGTTATCTCATTTATCCTTATTTATGAGAGGTTGGTGCTATTATTATCCCAATTTACAGATGAAGAAACTGCAGTTGAGAGAAGTGAACCTACCCAGGGTCACATAGCTAATGTCTGAATCAAGATCTGAACTCAGGTCTTCCTGACTTCCAGGTTAGCACAACATAGGCATAACTTATTGTTTTGCTCATTTTAAAAGTCAGTGAGGTGGCATAGTGTAGAAAGCACTGGGCCTGGAGTCAGGAAGACCTGAGTTTAAATTTGGCCTTAGACACTTACTAGCTGTGTGACCCTGGGCAAGCGATTTTAACCGCTGGCTGCCTCAGTTTCCCCAATTGTAAAATAAGGATGATAATAATATGGATCATTGTGAGGATCAAATGAGATGATAATGTAAAGCATATAGCAAAGTGCCTGACACACAATTGTTGCTGTCGTTGTTGTGTGTCCTTCATTTTCAAAGAGGACCATGACATCAGGAAAATGATGACATAACTCGTAGTTGACTTCGATTTGAGTGAGGGAGGGCTGTGCAAGGTCACAGTAGATGCTTAATAAATGCTTTTTTCCTTCCTTATAAGTATCCTTATTTAAGCCAAAGCTGTGCCTGCCCTCCTGGAGGCCTCAATTATAATCCTATTACTTTCCAGAACCCAAGTTGTATCCCTGATGAATCTACCATTTCCCCCCTCCAGGTCCAAGTCAACATAGGTGCTAGGCTACTAGAAATGATGACCAGAGCTATGTCAGTCCCTTAGTTGTAGAAGGGTGGACAACACTACATCTCCATCATGCCCAAGGTCAGTTATTCAGATCCTCTCTCGAAACCACATTTCACTGTCTTACCTTTGATTAAGTAGAGGAGGGAGCTTTTAAAAAATATTTATTTATTTATGTTTGGAAAATAGTATTTTAGTTTTTCTAATTACATGTAAAGATAGTTTTCAACATTAATTTTTAATAAGATTTTGAGTTCCAAATTCTTCTCCCTCCCTTCCCTCTAGCCCCCCTCCCCAAGAGGGCAAGCAGTCTGATATAGGTTATACATGTACAATCATGTAAATATATTTCCACATTAGTTATGTTGTAAAAGAAGAAACAGAACAAATGGGGAAAACTAAAAAAAAGTGAAAATAGTATGCTTTGATCTGCATTCAGACTCCATAGTTCTTTCTCTGGATGTGGATAGCATTTTCCATCAAGAGTCTTTTGGAATTGTCTTAGATCGTATTTCTGAAAAGACCTAAATCAATCATAGTTGATCATCACACAATGTTACTGTTACTGTGCTCAATGTTCTCTTGGTTCTGCTTACTTCACTCAGAATTAGTTCATGTAAGTCTTTCCAGATTTTTCTGAAATCTGCCTGCTCATGATTTCTTATAGCATAATACTATTCCATTACATTCATATACCACAACTTGTTCAGCCATTACCCAATTGATGGGCGTCCCCTCAATTTCCAATTCTTTTCTACCACAAAAAAAGAGCTGCTATACATATTTTTGTACAATAGGGCCTTTTCCCTTCTTTATGAATTCTTTGGGATGGAGACCTAGTAGTGGTACTGCTAGATCAAAGGGTATTCACGGTTTGATTGTCCTTTGGGCATAGTGAGGAGGGGGCTTTGAAAGTCTTTGCTAAGTGCCCCCCTACTCCTCCATTAACACATCCATTACTTGTAAGGAGCTGACAAATTCTGTTACAATAGCCATAAATAGTATTATTGTTAATAGTGATAATAATCAAGATAGCAAAATGAGATCTTGGCAGCCAAATGGATCCCAGTTGGGGGCAAGGGAAGGGGGATGGTGAAAGAGGATGAATTCATGTGGGAAATCCATTGGAATCACTGTATTCCCCCATCCCCCATCCTGACTGCTTTTAAGAAGCTCTCCCTGCTGAATACATGTATTGTTAAGTAGCACTCTAAGGCTGTTTCAGTCCAAAAAGAAAGCTTATTTTCTATTACAAGCTTTAATGCCAAATAAGTGATCCATGCATCTAAAGGCTCTCTCCCCCCTTGGGGAATCATACATTTAGAAGCCACCTCATTAGACAAAGAGGGCTTTCCATTATGGATTTTAGATAAATAATAAACATGCATGGGGCCTGAGTTTATTATTAAAAGGAGAGTCAAATAATTTGTGTTATGCGAGCAAGCCCAGATTTTGCACAAGGTAACTAATAGACAAATGTTAAGGCAGATTCCCTCTCCTGTGAAATGCGGAACAGGTATAACTTTTACAGCATCTGAGAATATTGGAGCTGGAAAGGAATTTAGGGATCATTAAAGTCCAATAAATCAATAAGCAAGCATTTATTAAGTGTCTACTATGTGCTATGCAGAATATAAAGGGAAAAGGGAAACAACCCCTTCCCTCAAGGAGCTTACCTTCTTCTCAGAGGGGACTGTCATATACAAAGGCATGCACAACACAGATATAAAATAATCCTTGCAGGATTTGGGGGAGAGGAGGGATTAGTAGCTGTGGAAAGCAACAAAAGCCTTCTATTAAAGATAACCCTTGAGCTAAATACTGAGGGAGATTAGCTATTCTAAAAGGCCACGGAGAGGAGGGAGTATATTGCAGATATAGGGCCAGTCAATACAAAGGCAGATGGGAGATAGAGTATATGCATTCAAAGAACATCGAAGCCAGACCAAACTCTTCACTCCACGAACAAAGAGACGGAAGCAGTGGTGGAGACAAGGAAAGTATTACAGAGTCGGTGAGAACACAGTATGGAGTCAGTAAGGATACACTATGGAGTCAAGAAGAATATAGTATGGAGAAGGGCATTGATGTAGTGAATACCAAGGTTTGGTTTGTTCTGCAATTGCCTTGCCCATGTATCAGCATGTACCCTGAAGTCTCACCTTGTTCTGCCGCAATGAAAGCCTAGAGTCCAGTTCTCTTTCCAACCTGCCACACTGACTTTTCAGAAGGGACGTTTAGCACCTAATTGTAGAGAAGTAAGGTGATTTAGCCAGAGTCACTCAGATGCTAAGTGGCAAAGCCAAGATTCAAAGCCTGCTGTGCGCTCTCTGACAACTATAACTGTGCTGCCCTGACCCTTCCCCTTCGGGTTCTCACAATCAAAGATGTGCACAGAGAAGACATACGAGGTTCCAAGGTCAAAATTAAACAGAAATAATGGGCACAGAATCAATGACAGACACTAATTAAGGGCCTGAATATACAATGGCATAATTAACATGCTTTCATGTTGGCGGCATCAGGAGTGAAACTAGAGAAAATCATTTCTATACACATGTATTAAGAGTTTATGTCGTTCAGTCATTTGTCATGTCCAATTCTTCATCTTGCCTTTGGGGTTTTCTTGGCAAAAACACTGGACTGGTTTGCCATTTCCTTTTCCAACTCATTTTACAGATGAGGAAGCTGAGCTAAACAGGGTTAAGTAACTTGCCCAGGGTCACACAGCTAGCAAGCATCTGAGGCCAGATTTGAACTCCAGTCTTCCTGACTCTAGGCCCAGCACTGTACTCACTGTGCCACCTAGAAACCCTTATATATTAAGGACTGGGCTGGCCATCAAGTGCCTTTTCTTGAAAAAGTCATCTACCAAAACCTAATCAAATTTAAATAATTGGCCTCTTTATGGAGATGCAGACACTGGCTATCTGTACCCCAATGGTCTAAATGAATTAACACAACCTGTTTTATTACTTTCAGCCTACTTTCATAAGCATAAGGATGAATAATATTGTCTATAATGATAATGATGATAATACCTCACATTTGTTACCTTTTATAGTTAAAGAAATAATGTCTTCCCAACAATCTTGAAAGGCAGGTATGTACAAATACTTCGAATTGTGCTGCTTCTCCTAAGTCTCTTCACTCTCCAATCCATCCCCCAAGAGCTACCAAAATTAAGGTCTGATCATGTCAGTCCCCTGTTCAAATAGCTCCAATAGTCCCTACTGCTTCTAGGATAAAACACAAACTTTTGGCTTTTTGTTGGTCCTTAGACGCCCTTCATAATCTGGCTGGTCTACCATTCCAGGCTTATTGCATATCAGTTCCCTTCATACCTCTATTTCTATCCAAACTGACCTACCTGCAGCTCCTCCTCCTTGATAATCTGTCTCTGTGCTTTACAGGGGCTACCTGCCTCTTCCCCATCCCCTACCCCAATGCCTGGAATTCACTCCCTCCTCTCCTTTGCCTTTTAGAATTCTTGGCTTCCTTCCAGGTTCAGTTCAAATGCCACCTTCTACAGGAGTCCTGTAGCTCCTGAGCCCTAAGTGGCTAGTACTCCACATACCACTACCCCAGCTTAGTTTGTTTTTATTACATATTTACTTAACTGTATATGTATATGTGTAGTATATATAAGTATATATATATATGTATATAAATACTTAAATGTATATGTTGTTCCACAGCAACAGAATGTAAGCTCCTTAAGGGCAGAGACTGTTTTGTTTTTGCCTTGGCATCCACTGTGCTTAGCATAATCCCTGGCACATAGTAGGCACTTAATGAATGATCCATTAATATTATTCTCATTTTCCGGATACAAGAAAATCTCTGAAAGGCTAAGTGATGCTCACCTTTTCACAGCTAATCAACAGTCAATATTGGAACCCAGCCTAGATCATAGTCTAGCACTATGTATGACAGCTCTTCCCATATTACCATCCCACTTGTCTGCCATTGCTTAGAATGTATTGTTATTATGGAAGATGATGAGAGAAATTTTCAGCTAAAGGAAATTCAGAGGAAGCTAAGGGAGCCAGGCATAAAACAATCCACACTAGAAAAAACTGAATACGGCAAATTTAGGGAACTCTATCAAACCTGACATCTTCTAACCTACTTCCACCCATAGACTACTTCAGCCTAACCCTTGACCCTGCTTCTCAGTAGTCCCTTAGATTTTACTGTGGTCCAGGTTTTGACCCTGCTTCTGCTCGAAGTATAGCTTATTGCCTCTGGCCTGTCAACTTTGTGACTTGTATTCCTGGTATCCACACAAAAATTTAGACCCTAACATTATAGGGAGTTCCCAAATTTGAGGCCCCTTCCACTCCTCAAGTGAAGGAGACTTCTAGCTTTGGGAGCAGGGAAGGGAATGGCTAGGGTACTTCATGTTAGAAATAACAGTAAAGTGTTTTGTTTACATTCCTACATGGAAAGATGATGTGTATGATTCATGAGACCTCGGTATTAGGGTAGCTGAAGGGAATATGCATGTATATATATGTTTATGTATATATATGTATATGTGAGTGTGTATGTATGTATATATGTATGTGTATATATGTAGAGAGAGAGAGAGCGGGCACAGGGTGAGGAAAAGATGAATAAGGGATGAGAGAGGAATATATTGGGAGAGGGAGATAGGGAGAGAGAGAATGGAGTACATTATCTCGCATAAAAGTGGCAAGAAAAAGCAGTTCTGTAGGAAGAGAAGAGAAGGAAGGTGAGGGGGAATGAGTGAATCTTGCCCTCATCAGATTTGACCTGAAGAGGGAATACCATACATACTCAATTGGGTATCTTACCCCACAGGAAAGAAGGAGGAAGAAGATAAAAAAGAGGGGATGATAGAAGGGAAGGCAGATGGGGGAGGAGGTAATCAAAAACAAACACTTTTGAAAAGGGACAGGGTCAAGGGAGAAAATTCAATAAAGGGGGATAGGTTAGGAAGAAGCAAAATATAGTTAGTCTTTCACAACATGAGTGTTGTGGAAGGGTTATACATAATGATACACATGTGGCCCAT
>CM053625.1:136065377-136102583 GCA_028646595.1 Phalanger gymnotis | reverse complement strand
ATAAAGGGGGATAGGTTAGGAAGGAGCAAAATATAGTTGGTCTTTCACAACATGAGTATTGTGGAAGGGTTATACATAATGATATGCATGTGGCCTATGTTGAATTGCTTGACTTCTTAGGGAGGGTGGGTGGGAAAGGAAGAGGGGTGAGAATCTGGAACTCAAAAGTTTTAAAAACAGATGTTCAAAAACAAAAGAAAAAGGTTTTGCATGCAACTAGAAAATAAGATACACAAGCAATGGGGCATAGAAATTTATCTTGCCCTACAAGAATGGAAGGGAAAAGGGGATGGGGAGTGGGGTGACAGAAGGGCTGATTGGGGAACAGGGCAACCAGAATATACACCATCTTGGAGTGAGGGTAAAGGTTGAAATGGGGAGAAAATTTGTAATTCGAACTCTTGTGAAAATCAATGCTGGAAACTAAATATATTAAATAAATTAAATTAAATTTAAAAAAAACATGGAAAGACTTTCATGAAATAATGAAAAGCAAAATGAGCAGAACCAAGAGAACATAGTATGCAGTAACAACAATATTGCTTCAAGAAAAACTTTGAGCAAGTAAGTAATTTTGACTATTATAAATATCCAAATTAACTACAAAGGACATATAGGAAGATGCTATATGGATCCAGAGAAAGAACTGATGAAATAGAAGCAAGTATAGAATGATTATACTTATTTATTTCTAATGGTGGCCATCTTTAGTGTGGGAAGGACAGTGGGGAGGAAAGAAAAAAGAGGAAAAAAAAAGAAAAGAAATTTGCATGATAACCTTTCATACATTTAAAAAGAATAGCAAGCTGTACATAATAGATTTGCAGTTTCATGTGCAATCAATTTTTATTATATTATGTTATAGAAATGTTTGTTTTATCCCATAAATTAAAAACAAAATAAATAAAAAATTTAAATATATATTATCCTCATTTGAATCTCAACTACATATTATATATGTGCTTCATATATACACATATATGTATGTACACACACATACACACATCTCCCTCATTAGTATGTGATCTCCCTAGGGATTGTTCATTCTTTGTACTTGTATCCCCAGCATCCAATGCAATTCCTGACACATTGTAGGAACTTGATAAAAAGTTATTGGTTGATTGCTCTATTTGAAAGGCACCTGTTACATTGGACAGAGTACAGAACTGGGAGGTAGAAAGATCTGGGCTCCAATCCAATTCTTACTGTCTATGGCCATGAGCAAGTAATAACCTCTTTGGGCCTCAGTTTCTTCATCTGCAAAGTGAGGATAATAATACTGTCACCCTTCCTTACAGTATCATTGTGGGACTCAAATGAGGATAATATATTGAAAGCATTTTGCCAACCTGAACTCTACATACATTTCAGTTTTATTATTACCATAGAATTCTAGATGTTCATCTTCCTGTCTTCAACCGGAAAGTAGAAAATGTGAATAAAAACGGAAATATCACTGATTGGATACAGTAGTTGTTAACATTCTCTCTACCTTTTGGAATTATGAATCTGTCATCAAGTATTTATTAAGTGCTTACTAAGCATAAGGCACTGTGCTGGGTGCTGAATGTCTCCCTCCCTCAAGTCTCTCCCCAGGTCAGTCCATCCTCCACTCAGCTGTCAAATTAATCTTCCTGAATGCAAGTCTCACCAGGCCGCCATATTATTCAATAAACTCCAGCAGTTCCCTATCACCTCCATGATTAAACAAAAAATTCTCTACTGGTATTCAAAGTCTCCCAAGACTGACCCCCTCCTACCTTTTCAGTCTTCTTATGCCTTACTCCCCACTATCTTACTGTCCTTTAGACAAGACGATCCATCTTCCAATGCTGGACATTTTCACTGGTCTGGAATCTTCTCCCTTCTCAATTCCACCTCCTGACTTTCCTAGATTTCTTCAAGTCTCAGCTAAAATCCCATCTTCTGCAAGAAGCTTTTCCTAGTCCCCCTTAATGCTAAACACTTTACCACTGAATTTCTTCCCAATCCCTCCTTCATGTATCTTGCTCCTGCAGAGTTGTTTACATGTGACCTCTGCCATTAGATTACAAATTTCTTGAGAGCAAGGATTGTTTGTTTTAGGGGATTTTTTTTGTCTTTCTTTGTATCTCTATCATTTAGAATGGCATTTGACTCACAGTAGGTGCTTAATTAATGCTTGTTAACTTAATACAGTGACACTACTAGAAAGGGCCCTCTCCACTACACAAATATCAATCTTTCCCCTTCTGCCTTTTTATAATCTCTAAATTTCCAGTATGATAAATGTGCTTAATCAATGCTTATTGATTGAATGTCATGTATCATGGTTACATGACTTATCATTATTACTATCTCCCCACCACCATGCCACACAAAAGAATATGTTTCTTAGAGTCAGGGATAATATTTTTTGTCTTTGAATTAATGTGCTTAGTAGAGGCTTGTTGGATTATACTGATTTAATTCTTTTTTCTTGAAATCTAGGGTCCACTGCCAACAGATTTACCATTGTGAGGACATTAGTAAGTGTCAGGGAGAGGCTATGCACCTGTGTGCTTTTAACCCATCTGCAATAAATCATAATAATGTAACAGGAAATGTCAGATATTAACTACATACTTAGCATTGGCATCATGTGCTCATCACAGAAGAAACCCTGTTCAAGTGACCCTTGGCAACAGGCATTGGGACAGCGTAATAGAATGAAAATCCACATTGATTTCCAAACACGAAAATATCGATTATCTGACCTGTTGGCTGTGTATGTCCTGACACATACCAGTTAGTGTTGACACACATAATGAAGCACATTTATTCCAGTCAAAGGCATAAAAATCCTGTAAGAAAGGGATTTGTTCTCAGAGGACTGCTGGGATGGAGGAGCTCTGTGTATGTTCTGGCCCAGCATCTGAATACTTTTTTCTTTCTTCCCTTTCTGCAGCAAACCCAAAGAAAGCAAGATTGTGAGCCTCAAGGATAAAAACAAACAAGAATGTTGTCATGCTATTCCCTTTCCTAAGTCAGGGCACCATCCTGATTGCTCATCCCTCACCCCACCCTGGCCCAACCTTTCTCAACCCTTCTCTCCCTGATGCAGTAACAACAGGAAGGGCTCCATGAGGCCAGGCTTCAGGTTAGATCTGCTGCTATCAGCTGAGGGCTATTGGCAAAAGGTCAGCTCACAGCTGGGCCTGGAAGTGCCTTGCCTCTGTAAAAATATTTCAATCTCTATGCACTTGGAAACTGCCGTGTGCACAAATATTTTCACATGAAATTGGGAGGTGATTTCCAAATGTCAACAAACGTTCCGAGGGGAGAAAAAGGATAACTCACAGTTCTCCACAAAGATGACAGCTCAAGGGCCCTTTCATGTGGTCCAGAGAAAAGGCAAACCAACAGGCTGGGGCCACTGGTTCTGTTGTTCTTTTGAAAGAAAATGGTGATAAACTTCTAGTTTATCGTAAAGCTGGGGGAAAGGGATTGTGGGAAGGGAGGGGGCAGAGAAAAAACATAAACCGACTCTCCAAACTAGAGAACCTTTCTCACAGAGAGGCAGCTTTATGTCTGACATCACTATTTCTGTCTTAAAAAGAAAAGTGGGCCAGGCCCCAAGAGGGAAGGACATTTGAAAGGTTTTCCGTCTCAAAAAGAAGGGTTCTTGAGATAAACCTTGCTGACAGCTCTGTAAGTTCTGGTTGGAAAATTGGGTTGATAGGCTTTCAGTCCTCACCTTGTAGCTGTTTCTTGACCATGTTTCCTTTAAACTGACCAGGAGTCCTATGTGCTGGAAGACTACACATTGCCAGCTTAAGAAACACTGATCAGTGAACAAAAATCTCTACAATTTTTTAACTGCCTTTGTTTTCCTGCCAAATCATATTTAGAGCTAGATGTGATCTCATGGGCCAACTAGTATAGCCCCCTTCATTTCAAAGATGAGGAAACTGAGTCCACAGGAGGTTAAGGGATCTGACCAAGGTCACTGAGGCAATAAATGGCAGATGCAGGATTCATTTAGCTTTCATTGAATCATGGAGTTTTACAGACAAGGGTCCTTAGAGATCACTGTGCAACCATCTCATTTAAAAGATCAAGAAACTGAGGATAACAGAAATTAAAAAAACTTTTCCTACATAGCACATTAAAGTAGAGCTAAGACTAGAACTGAGGTCTTTTGTGTTCCATATTATTTCTACTTAGTAACACTGCCTCCTAGCTTTAGAGAGGATTCTTAACTGACTTTGACTTTCCTTGATTTCAATTAATCTTTACTACGCTCACAAATTACAAATAGAGACTGCTATAAGTGGACAGACCATCTCTCCACCTCTACCGACTTCCCAAATCTATATCTTCAGAAAGCAGTGACCTCTCACCCAAAACTACCTCTACCTGACTGTCCTGCCATCACCTTAAACTCAGTTCATTCAAACTAAGTGCAACCTTTTCTTCCATGACTGTCTCTCCTCAATACCCCTCCCCCCCACCATTTCTCTTACTCTTATCACTCTTTGGGGAATCTTCCCAGTCTAGAAACCTTGGAGTCATTGATTTTTCCCCCTCCTCTATTTCCTATGTCCACTTACGCTCAAGTCACTTCATGGCACCTCTTTAAAATGTCTCTTGGACCCTGCCTTATCCCTTTGTTTCTACTGCAACTCTAATTCAGTTCTTCATCATCCCATGTCCCCAGCTGGTCTCCTTCCCTGCAGTCTCTCCCTTTACATTCTGTCTCACATACCTTTGCCAGACTAGTCTTATGGAGCCCTCTGAAAGTTACGAAATGTTTTTCTCATAGGAATCCTATGTTTGAGGCAGGAAGCACAAGAAATATCACCCCCATTTATAGGTGAGGAAACTGAAGGTCGAGAGGTGAATGACTTGTCCAAGAGTACACATTTAGTAAGTATTTAATCGAGGAATGGAACCCAGGTATCTCCTGACTCTGCATTTAGCACTCTTGTCATTATACTCCTTTACTTCTCTGTGGTGTTATCAACTCACTCCCACGACAATGGCAGACACTTCAAGACCTTCTATAGTCAGGGGCCACCCTACATATCTGATTCATTTCCTACTATTTTTTAATGTGTACATAGCACTTGTATCCTCAATGACCCCCTCCCTTGTCCCACTTACCATATTTATTGGATTCTCAAAAGATCACAAATTCAGAGCCATAAGGGGCCTTAGAAGTCATTTAGTCCATTCTTCTCATAAGAGGTTAAGTCAATTGCCTAAGGTCAACTCAAAGGTAGGATTTGAACCCGGGTCCAAATGCAGGACTCTTTCTACTCTACCTTGCACCTTCTGTTGGCCCATCTCTTGCCTTTACTCAAGCTATTTCATGATTGCATTTGTAACCCCAGTAGTGGGCCCAGTTACCCGGTAAATAGTGGCTGTTTAATAAGTGCTTATTGAATTAAGTTCCCCCACCAGAATCCCCAATCACCTCAATTTCCCCAAATATTAAAAGTACTTCAAGGCTATCCAGAGCCCAACCTCCTCCTCCATGGTGCCATCTTTCACCACTCCAACCCACCCTCAGCTTTCTTTTCTCTGACTTGCCCTTTCTATGTATAAAATGTAGCTGGCACTTAATTGTTGTCTATCACTTTAATACCTGCTGTTTTTATCTCCCCAACTGGTCTATGAGGACAAGAATCATGTCTTGAATTTTTTTTTCCCTTAATGTCTCCCATAGCACCCAGAACAAAGTCAGACCCACAGAAGCCTTCTCAGGGAGTACATATTGACTGATCAATTGCTGTCCTCATCCTTGCACAAATAGAATATTAGAGGCAGGGAACTAAGGAGATGATTCTGCTGTTACCAGGATGAGACAAGGAAGTCAGGTGGGAGTTCGGGTTCTTAAAAACTTTCAGTCAAGTAGATTTTACTGCCCCCCATGGCAATGGGTTCCAGCATCTCACCCTCAAGGCCCTGGATAAACAGGAAAAGTGCTGTGGTTTTGCGTGCATAAAATAGAGCTGCTCAAGAAGGTTGCTGGTAATTTAGGAAGGCCTTGAGGGAATGCTTGTTATATAAAAAAGATACTCAATCTTCCTCCTTTCCTCCCCCACAATGCAAAACAAAATGATGTTGGCAAAGTCCCTGAGTGTGTGCCCAGACTCACACATATGTATTCACACTCTCACACACCATAATACATTTTCACAAACGTCCTTCCGCATGTTTACAAACCTGTACACATTTACATACAAATGTGTACTCACATACATAAATCCCCACGAATACACACACATACACATTGACAGACACAAATACTAAACTCACTCTCACACATGTGTTTCTACAGACACACATACCCTTTCACATACACACAGAGTCTCATGCGCATTTCACACGTTAACATATACCATATTCAGTTACAAACATGCTTTCCCATAGAGGTACATTTATGCATGTATATGTATACACCCCCCCCACCACACACACACTGCATATGCACATCCTCTAACACCTTTTTTGTTCTTTCCAGTTACTTAGGAGCTTGGTAAAAATTCAGAGAGACAGTCAGAAACAGAGACAGCAAGAGAGATAGAGATAAAGAGGAATGAGTAAGTGTTAAGAAGAGACCTACACATTTTTTTTCCTTGAGAATAATTTGGAAGTATTTTCAGAATGTCTTAAAACAAAATTAATTGTACTGACTGTGCTTAATCCAGTACAATCTGTGAAGATTTCCAGGGCCAATCTGTGAAATCCTTCATCTTCCTTCCTCTGGACAGAGTATTGGTCTGAGCATGATCCTGGTGTTGAGGTTTAGGGGTGCTCGAGACCCCAAAATACCATCATGCAGATCCTGCCAAATGAACTCAACCCAAGCCTTCTTACAAAGAAAAACAAAGCTTACTAAAGATTTGCCATATTGGGCACAGTCTTAAGAAATCTCAACATTTCGTGACGCTTGTCTATACAAGCTGGCCAGAAGACTGAGCTGAGCTAGATTGAATCTGAACATCTTCACGGAGGCAAGATGGATCTTATATACAGAAAGATTGTAGGAGGGATCTAGTGGTGGTTCTGGGGTGACGGGAGGAGGTGTTTAGGGAGGTTCTTGATGCAACTGGGGTGGCTGGGGGACTGGGGTGAGGTCAGACTACAGGAATGAGATTAAGAGTGGGAAATAGCTGAAGGCTACCTAGAGATGACAGGCAATGGAGGGCTAGGGTAACAGATTTGGGTATAGAGATTTTGATAGGATCAAGGATGGGAAATGGCAGGGGGAATCTGGAGGTAACCAGAAAATGGAGGGCTAGGCTAGCCTATTTGGGCATGAAAAACCGGATCAAGTGGGAAGATTCAAGGTGGGTTCAAAGGGGTTCTCAGAGACTCTACCTCATAACTGGATATTACCACAGTTCACAACAGAGTTGTAGGGATCCACCAGCTGCCAAGGTCTTAAGGGAATCCTCTCTGACAGCAAACCTTGAACTCAGTATCCTAGGGATTCAAAAGTGAGTTATTCTGTTTTTTATATGTCTGGCTAAAAGGAAAAGACAGCAGTTATTACTGCAACTGTTTTCTGTTTTCTACCAGTTCTATAATTGGGAAATGAAAATGAAACAAAATAAATAAAAATAAATAAATAGAAAAGAATTTTTTTCTCACAATAACTCAAATATTTGTTTTTTAAAGTGGAGATCTTAGACCTGACCTGTACAATTTGGCAGTAGGTAAGGGCCAAAATTAAAATAGGCTAAATTTCTTTGGGCTTCAGAGGTTTTTAGTGGCTCCCTTTCCAAGTAAAAGTAAAATTAATGATTAAATTATTTTACAAATAAGTCATATTTTTGAAAAGGGAAATTTCAGTTAACATCAATTAGTTACATTTATGACTTAAGATTTTTATTTATCAAGAAATCACATTAATGTTAAAAAAATTACTTTGTTGAGTGGTACAGGTTTTAATACATTTTCCAGGTTTTCTTAACTGTTTACATTTAGTCAATGGGATGTATTACACTTCTTGTCAGTGATTAGTTTATCGTACTCTGGAATCGTGTTTGAAATCAATTTCTTTTGAAATCTGAAAACTAACCTTAGTAGCCACCTCATTTTCTGAGTTTACTTTCTTGAAAAACCATTGTTGCCCACTGAGATTTTTCAATAATTTGGACACTTTAATTTGTTTTTCATTGGTGTCTAATTTGCTTAAGTCAAGATGTTTTGATTCAAAATGGCGATGAAGATTGTATTCCCTCAGAACAGCTATTACATCTCAGCAAATCAAGCACAATTTTTTGTCTCTCATGTAAGTAAACAAGTATCTGTTTGTCCACTCTGGATTAAACACTGTGTTTTAATTTGATCTTCCATTTCTTCTTATCACCAATTTTACAAAGTTACCCCCAAGACTTTAATGTTAGAACCAAAAAATCTCCACAGTAATTGCTCACATACATAGAAATACTGAACCAAGTGTCTGACCATAGAGAGAGTGCCAACACTCATGTAACTTGGAAGGTGGCCATGCAGCAAGAGAGGGGAAGAGGCCCCTGTATTGTTGCCACTCCTCGAATAGCAGACATCAGCTTTGTTGGCATGTGGCTGCACTGACTTTGTCTCTGTTCAACACCAGTAATGACCAAAAACACAGGGAGGAGATAGGACTCTCACTCCTTTCCGACTACAGACAGACTGATAATGATTGGTTGCCATGGATCATGTGACAAACAGGAGATCCTGCACAGTGACGACCCCCTCGCCAAGTTACCCGACAGGCACAATAGTGACTAGTAGAAGGCAGGTTAATCAGGGCATGGAGAAATCATTTACTACATCTTTACTTTCTCTTACATCCTCTACATTCTTTGTAGCTGCCCAAAATCTTTTGGCCCTTGGGCTATATGTCGTGCAGGCCTGTCTTAGATGTTATTTAATACAGGTGTGTGACCCTGGGCAAGTCACTTATTCTCTATCTGTCTCAATTTTCTCATCTGTAAAATGGGGACAAAAATAATAATCGTCTTTACCTCCAAGGGTTGTTGCGAAGATAATATGAGATAATATTTGGAAAACATTTTGTAAAACTTAAAGCACTATATAAATGCTAGATATTGTCATTACTATTATCATTAAAAAATTCTCCCCCCCTCCATTTTACAGATGAGAAAACAAAGACTGATAGAAGGTAAGCAACTTTCTTCTTTGCAATTTATACCCATTGCTCCTGGTTCTGACCTCTGCAGCCAAACAGAACAAGTCTAATCCTTCCTCCAAATGGCAAATGCTTGGACACTACTATCATTCCTCCTCCAGGTTTGTTCCCTAGATTAAACATCCCTTGTTCCTTCAACTAATTGGCATGGAATCAAACTCCCCAGTTACTCTTCTTGAGCACTGTTCAACTTATCAGTGTACTTCCAAAACTATGGCCCACCCAGAACTGAACACAATGTTCCATCTGTTAGGTGACCTGGAACAAGTAAACAGGTATTCTCACCTGCTTATTACATGTAGTTCTGCCTCTCTTAAGGTAGCTCAAGATGACATTAACTGTCACATCACACTATTATCTCATATTGAATTTAAAAGTCCACCTAAACCCCTATGTCTTTTTTCAGACAAACTGCTAGCCACATCCCCCCCTCCCCCAATTTTGTACTTGTGAATTTGATTTTTTTAAGCCGAGTATAAGACTTTAGGTTTTATCCCTATTGAATTTCCTTTTTTTGAATTAAGTCAATAGTACTCTATCAAGATTATTTTGGATCTGGTGTGTTAGCTATCCCTTCTAGTTCTGTGCCATCTGTAAATTTGATAAGCATATCATCTATACCTTTATCCAAATCATTAATAAAAATCTTAAGCATTATAGGTCCAAGAGAAGATCCCTGGGCCATTCCACTGGAGACCTACTGCTATGTTGACATTGAACTGATTACACTTTGAGTCTGGCCATTCAATCAGTTCTCAGTCCCCCTGAATGAATTGTCATCTATGTTTTATGCCATACTTTCCCATGTTTGTCACAAGAATAGTATGAGATACTTCATAAGCAGCTTTGTAAAATGCTTTGCTAAAATCTAGGTAAACCATATGTACAATATTCTTCTCATTCACTAGTCTAGGAATCTTGTCAAAAAATTAAATATAGGAGAGGAAAAAAAATCTGAAAACAGAGACAGCAGAGATCCAACCCCAAGTGCCTGAAATACACTCATCTCTTACCTCTTCCTCTTAGAATCTCTAGCTTCCTTAGGGCTCAACTCAAGTGACATCTTCTACCTTAAATATTTCCCAACTTCCCCAAGTACTCATGCTTCACTCCTCCAAAACACTTATCATGATATCATGTATCTATTTTGCATATACCTCTAAAGATCCCCTCCACAACTAAACTGATGAATCCTATGACTAATAGCAATCAATAGGACTCTGCCCTTACCCCCAGGCCTCTTCCCCCAAAGCGGTGGGGCTGTGGTTAGAAATGACATTCAGCTGTCTTTTTTGTAATGATGTGATTTTGCCAGTGACATAGGGAAGGAAGGAAGGAAGGAAGGAAGGAAGGAAGGAAGGAAGGAAGGAAGGAAGGAAGGAAGGAAGGAAGGAAGGAAGGAGAGAAGGAAGGAAGGAGGGAGGGAAGGAAAGAAGGAAGGAAGGAAAGAAGTAAAGAAAGAAGGAAGGAAGAAAAGAAAAGAAAGGAAGAAAGAAAGAAAGATGCATTTTAGAGGAAAAAATAATAAAATGGATGCAGAGGTACTAGTATGAAATTTGTGTCCATGCTATTTTTTTATTGAATAAAATTTAGGTTTTACATATATGTGTGTGTATATGTATGTATATAATCTCTTCATGATCAGAAAAACCTTACGGTTGACTCAATCCAGGCATTATGACATAACCAAATATCAAATTGGCTCCTCTCTTGATCCAGTGTGTATTTCTAGTTTGTTTGTTTGTGAATTGGCTTTATTGCTCTTGTGGTTGATAGTGATGGTAGTGCTATTGCCCCTATAAACATAGAAAAGGACAGTGATGAAAAACATGCCTTTAAGAACAAAATTGATCCATGCTCCCCAAACTTGTTGGTTGCTCTTGTGGACTAATTTTGTATGGATCAACACTCAAACTATAAGTTATTGTGTTATAAAATCATCCACTTTTCATGATCTCGAAGTATGTGGACAGCCTTCAGGCAACCTCATCTGTCTTCTCCTTTCAGTAAAAAGACAATTGTCCCATTTCAGAACACCCCAAGGCCCCTGAAGTAATAGACACCATTCTTTATATGATTCAAAAACTGTACTAATCACAACTAAGACTTCAGGGAAGGTCATTTTCTCTATTAAAGGAACCCTATAGAAATAATCTCTTTGTTTTTCAGTGATTTGATGGAGAACAAGATCAAATGCTTGCTTAAAGGTCTTCAGGCTCCTGGTCTCCACTGGACATTGAGAGAAAGCATGGATGGAGGAATAAAACTAAGCGGAAGTCATGGGGGTAGAAAGGGAGGTGGCAATAAGGGAGGAAGGGATCTGATGTCCCAAGAATCATCTGAGCAAATCAGCTCCTGTAATCTGAGAAGCTGGCATCACTGCAGACACATTTTCAGTTGTAAATCCACTAGACGGTGTGATCAAGTGGTAATTCAATGCAGCTGCCAAGTTCTGTGGTTTTTGCATACTACATGATTGTCCAGAGTTTCATGGAACAGTTGCATTTCTCATCTCCAAGTAGTACTCTGATTCTCTGAAAGATCTATTATTTCATCAGGGAAAGTATTCCACCTACCAATGCAGGGAAACCTTCCATCTTTCTTCTCAAAGATTCCTGTTCATGTTTTCCCATAAATCCTCGAACATACGGCAGGGCTTTTTTAGTATCTTAGGGGTACTCAGGCTATCTGCCATGTTATCTGTAGCATCTCTATTTTTGAATCCTTATTACTTAGCACTGTACCTGGCACATAGTAGGTGCTTAATTAAATTTTGTTGAATTGAGATGAATTGCCATGAGCTACATCCATGTTGTTGTTATTGTTTTACCTCAGTTATACATATCCCCAATAATCTTTTATGCTGCTTCTTATAGACAACTCAAACTATCAATGCCAACAAATGCTTATATCCCCTTCTTTCTTCTTTTCCAGACTTCCCAATCCTAATATATTCTTCTTATGATCGTGATACTACTGAATGATTTTGCAACTTTTTGTTATGCTATAGAAAAAACAAAAATCATTCTTAGACACTCTTTTCCCAGGGTCCAGCAGGTTATGGTAAGTAAACACAGTAAGACAGAGTGAGATTGGACACAGCTGGAAAAAGCCAAGGAGCATCAGGATTGCCCTTTAGCTTAAGAATTTTATTTCACTTGTCATAAAGAACACAGTCACCTAGGGGACCATGGGAACATGGATGGGCATTTAGGCTTCTACTACCCGGGTATGAATCATGAAAGAGTCCAAGCCTTTCCCATCCAAAAGGTTGTAGAATGAAGCAGGGTATGCTGGCTGTCATTTCAGTAAGGATTTGTCAGTGGCTTAAGGGATTGAGGCTTTTAAAATAAGCTGTTTATGGAGATTCAGAGCTCATGAGAATGCAAGGCAGAAACCTCTAGTATCACACCTGTTGGCTGCATCCACTGAGGAACAGAAGCATTTTGAGCTAATCTGAACGGTGACAATGACCTCAGATTTTGTTGAATGGTTTAGTAGGATGAGTTAGAGCTGTGGTTTGTGGAATCTCTTGCCCTGGAAATTTTAAAGAACAGGATCAACTCTATTAAGTTCTAAGTGCAGTTAGGAATGTTTTAGACTAAAAGCACAAGGCTCCTTCCTCCTAGATCTAGTATTATTTGGGGTACCTAATGTAATTCCTAGACAAACATTGTGTTACCTTTTCATCACCAGTCCCTTGCTAAGTCTTTCAGTACAGATCAGACATATATGGCTCTGTACTAGATACTATGGAGGATCTACAAATGAATAAAATAGGCCCCTGGGCTCCTGTAGCTTACAATCTTGTTGGGGAGATAAAGACATGCCTCAAAAGTAATTAATGTAGTGAGTACTCTCTGGGTTCACTATCCCAAAGCTAAGCTGGCTACATTTATCTCTCTCTTTCTTTATCTCTCTGCCTCTGCCTCTGCCTCTGCCTCTGTCTCTGTCTGTCTGTCTCTGTGTCTTTCTCTATCTCTCTCTCTCTCTCTCTCTCTCTCTCTCTCTCTCTCTCTCTCTCTCTCTCTCTCTCTCTCTCTCTCTCTCTCTCTCTCCAAGGCTCAGGTGTCTCTACTGCTATTGCCTCAAGCCCCCATTCCAGTTTGTTCCCTCACCCTATTGTTAGATACTAGTGATTAGCATTTTACTTGCATTTACCAATTAACATCAATTAGTTTTTAAAAGGGATATTTACTTTAAAGATATAGCAAGAACAGAAGCATAAACATTTCTACCCAAACATACTCTTCCCTATGGGTAATATTAAGTTGGAACTTTTTTACTGTTTCAGAATGCTAAATTAATTAAGTGTCTTTGATTGAGCCTTAATAGGTACAAAGCCCCAGGCCCAAACCCCTAATTACTAGGTGCTAAGTTGATGTGGGTGGGAAGCCCTCAGGGCTCTAAGGGGAGTTGCTAAGACCAGAGCCAATAGTATGTGCCTGAGTTCTGGTCGCTCAGATGACATTTGATGATGTCCAAAGACTGTATAAAAAGAGAGAACAGAGCTATTTTCTTGAGGCTTTCACTCCTGGAGGAATGTTGGTATGGGACTCTGGGCAGCTGCTTTAAGAGCCTCATGGCTCATCAATCCAGATATTGATGGTTTCTTGGTAACTATGAATTGTGATCTCGTCTGTTTATATTGTGTATGTTTGTAACTTGTTTGTATTTGCTCTGAAGTTCAGGTTGCTGGTTTTTCCTCCTGAACTAAGTGAGTTTATATGTATATGTCAGATTAAAGTAAGATTATTAACCCCTTAATGTTGCTTTCCTTAGTAAAGCAGATCAAAGAACCTGTGCTGGCAGCATTCTTGTTGTTGAGCCTCTGTTGGGCTTTTATCACCACAACAGCTGCTAGGCAAATTGTTGCAACACTATGCTACCTGAGTCTTTGGGGAGAGTGAACTTACATTTAACTCAATTTAGATGGGGGGAAGGCAAGGCAATTGGGGTTAAGTGACTTGTCCAAGGTCACATAGCTAGTAAGTATGTGAAGTGTCTGAGGCTGGATTTGAACTCAGGTCGTCCTGAGTGCATGGCCAGTGCTCTACTCACTGTGCCACCTAGCTGGCCCTATTTAACTCAATTTATACATGTACATTTTATACCACACTCATTTGTACATTTATACAAGTTCACATCTAAACATGGTACTGCTGCTTGATGAACCTTTGTCAAAGCTCCCAC
Source organism: Phalanger gymnotis (assembly GCA_028646595.1). Lineage (NCBI taxonomy): Eukaryota > Metazoa > Chordata > Mammalia > Diprotodontia > Phalangeridae > Phalanger > Phalanger gymnotis. The sequence goes on along the minus strand of CM053625.1, from coordinate 136,088,221 downwards.
TGGGCTGCATGCTTTTCCTCACTTATCAAGTGCTAGATTTGCTGGAAAACCCTGAGTTCTACTCCCAGACTCCCAGACCTTGGTTAGCTCTCTCTCCTGACACTGTGAAACTTAAACGTCTCAGCACACCAATATCTTTCCTTTATAATGAAAGAACAAATATTAAGGCAAAGATGTGGCATCTGATTCATGAGTCATGAGCCAACCTTGGGTGGGGCAGGCCCAAGGCCTCTCCCTTCGAATCATCACTTCTGTTCTCTCACTGCTACACTGCCAGAGTCAAAGTAATGCAAACAGAAGGCTGTGGTCTTGGTCAGCTGGTGCTTTTGGAAGGCCTCCTCAGATCTGGCTCAGCAATCAACCAAAGAGGTGCCTCCTCGCCGGAAAATAAGCAGATCAGAACCAGTTACAAAGGTCTACACATTCTCCAAATATCCCCAAGGCACTTGTATCACACATCATCTCGACTCTCCTGGAAGCAGGAACAGCTTGTCCCATTTGGAGAATTGCATTGGCCAAATGTACTAATGCTTGCTCATCAGCGCTGAGTTCATTGGCCAGTCCCCCATTATACTATAAAAAGCAGTCCATTCTATGTACCAAATTAGTTGCATAGAAAATAATACTATGGGAAATTAGAAGAAGAATGGATCCCTTCAGGCTGCAGGAAACAGGAAAATCCTCTTGAAGAAGAAAAACAAGATCTAGGTTGAAATGTTAGTGAGACTTTAACAGATGAAGGGGAAGAAAGAAGATATGGGAGGCAGGATGGAAGAACAATATAGGTACAGAGACGAGACATTCCATCTGGGTAGAACAGAGGGTTTATATAGATCTCTTGGAAGGTAAGGCTGGAGAGGTATGTTGAACTGATTATGGAGACCAGTCTAGAGACTTCACTGGACTTCATTCTGTAACCACTGAGAAGCTACAAGTAGTTTTTGAGCAAAGAAGTAACATAAGGAAATCTTGAGTTAAGCTCTTCACAATCACAGAGGCAGGAGAGAGACAAAGGATTGTGGAGAGAAGATGATTGTGTTCAAGAGAAAATCAAACAGGCATTTATTAACTCCTTACTATGTACCACGCACCATGCTAGTCACTGGGGTTCCTGATCTATGGGAGCTCACGTTCTAATGAGAGAGACAACATATATATACATAATAATACATACATTATATACTAAATAAGTAAAGAGTAGTCGGGAGAAGCAAAGCTCTAATAGCTGGAGAGATCATGAAAGGCTTCATGTAGAAAGTGGCACTTAAGCTAAATCTTGAAGGAAATCAGAGATTCTGAGAGTTAGCATTAGGGAAGGAAAACATTCCAAGTATGGGGAACAGTCCGTGCAAAGGTCTAGAGATGGGAGAGGGAGGGAGCTTCATGTGTATGGAACAGCAAATAGGACAGGATTGTAGAGTGTGTTGTGTGTGAGGAGACTGGAAGGGTAGTGATTGACTACCTGGGAGATAGAGACCAGGTCTTCCTATATTTACACTTAGATTTTTCCACAGCACCTGGCATAAGATTTCTGAGCACACAGTTTACTGGCATAGTTGAGTCAGGACAATACATAAATGATCACAGAAAACATGGATACACCAGAGCAAGGTGGGCTAAGGAACACTTACCACCATAAATGAGCCTTGGCAAACAAAGCCTAGGGGAGGTAGTTGCTTCCTTGGAATTCCAGTTAGCATGCTTCTTGATCTCTTACAGACATACTTTATTTGAAATCTCTTCCCTGGCCTCTGATTTGTAGATTAGCCACTAGGATTTTAGCATCCTGAAAAAAGAAACAAAGAAACAAACAAAAAACCCAAACCCTGTCTCCTGACCTAGCTTGGCTTCTGGTTTACCCTTATTTGGATTTTGTTGTGAACCTTACCACTTTTGGAGAGGGAGTGAAAGAGACTTTTCCTCAACTCCATTGATTGCCTAATCTTTGCTAAGTGTCCTTTCTCCAGGGGCCTTGACATAAGGCCCTCAACATAGAAGGTGCTTAGCAAATGGTTTTCAATAACTTATTTTATTTGGCCATTTTACATTTTTTTAATTTAGTATTTTATTTTTCCCCAATTACATGCAAAAACAATTTTTAACATTCATTTTTAAAATTTAGAGTTCCCAATTCTCTTCAATGAATTCTTGTTGGATAGATAAATGCATTATTCTGAGAACTCTAGTACTTTTCATCTGTTGCCACATTTTTTTTCTTCTCAAAATCCCTGTGAGTTAAGAAAGGAGTTATTTCTGGTCACATTTTATATATAGGAAACTGAGACAGAATGAGTAAAGAGGGCTTGTTCTGTTTTACATCAAAGAAACTAAGGTATAGAGAGGCTAAGTGATGAATTCATCCTCCCCATAGCTCAGCATCTGGTCACACACTAGGCTAATGACAGAAATGGGATAGGAGTGCAAAGTGAATTTCAATTCACCAAACTTTTTATCGAACCATCTAATCTCTTGGATTGCAAAACGGTGGGGGATATTTTCTAAAATGAGCTAATAGACCCTTCCCAAAGGTGCAACACCCACGGATGAAGACATATTTTACCTTTTGCATTCATCTTCAGTTGGCTTTTGTACATATAGCTAGTTGACTGAATTAGCAAATGAAAAGAATCTTGTTTTCCATTTGGTGATTCAGCGTTTCTCTTCTTGCACGCCGCATGATTACTTCACATTGTAAATACAGCACAGTGGCATCTCATGCAAACACTGCCCAGATTCCCAGACCATTGCAAGCAACCCAATCTCAGGATCCTTCCTGAGTAAGGAATGGAGGTGGTAAGGAAGAAGGCACCAACTTCCCATCTAAATTTGTCATAAAAAGTCATTCTGGCATGAGGACCCCCTACACACATTCTTCTGCAAGTGGCTAGAGTTTCCTGTTATCTCCAAAAAATTGGCTGGTAATTTCATTAACATCTAAGCAGTGCATCACCCAAGAGCCCCATTGCTAATGTCATTGTGGGGTGGACTGGGAAAGCATTTTGCAAATGAAGCAGGGAAAGAAAACAGTGTTAATTTCACAGCTCTGCATTGTGACAGATAAAAAATATTGCATAGCACTGCTCCCCTGAGGCTGTGAGTGGTGAAATATAGACACCCAGCGTACTAGCTTTGCTCACATATACTGCAGAACCAACACAGATACTAATCACTGGGTCACATGCTTTACAACACCAAGATTAATGCTGGAATTAAAAACATCAAATTCTAAGTAGAGTCTAGAATACCACAGCCATACACATAGTACAGGTGGCAAGAGAAAAATTCTGCCACACTTCCTGTTTGTTCCAGCTTGTAAAATATTAGCTGTGTGCTTTCCATTATGACAGCTCTCAATACCCAGAGCTGAGGAAAAAACAACTTTCATTTCTCCACAGCGTACATCTTTTTCTCTTATTGGGACAAAGCAAGAGGAGTGTGTGTGGGTGGGGGGGGTGATACTTAGGGGTGGGAACAGATGCACACAGCACATGAAACCACTGTTAGTACTAATGAGAATTGTTTGGGTCTTTTTTTAAAAAAAAAAATACAACTAGGATCTTCTCCAGCCTTCTTCAAAGTGTCAGGATAATAAAGTTCTCAAATTCAATGTGGGGCTGAAATTGGCACTGCTGGCTGTTGGGTACAATGTTAGCTAAACAAAGACAGAAACAAGCTGTCCTGAAGTCACTTGGGCAGCCGCAGCTCTATCTTCCTTACTCTAGTGTAGCAGATACTCCGGTCTGGAAGGATCTCAGATCTTCCAGCCCAGTCCTTGACCACCTTTCACTATAAATGATAAAGCATTGCTAGTAGCCTTGCCAAGCGTCTGCTTATACAGTACAGTGCTAGAGTGGAGAGTTTAGAGATCGGTAGAATAAAAGTAGAATTTAGAGTCCTTTTGAATTTTTAATATCCATGTTCCTTTCTCTCAGCTCATTTGTTTTTGTTCAGGATGAAAATGTTTCTAATTTTGACTAATTAATGCTAGTAACTAGATTAAAAATTAAAAATATTTATTTATTTTAGAAATACTTGATGTTCTTAGTCATATCTTTTGCCTATATCCTTATAGTATCTACTCTTTGAGGGGCAGGTAGGTGATACAGTAAATAGTGTGCCAGGCCTGGAGTCAGGAAGCCTCATCTTCCTGACTTTAAATCTGGCCTCAGACACTTATTAGCTATGTGACCCTAGGGAAGTCACTTAATCCTGTTTGCCTCAGTTTCTTCATCTATAAAATCAGCTGAAGAATGAAATGGCAAATCACTCCAGTATCTTTGCCAAGAAAACCCCAAGTTGGGTCATGAAGAGTTGGACACAATTGACAAATGACTGAACAAAAATCTTTTAGGGGAGGGTCAAGATTACAGCAGCCAAAAGGAGTATTCTCATGGAGAACTGTCCCAAAGTGGAACTTCCTGCCTCAGAAGGTAGTAAATTTTCTTTCATTAGAGGCAAGTGAATATCCCTTTATCAGGGATATTGCAGAGTCTTAAACTAGAGTCCAACACAGATACCTCATCCTCTTCTTCTTCATCATCGTCATCATAGCTGTTTATGAAGCACTTTAAGGTTTGAAAAGGATTTTAAATATATTATCTCATTTGATCCTTACAACAATCCCATGAGATAGGTTCTATTATAATTCCTATTTTATAGATTAGTAAACTAAGACTTTTAGAAATCAAGTGACTTGACCAGTCACACAGTTGGTAAATGTCTGAGGTACTTCTTCCTGACGCCAAATCCAGAACTCTATCCACTACACTACCTAATTGCCTTGCCGTGGTATGGAGATAACTCTGGACTGCTGGAGAGTAACAATGTGGGAAATGCTCTGAATAGAGGCCTGATGATGGATTATATGTCTGTCATCTGAAGACTATATTGGAGAACATCTTCAGCATAGGGGACACATGATGATTTCATTTTTATTGTCCGTAGAAACTCTTTCATTTTTATTGTCCCTAGAAACTCTTAATGACCATGCACTATATTATAGAATGACGGCAATCTGTGATAATGGCAGGAGGACCTACATTGGTAAAACCACAGGTGCTTGGGCATAAGATATAGCGGGGACCTTCGACTTCTGTATGGATTGAATTAGGTGATTTCTTGGATTCTTTCCGACTGAGATTCTGTGATTCTCTGAAGATTCAGATATGGAAGGGGCACTTAAGCTAAAAGAGCAGAGGCTATAGAAAGATAGGTTTTACCTAAATTTTGATGGCAAATGGAAAACAAGCAAATGTTTTTACAAAATTAGATGCAAATATGCATGGTCCCTCCCTCTCCCCCTTTTAGGCAATGTCTCAGCAACTTAAATAAACAGAACTAGCACATTGACTTTAGAAGTGTGGAGAGTGGAAATCTGGAGATGACAGAGACAGAGACCATAGACTGGATCATTAGAGCTGGGAGGGCCCTTAGAGAATCAATCAACAGGCAAGTTTAGCACTCTCATTTTAGAGATGAGGAAACTGAGGCCCAGACAGTAAGAGTGACCCACCCAAGGTTACACACCACTCTTTCGTTGCAGGGATGAGATGAGGACACAGGTCTTCTGATTCCCAGCTAATTGCTGTTCCACTTGATCAGGCCATTCTCTCGTGGGTGGCTGGTCCCCTGTTGTGATTTTACAAGGACCCTCAAATCAGACTGGTTCATTTACCCAGACTGTCAGGCCCATCAGACGTTCCTCTGTTTCTCACAATTCTATCTACTTTTTTGGGTATTTCTTTTTTATTTTATTTTTTTTAAATTAAGATTTTTATTTTTCGTTTACAACACTTAGTTCTGCATGACTCTGAGTTCCAGATTTTCTTCTTCCCCCTCCCCCATCCTCCCCCAGACAGCATGGAATCTGACATATCTTCTACATATAACTTTGCATTAAATTTATTTACACAATAGTCAAGTTCTAAAGAAGAATTATGACCAATGGAATGAATCAGGAGAAAGAAGAAACAAAACCAAAAAAAAAAAAGAAAAAAAAAAGGAGAGCATAAAGTGTGCCTCAATCTGAATTCAGACTCCATAGTTCTTTCTCTAGATGTAGATAGCTCTCTCCATCATGAGTCTTTTCTCAACTTTTGTTTTGCTCACATCAAGTACATCCCCCAGGGGTGGTGATGGATAAGTGCCCAAGGAGAGAACAATGATGATGACTGTATTATTATAGCTGAAAACTAATGGCCCGATGCTGAGTCTAAAGGGGGGGAAAGCCCCAAATTATCTAAATATTTTAAATTGTGTAATAAAGTATTTTCCATTTGTGTTACATGCTCTGCCTGAGTCACTATTTTTTTACAGAGATTGTGTCATCAGCAATGAGCATTTTATCGGCTCTTCTCCCTGCTAGCTAGATCAGACATTAAGATTAAGTAAATAGACAAGTGTGGAACTGAAGCTGCTCGTGGCAAAAAAAAAAAAAAAGGTCGCCCTCTTCTTGTAATGACACAGATGTACTCCACTGAAACCCTTCTCTGATGCTTTATCTGGGTGTGGAGGTGACCCTCAGCTCTCAAAGACTATGCTGGCAGAATGCAAGCTCAGACAGGTCCCGGCTGGCTGAATGGCTCTAAGGTGGACTCACACGGTGGGCTCTACCTATTGTCCAAAAGCCAGCTTAGCTAAATTCAATAGGTCTCATTATCAGAAGGTGGACCACCAGGTAATGATTTTTTTTAAGAGCCACAGCAGTTCATTAAAATTGCTGAGGCATTGTAGTATAATAATAAAAAAAACACTGGATTTGGGGGTCACAGGGTATGTGTTAGAATCCTGTTTCTGCCACTTACGGCTTGTGTGGTCCTGAGCAAATCACTTAGCCTCCCTGGGCCTCAATTTCCTTATCTGTAAAATGAAGATAATAATAGCACCTACCACATGGGGTTGTTGCAAGGATCAAATGAGAAAATGTATGTAAAACGCTTTGCAAATGGTAAAGCATTAGATAAATGTCAGTTACTAGCTATGATTATCTATAAGAATAATGGACTAGAGAGCCTCTAGGGACAGCTAGGTGGCTCAGTAGATAGAACAGCTGGACCGGAGCCAGGAAGACTCATCTTCCTGAGTTCAAATCTGGCCTCAGACACTTATTAGCTGTGTGACCCTGGGCAAGTCACTTAATCCTGTTTATCTCAGTATCCTCAACTGTAAAATGAGTTGGAGAAGGAAATGGCAAATCACTCTAGTATCACTACCAAGGAAACCTCACATGCGATCACAAAGAGTCAGACAGGACTAACATGAATGAACAACAATGATGACAAAAGATAGCTCTAAGGTTTCTTCTGGCTGTAGATCACTGATCACACTCCTCCCATATGCTGCTCTCACAGAGACCTGCCACTCCTCTAAGGATACTGTAATCCTGTCTATCTATAATAATGCTGGATTAAATGGCCTTCAAGATCTCACTCATCTCTGAATCATGGCTCATACTCTTTCCATCTACGAGCCTTTACCAAGAACTGACTCCCTTCTGCCAACCTGTATTTCCAAGTATCCTTTCCAGCACTGGTTGTATTTCTCTCACCTGCACTCCCCAAAACATAGATCCTGGAGGGAAATCAGAATACTACTTGTTCTTCACTCTGATTTTCAGCCTCTCTCTTTTTCTCTTCCTCTCAGCAACTTTTCCTTCTTTGGTATCCACCCAATCAAAATTTTCCTAAATCCAAATCATTGTAGCTACAGATACATATTCCATGCTATCGCACTCTTAAGGAGCTCAGCACCTGATTCACCATCTGTTCCTCTCCATCTCCTGCCCTTTACTGAAGGGTCTCTAATAGCCACATAGTCAGGGGTTCTTAACTTGGGGTCCATGAACTTTAAAAAAATATATAATTTTATAACTAGCTTTTAATATATTTGACTTCTTTGGTAATATTATATATGTTATTTTATGTACTTGATATATTATTCTGGGAAGGGGTCCATGACAAAAAGTTTAAGAATTCCCAACAGAGATGCTCCCTCAATTTTCCAGTTCCTCAGCTTTTTAAAATCCCATGACCTACTCCACTCCATCTCAACCCTACATGGGAATGGACATATACTAAATCTTCTGATTTCCTATAAGTATTCTATTTCCTTAATTAGAACTTCAGGAAGTTCCCCTATCTAACCATAACCTCCTATCGCTCAGCAGGAGTGTTGATAAATGTTTAACAACCAGCTCTCCAGGGGGGAAAATGTAGCATAACATACTTTTAAGATGGTCAGCATCATTAACATGTTCCCTATCACTTTCTTAAGTCTAGACAATCATCAAACACTAAATCAAGCACTGTTTTGTAGTGTTTGCTGATTTCTGAGGTGTAAAAGCTATATTGAAAATTTTACAAATGGTTCCAGTTTTGAGTTGGCTCCAGCACACCCCTGAGTGTGGTCTCACCACTTCTAAACCAATTCTTTTTATTCTTTTCCCTTATTGAGACCTCTAATCCCTCAATATTTTCTCTAACTTCACTTTCTTCCCTCTTCTCATCCTAAAGGTTAGCCATCTCAACTTTACCCGGGCTTCTACTCTCAAATCACTTGTGTTCTGTCCTATCACTACTTATCCTTTGCTGAAACCTTTGCTCTGCATTACTCCCACCTTCCTTGTTCTCAGATCCTACACATGGGCTTTTAAAGGAGGCTAAAAGAGGTCTCACAACCATGCTGATTGGGTACAAGTTCATGTTACCCAGCTTCATCAGGACCCTTACTGCTGCACGGCAGGACTTTTTATTCCTCCCTAGTAGATTCCCTGACTCCCCATCGAAACTATTTCAAATCTTCTCTTCCCTCCTCAAGCCTCTCACATCTCATTTTCCCCTTATTATAGATGAGGAGATTGCTTCTTATTTTATTAAGAAAGTCTAGGCCATTCAATGTGAGCACCCTCTTCTCCCTTCTTTAGCCCACAGACCCTTAGCGTTATCCCCCACTTTCTCCTCCTTCCCCCTAGCTTCTGACAAAAAGTTGGCCCTTCTTCTTGCCAAAGTCAACTCCTCTACATGTGTCCTTGAGGAAATAAAGTACATCCTGAAGCAGATAGGTGGTACAGTGGATAGGGAAGAAGGCATGAGTCAGGAAGATGAGCTCAAATCTGGCCTCAGACACTGAGAGGATTCAGATCTAAAAATAAAACTGAATTTTAAACAATCCTTGTGGAATTGAAATATTGATTCATCTTGTCCCATTTCCTTCATGAAGCCCTCCTTCCTTGATTATTTCCATCTTCATTGAATTCCCCTGTTTCTCACATCTCATGGCACTTAGTATGTATGCCACAACATTCAGCATTTATGCATACACTGTTCTGTATCTGAACCCAACATTTCAGAAAGGACCTGAGAGGCAATTTAGTTCAATTCCCACCTTAATACCAGGCCTCACCCACACTCTCATTATATAGATGAGGAAATTGTCCCAGAGAGGAATGATTTGCTCAAGGTCATATTACTCTTGACTGTTATTTTTCTTACATTAGTCTTGCATGCAGAGACTATGGGGGACTAAAAATACCTCACTTTCTAGGCACATGATTCCAACATAGAAAAAAATAGTCTCAGTTCTCTATGACCTTACATAAATAAGCTTAAGGTGTTTCTTGTTGCTGATTTTGTCCATCACTATTATTAATGATGTAAAAAGTGCCTGGAATAGATTTAGCACCAGGGCCCTAAGGAAGCAAAAGCTCCTAAGGAAAACCTAATTCACAGAGAAATAATGAAATCATAGGATTTAGAGTTAGAAGGGAATCCAAGATCATCCAGTCCAACCCTTTCATTTTTAAAATATGAAAACTGAGGACTTGAAAGGGGAAATGAATTGCCCAAGGTCACAGAAGTAGTAAGTAGCAAAACTGGGATGTGAATCCAGGTCCTCTGATTCTAAATCCAATCTTTTTCAATGATACCACATTGTTATTGAAAGGCTGTCCAATTTAGCCATTAAAATAAGCGTCAGAAATAAAAAAGCAGACACCCTGACAGCACACATTCATCATTAGCACATCAATAAATCAACAATCGATTATTAATTGCTTACTGTATGCTAGGTGCTGCTAGGCTAAGCTTTCACAAGTTTCACAAAGAAACTTCAAATGCCTTAGATAATGACTGTGAGATGAAATGCACTGAATGACACCTCAGGTTCATAGTCTTTGCCATACAGGGCAAATTAATCTAAGTCCAGCTGTCTTTGTAATTTTCCATTTATTCCCCAGCCAGAGCAGAGGCAGACAATTATTCTTCTCTTCTTTTCCCTTCCCTTTTCTTCTATTTTCTTTTCTCCTCTTTCTCTTTTTATTTTTCCTTCCTTCCATTCTTCCATCTTTCCCTCCTCCCCTCTTTCTCCCTTTATTATCTCCTCTATCTCCCTCTTCTTTGTCTGTCTCCTACCTTCTCATTCCCTTTGCAACACTCTTTCACTACAAATCTATAGTATGTGGTGACAGTGATAAGAGGCAAGATTGCCTGGGACCTGGGTGGAAATATTACTGTATCAAGTCCACAAAGACACAATTATATTTACTTATCTATTGGTTAAAACAAACAATACTTAAAAAAGGAACAAAGAAAAGAAGGGAGGAGGAAAAGTGGCTGTGGGAGTGGTAAGGAAGAAGGCTATCTGTTTTAGTGGGAAGAGAGCTGGATTGAGAGTTTGGAGACTTTGAGACCTGGGTTCTAGTAATGGTTCTGTTGTCACTCATTGTATGACCTTTGGTCATGGAGGAAGTTAATATTTTAGAATCTTCAAAGTAGTTCTACATACATTATCCTATTCAATGCTCAGCTCAAGTTTACCTTTGTGTGAAACCTTCCCTGAGTTTTCTCCAGTTGCTAATCTTTCTCCTATCGCTTAAATTAGCTTGTATTTATTCTGTATATATTTTGAAAGGAGGCACCATTGCTTAGTTGTTAGAGAGCTAGCTTCAGAGTCAGGAAGAGCTGGGTTCAGTGTCTTGCTTCTGACACTTACTTGTTGTATGACACTGGGCAATTTACATTTAATCCCTCAGTACCTCCAGGGAGCTTTCTAAGATCATAAACTGCAGAGAATATGTCAGTCTACATTGGTGGAGAGTTCCCTTGTCTAGGTGGCCACTGGTCCATTATCTATCCACACACACATATGTATGCATGTGTATGTCCTTATACATATGTATATGCATGCATATATATGTATATGTGTGCATACACATAGATAGATAGATAGATAGATAGATAGATAGATAGATAGATAGATAGATAGATAGATAGATAGATAGATAGACACTTAGAGGCAGCAATATTGACTCCCCTGATAGAATGGAAACTTTCAGAGAGCATGGACTGTTTAACGTTTTATCTTCCATGTCTAATAATACAGTGCTTGAAGCATAGTAAGCACTTAAAAATGCTTGTTGATTGATTCTCACAATGTGAAGTAGATGTGGCAAGTGCTGTTATCCTCATTTTATGGAAAAGTAAATTGAGGCTCAGAAAGGTCCATTTACTTTTCCAAGGTCAAATGGATAGTAAGAACCAAGGTGAGAAGTAAACATGTACTCTAATGTTCTTGTCATTATGCCATATCAAGAACTGACTAAAGGATCTCAGACTTAGAGAGCACCTTAGACTACATCTAAAATAATCCATACCTGAATATGGATCACCCATATAACATCCTCCCACAAATGGTCATATAGCTCCACTTAAAAACACATTACTCTAAGGCAACCCATTCCAATTTTGGATAGCACTGATTGTTAAGAACTTTTTTTCCCCCAAAATCTGTCTTTCTCCAACTTCTATTCATTGTCCTAGTTCCATCTTCTCTGCCCAAATATAACAGATACAATACCTCTTCACAACTATCATGTCCCTCACTTACAAGTCATTTTCTCCATGTTAAATATCAATAATTCCTTCAGCCAGATTTCATATAACATGGTCTCTGGCCTTGCCATCTAGTCACAATATTATGGATATCTTCCAGTTTGACACTGACCTTCCTAAAACATACTACATAGAACTTAACACAAATCACAGACGCAATGTGATCTGGCTGAAGTACAATGGAACTCTTTGCCCTCATTCTGGACATTGTGTTTCTAAACATTATCTAAATTTCACCTTATTGTATTGATGCCATCCAGCTCTTTTTGCATATGAACTCTAGAGAATTAGGACTCAGACAATTTGTCTAATCTTAGCTCAACCACTAGATAACTGTATGACCCTGAACATGTAGCTTCTTTGTCTCTAGTTTCCTCATTTGTAAAATATTAGAGAGCAGGGACATGGAAGGGTGAGGCTTAGATTAAATGATCTCTAATGTTCCTACTAGTTCAAACACTCTTTGGTTACTGCCTACTTCACCCAGAACTGTCCAAGGTATTCAATGGGGCAAATTCCACAGATCAAGCCTCCTGTCTCCCTAGTATTTACATGGTATATGGGAAAAGATGGCATGGTCAAACTAAATGTAAATGGCATAAGGTGGTGGTATGGAGTGCCAGGAAATTTTCTACCTACAAATATCTTTTTATCTCTAGCCATAATTCCAGAAATCCTACTATTAGAATTTCACTCTATCATCTTGAAGACTTTTCTGTCTTTCTTGGTCTATTATTAAAGTGCAAATGCCCCTCAGGTTGGAAGAGAAAACAACATAAGGTCTGATTCATTAACACCTTGAATCACATAATTTTAGAATCTCAGAATTATAAGAGACCTTAGATATAACCTAATTCAATCTTCCAAGCATGAATGTATAATATCCTTGATAGAAGATCTCTAAATTGACTCTACTTATTTATAATAATTTATTATTTAAATTATTATTTAATAATTTATTTTTAAATATTTAACTATTTATAATTTACTTAAAATATTTCCGTTGAGAGGGATTATAGAATCATGCATCCAGAATTGGAAGAGAACTTAGAGGCTGTCTACTCTAACCTTATTTTACAGATGATGAAACTGAGGTGCAGAGAAGTTTGGCAAAGCAGCCCAGCTCTCACTAGTAGTGATACTTAGTAACAAGTAGCAGAATTATTAATAAATCATCTGATGTTAAAGCCAAAGACTTTTCTACTATACTAAGCTACCTCATGAAACAACCTGCCCCATTAGTTGACAGCCAACAGAGAGCAAAATAAATAAATAATGGTAGGGAATAAGGAGAGAGACTAGGGGACCAAGAAGGAGGAAAGACAAAGTCTACTTACTTCATCATTTGCTCAGGCCTCAGAGGTAATGGTATGGATACTCATCAAGGAAACCAACTGTAAGGGTTGTATGAAGCCAGATATGCTGGTATACCCTGGAGGAACAATATTAGTGTTTCTTTACCTTAAGTGATCAAATAATGATTCTTCTGTGAGGGGAAGGGGAAAGGTCATTGGAGGGGAAAGAAAGAGAACAAGCATTTATGAAGCACCTACTATGTGCCAGGTACTAAGCACTTTATAAATGTTGTCTCATTTGATTTGGATAGAATGCTTCCTCCAGGATGTGCCAGCACATCCAGTCAAATATCTATGCAGGTATATAATTATACTCTTCCTCAGACTCATCACAAATGATGAAACAAAAAGCTCTCTGTGTGTGTTTGTGTTTATGCTATCTCAACTGACCCCATTCCATGGCAAAATGAAAAACAGTAATTAGCAGGTAGGGAATGTAGATACCTTCTATGATTTCAATTTGCCTCATAAGTATAGAGTGAAAGATGGGGCCCTTGTGACAACGCTAGGGTATCTACCACCACCCAGGCACAGGTGCCTCTCATTCATGGAAGCAAAAGAAGTGAACGGTAGATGTTTACTACTCTGACTTTGAACTGATGGTTCCCCTTGCTTTGTCAGATGCCCCTGACTCTCTGTTGCTAATTGTAGACTTCAATATGTGTATATACTCTTTTCCTTCTGGCTCTTCCTAAAATCAACTTTGTCCATCTAGTCTTCGTTGACATTTGTTAGGTGTAGAGGAATCTGACTCTTGTATTTTGAATACTCAGGCTATATTACTATTGGCCTCCCTTTCCCATCTATTGACCCCCCAGACACAGGGTCTCTTCCAGGAACATGGACCCTTGGAAGCTCGAACTTCTGGTTTTACCAAGCCATTTCCAAACTATGCCACCTTCTTTTCTATCCTCCTCCTCATTTCCTTGTCATACCAAAACCTTGGACTCTACCTCTGGAATTTTGAACTTTAATAGGCGAGCTTTCTCCTTATCTTACCCATAACGCAGGCCTTCACTTCACTTCTCAGTCATTTCCAAACCAAGCTGCAATCTATATCCATCTAGCTCCCTTTAGCAGTTTCCTCTCATTAGAATTTAAGCTTTTTAAGAGCAGGAATTGTCTGTATTTGTATGCTCAGTGCTTAGCACAGTGCTGAGTACCTAGTAAATACTTAATAGATGTTTTATTGAATGAAGGATGATTCATTCAGAAGGAACAGGAAACAGAATTAAAGAGGCAAAGAATAACCAGTGTATAGATGCATAAAGGAAAACTGAAGGACAACATACTTGTTCAAAAAGTATAGCAGTGAATTTATTTAAGAAGTAGTAAACAACATCGGAGACAGTCTCTAGGTTAAATCAGGATCCTGGATAAAGTAAACAAAATAGTAAATAAATATTTATTAAGCATTTGCTATATGCCAGGAATTGTACTAAGGCTTACTGGGGGTACAAATACAAAAAAAGAGAGTTCTTGTCCTCTAGAAGTTTACGATCTAATGAGGAAAGACAAAAATAAAAAGAAGCTGAAAAGCAAGACTAGAGTGGAGAGGAGAACACAGGGGCATTGTGGAGAAGGCAAAGACTTCTAAAGTAGTGCATCTAGGTGAGAAATTTGAAGTCTGAGATGAAGTCTCTCCTTCAGTGGAGTTTGGAAGTTCATGATCCCTCCTTCCAAAAAGAGAAGCAGAGAGTAGTGAAGAAATGGAGGACCTACTCTTATGGGAGCTTATCTAATGATGATGTTATCCCAATAATGAGCTTCCCTAGGGCATGGTGGAAGAGTCAAATTAAAAGTTAACAAGTATAGAGTGCAAGATAACACAATCCCCTAAATAACTTTCTACCTAACTACAGATGTGCCTAAGTACCTATAAACCTAAATACTAAGCATTTATTTGTAACTAAGTACATAAGTATTAAATACCTAATCACCTAAGTACTATGTACATATGTACCTAAATACCTAAGACTTAAATACTGTATCAGTAAGGCAAGATTCATGATGTGATGGTGACCATGAATATGCCTGTATAGTTTGGAATCACAAAGTATAAGAGACTGTATAGAAGGCAAAAGAAGCAAAACAACTATTCAGACACCAGAGGATCAAATCTCAGAACCAATAACCCCAATTCAACATAGCAATAATTGTTTTCCGAAACCAGTAAGTCCACCTCAATGTAACAGCAAGGAAATTAAAACACAATATCACAGCAAAGAGTCAAACCATCCTGTAACCTTTCCTTCTGCTAGGGCCTTCCTGTAAACACTCACGAATCCTATCTGCTTGCCTGTCTCCTCTCCTCCCACAGTTCTGAAAGCCCTTGTAGTTCTCTTGTAGTTTTCTCTCTGTTTCTCCATCTCTTCCAGTTCTCTGTCCTCTCTTAAAGTTCTCACTTCTTCATCTTCATCTTCTCACAACTCTGTAGTCTCTGCAGCTCTCTAATCTGAGCTTAATGGCTACCTACAGGGTTTATATACCCTGTGAAGGTCTAGGGCTTAGCATCTAGCAGCAAATGGGAGTAGGCCTGGGGCTTAGCACCTAATAGCAAAAGGGTGTGGACCTGCCTACAAGCAAGCCTCTCCTAATCAGCTTCCTTTAACTTGCTCTACCTGAAGCCTATTGAATGGGAGGGGAAGAGCTTTGATCACATTAGCACCACAATTACCGAAGTGACAAAGTTCTTACTTACCTAAGGACTCAAGTACCTAAGTGCTTATGTCCCTAAGTACCCATGGACTTAAATACCTAACCAATTACCTAAATACACAGTACCTAAATGCCTAAGTGCCTAAGTACCTAAGTGCCCAAGTGCCTAAATACATAAGTGGCTATATACCTAAGAACCTAAGTACATAAGTAAACAATTTCTCAATTACCTAAGTACCTAACTATCATACTTAAGAGTCTATATATTCAATCTAGTTCAAACAAGTTCAAACTGGCTCAATCAGGTTGTTACTCATCCTTTTGAAAAAGTATTAATTACATCTTGGGGTGATGTCTTGACTGTCTCTGAATTGGATTTAAGTGACACGAGTTTTGCAAAGTCTCAATCTCACTTTATCTTCCAGAGTCATTGAAGTCCAGTGGCAAGATAAAAGTCATGACCACTGTCAATGGCCTGGGTTGCAGTGGATGACCTTAGCATCTTTAATGTTGAACAACCTCTAAGCTCTACACAGTCTCAGCACTGGGGGAAATCTTCACATGGTTGGAGTAGACATCCCTCTAATTTACTGCTGTTGAGCATGTCACAGCCTCTTGGAGCCACAGGTGAGAGCTAGATGAAAGGTGGACATGAAAGGTGGATGAGCAGCCCTGAAAAGGGCTCAGCAAGCCCTAGTCCTCCCTGAACATCCCATAAACTCCAGTCAGGTTAAATCTAGTTCAAAGGCATCTAAAGAGTACCTAAATACCTAATTACCTAGGTACCTATGTACCCAATTACTTAAGGACCTAAGTGGCTAAGCATGTAATTATCTAAGCACTGAATTTCTTACAGAGCTAATTAGCTCATTTAAGTACCTATATTAATCCTATTCAAACAAAAATTGTTTAAACCAGTGCAATCCAGTTCAATCTGTGTCAACTGGTTCAATCCAGTTTTATTCGGTCTGTACTGGTACAATTCAAATTACCTAGAGACCCAAGTATTTAATTACCTGGTTGACTAAGGACCTAAGAACCTAAATGTCTAGTCCATAACTACCTAAATACTATACAAGTTACTAAGTACTTATTACTTACTAATTACTAAAATAAGTACCTATATTCAAAGCAGTTCAAACTAGACGGTTTAAACTAGTTCTAACTAGTTCTAATCTGTTCAATCATGTTCTAACCCTAACAATCTGGTTCTAACTAGTACAAACTAGTTAAATCAGGTTCAAACTGGTTCAATCTAGTTCCAAACCAGTTCAATCTGGTTCAAAGGTAGTATTTAAATACCAAGTGCCCAAGTACTTATATACCTAATTTCCTAAGGACCTAAATACTTAATCAGCAAATTGCCTAAGAATCTAAGTACTTCATTACTTAATTTCCTAAGGATCTAAATACTTCATTACCTAATTTTGTAAGGACCTAAGCACTTTATTGTCTAATTATTTAAGGACCTGAGTACTTCACAACCCAATTATTCACTTACTAAGGACTTAAGTATGTTATTACTTAATTACTTAAATATCTATATAACCAATTACCTAATTGCCTAAGGACTTAAGTACATAATACCTAACCACCTAAGTACTTAATTATGGAATTACTAAATGCTTATTTACAAATACTAATTATCATAAGTGTCTATGTTTAATGTAGTCAACACTAATCCAGTTCTAACTAATTTATTCTAGTTTAAACTGGTTCGGTCTAATTCTAACTGGTTCAGTATGGTTCAATCCAGTTCAACATGGTTTATGCTAGTTAAAAGGTCTTTAAACAGGTAACATGTACCTAAATACCTAATTACTAAGCACAATATGCCCAAGTGTGAAATTACCTAATTATCAAATTACTTAAGTACCCAATTACCTATGGACCTTAATACATACCAAGTGGTTTATTTAATTAGATCCAAAGTGCTATATTTAATTCAAACCTTTCTGGTTCAAACCAGCTCTATGTTTGTCAAGTTAGTTAAATCTAGTTTATAACCAGTTTAATATAGTTCAAACTGATTCAATCCAATCCAAAGGTTCTTAAATAGTACCTAAGTACTATAACAGCACTCACCCTAGCATACTCAGGATGGCCTGCTAACACAGGTTCTTAGAGATGCTTTTCTAGGAAAGACTGCTCAAAAAGGGGTTAACAATCCTACTTTTAATTACATTCATTAGTTCAAAGAAGGGTCAGCACTCTGAACATCAGAGAAAGTACAAGCAGAGAAAATACAAGCAGAGAAATTAGCATAACAACCAACAGACAGGGCTCTGACTGCCTGAATCAGAGCAATATTGCTATACACTTTACATACATTACTGAATCGAGAGAGCCTTTACAGTTGAGCAGTGGCAGGAGGTGAGGGGGAGGGGTTTGGGGGCCTGAGGTGGGTCTGAAGATATGGCTACTCAGAGTCTCAACCAGGAAATCAAAAGATTCTTCTCATAAACAAAACCCTAAAGCAAAATACTAACTCAAAGTATATATACACTTTTGGCTAATAGGCTCAGAGCCAGAAGGCATCACAACTCTCGTGACTCAGTGACTAATTAGCTTTAGTACCAAAAGGGGTGAAAGTCTCTCTACAAGCAAGCCTCTCCTAAGCAAGCTTCCCTGAATGGGCTCCACATGGGGGAATATCTTCATATCCCATTAACAATGCAAATACCTAAGTACCTAAGTGTCTGGTGACCTTGCACAGCCCTCTCTCACTCAAATAGAAGTGAGGACAAACAAAACAAAGAAGGAAAAACACAACCTGTGAGTAATCCTGTCATCTCCCCTCCCCTGCCCTCCCTTTATCTGAGGATCCTCTGTCCAAAGGAGGGCATATTTTGATGGCTGAAAGCTGCCTCCTTAACTTGAGGTTTACTGGCTAGATTTCCTTCTCAAAGACCAAGCCTTAAAGGCCATTAACTCTGGAGCTCATAGATTGGAAGCAATAGGTAGCTGCCCCTCTACCTCAGAGTGAATGTAAATAGTAACTGTTTCTCTTTTGGCCAACAACCATGAGGGTCTTCCCCTCTCAGGCTGATTTTTTTATTACTTCTTGAAGTGGCCTTTTCTTTGAATGGGCATTACCTCACTCAAAGAGAGAAGCTAAAAAGACCTTAGCTTAAAAGGGCCAAGTCTCCCATTGCATCCTGGGCCATCTCCAGTAATCCAGATGAATATCTGGCCACTGGACCCAGATGGCTCTGGAGGAGAAAGTGAGGCTGGTGACCTTTCACAACTCCCCCCTCACTCAAATCAAAGTCAACTGCAAGTCATGTTATCATCAGCCTGATATCATGTTCCTCTTCAGAATGAAGGACAAACACAACAACAACAACAACAGCAACCACCTAAGTGTCTAAAGACCTAAATATCTATTTATCTACATACCTAATTACCATGCTTAGTGCCTATATTCAATCCAATTCAAACCAAGGTGGTCAATACAGTTCAATTGGTTCAAATCACTTCAAATGTACCTAGTAGATACCTATGTGCTTATCTATGTTCCTAAGTACCTATGTACCTGTAAAAAAACAGGAGGCAGAAACTATCTCAAATTAATAAGAAGTTTATTGATTGCCACATGTAGTAGCCAGAGTGCATACATGTAGGATGAATACATGCATGCAGGTAGCATGCCAGAAAGAATACAAAATTCCTCTAACTCACTCCAGTTTTTAAACCCTTGATCAAACAACTCTGGCTTCTTCTCTCTACCAAACATTGTTCCCAAGTTGACATGATATTGACAAAAGTCCTTTTTCTTATGCTGAAGACATTCTGTTTCCAAGAACACCCAGAGGTCTCCTCGTATGCAATCCTACAACTTAATAGCAATTATGCTGCCTCCTTTTTCTGTTTTGTAACCTTGTGATTTGGCATGAATTATTTTCTCTTATTACAGCATTCTGTTATAGTCATTCACAAAATTTAACCCTTTAATTTCTAACAATTCCCAAAGTACTTATCAGTCTGAGCAGAAATAATATGAAGCTTATGAAATAGATAACAGGTCCACAACATGCACAGAACTAATTAAATAAGCAAAATTACCTGCTTGTTTTACAAATTAGAAAATAGAGTGAATAAAGAAGTCCTATATACTAGTAGCTTTAATGGTGCCAAGTCCTTTGGCAGTTTCTATGATCTATTCCTTCTGATATTTGATAAGTGCTTTCTGTGAATCTCTCAGGCATCTTTGCACATCCTCTTCTGCCATTTCCCAGCTGACTGCCCCCAGGAGGGACACAACTCCAATCAAAATATCCCTCAATTTCCCCTTTGACCATCATCTGTGTTTCAGGTCACTTGTGGAGATTCTCAAGGTAATGCTGCTAAAGCTTGCTAATGATAAGACTTAATATAATTTAGTAAAAGCTGAACAAAATCAAATCATATTGGCCAAACAGTAATTAATTTATGTGGTAAAAGACAGTTCAGTTTGGAGCTAATTTTATAAACACCAGAGCTATAGGAAGAACATCAAAGTAGGCTACCTAATAAGGCACCTTTTGTTTGCATCCCATTATAGTACTTCAGAGGTACTGGAGCATTACAACAATATTTATCATATTTTTTAAAATTACACTTTTACCTGTTATGATTAGAGAGATTTTCTATGAAAGGAAGGAGGGACATGGTAGTAACATCAAACCTTTTCCTCCAGGCCTAAGCCTAAGAGCACAGAGTGACTTAACATAGGTGTAACAGATGAAGTACACTTAGTTGTGTTTGACTTAAGATGAGTCATAGATAACTTTTTCAAACAATCAATCATGTAGCAAAGTTCCACATTATTCACAGGGTATCATAGCCAGGCTCAGGATTAACAGGTGGGAAACATTTTTTGTTCAAAAAGGGACTAACACAATGGGGAAACTGAGTGAAGAGGATCCTTCCACTCCCTTGTAAGGTTGTCTTCTCAATCTTTCCATGCACAGTTATACATCTGTAGCAGTTCTTGGATCACAATCCCTTTGAGCAACTCGAGGCATTTTCCTTGAATGGTAGATTACTGACAATAATAACTCAGACAACCATACCTGAATTCAAAACTCAGCACAACATCAAATTACATTCACAAGAGATTTTACCTCAAATAGCAAGTCCTACTAACCATAACTTAGTACTAGGTACAATTATTATTTCTCTCATGTTGTTACAATAACAATTAGCAATTAAAAGTTTTTCAGGCATTTCCCAAACAACAACAATAACATTTTTCTTTTTTTCCAGTTTACACTCATCCTGGTGTAAAAATCAGTCACTAGAAATTAAGAAAATAATCACATGCTGGAATTCCACATAGATAGTGAATACATGAAAGTGCACTAAAAACTCTGGACTGGGGGGTGGGGTGGGGAGGAACACTGGCTATTTACTGTAAGTCTCCAGATGAACAGATATCCATCTCTTAAGGAATTATGTATTAATTCAGTTAGGCAAAAGTAAGTCTTTAAGACAGGAGTGTTTTGAGACTATATTGTCTTAAGATATAACTCAAATATATACTATTCTGGGCATAATTGAATAATTTTCATGATCACAAATCATTGCATAAATCACTCCTATACTATTAGCACATTTCTAAGTCATCTACCACTGGCTGTTAATGTTTGGGATGGAAAGGGGGATCCCCCAGTTTCTCAATACCAATTCATAATTTTAGAATTTCACATTTAACAAGTTCTTTCACAGAGATGATAAGATTTTATCACCTTGTCCAAGTAGAAGACCCCAAGGAACCTGGAAAGTTCACAGATAAAGAGATTTCACAAGATCTTTTTTTTTTACTTTTCCCACACAGTAATTATTATTTTTCCTTTTAAAGCAAAATTTACCAAATCAAATAATGGATAGATTTTTAGCATTATAACAAAAGCCTCCAATAACTTAATAAGTTCACAACATCCATATCAAAAGAGTAGTTAATTTTCTAATGATAAAATTGCATCATCTTCTTAACAGCATTTGTTACACAATAGTTTCCCAAAATTTACAATACAAGAAAATCTAGACACGTGATAATAAAAAAACCATGAAACAAAACTTATCGCTAGTCAAATGACATTAATTCAGTTGAATGCATTTTTAAATTATCTGACATAGAAAATCACTTCACTCATCTTATCCATTTTGGCATTCTGTACTGATTATATTCAAGGCAAATAGAGAGTAATTTTTATCTAATTATCCTTTTAACAAAATTTACTTTTGCAATTTATATTACCTTAATGAGAATATTTGTTTAATAAACAATAAGCATTGCCTCAATGCTAAATATCAAGTATATTTTCCTTTAAGGCATGATTTACATATAGAGCACCAAAAATCACAGTTATCCTACTTGGAGAATACATCTCTCTTAAAATGAGACTAGTATAAATTCACTAATATTTGGATCTATATTTACAAATGGTATCATACAGAATCTCAATTTTCCCAATAGCCATTTACTGCTAGCACTTCAAATTATGGAGCCTGCTACTTTCAGTTAGTCTACTGCCAAAGATTCTAAGTGTCAGTCTCTGTATTCTCTCTACCCTTTAGGGACCATGGAAATTTTTGAAACATGGAAATTGTAAAAATAACCTCTATATTCCTCATATAAGGACTAAAATAAACCATTTTGGTGGTCCTTCAAGGGTAGAATTTTGCTATCCTCAAATAACTCCCTTTTCAAATTTATCACTGTAATTTTCATTTGGTAAACATTGTGATAGAATATCATAAATTTCAAATTGTTAACAGGCCTTTATTCAAAAGTTTCTCATATCCTTCTTATCTCAATGACATTAAAAACCTTCCTCAGGTCTCTCTTTCCAAAACTCCAAACCCTTTACTTTTTTTTTTTTAATTTTTTTTTATTAACATCTTTAGTTTTCAGCATTAATTTTCACATGCGTTTGAATTACAGATTTTTCTCCCCATTTCC
>CM053625.1:136038288-136064877 GCA_028646595.1 Phalanger gymnotis | reverse complement strand
CTGGGGGCTGGGAGTTCTGTTCGGGACAGACCTTACCCCGAGACCATCCAGGCAGACCTGGGCTGGAGTCCTGCTTCCCTCTGCCCCTTTGTGGGTTCTGTAGTTCTAGAATTGGTTCAGAGCCATTTTTTCATAGGTTTTTGGAGGGACTTGGAGGGGAGCTCACGCCAGTTACTGCTTTCCAGTCGCCATCTTGCTCTCTCCTCCAAACCCTTTACTTTTAAACTCACTCTCTATCCACACTGTCAGTTCAAACAGACTACAACTTTTTTTTTTTTTTTTGCCAATTTTAAATAGATTTTATTCTCCAGGACAAGAATTGCATTTCTACTTGTTTATGGTACTGATAAAATGCAATGTTGTTCACTTCTCTCCCTCTGCACACTTTAAAGTATTCAGAATGCCCAGATTTACACAGTAGCTTAAATGTTATTTTTAAATCACTACTGCCTTGGCTACAAATTTGAGTCCTTCAATTTTTGGAAAGCTGTGTGGAATGCTCTTTCTGCTGGTGTGTTTAGTTGACCTCTTCAATGGTGGGTCCAGAAGAAGCACCTCCAGCTCGGGCTGCTCCACCCCTGGTAACCCACCAGGCATGCCTCCTGGCATGCCCCCTGCACTGTGATACAGCTTAGTAATGATGAGGTTGCAGACCTTCTCCAATTCTTTCTGCCAATGCTCAGTTTCTTCCTTTGCTGCAGTCTGGTTCTTATCCAGCCAGCTGATTATTTCATTACATTTGTCAAGGATCTTCTGTTTGTCTTCAACACCAATTTTGCCTTGCAGTTTTTCATCCTCTATGGCAGCCTTCATGTTGAAAGTGTAAGATTCAAAAGAATTCTTGGAAGACACCTTGTCTCTCTGCTTCTCATCCTCAGCCTTGTATTTCTCAGCCTCCTGGACCATACACTCAATGTCTTCTTTGTGCAGACATCCTTTGTCATTGGTGATGGTGATCTTGTTTGTGCTTGTATCCACAGCAGAAACATTGAGGATACCATTTGCATCAATGTCAAATGTTATTTCAATATGAGGAACACCCCACGTGCTGGGGGGATTCCTGTGAGCTCAAATTTGCCAAGCAGGTTGTTATCCTTTGTCATTGCTCTCTCGCCTTCATAAACCTGAATAAGCCTACCAGGCTGGTTGTCTGAATAGGTGGTAAAGGTCTGTGTCTGCTTGGTGGGGATGGTGGTATTACGTTTGATCAGAACAGTGATAACTCCACCAGCAGTTTCAATTCCAAGGGAAAGAGGAGTGGCATCCAACAGCAGCAAGTCCTGTACATTCTCAGATTTATCTCCAGACAAAATGACAGCCTGGACAGCTGCACCATAAGCAATGGCCTCATCAAGATTGATACTCTTGTTGAGTTCCTTGCCATTGAAAAAATCTTGCAGAAGCTTCTGGATTTGGGGAATTTGAGTAGAATCACTCACCAGGACAATGTCATGAATCTGTGATTTATCTAGCTTGGTATTTCTTAAGGCCTTTTCCACAGGGTCCAGCGTGCCACGGAAGAGATCAGCATTCAGCTCTTCGAAACAGGCTCCAGTGATTGATGTATAGAAGTTGATACCTTCATAGAGGAAGTCAATCTTAATACTGGCCTGTGTACTGGAAGAGAGGGTACACTTTGCATGTTCACAAGTGGTGTGAAGATTGCAAATGGCCCTCTTGTTCTCACCGATGTCCTTCTTGTGTTTTTGCTTGAACTCGGCAATGAAATGGCTGACCATTCTGTTGTCAAAGTCCTTCCCACCCAAGTGGGTGTTCCCAGCTGTGGACTTGACCTCAAAGATGCCATCTTCAATGGCAAGAATGGAGACATCGAAAGTACCACCTTTAAGGTCAAAGGTCAACACATTTCTCTCAGCACCAACCTTTTTGTCCAAGCCATAAGCAATAGCAGCAGCAGTTGGCTCATTGATGATTCAGAGCACATTGAGACCAGTGATGGTTCCAGCATCTTTGGTGGCCTGGCGTTGGGAATCATTGAAATAGGCTGGCACTGTGACCACGGTATTTGTGACAGTCTTCCCAAGGTTAACTTCAGCAATTTCTTCATCTTGGTCAAGACCACAGAAGATACTTCTTCTGGATAGAAATTTTTGATCTCCCCTTTGTACTCCACTTGAACCTGAGGCCTGCCTGATGGCCAAATGCTTCATGTCTGACTGTACAACTGCATCATCAAATATGTGACCAATCAGATGTTTGGCATCAAAAACTGTGTTAGTGGGGTTCATTGCAACTTGATTCTTTGCAGCATCACTGATTAAACATTCTGTGTCAGTGAAGGCGATGTAGCTTGGGGTGGTCCTGTTTCCTTGGTCATTAGAAATGATCTCCACTTTCCCATGTTGGAAGACTCCCACAGGAGTAAGTGGTGCCAAGATCAATGCCAACTGTGGGTCCCTTTGACATGGTTGCTGGGGAGTCGGGGGGTCATAGCTGACTACTGCAGAGGAAAAAGGGCTGCTGCTGTGCTGAATAGCAGACTACAACTTTCTTTAACTTTCTACTAATTCTCTTCTCATCCCTACTTACTTAAACCTTCTTTTTTCCTTTTTTTTTTTAGGTTTCCTTCCAGTGGACTTTGATTAAAGTCTTTCAAAACTGCACCTTTCTTATTTTCTTCTCATATTCTGATCCTTCACTGCCCTTACTTTCTTCTATTTTCTTAATTTCATCTCTTTATTTCTTAACCATATCTCAGACTAACTATAGAACAAATCCTCCATCCACTAAATTTCTCCTTTGCTAATTTACTAATCAATACTGATACTTACACTTCTTTGTGTTTTTAAAAGCTTACAAATGCATGATCTGTTCCAAAATTTTTGGTTACCTTTGTTTCTAGTTTACCTAAACAATCAGATTCTGTTATATCATTCACAGAGGAAAATACAATGGTAACAAAAAACAGTCTCCCAAATGAAATTTTACTGATTTTCAAGTGATTTTCATAGTCAAGAAAAGAGTTAATAATGGTGGTTCTTAAGCACCAGATACATTTAAACTGCAAACCACAAATCAATTTCTTCTTTTTTTTCTTTAACCTTTTGGACTTTACAGATGATACTTTCAAACTAGTTTCAGCTTTTTTTAGTCAATGAAATTACCTTCCACCCTTGTGCTAAAACAATAAATCTGTCACTTTCCAGGGAAAGAGTGATAAAATTATCCAAATGCTATTTCTATATAACTTTCATAATGTTTATCTTTATTTTTCCTTCAAAAAAATCTATAGAGTAGTATACTATAACTGACTAAGATATTTCAGCATTTATGAAAACCATTCTCAAGTTAATGAGTTTATTTATTGTCACACACAGTAGCCAGAATGCATACATGTAGACTGAACATATGCATGCAGGTAGCATGCCAGAAAGAGTACAAATTTCCCCTAAATCACCCCAATTTTTAGACCCTTGATCAAACAACTCTGGCTTCTCCTCTCCACTAAACATTATTCTCCAGCTGACATAATATTGATACAAATCCTTTTTCTTATGCTGAAGACATTTTGTTTTCAAGAATATCCAGAGGTCTCCTGTCATGCAGTCCTAGAATTTATTAGCAATTCTATTGCTTCCTTTTCCTGTTTTGCAACCTGGGGATTTGGCATAAATTTTTTTTTCTTATTACAGCATTCTGTTGTAATTTTTCACAAAATTTAATACTTTGTGGCTAATTATATTATCAGAGGGTTTTTTCTTCAGTTTTATTGTTCTTGCCTCATCACTTTTGAGCAGGAGAGTTCAGAATCATAGAATCTCAAAACTGGAATGGACTTCAACAGTCATATAGTTCAACCTATAAATGAAGGAAAAAATTCCTCCTACAACATATCTCACAATTGAATGAATGAATGAAAAAGAATTTATTAAGTACTTCCTATGTGTTAGATGTTCTGCTAAGTGTTGGCAATAAAATATAAAAAAGCAAGATTGTCTCTGACCTCAAGGTGATTACATTATAATAAGATGCTACACATAGAAGAGTGGTATCAAGGGAGGAGTGTTGTGGTCAGAGGGCAATTGATTGACATAGCCTTTCTAGAAATGGTACTTCTAATTTGATTACTGTTCTTGGAGTTAGAATTGGAAAGAGGTGAAGGCAGAGGAAGAGTGTGGCAGGAAGGCTGCCACGAAACAGTGTGGTGGATCTGTGTGCAGGCATAAGACTAGGGTTCTAGAGTGAATGTGGGAGTGCTAGACTGGTCGGGGGAGGGAAGGAAGACTGAATCACAGGAATATGATGACATGAAGATTGCCAGGGACTAAGATGATAGAAATTCCAGTCTTTCCAACAGAGTGTTTTCAGAAAAACTGGGGAAGACTTACATGAATGGATGCAAAGCAAAATGAGCAGAACTAGGAGAACATTGTATATACTAACAGCAATATTGTATGATGATCAATTGTGAAGGACTTAGCTTTTCTCAGCAATACAATGATCTGAAACAATTCTGAAGGATTTATGATGAAAAAAATACTACTCACTTCCAGAGAAAGATGGAGTCTGAGTGCAAAATAAGACTTTTTAAAAACTTTAATGGGGGGAGCGGTTTGTATGTGTTTCCACACACACACGCGCGCGCGCGCACACACACACAACATGACTAATATGGAAATGAGTGCACATGTGTAATTTATATCAAATTGCTTGTCTTTTCACAGGGGTTGGGGGGAGGGTAGGAGGGAAGGAGAGAACTTGGAACTCAAAATTTTTTTTAAAAATGTTAGGAATTTTTTTTATATGTAATTGGGAAAAGATAAAAATTTCCCCCAAATTAACAAATAAACAGACATCCAAGTTTTTGCTTGAAGACCTTCAGTAAGGGTGAATGCCCCACTTCTTGAGGCAATTCATTCCACTTTTAGATAAAAGATTATTTTAAAGAAATATATCTTATTTGTTTCACTAACCCTCAGCCAAAATCTACCTCTACATCTCACATCTCAATTGAGATCACAAGCAATGCTAACCTTATTACAAAGAAAGTCAAAACTTTCTACATTGGCCATATCCACAAAAAATTGTCTCATTCTGTACTCTGAGTCCTTCTCCTTCAGGCAGTATGTAGCATGTTGCATCATCAGTCTTCTGGAATTGCTTTTGGTCATTAAAACTACATTAAGAGTTCAACAAATCATATTCTATCATGTTTATAAACCATAACTCATTAAACAATTCTCCATTTTACAGGCACCTCTTTAGAATCCCATTTTTAACAACTAAAAAGACACCAATAAATATTATTATCCATCATTAGAGTTTGGATAACTCTGATTGTTAAGAAGTTTTTCCATTATATCATGTCAACATTTGTTTCTGCAACTTCCACTCATGGTTCCTTGTTCTGCCCTCTGAGGCCAAACAGAAAAATTGTAATCTATCTCGAGGATGTGATAGCGAGTTTTCATTTCCCCACTAAGTGATCATTTCTCCAGGCTAAATGTCCCCACTTCCTTCAACCAATTTCCATATAGTATAAACAAGACCTTTCACTGGTTGCCTTCCTCTCTGGACACTCTCTACTTTATTGCTGTCATGCCTAAAATGTCATGTCCAGAAATGAAAACAGTACTCCAGATGGAGTCTAACCAAGAGCTGAAGAATACAGAAGGACCTCCATAACCCTGTAATTTGTGTCTCACATAATTCATCCCAAGATAGTTTTAGCTTCTTTGACTGCCACATCACACCATTGACTCATATTGAGCTTGCAGCCCACTAAGTCTTTCCAAAAGATGCCTCATTTTTCTAAATCTGTAGATCTTTTTTTAGGCAAAGTGTTACCTAACCATGCCTCCCCAATTTTGTACTTGTGAAGGGTGTTGGTTTTTTTTTTAACCAAGATTATCAAATTATTAATTTAATTTTGTTAAATTTTAGCGAAATCAGCTATGTCTTCCCATTCTACTCTATGAGCATTAATTTACTATTGTAGGTGGTAGGGGCCAATGTGAGTGTGTGCATAAACTGTTGAGATCAGGAATCTCCTGGTTAAACACACACACACACACACACACACACACACACACACACAAATATTATTGAACTTTCTAGCTTCTTTGTGTAATCTTTTATGATTTCCCCCTATAGCTCTTTGCATCTTCTCTATTGTTTTGTCTGGACTCAAACCATACCCAGAGTGGTGGGGATGGAGTCTCAAAACCACTTTCTTATCATTTGTGTTCTAATAGAAATGTAACCAAATGTATATAATATATATGTATAACATATGATGCGAATGTATAATATAACAAAAGCCATCACTGAAAGATCTTTACATCAAAGACATAATAACCTTGCACATGAATACAATACTAAGCACTATCAGAAGAAAGCAGACATCTGGAGAAAACAATCTCTCTCTCTCTCTCTCTCTCTCTCTCTCCCCCCTCTTTCTCTTTCTCCTTCCTCCCCTCCCTCCTTTCTTCCTTCCCTTCCCCCTCTTCTCTCTTAACTGCTTCCCTGAGGGTTAATGCACCAAGGAAAAAGTACAAAGGCACATTTATGTCAGAGAAGCCTCTCTTCACTAGTAGCTTTCACTCCAAGAAAAATTTACACTGTCAAAAAAGCCAAACTAATTAAAAGTACAGATCTTGTATTAACCTTTCTTTCCTCTTCAACATCACCAGTAATGCTGCAGTGTATTGGATAGGGATTTAGTCTTCCAGTTGAGAAGACCTAGCTTCAAGTCTCACTTCTGATACATACTACCTATGTTTGCCTGGATCACTTAAATTAACAGTACCCTAGGCAACTTCTTAGGACTATAAATTGTAGAACAATGATATATCTACATTGATAGAAGGAATGTCCTCATGGGGAATTCCCTACACTATTGAAATTAAAGGCCTCAATGAGAAAAAAAATGCTGCCTCAGCACTTACTGTAATGATGGTTTAAAACTGCTTACCTATTTGCATCTTTGTGCTGTTCACCACCTACGTAATGAAATAGTAACTCCTCTGTTTTGCCACTATTACTGACCATGGTGCTGATATTGCTAACACCTGTATAACTTATCTTTTTATTGTAGTTGCTCACGACCTTCTCAATCTCCCCTACTAAACTGTATGCTCTTGTAAAGGCAAGACCAATGCATAATTATTTTATTTCTTCTCCACCCTTTCCATCATAGGACTGGGAACAGTGGCTGAATAGGTGCTCATTGATTATTTGCTGAATCAAACTGAACATAGGTTTTATTATACCCATATAATAATGGGAAAAACAGAATGAATAATTATGACTCAGAATCATATAATCTTTTAAGCATTACTATGTATTATTCTTACACCAACCTCACAAAGTAGGCAGTATAGGTTATCTTCACTTTGCAGATGAGGAAACTAAGGTTCAAATATGCAAGATGACTTGTCCAAAGTTACACAACTAGTAAACATCAGAACCAGGATTCAAATCAAGTCTCTCTTGATACCAGGTACTCTTTCCACTACACCACATTGCTATTTATGAAAAACGAAATAATTACAAGTTCATTCATTCATGGTTTTTTTCCCCCTCTAGTTATAGATGTTAAAAGATAGGACAGAAATATCCTTAGTACTAGGAGAAAATCAGGTGAAGCCATTCTTTAAGGTCTGGTGGGCTCCATACAGTGGTAGTGGTGTCCTGGCTCTGTTGCTATAGGAAAAAAATGCTGTCCTGTCCATGGCTAGTCAGCAGACAGCTGGATGTAGTGGAAAGAATGTAGGCTTGAAATCAAGAAACATGGATTCAGGTGATGGTCCTACTATCATCACACCTTTTGCATCTGTCCCCTTCTCTCTCCTTATGTGGCTACCATGGTGGTTCAGGCCCTCATTATCTCTCATCTGGAATGTGGAATAGACATATACACACACACATACACGCATCTTGTATTTATAGTACACATACAATTTATGTACATCATATACATACTCATATGTTTAATATCTGTGTGGATTATGGATTAGAAGCTGAGTGACAGAGAAACCACTGAGGAGGCTACAGCAATATTCCAGGTAAGAGGTGATGAGGGCCTGAACCAGCATGGTTTGTATTTCATATTATATATAATTATACATAATACCATATTATATTACAACAATTCATCTTGTATATCACTTTGATGTCTTCTGGAGAATGGCTTGGAGGGATTTGTGTGTATGTATGTGTGTATATATATATATATATATATATATAAGTGTATGTGTGTATGTATATTCCTATAATGCAGATTTGATAATGCTGTTCCTTTGTTCAATAAGCTCCAGTGACTCTGTATTGCCTATAGGATCAAATATAAAGTCCTATTTAGCATTTAAAACCCTTCACAACCTGGCTCCACCCTGCCTTTCTAGCCTTATTACACATTATTACCTTTCACAGACTATGCAGTCTAATTAAACCGTCCTTGTGTTTCTCACATGAAACATTCAATTATCATTCTCTATACCTTTGAAAACACTGCAACCCCCCCCCCCATGACTGAAATGCCTTCCTCCTTATTTATTCTTCTTAGAATCCTTAGCTTCTTTCAAGACACAAATTACATCATCTGGAACATAAGGCCTTTCCCAACTGCTCGTATTTGCTTATATGTATACATGTTGTTCAACTCTGATTAAATGCAAACATTTTGTGGACCAGGAAGGTCTCATTTCTGTCTTTAACTCCAGTGCCTAGTTTAGTGCTTGGCACATAGTAATGACTCAAAACATGCCCGTTGCTTGTTTGTTTTATTGATTGAAATGCTGTTCGAATAAACAGATGACAACTTTTCGGTACTCCAAATTCCTCATCTGTATAATGGGGATAATAATGTCTATTCTATTTAAGGGTGATTCCACCTCAGGTTTTCCCGATTCGGGGTCCTGCTCTTTCTCCACGGCGCCACCTAGCGGCCTCCCCCCACATGCCCTTCCCTTGACCCCATGACGTAAAGTTGACTCAGATGCCCTCCAATGTCCCTTTGACCTCACGTTCCCTTTAGAGGTATCAGGATAAGGAGACGTGGAAGCGTAAGGGGGGGGGTGGAAGAGGCGGGGAGGGAAAGGGGAAGGAGAAGGGGTGAGGAGGGAGAAAGGGATGGAGAAGCCTCCCTTTTCCATGGCAACTGCGTGGCGTGCGTAGAGGGGCGTGGCGGGACCACGTCCTGGGACTCGACAGGGTAAACGCGGAAGTACCCTTGTGCTCCCACCCTTCCTAGTCCCCTCTCTCCTCCCTACTCCTCCCCTTTCTCCCTCTCCTCCTCTTCCTCCCCTTCCTCTTTCTCCTCTCCTTCTCCCCCCCCACCTCTTCCTCTCTTCTCTCCCTCCCATCAAGAACCTACTACCCACAATGCCTTGCAAACTGCAACGTAGCCGGAAGATGGCGGCTGCGGTGTAGATGTGAACTCCGCGGCCACCTAGGCTCCTCCAGCAACTCCTCGCCTCCTCGGACCCCGGCGGCGTCGGAGGCTCCGATCCCGCCCTGCCCCAGCCCTCGGCCGGGCCGAGCCCTCCCTCCGTCTTCGGTTCCTCCAGGTAACCTCACCGCGACCCTGCCCCCCCCCCCGGGGCCCAGCCCTGGACTCACCCCCCCCCCCACCCCCGGGCCGCCTGTAAGTCCCCGAGCGCGAGCCTCTTCCGATAGTCTGGGCCTGCCTTAGAGCGCCGTCTCGCTCGGGTCGGAACGAGCAATTGTGCCCGGAGCCGGGTCTGGTTTTCCCCAGGCCAGGACCTTTCCCACCCCCACCCCTCATCTCTTCATCCGCTTGTGGTGTCCCAGTGTCTGGGGCATCTTTTCCTTCCCACGCCTTTCCCCTCCCCCCAACGAGAGGCCAGCTCTTGCCCTCTTACTGCAATCCCTCGCCCCAAGATCCTTTCACACCCTTGCTGACCAAGATGCCCCTCACCCCATTCCCCGTTCAGGCCACCGACTGTTTCCTTCTTGCACACGTATCCCGTTCTGCTTAGATCCCTGAACGCTTCACCTCTCCCCTAGTCCTCCCACCCTGCAGCCCCCACATACACACTCCCGCCTAGTCTAGTTGCAGTGGATAGTGTTAAATTTGGAGTCTTTAGACTCCATGCTAAAATTTCATAGTAGTCCATTGCCAGCTGTGTAAACCTGGGCCAAGTCACTCCACGATTTTGAACCTCAGTTTCTCCAGCTGTAAAATGGGAGGGAAGAGTAGCATTTACCTACCCACCTGTTTTTACAAATGCCAACTGTTATAATTATGACTCCCTCAAGCTTCTCAGGATCCCTGCTTCCCCCTTCTGGGCTTTAGCAGCATAGCTAGTTTAGGTTTTTCCTCCCAGCTCTTCTCTGAGGCCAGACTGGACGCGTTGCCTCCCCAGCCCGTGTTCCACAAGGTTCTTCTTTTTTTGTTCTTGTCGTTCAGTCATGTCTGACTCTGTGACTCCATTTTGGATTTTCTTGGCAAAGACACAGGGTTGGTTTGCCATTTCTATCTCCAGCTCATTTTACAGATGAGGAAACTGAGGCAAACAAGACTTGCCCAGAGTCACACAGCTAGTAAGATGCTGAGGCTTGATTTGAACTCAAGTTTTCCTGGCCTCAGACCCAGTACTCTATCCACTTCAGCACCTAGCTTTACCTACTTCCTTTTTATTCATCCTCTATTCCATTCTCCCTACACCCTTTCAGGCTCTTGGGACCTTCCAGTCACTGACTTCACTAAGTACCAAAGTCCTGTATTATAGTGGACTTCTTTTGTTTGGTGTTAGTGCAAAGACAGTTTTTCCTTGGTATATGAGAAGATTATGAGAAGATTTTTCCCTTATGAGAAGATTAACGTGAGCAGTTTTAGGAGTGATAGGAATGTCTGATTAGACACCTAAACTGAATCTCAACTTTCTTTTGTATTTTCTTTTAGATTTTTGTCATTTTCTTTGGTGAAGGGTTAGAACAGAAAAGAAAGCTGTTAAGTAGAGTCTCTGCAGATACTGCTTTTTGTGCTGTTTCGTTTTCATGCTGAAACATCTTTCCCTCAAAAGTCAGTGAACATTTATTAAACATCTACTATGCGCCATGCTCTTTGCTAAACACTGGGGATAAATATACTAAAAAAAAGAACAAGTCTTGCCCTCCGGGAGCTTTTACAGTCTTATGAGAGAAGACAAAGCACAAAAGGAAACTGAAAAGGGAGAGAGAGGAGAAGGTACCTTAGGCAGGGGCATGGTGGAAAAGTTAGAGTAGTCCCAAAGTAGTGCTGCCAGGTGATTAATAACAAGTTCTGAGCTGAACTCTCAACCTTAAATAGAGGCTTGCAGTTTATCGGCCCCACCCTCTAATCTGAGAGGCCTAAGGTAGTGATGAAGTAGAGTACAAGGCTGATGAAATCTTACAAGATGATGGAAGTTTTTCCAGTACTGAGCTTCCTGGGTCACGGTGGAAAAGTAGAGTTTGTCTTTCAGTAATTTAAGAGGTTCAGGCATAAAATAATCTATTTTGCACAGTCCTTCATTCCCGCTCTGTGGGGTATACTATAAAACTCCCATTTATTTTAATGTATCTTTGACCTTAAGAATGTAGACTAGATGATATATAGTAAGCCTTTTAGTTTATTTTGAGACCAGTTTCTGTAACTGTCATTGTCAGAAGTTTATGTCCTAGATGCCTAGAAATGATACACTGTTTGTGTAAGTAACTTAGACTAAGTAAATTTATCTGTTTGGACTATGGTGTTTTGATTTTTTTTTCTTACAAACCAAAACATTTCCAGGTTTTACAAAAGTGTTTACTTAGTAAAAGTACCATGAATTTATATTCCAATGTGGATTAATAACTAAATTAATTTTGTCTGAGAATTTTTATCATCTTGTATTCTCTGGGGGTTTCTCCCCCACAATCTAAAAACATTTACTCTGTAGTAGAAAAGAACTTTGGACTGGGAGACTGGGATTTTAGTCTCAGCTCTGCAAATTCATGTAGGATCACATGGCGTTAGCTTTCTCAGCTATAAAATGAAGGAATTATATTAGATGAAGTGCAGGGTCCCTTCCAGTTATGAAAAGTCTATGGCTAATAATTTTTTCCTTTGGAAACTCAGAAATGCTAGTTCTTAATTTTAGTACAGTTCAGTCAAGAAGGAGGCGTAGTCATAAATAAAAGGTATATAAAGGATCACCTTTTAGTCACCTTTTCAGTTTCCTTACTTAAAGGGAATATTCTAATTATTTTTACATAGGATTCAAAATGACCAAATCTCTCATTGAGCTTTTGATTTTTTTTCCTCTGTACTTTTATCCAAACTACGCAGTATTTGCTTCGTTTATCTTTACTTACTTTAAGTAAAGTAAGTACTATAAAGTAAGCAGCTTTTACTTATTTTTACTTTCTTGTTCTGTGCCCTCCATATGAAGGGATAGGATAAATGACAACTAATTGAATGGTTCATGCCTATTGATCTGGGTAGTGTTGCTCTTCCTTAAGGGAAAGACACAGTGATCCTTGTCTTCATGGAATTGACAGTACAGATGCAAAACGTAATTACTCTTTTAGAACTAGAAGAGACAAAAAATAAAGGGAGGGTTTTTTGATTTTTTTTTGTTTGTTTGTTTTTTGCTGGGGGGAAGGGAAGTGTTGATGGAGGGCAGATCTGAACTTGGAAAAAAAACAAACCTAGTGGCTGAAAATAAAGAAATGGGTATTAATACATGTTAATCTTAATACATTGTCAAATTTGGAAAATTTCTGGCATAGTAAATTCAGTATTATCCTGAGCAAATAGTCTTATGGTAACACAGGTGAGCTTAAAAGTAAAATTGGAGAATTACGATTATCTCCAATTTTTAAGCTGTTTTAGTGTAAAAGTATGGTCAAAATGTTCATAGGAAAGCCAATTTTTTTTAGTAATCCTTTGTCAACTACTGCAGAAGGATTAGTTAGAACCATAGTAGATGTTGTGGAATAATGCTCCATAGTAAGACTTTGCATTTGAATGATACTATATAGTTCTTGAGGACTGTGTCTAGAGTTAAGTTTTATCCCATGAAAAGCTCTCGAGTTGGACTTAAGTTTTCTGACTCATGCTGGTGCTACCTCTGCTGAACCATAATCAAAAGGAACATGTGCTGAAAGAAAATTGTTCATTTTCAAACCATTCCACAAAAAATTAGACACTCTTCTTTAGGCTTTATATTATTTTACATTGATTAGTCTCTTTGGTGCTGAATTAAAAGGAAAAACCAATTTAGGTTGCATTCTTTTAAATCTTAGCAGTTCTGTAGAGAAATAAATTACTTTTCCTTTCAGTAGTAGTAATGTTGCTGCAGCTTCCTACCTATTTCTTTATGAATTATGTTGGCAGAGATGGTGGTGAGATATCAATACTTGACCTTGCATTGCTTTCCTGCTATAATGCTATCTGTGATAGTTGCAATTCATAGGGAGGGGGAAAAAAGGTGGCGCTAATGGGAGATGTGTCTATAAATTCTTATAGTAACAGCAGGGACAAGATGGGTAAATCCAGTAGCTTAGAAAAAAATGCTCCCCCACTCCCCAGGTGGTAAAAATTTTGCATCTACTTTCTCCAGAAAGACATAAAAGAGGAAAGTGAGGAAGCTGCTATCTAGTTACATTTCTTAAGATACAAAGATTTGATATATGTCAAGCCTCTCTTTGTATTGTTTGTATATGTAAACATACATGTTATGTTTAAGTGTATCTACAGTTTTTATCAGTGTGGATACTCCTTCCACTGTGCAATGTATTCTCTACACTTGTGCAATTCTTGGTGCTATCCTTCTTTAAATACTTTATAGAGTATCCCCTATGCACTGGAAGCCTTCTTCTGGTTCTTTTATATTTTGTGGATATGGACTTAGTAATTGGGCTGTTCATTATCTCCAGATATTGTTACGTGGCTGAATTGCCTCCATTTTATACAAGTCTTCGATGTCATGTCTGACCCATAAGTTGTCATTAGTAAAATGCTATAGCATATTTATATCCATCTTTTTACAAGTATATTTTTACAACTTAAGAAAGAGGCAGTGTGATTCATTGGAAAGACCACTGAACTCAGGGTCATGGGACCCTGAGTTAAAAAATTGGCTTTGCCCTTACTACCTGCTTGTCCTTGGGCAAATCATTTAATTCTGCTAGCCCCTAGCTGAGCCTCATTTGTAAAATGATAGGATTGACCTGGTTGGCATTTAAGGTTCCTTCATTTTTTGAGTTTTGGGAGGAAAGAGTGGTGGCGTTGGGGTGTCACTTTTCTTATTAAATGTCAGTTTTGTGATTTCTCTTTCCTTTGAGGGGAGAAGAAAGAGATATTAACTTATAAATTTGTAAGAAGCAACAGATTGAAAATTTTCCCTTCATTTAAAAAAGTTAACTCAAGTTTAGGGTCTACCCAGGTGGGAAATTTGATTCAGTATCATTTTTGTGGCATGAAAGATCACAATTTAAGAACTTTGATTTTAACTATAAAGAATGTGATGTCTTGGAAATAATGTAAAGTTCCCGACGTACATAATACTTAAGTCAAAATGGAAAAATGTATTATAAAAATTAAATTCCACTCAGATGGCAGGATTCTTCTCTAATGTGAGAGTATTCAAACCATGCCCTCTCTCTCAGAGTTGGGGTAACAAACTTTTTTACTTCAGTTTACTTAAGAAATAATGTTTCTAAGGTCCCAGGCTATAAGTCAGTAAATTTGTATTGTTAGGAAGGCTGTCGTCTGTAGCAATTCTACTCTAGTTCTCATTGGAATCAAGGAATTGAGGACTTTTCAAATTGTAGTTGACTGTTGTGCAGTGCATTTGATTTAACCATTTTCTGCAAAGTGTTTCAGTTGAGTTATATTTTAAAAAAAATTAAATACACATTCTCTCTTCCTTTTCCCAGAATCATGGCAAGTCCAAGAACAAGGAAAGTTCTTAAAGAAGTCAGAGCACAAGATGAAAACAATGTAAGGATTTGTGTCTCATTTGAAACTTTAATTAGTTGTAATGAATCATTTTAATGATCCAGTGTAGACTGAGCTTTCTTGTAATGCTGTTTCATTTTCATTAGTATAACTTCTAAAAGTTAAGGCATGTAATTATGTGCATAGTAGTTAAAAATATAACCATAAGGTAGTAATTTCATTTCTGGTGGTCCGTAAATGTTGCTTCATTTGAGGAGAACTTCTACCTTCAAATGAAAAGTCTGTACTCTTACTACCACCATGTTTATTATATAGCATTTATTTAAGGAATGTTTTAATTTGAATTCACTTTAGTTTTTATATGTTGCCATTCTTATGCATCGAGATTTCCAGAAGGGAGATGTATTGTCCTTTCCTCCCATCTGTCTCTTTCAGCTTTCTCTGTGACACCTTACATTTTGATTTTCATTGGGACTGCTTCATGGAAACCACTTTCTCTGACCTTTTCTTCGCCAGACTCAAGGGCCTCTTTTCCATACTAATCCTACTAATTTTGCCTGCTGTGTTTAAACTTATTGACCCAATATCCTGTCACCTTGGTTCTTAGGTCACTTCTTTATCTTGTTTCTCATACTTCTTTAAGCCATCCTTTCTGGAATCTCTCTTGTTACCTCCACCTTTCTTTTACCCATTGGTTCTGAAGGACCTTTATGTACCCTGTTGTTCTTCTCTATACAGTGCTTTGTGTTTGCAGAGGCTGTTATGATTTGTTTTTGATACTTTTTTTCTACAGGTCTGTTTTGAGTGTGGTGCATTCAATCCCCAGTGGGTGAGTGTGACATATGGGATTTGGATCTGCCTGGAATGCTCAGGGAAACATCGAGGCCTAGGAGTTCACCTCAGGTCAGTTACCCATTGAGAAATGAAAAAACCAGAGCATTGCACACAGCATTGCTTACGGCTAGATAAAATGAATTGAAGAAACTTTTAGATAATGAGTGTGTGTTGGTTCCTAGCTTTGTGCGCTCTGTTACCATGGACAAATGGAAGGACATAGAGCTTGAGAAGATGAAAGCTGGGGGAAATGCCAGATTTCGAGAATTCCTAGAATCCCAAGAAGATTATGATCCTTGTTGGTCAATGCAGGAGAAATACAACAGCAAAGCAGCAGCTCTTTTTAGGGACAAGGTAAACTGAAGTGGCAACTTTTTGTATGGTTAGAGAATATAAATTCTAATGTCTTTTAAGGAAGTGAGGCTTGTGCTTTCTCTACTACTTATGCAGTAAACATTTTGAAAATCAAACATGTTCGTAGAAAAATAGCATTAATTTCTGGCAAAGCCTTCAGAGGCTAACAGCAGGGTACTGCAAATCACTGAAGATGTGGCCATCATTAGGTCAGAGTTTTCCCCAGTCAAAAGGCTGCCTAATGGTGCTAAAGAATAATGACTCTGTTGATTTTGATTATAGGGTAAACAAATAACCTTTGATAAACAGAGTGACAAAAGCTATGCTTTCTTCCTTACCTCTAGTGCAGGGGAGGGAGTTGAAGAAGGAGGGAGCAGAACATTGAGTTTTATACAGTAATTGAACATGAAAGGCTCATATACATCTTGAGAAAAATATTCTCCTCAGAGGGGAGTGAGGCACATTGCATGATGGGATAGGTAAGTGGGTTCCCAGGGGTTTATGTGTAGAACTAAAATGATTAAATTGAGCTTTCTGAAATTGCTTTCAATTGCAATCAAAATTGAGACAGATTTAAAATATGAAAAATGTACATATAAACTTAAGATACACTAGACATTAACTGGCCATATGAGGAAGTTGGCTATAAAGAGAGTTTTGTTGCTTTGCTTTGGGATTCAGGGTGGGGGGGGCAAGGCTTTGGCTTGAAGTGCTGCGGATTTGTGAAGGTGTGCCTTGAGCAAAACCAAGTAAATTAAAAATCCATGATCTCTGAATTCTTACTTGACTTCATGTTCTCTTATTGTCATTTACTTCTCTCTAGGTAGCTACGTTAGCTGAAGGAAAAGAATGGTCACTTGAAACGTCTTCTGCTCAAAACTGGACTCCACCCCAGCCTAAAATGGCTCTATCCTCAGTTTACCGGTATATGACTTTTGAATACAAACTCATTCCTTTTAGTACTGAAATTCTGCTGTAGATCTTATTTGCCATTTTCTTTGTGTTCCAATTCCAGTTCCAGTATAGAATTATCTTAATACTTAAATTTTAATACTAGTTTTGATAAACATAAGTGGGTTTTTAATTTATTGATTTGTTTAAAATATTGTTGTTCTCACACTTAAAAACTGTACATTTATACTTTCTTGCCAGGATTAAACTTTTTTACTTTTGAGGCGTTTTTCTCTGAAGATTTTCTGAAGGACTTTTTTTTTTAATTTCTGTCCCCCTTTTCCCGGTTATTCTCTCTGTTTTCCAGCTAATTACTATTACTTGGCCTTGCTACTTATCTGGTGGTCCCAGTAGCAGTTGCTGTTTGATTTTTACATAGTGTTGGAATGGGTCACTTTATTTGCTTTCATTTTTTCCTCAAACTTTATTTCAGATAAGGAATTAAGTTATCTTGGCCTTATCCTCCAGAGCAAATCATACCTGAAGTGACAGGCATAATACAAAGCCACATCCATTGCATTAGCTAGTACTTTGGTCTCACTAGGTGGGCCTGTTTTTTTCTCTTTCATGTTCTGTGTACCTCCATTTAAGTGCTGCTCTAATGTCACTTCATGGTATGGAGGTGACCCTGAGTTCTCAAAGGCTATGCCAGTGGAGCATAAGTTCTGACAGGCTCTTCCCAACTACAGGCGTAATTCCAGATTGTATATTTCTTGTCCAAGGGCCTGCTCAATTTAGCATGGGGAGGCTCAGCACCAGAGGGTTGGCTGCTAAGCATTGAATTTTTCCAGCATAGCCTTCCATGGAGACAATTTGCTAAGGCTTAGGGAAGGTTGTTATCTATGGAAGTGGAGGGAGTATCTACACAAGTTTGATCACAGATCCTCGAAGTATTGAAAGAGAACTAAATATGTTCTTTCTACCAAGATTTGGTTCTATTAACCTTTGATCCTTGATTTTCAGTACTTCTGGCCAGTCCCAAAATACAGCTGCATCTTCAGACAAAGCTTTTGAAGACTGGTTGAATGATGATATCAACTCATATCAAGGGTGAGGAGGCCTCATGAATAATAAGAAATACATAGTTATCTAATTTAATTTTAATTTAATTTTATCACCCTAGGGCTTTCTTCATATGAATGGGTCAGGAATATACTACTTTTTGTATATTTTGAACGGAGATAGTTTATCTTTTGTGGAGTTCTAAAAAATCTAAGCTGTTATACAGGTTTTGGTTATGAACAAGATACTGTTTTCATACATTTTAAAATTAGTCTTCAACATGGTGATTACTTTAGTCAAAGGGCTATAATTATTCTTCTAACAATCTTACTGACTTGCAAGTGAATTTTTGTAGACCATATCCTATCAGGTTGAATTATTTATCTTATTATTTAGAACTTTGGTTCTTTCAATTCTTACACACAGAGGGCTCCCAAGGCTAGTGGAAATCTTACATAAAGTTCCCTTCGTAACCAAGAGAGAAAAAAAGTTTTTCTTTGTATCCTGTTAGAGAATCATGGTTCTCCTTTTGACACCTGAAAGCAGAAGATTGAGTATCAGTTTCTTTGGTGGTGGTAGTACACAGGCCAGGGTACATTGACTGAAAAGTGTTTGGAAAACTCAAACAATGTTTGTTCACCATTCTGTTTCATAATTCTTTCAGCCTTACCAGATTCTCTTTTTTTAAGACATGTAATTATGCGATAGACTGAGAGGTGATAGTATTTGCTTCTTGTAGAAAAGATTTGTCCAATTAATTTGTTTATGTTTATTGGTTCTTAGAAGCCAAGAGAATCGCTACGTTGGGTTTGGTAACACAGTACCCCCTCAGAAAAAAGATGATGACTTCCTCAATAATGCCATGTCATCACTGTATTCGGTAAGGAAATTCTGTCCTAGAGCTTATGGTCTGACCTGTTTCAGAGACTTGTAATAATAGTTCTGTCCCTACGTAGAATAAAATAAAGGAGCTTAAGAGACAAGAATCTCAAGGTAGGAAAGGTCTGTTTATTGTTGTACTTCTCAATGAAAAGTCATTGTATCAAGGGTAATTCTTTACCTGTGATATTTACATCCATTCATGTTTACCATTAAAAGAATTTGACTGGGGCAGGTAGGTGGCACAGTAACTAGAATACTGACCTGGGAGTCAGGAGGACCTGAGTTCAAATCCAGCCTTAGACACTTGACACTTAGGAGCTGTTCTGATGTTGGGCAAGTCACTTAACCTCAATTGCTTGCCTTCCCCCCTCCAAAAAAAAATTTGACTTCTTTAGTGAAACTTAAAATATATAGTTCAGCAAAAAGAAAAGGTTTTTTTTTGGTTGGCACTTCAATACATTGCTTTTTTAAAAAAATAAATCTTTTAAAATTTGTATGATACCTTTTTTTCTAAAACTACAAGGTACCTCCAAAATGAAAATGATGACATTTTTGCTTTTCTGTATTGAGAATATCTAATGAAAGTCTGAAGACCTCATGGAAGGCTATACTTGAGCTGTAAGGTGATAGCAGACTGCATTGATCCCCTGGTATTGACACGTGGTCGTAGAAGAGATAGAAATTTCATTTCTGTGGAGAAGTGTGTTAATGGAAGGTTGCAGTTATTCTGAGATTAATCATTTTATCTTATCCTACACAAAAGTTTTATTCTAATGTCTAATAATAAGGTTCGCTGGGTTCTCAAGGCGTTGCAAACAGCACATAAACTTTAGTTGGCTCTACCAAGCAGCGTGTTGTCAGTAGGCTAGCCATTAGGCATTGAATTTT
Source organism: Phalanger gymnotis (assembly GCA_028646595.1). Classification (NCBI taxonomy): domain Eukaryota; kingdom Metazoa; phylum Chordata; class Mammalia; order Diprotodontia; family Phalangeridae; genus Phalanger; species Phalanger gymnotis. The sequence goes on along the minus strand of CM053625.1, from coordinate 136,045,076 downwards.
TTGGCTGTGGCTGCTTATCAGAAGCAGCTATGTGGAGTGTTAAGTATATAGTGGATAGAGAACTCATGTCACAGTCAGTTTATATTCCACAACTGAAATATCTATATATCTATACCTACATATTTGTTTGTCTGTCTATCTATCTATCTTATCTGTCCATAGTAGCTGTGTGACCCTGGGAAAGTCACTTCATTTCTCAGTGTCCTAAGCAACTCAAAGACTATAAGTTGTACAATAATTGCTGATCTGCTTTGGTAAGTTTTCTTCACTGGGAAGCTCCCTATCCTGATAAAATCATAGGTCTGGACCAAAAATAAAGGCAGCAAAAACGTGAGTGAATTATTGAAAACTCCTGAGGTAATACATGTTCTGTAAATACAGACTGTTGTATCAATATAAACTCTTATTACTATTACCATTCAGTATTATTTAGTAGTAATTTAGTAACCATTTAACTCAGAAGTACAGAGGATAAGAATCATGCAGTCCTTAAAAATGCACATTGACAAGACTTCCCACCACCCCAAAATGGAAATATATTTTTTAAGATTCTTGTTCTCCAGGTGAACTTTTATTGTTTAAATGCCAGTCTCCTATCTGCTTAACTTTGGCTTCACCTTAAACTTGGAATAATAGAGAGAAATGAGGAAAGGAGACAATAACTACATTGTTTCCCATTAGAGTTGTTTCTGAACCATCTCTAGGGATGTAGAGAAGTAAGATTTCATACAGAAGCATGTTTTTGTAGTCATTAAAGAAACTATCCCCTGGCTTGTGGTTTTTTTTTTTTTGTACTCTAGACTTTTTTAAATAACAGGGTTTAATATATTTATATCCCTTTTCATATTTAAAGAACCTTGATTCTCCGCCCCTTCGGAATGGAATAAGATGTCTTAGAGTCAGGACATTTTAAGGTTTTAAACAGCTCAAACATACATTGGCTTAAAATTCCTACCGTCAAAAATCTTACAACCTTGAAGGAAGGGTAATAGTCTGCTTACCCCTGTGATTTTCTGTTTGTTTTGTTGTTGTTTTCTCTTTGGGAAGTTGTTGTACATACCTCAAACTGCAAAAGCTGCACTGAATCATAAAGTCTCAGAACTGGAAGGACCTTCAGAGATCCTCTAGTCTATACCCAGACAAGAATGCTATCTACATTTCTCGCAAGTGGATATCCAGCTTTTGCAAGAGGACATCCAGTGTTAAGAAACTTTCTCTCCCAAGGCTGCCCATTCCACTTTTACAGAGTATCTCCTGCTAGATTTTTTTCCTTATATTCAGTCAAGATCTGCCATTACGCAGCTTCCACACACTGCTCCTTTCTTTGAACTCTGATGCCAAGCAAATCAAATCCAAACTTTTTCATGCTATCATTCTCACCCTAGAGTCTTGTCTTCTTCAGGTTAATCATCTGTAGTTTTATCTATTGATCTTCAGATAACATTAATTTTTCCTTATATCATCATCCCAGTTTCCTTGCTACTTGTCAGTGTGATTCCTAAAATATGGTATAGAAGACAGTGTCACCTAGGCAGCATATAGCAAGATCATCCCTTTCCCCCTCCTTCCTTCCTTCCTTCCTTCTGTCCTTCCGTCCTTCCTTGGTCTGGAAATGCAGCAGCTACTGATGGACCAGTCCCATTGTAGAAAACCATGGAAGCTTTAAAACCTGCTCCATTTTTCTAGCCTGGGCTAGTTCACCCATCCTTTAGCAGTTTTGCTCCCCAGGGCTCACCATATTAATACAGAACTTAGTAGGAATACCTGATTGGCATGATTGACTCTGGTGCAGAACTCAGTTGATCCATCTTTAGTAGCAGGGATAGCGGTACAAATGTGTACTACAGTATCTGGCCACTTCATTCTGAACACTGTTTTGGTTTATTTATTCTTACCAGTATTTTTTTTCCAATTACATGTAAGGATAGTTTTCAACATCTTTGTAAGATTTCGAGTTCCAGATTTTTCTCCCTCCCTTCCCTCTGCAAGACAGCAAGCAATCTGATACAGGTTATACATGTACAATCATGTTAAACATATTTCCACATTAGTCATGTTGTGAAAGAAGAATCAGAACAAAAGGGAAAAACCATGAGAAGGGAAAAAAGGGGGAAATAATATGCTTCATTCTGCATTCAGACTCCATAGTTCTTTCTCTGGTTGTGGTTAGCATGTAATTGTCTTGCGTCATCATGTTACTGAGAAGAGCTAAGTCTATCATAGTCATCATACAGTGTTGCTATTATTGTGTACAGTGTTCTCCCGATTCTGCTCACTTCAGTCAGCATCAGTTCATGTAAATCCAGATTTTTCTGATATCTTCCTGCTCTTCATTTCTCATAGAACAATAGTATTCCATTACATTCATACACCACAACTGGTTCGGCCAGACCCCGGTTGATGGGCATCCCCTCAATTTCCAATTCTTTGCTAATAGGTCGTTTTTCCTTTTTTATGATCTCTTTGGGATGTAGACGTAGTAGTGTTATTTTGGGAGCAAAGGGTATGCACAGTTTTATGGCCCTTTGGTCATAGTTCCAAATTGCTCTTCAGAATGGTTAGATCAGTTCACAACTCCACCAATAATGCATTAGTGTTCCAGTATTCCCACATCTTGTCCAATATTTATCATTTTCCTTTTCTGTCATATTAGTCAGTCTGTTAGGTGAGAGGTGATACATCAGAGTTTGAGCACTGTTTTGTTAAGACAGCCTAAGGTTAAAATATACTTTTTTGGTTACATGTCGTATTGTTGACTCTTTGCAAAAAAACCCAAAACAATCTATACATTTTGTTTCACTACAGTGTTTCTAAACGCCCCACTAACACACATGGTACATTCCCCCAAAATAGTTAGGCAAAACTACCAATAGTATAGTTATGTTTGAAAGCAGTTCTTCACTGTTTTCCTTTTAGCAGAAAGTAAAGGTATATATGCTTTCACTTTGATTTTGTGGTACTAGTGTTATGTATTATATTTAACCTGAATTTTCAGTCTTGACTATGAGGTAAGTATAGTAAAATGCCTAAGTCTTTTTCACATTGAGTTTTTTCTAATTATATATATCTTTCATCCTATTCTTGTGTTGATTTTTAGGTACCCAAGTTATTATGTTAGTTTATCAAGATTCATATCAATAAGCATGTTTTGTCAGTGATCTCTTATAGATTTAGTAAACTGACACCTTGCGCACAATTAAAGTTCTTAACCTAGATTCTCAAGACAGATTTTACAAGCACTTAGCATACCACCTAATTTGTCAGGATGTCCATGTTTTGTAGAATAGAAGGGCATCATCTGTTGTTCTTGTCTTAATGTAGGAAGTTTTATAAAATTATTCAAAGGCACCTGTTTCCTCATGCCTTTTAACTGTAGACTCTGTTGAAGTGATTGTGATAACCTCAATGAGAGATTGTGACAAAGTTGACCAGAGGCAGAATGCTTATTTTTTTCTACTTTTTATAAGCTTTCTCTAGGCTAGAAATTTATTTTCCTTTCTAAGTCTAAAATTTGGTTTGTCCTCACTCTCTGTGAGAGATTGTTTACTTCTTAGATCCTTCTAATTCTGGTCCTCAACCAGTGAATCACGCACCGTTATACTTCATTGTGATCACATAATGAACATGTTTTTGAGTGCCTGCTATGTGCAAAATACTGCAGTACATGCAATGAGGCATGTGAAGGTCTCCAGCATTCATCTCTGCTCTCAAGAACCTTGAATTCAGTTCAACTTTTTACAGAGAACTTACTAACAAAATATTAGTACATAGTAAGTCACAAATAATTGGCTTGAACAATGAGTTTTATAGGACTTCAGAGGAGGGAGAATTCTTTTGCTGCTATAATTTTGAAAAGTTCTCATTTTGAAACAAAGCAAAAGCAGACGGCAAAAATACTGTACAATGTAGCCAATGAAATAATCAAATTTTGTCATGCAGGATATATAATCAGATAATGTAAACGTGCAGTGTTAATGTTACACTTCTGTTTAGTTGTTTTTACAATTTTTTAAAAAAATATGAGTAAGAGGAGATTCTGGATATATTTGACTAATTGTATGGTAATTTTCTGTTACTTCTTTCAGGGCTGGAGCAGTTTTACAACTGGAGCAAGCAAGTTTGCTTCAGCAGCTAAAGAAGGTGTAAGTAAACAACTACCAAACTATTTTAAAACTAGTTTATAAAGAGCTCACTTAGCTCCTTTTAGAACAAGGGTGAAAAGATTAGCTTAAGTCAGTGTCCTTAGATGACATTGAGTTGTTTTTTACTTAATTGCAAATATTCTAATACCTCTTCTGAATGACAACCTTTAGTTCAAATACTTCTTAAGTCTTTCTTCTCCATGCTAAATATTTTTCCTTAGATATTTCCTTATGTTCCATGGTTCTGGTCTTCTCACCATCCTGGAGGTTGCCCTCCTCTGGATGCGTTTCTGTTCGTCAGTATCCTTTTTATAATATGGTCAGCAGAACTGGACACAGTACTTCAGCCATAGTCCGACTAAGATAAATGTTTATTAATGGATCGAGTATGGTTCGTCTATCAAAACAAATTTCCATATTAACTACATCCAGACATGCATGTCTCTGCATTTTCAGTTCATCGCTTCTCTCTCAGAAGATTAGTGACATGTTTCATCTTCATTCTTTTGGTCTTGTGGTTTTATTATGTTGATCTATGTTTTAGTCTTTCAAAATTGTTTTTCCCTATACTGCTATTAGCATTTTAGAAATTGTTGTAGCTTTGCTCATTTTATTCCCAGCTTTCTCTGAAACTGTCTTCTTCAGCATCTCTTTCTCTTTATTTAACCAGTTCCAAATCACCTTAATGATTACTGCTTTGTATAACACTTTGAAATCTGGTACTGTAAGACAGCTTTTCTTCCCACATTTATTCATGTGACCATTTTTCAGTATTTCCTTTGAAATTCTTGACCTTTTGTTCCTTTATGAATTTCATTATTTTTTTTTCTGGTTCTTTATTATTTTGGAAGTTTGGTACTAAGTAAGTAAATTGATTTAGCTAGTTTTGTCATTTTTCTTATTGCATTGACCACCCAGGAACAATTAATATTTCTAGAGTCGTTTAGGTCTGTTTTCTTTTCTTCAAAGGGAGTTTTGTAGTTTGATTCACATAATCCATGGATGAATCTTAGAAGCCATACTCACAAGTAACTTTTTTATCTTCTGTAGTTATTTTGAATATAATTTCTCTTGCAAACTCTTCTTACTGGGTTTTGTTGGTTATACATAGAAACATTTGTTGTTTATGTGGATTTATCTCATATCTTGCAACTTTGCTGAATTATTATTTTAATTAATTTTTAGTTGACTATCTAGGTTTTCTAAATACACTATCGTATCTTCTGCAAAAAGTGACTAATTTTGTTTTTTCTTTGCCAGTGCTTATTTTCTCAGTTATGCTTATTCCCTCAAATTCCTTTTCTAGTCTGTATCTTTGGCTAGCATTCCTAATATTATGTTAATATACTAGCAATGATAATGGACATGCTTGCTTTTATTGAAAAAGGTTTGTAACATTTTTCAATTACATGTCTGTTCTTGCTCTATTTAAATAGAAACTACTATGTAAGGAAAGGTCCGTTTATTCTTACAATTTCTAGAATTTTTAATAGGATTAAATGTTGGGTTTTGTCAAAAAGCCTCTTCAGCATCTATTGCTATCATATGGTTTTTATCATTTATATTATCAACATGGTTTATATATTTATTTTCTTCCTTATGCTGAACCAGTCCTACATTTCTGGTCAAGTCAGCAAGTGTTTATTAAGTGCCTGTTATTTTCCAAGGACTGTGCTAAGCGCTATTGTTGTTTGTCCTTCTTTGTGGAAGAGGACCAGTGATAACAGGAGAATGATGTCTTGACTTGCCAGTGAATTGGATTTAAATGAGGCAGAGTTGTGTAAAGCAAGGCATCAGCCTCACTCTCCCTTCGGGAGCCATCTGAGTCCAGTGGCAGATATAGATAAGGACAACTGGAGATAGCTCCTGGCCTTTTTAAGCTAAGGTCTTTCCCTGGTGTCAGTTTGTCTGAGGCAACACCCATTCAGAATTAAAGGCTAGGTAAGAATTGAGGCAAAAGACAGCCAAAAGATTAATTCTGGGCCAAATGATTCATTCTGGGAACAGAAGACACCTGGTTTTGGGGCAGAATTGAAACAGTTGCTATTAACATTCACTCTAAGCCATCAAACCCAAACTGAGTAAGTGAGGCTTGGGCAGGGCCCTGTTATTGGCCCATCAGTGAGAGCCAGAGTGATTTGGGTTTAAAGGCCAAGTACTGTGCTAAGTAGCGGAAATACAAAGAAAAAGAGTTCTTACAGCTCATAATCCAATTGTATAAATTCAACTGGGTCATAATATATAATTTTTTTAATATGTCGTTGCCTCCTTACTAATACTTTGTTTAAAACTTTTGCCTCAGTGGTCTATATACAGTGGTCTATAGTTTCCTTCTTTACTTTGTCTCCCTAGTTTTTAGGTATTAAGAACATATTGTTTCATAGAAAGAATTTGGAAGGGTCCTTTCTTCTCTTATTAATGCAAGCAGTATGTGTAGTATTGGAATTAATTGTTCTTTGAATGTTCGAAATTACTTGTGAATCTATTTGGTACTGGAGTATTTTTCTTGAAAGTCCATATTTTGCCTTGGAGCATGATACTCAGTTTTGCTGGGTAGGTGATTCTTGGTTTTAATCCTAGCTCCATTGACCTCCGGAATATTGTATTCCAAGCCCTTCGATCTCTTAGTGTAGAAGCTGCTAGATC